>JAWWNF010000113.1:1200000-1839619 GCA_034641395.1 Darevskia armeniaca
AAGGGGAAGAAGAGGAACAAGCCTTCCCAGAACCTCCTCGCAGTCAGCGCAGAAGCAAGCTCCAGAATAGACGTCAGTTCTGCAGGAGGTTGGGGCTGGGCCGGAGGTTTCTCTGTTGGAAAGGGAGGGGCCCTTCACTTGGGCTATCTGACTCTTCCGAGAAAGAATGATTAGTGAGGGGCTCCGGTAGAGCCACTGTGTAATTACCCAATAAATCCAAGAATCTAAACCTGTCGACTGGCTGTGTCTTGGTGTGAAAGGAGCATCGTAAATGCCTAACAGCATGGTTGGTGGGACACGCCACCAACTGCCATGCCACTCATTGCTTTTCATGCCCACCTCCTCCCCCAGGATCATCCATCCATCTCATTAAGTTAGCATTTGTTTTTCTAATCCCCAGAAATAAGGAAGCATCACACTTCACAATTTCTGGATATTAAGTAAACATACAGAAAGCATATCCCAGATGAGGTCTGTGCTCTCCTGAAAGGGCTTCCTTTCTCCCTGGCATCCCTTACCTTCCCGAGTGGAGAATGTCCCTTCTGCACATGGTGCACAAGCATAGCAGCACAAGGGCTTTCCTTCCTGGATCACCTTGGCGTATCCTGGGTGACAGCTTTTGGTGCACTGTGACTGTGGCAAGGTCTAACCATAAAGAGAAGGAACGTCAAAGGAAAAGTGTTAGAGTTGTATCAGTAAGCTACAGAACTGAGTCAAAGACATAGAAAAGGCATCACCATTCCTCTCCATGTAACTCTTAACTCAATAGCAAATGACTGCAGTTTGCATAGTGAACAAATTTTCTAAACTAATTTCTGCCTCTGGTCATATCCAATTAAGTACCTAGCCGGGGGGGGGGGATTCTTCCAGTAGCACCTTAGAGACCAACTAAGTTTGTTATTGGTGTGAGCTTTCGTGTGCATGCATACTTCTTCAGATACGGCATGCACACGAAAACTCATACCCATAACAAACTTAGTTGGTTGGGTTTTTTTAAGTTGTTGTTTAAGATGCGGCTGTTCCAACTCTACAGACAGAGACTCTCACCTAAGAGATCTACAGCAAACCTTTTTAGAACTAAAATACCCACCGGATGAAGTTAAACAACAGATCGACAGAGCCAGACTGATACCCAGAGAGAACTTGCTGCAAGACAGACCCAAAAAAGAAAACAGCAGAACACCACTAGTAATCACATACAGCTCCCAAGTTAAAACAGTACAACGCATCATCAGAGATCTACAACCTCTCCTAGACAATGACAGTTCTCTTTCTCAAGCTCTGAGAGGAAGACCTTTCATCGCCTACAGACAGCCACCCAATCTTAAACAACTCCTCACCCACAACAATACTACAACCAGACTTAACACAGACACTGGCACCAGAGCCTGCAATAAACCCAGATGCCAACGTTGCTGCCACATACACCCGGACAACACCATTACTGGCCCCAACAACATCAAACATACCATCTCAGGACTATTTAATTGCTCATCGTCTAACATTGTGTATGCCATCAAATGCCAACAGTGCCCTTCAGCTCTCTATATTGGACAAACAGGCCAAACCCTACGCCAAAGGATAAATGGACATAAATCTGACATCAGGAATCACAAGACCAGTAGGAGAGCACTTCAATCTCCCAGGACACTCTATACAAGATCTCAAAGTAGCTGTCTTATTGCAAAGGAATTTCAGAAATAGACTGGAAAGAGAAGTTGCTGAATTGCAACTCATTACCAAGCTTAAAACCATGGAGAGACCTGGTCTGAACAAAGACGTTGGATTCTTATCTCATTATACATGACAAAGCTTTTTTAACCTTCTCACTCCTTGCTTTTTCCTGTAAGACTAATTGCAGTTGTTAACAGTCATCAACAGGTTAACCACAGCTATCAGCCTTTCACCCATTCCCACCACCCCTCTGAGTAATACCCCTCCCCACCCTCTCACTATACATAAGGGTCTGGTGACTTCTGTTTCAGTGTATCTGAAGAAGTGTGCATGCACACGAAAGCTCATACCAAGAACAAACTTAGTTGGTCTCTAAGGTGCTACTGGAAGGATTTTTTTTTATTTTTTTTTTACTATGACAGACCAACATGGCTATCTACCTGTAACATGTCCTTTTATGTATGTCTTATATTCAAATAGCTTATTAGAGACCTTTAGGATTTTATTGATAGTTGGTATCTGCTTAAAAAGATTGCAACGTGTGAGAGGCAATAACAGCAATCAACATTCTTAAATTCTCACCTGGGCAAGTCCCTTGAGCCGCACTATGGCATCCCAGTCAATGTGGAACCTGGTTTCTGGGGATGCCTGCCGCTCTAGACTCCCAATTTTCACTGAAGCCACTGAAGTGTTGGGCCACACGATCCAGGTCAAAATATCAAGGCTGGCTGCCAGTTCCCCATCCCTGTCCAAATACACGCCATCCATGGAAGTATTGTAACACTCAAAGTTACTTAGGAAAGGGTGGAACTAAAATGGCACACAGAGAAAAGGAAGGTTATTTCAGTGCAGCCCATTTGGGGATGAATTTCCCTTCTCCATCCAGACAACACAAGAGAACAGAGTGACCATAACGCAGACAGGAATCCTTCACATCAGCAGTTCAATCTGAGGGCAGGAAATGGACCCCTGAGACTTCCCTTGGCTAAGGGGATACCTACCGGTATTTCTTTCTTTAAAAAAACAAACAAACCTTTATTTAAACATTTAAGTATTACAAAACAAAACAAGAGAAAAAACCGACAATACAGAACAAATAATATACAGTATATTCAATATATTCAAACAAACCTAAAGTCCCCTCCCCCCTCCCATCCCTCACACTTCCCTCGATCTTCTTTTACCTGCTGTACTATTTATTATTGTTGCGTTGTTCACTATATCTATTTATTTATTTATTTATTTATTTATCCTATCATTCCTACTAAATTTCATGTCACCTTGCGGCTATTAAGTTATACCATATTAATTTTCAGACTTTAGCACCCACTTTCACCATGTATTCCTTTACACAGTCCCAATCTTTCTTAATTGCTTGATTAGAACATCCTCTGGCTGATGCTGTTAATTGTGCCATCTCTGCAAATTCAGACATCTTTATTCTCCATTCTACTAATTCTGGTATTTTGTCAGATTTCCAGTTTTTCGCCAGTACAATTCTGGCTGTCGCGGTTGCATAAAGAAATACATTCCTATGGAAATAGATATTCCCCCCACAACTAAGAACAAAGGGCACACCTATTTCATTGTCCTGGAACTAGGGAACAGTAGACACAAAGATGCCAAAGTGATTATGATGCTTGCTCTGTGAAGTTTCTTTTCTTGGAAAGCAAGTTGATGTTTAATGTTGTTTTGAATGTGTTACGGAAAGGGAAATTATTGATCCTTACATTCCCACATCGCTCAACAGAAGGTGAAGACAATTTATATACAGTTAAAGGTTTATATTCGGCAATGTGAATTCCCTTGTTTTTTCCTTTAAAACCAAACTTTGCCTTAGAACTAAAACAATATATTTTCAAAAATCTGATGGGCTCTGAGAAGGCATAGAGATGTAGAAAAATTCTGATGGAACTTAAATTCTGAGGCTCTCTGTGCAGGTCTCTCATTTTTTCTAATCTTCCTCCTGGAAGGAGACTTGATACTTAACCCCATAAGAGAAGGTACCAGAAGCCTACCTTAATTCCCAGCACTGCTCAGGAATCCCAAATACCAGTGCAGTTTTAAAAGACTCAGCCCACTATAGTGATTGAGAGTGACACATAATTGCATCTGAATACAAAAAAACAACAACACAAAACCTGCTCCCTGGGTTCAGGATACATCATGTAAAATATGATTACGATGCCTTAAAATGGGTTCAAATGCATAGCAAATGAAACACTTTTCAAAATAGAGTTACTGGCCACCCCAAACATGGCCAAGTGGCAGCAAGATCTAGGGATATAGGCTCTGAACCAGGGTTTGAGTTCCTTTGGAAGGAGGCACAGTGGAGACTGCTATCTTTATGCATATAATATGTGTATTTCAGTGGAGCTATCAGTGATGGAAAAGGAAATACCTGCCATGGCTGTAGCCTCTGAAACCTCCGCCCGTCTCCTCCACCCATCATTGCCACCTGCTTGGATCTGGATGAGTAAGCAGCATTTAAGGCATGAGTCACAGCATACACACTGCTGTAGATGTTGTAGTTGTCTGGAGAAAGACTCTGCTTGAGGACATCCAGGGGCAATTCCCCTTTTTGTTCACATCTGTGACGTTCTTTCGCAGACAACGTGTGCTTTGAAAAGAAACAATCAAACACTTCCCTCCAGTAAGGAACTAAGTGACTGAAGTCAAAATTGTCATGTTTTAGGGCAATCTCTGTGTGAATTAAGAAGGAAAAGAAACAGTGGCGGTGCTGGAAACGAAATCTCCAGTCAGACAACGTCTGGGTGATGTCCCACATAGCTGTTGTGATCCAGATTTTACCCTCAGTGGACTCTAGCCCCAGTGTGAGTATTTGATTTATAAAGAATATTCCACTGAAGAAAGAACGAGTCTCTGCATAGTGAACAAATACATTGAATTGTCGCCATGTGAGAAATGAATCAAAGTGAATATTCACTACATACTGAGTCATTTCTGGGATCCTGTATGAGACGGCAACACAAATCCCATTTGAGGTGAGCATAGGGGTCAAGGACCTCATGAACCTTTCTCCATTGTCATTGTCTGGAGCAAAGAGACCGATCCACGTCCATCTGAAATGCAGGAGCAACTTGACAATCCCTGTGTATTGTTGATCATCTTTGGGGAGCATTCGGTATAGAAAAGGGAACTGAGTTTTATCACTGACATCATGGGAGACAAAACCATAACTAACCTGGATGGGAATGGAAGAGAAAAGTGTTTTGCTTGTCTTCCTTTGAATCCCCTTGAATGCATGTCTCATCTCCATATCACAGAATTTCCATATCAAAAGACAATATATTCATTAACAGTGAAGCTGTGCCAGGAACAATCCTAACCAGGTCTGCTAAGAAGCAAGAGTTTTAAAATTCATTGGGAATTAGCCCCAGGTAAGTAGGATTCAGTTACAGCCTTGGGCTACACTAGGTGAATGAACCCTAGTCATACTAACATTCTGGCTGTGGACTCTCTGTTGTCTTCGTTCTGTGCTGGGAGGGGGGAGCAAAATTCAATACCGTGTTATCTAGTAGAAGGATTTATTAGAATCATAGAATCATAGAGTTGTAAGAGACCACAAGGGCCATCCAGTCCAACCCCCTGCCTAGCAGGAACACCATCAAAGCATTCTTGACAGGTGGCTGTCAAGCCTCTGCTTAAAGACCTCCAAAGAAGGAGAATCCACCACACTCCTTGGCAGCAAATTCCACTGTCGAACAGCTCTTACTGTCAGGAAGTTCTTCCTAATGTTTAGGTGGAATCTTCTTTCTTGTAGTTTGAATCCATTGCTCCGTGTCCGCTTCTCTGGAGCAGCAGAAAACAACCTTTCTCCCTCCTCTATATGACATCCTTTTATATATTTGAACATGGCTATCATATCACCCCTTAACCTTCTCTTCTTCAGGCTAAACACACCCAGCTCCCTAAGCCGTTCCTCATAAGGCATCGTTTCCAAGCCTTTGACCATTTTGGTTGCCCTCTTCTGGACACATTCCAGCTTGTCAGTATCCTTCTTGAACTGTGGTGCCCAGAATAGTAAGAAAGAAGGCTGTTGAAAGCAAAGTGAAATTAAAGTGAACTCCATTTCGCACCTGTGGGATTTTGTAGATGCCCAACATGTTTGAAATATGGACAGCGATTTCAGAATCAGCACCTTCTAGGACAGCCAGCAGTTCATTCTGCCTTCCACACCTGTAGTTTGGAATACTTGCATGACTGGTATAGAGCAGCTCTACCATGGCGTCGTATGTGATTCTTGTATTGTAATAGTTCTCATAGATATTGTAGCCCAGGGTGATGTTGGGTAAGAGCCTGGGATTCTGGTTGATCTCCTGGATGGCGAGCAGGAAGGCCAGATTGTGGAGTAAATTTATGTCTCTACGTCTGCAAAATATCATATATGTTGCATCATCACCCTCAATTTAACAACACATGTAACGTTCCACATTCTGCAATATGAAGGTCATTTCCAAGCAATACAAATTTAGTTTTAGAGTGATACTCACACTCAGTCATAAACAGGCTTTTAGTAGTCAACCCTATTAAATCCTCGCGACAAAGGCAAGGCAGATGTGTCTCTCCAGAAATGTAGTGGTATATTCAGAAATGAAGGTTTAGAACTTTAGATCATGACAGTCACAGCCTTGCCACCTTCCAAAATTGTACAACCTTATAAGACTTTTCATACTATGTCACGATACAATAATAAAATTTAAAATGCAACTTAAAACCAATAAAATAGTAAGGCAAAAGGAAGTAAGACATTGATCCAGGGGATTTGGAGACATACATCAGGGTCCAATCTTATGAGTCAGGTAAAAGCTTTAATCTGTTATCATAGTGTGCTATTCAAAATAAGATGGTGAAAAATCACATTGCAAAACAGAGACTGGGATTTAGCAGGGACCAATGCAAGAAAATACCCACCATCTCTTTTAATGAGGTTTAAAGCATTAGATTAAAGATTGAGTACCATTAAACTCATCCCTACATAATTTACTTACGGACGTATGTGGATAAAAGGAACCTGGGAGAAAGAGCCTGGCTGGTATGCTCCAGTTAGTGTGGGTATAATCCCACCAATGAGATGGTCTCCTGCTCTATAATAGTTCCAGGGATCATATCTATCTCTCACTAAATTCAAGGGACATTTTCCCTTCAGCTGCCCATAGACGTTGTAGAGCAGAAGTAGAATTATCATGGACATGCCTGAGGCTGTCACTCACTTCCCTCTTCCCTGTTTGCTGGAGAGAAGCCAAAACTGAACAAAGCTGCAGTCTTTGACTTTGCTAATACAGATGAAGTCCCTCCAGGGCTTCTCATTCAAAGAGGCTGATATCACACTGGCAGCATCCCTGCTATTTTGAAACCCCCAACCCAAGATCTCAGTGGAGTGCAACATATTTATACCCCGACCTTTTTCAGGCTTGATACAAGAAATTGACTCCTGTTGCTCCCAAATCTGTCAGTTTCTGCTGATGGTCTCAGATGTGATATTCAGGCAAGTCCCTTGAGCTTTGGCAGAATTAGAGAACTAAATCACCATCATTCACACAACGATAAGGGGAAGAATTGCCTCTGCCATAGATCACAAACTCTCTGTGTGGCTCCTTGCACAGGTGGTTGGGCAGAGCAAAACCTGTTTGCAAAAACTCACCAATGATCCAACAAAATGGGGTTGGGATTAGAAAAAGTGGGCTGCATTATAGTGAATTAAAATATACCACCCACAAAGACCTCCTATGAAAGTTTTTGGGGAAACAGGATATGCATGTTAAAAATGCAAACAACATGAAATCAGCACACCAATATTGGCACTTTGTATTTGCTTAAATGGGAAGCAACTATTAGTCTCGTGGTCAAAATGCAATCCAGTGGCTGCCAGGGAGGACTGCAAGCCTGCCTGTGGATTGTTTATTCCAATCTTATGGGTAAAGGCTTTAATCTTTTATCACAGTGTGCTATTCAAAATAAGCTGGGGAAAATAGCTTGAGGGTTCTACATGTGTAAAAGATCTAGGAGACCACAAGCTTAACATGAGTCAACAGAACGACGCAGCAACAAAAAGCTAACATTATCCTAGGTTGCATCAACAGAAGTATAGTGTCCAGAACAAGGGTGGCAATAGTACTACTCTATTCTGTTTTGGTCAGACCCCACCTGGAATACTGTGTCCAGTTCTGGGTGCCATAATTTAAGAAGGATATTGACAAACTGGAAAATGTGTAGTAGAGGGCAACCAAAATGATGAATGGTCTGAAAGGCTTATTATGAATGGTTGAGAGAGTTGGCTATGTTTAGCTTTGAGAAGAGGACAGTGAGAGGAGATATGATAGGCATATCTAAAGGGCTGTCCCAAGGAATGAATGAATTTATTCTTACAGTGACAGACCAGCTTATTAAATCAATAATACAAAATTAATACATTGAAATTTACATAACAGCAGTAGTACACATATGTATACGTAGACAGCAGCGTTTAAAATATATGAATTAAAATCATGGCACTAAAATATGGCCTAAAAATTGCCATTTGGGGCCTATTGATATCGGTAACACCGCTTGTTCTCTGAGATTTATGGCTGCTGCACAGTATTTGGCTACTTTCAGCGTAATCTGTTCAAAGGAAGATGGAGCGAGCTTGTTTTCTCCTGCCCTGGAGACTAGGGCCTGAAGCAATGTGGAGATTGCACTAGATCAGGCATCCCCAACCTTCGGCTCTCCAGATGTTTTGGACTACAATTCCCATCATCCCTGACCACTGGTCCTGTTAGCTATGGATCATGAGAGTTGTAGGCCAAAACATCTGGTGGGCCGCAGGTTGGGAATGCCTGCACTAGATGACCCTCAGAATACCTTCCAATTCTACATTTCTATGATTATATGTGCCTGTTTGGGGGGGGGGAGTTTCCCCTAAACTTTGCTCTGAGACAACTAAGAGCCATACTGGATCAGACCTCAAATTTTGGAGCCACATCTGTGACTTTTTGCAAATGTTTCTCTCCAGCTCTGCACTTGCCCCTCAAGTCACCAAGAGACTCAAGAATATTGTAGAGATGAAACTTCTTTGCCTTATAATTATCCAAATCATAGTGATTTGTCCTTGCCAAATGTTTTTCTGCAAGTTTCCGAAGCATCAGAAAGAATAGAAGCAAGTGGTTAATTGTCTCCCCCTCATAGAGCCAAATCCTGGCAAATGCACCATCGTTAATTGGGTCCTTCAGGTTCAAAGATACACAGAAAATAAAGCATAACCCATGACAGACACAGGTTCAACATTGTCACTGGATTGTGTCAATTGATGTACAAAGTTTAATGGCATTATAACATTTGGAGGAAATAAAGCAGTTTGCAGAATGCTACAAATCATTACCGTAATTTGCCGTGTATAAGACAATGTCTTTTTCTTTTTTTAAAATAAAAGTCTAAATTTGGGGGTCATCTTAAATACAGAATGTGAATGTGCAGTGGGTTTTTTTTAGTGTGTGTGTGTGTGTGTGTGTGTGTGTGTGTGTGTGTGTGTGTATGAGTGTGTCTGCAGCAATACAGTGGTACCCCGGGTTAAGTAATTCATTCCGAAGGTCCGTTCTTAACCTGACACTGTCCTTAACCTGAAGCACCACTTTAGCTAATGGGGCCTCCCACTGCCGCTGTGCCGCCAGAGCACAATTTCTGTTCTTATCCTGAAGCAAAGCTCTTAACCTGAAGCATTATTTCTGGGTTAGCAGATGTTATGGCGCCAACAGGACGGGTTGCCAAAGCCAGGTATCAGTACCGGGGTCAAGAGAAGCCGAAGTCAGGAGCAGTCCGAGTCAGGAACCAGCCGAAGTCAGGTACACAGGAGCAGGATGAGCAGGCACAACCACGTGCTTCAGCACAGCAGTTGCAGGTGCTAGTGAGGGAAGCAGCCGGCCTTCCTTAAGTAGCCAGCTCATCACCACGCCTTTTACGAGCTGCAACTGCCTCCAATTGCTCCCTCCATTTCTCAGCTCTACAGCTGAGATGGGAGGAGGGGAGGGGGCCCTCCGGCTCCTCTCCTCACAAGGGCCTGATTCTGGCTCAACTTCTTCCTCATCCTGTTCTGGCCTGCCCTCTTCCCCATCTGCTTCTTCCTCTTCTGAGGAGTGTGGCTACCAGTCTTCTTCAGGTAAGAATCCCTCCATTCCTCTGGACTCTTCCGTGGTTGCCGCTTCGCCTAGGGGGACTTGCCACCACTCCTGCTCATCTGGTGCAACCCTGACAGCAGAGTTCTTAACCTGAAGCGTCTGTAACCTGAGGTACCACTGTATACCAGTATATATATACACTTGAAGCCAAGAAAGAATTGTAAAGAGTCTGAAGCATGTTTGTGGATGGAGCATGTTCACTGTGAAGAGAGGCTGGTGCGCTTGTGGTCTTTGGGTTAGAGCTAGGGAAATGGGGAATCTAGAAGTTCACAAAGAATTGTGGAGCTGGAAGGGACCCTGAGGCTCATCTAGTAAAACCCCCTGCAATGCAGGAATCTCAGCTAAAACAGGATATTGAAGTTCTTGGAAGAATAATGCAGGAAACGAAGCAAAAGGACACCAAGGACTCAGGCCCAAAAAACAAACGATTTGATAGATGTAAGTTATTCAAGTCTCTTATAGGTTTTATTCCTTGAGGTTTGTGAAAGAAGGAAACACCAGGGCAAGGCCTTGTTTCAGTATTCTTCCTCAGCTATTAGTGTCTTAGAGTTTTCAGGTCAAAGTGTACCAATTATTTCAACTTGACAATAAAGATTATCTTATCTTGTCTTATAAAGGCTATGTAAAAGTATGTAAGTAACTACTGTAGAATTACATTGGCCACCTCATGAGAAGAGAAGACTCCCTAGAAAAGACCCTGATGTTGGGAAAGATTGAGGGCACAAGGAGAAGGGGACGACAGAGGATGAGATGGTTGGACAGTGTTCTCGAAGCTACTAACATGAGTGGCCAAACTGCGAGAGGCAGTGAAGGATAGGCGTGCCTGGCGTGCTCTGGTCCATGGGGTCACGAAGAGTCGGACACGACTGAACGACTGAACAACAACAACAACAACAACTGTAGAATAATAACAGGGAGCCTGAAGCCCACTACATGTCCCAAGGCACTGCATCACACCTGAATTAAGTTCACACCAACTGTTTCTGATTAATATTCTGTTTTAAGCAGAACCCCATCCCTTTATATAGCCTCGAGAATCAGAGGCCATCTTTAGGTTTTTGTTGTCAAGTGCTCCTTTGTGTTCAGATCAGGTCTCAGTATAATGATGTAGCACTTTGGGATGAAGATGCAGCCCAGAAGCCCAGCACTGGAGGCCAACATAGAGAAGACCTGCACGGCAACCATGTATTTCCCCTTGGTGCTCAGGTAGGTGGGCACAAAGGACACCCAAACACTGCAGAAGACCAGCATGCTGAAGGTGATCAGCTTGGCCTCATTGAAGGCCCCAGGCAGCTTCCTGGCTAAGAAAGCCACCATGAAGCAAATAGCAGCCAGGAAGCCCATGTAGCCCAGGGCACCATAAAACATGGCCACAGACCCTTCATTGCATTGCAGGATAATCTCTGCAGGCTGCGAGTGCATGTCAGACTCTGGGAATGGGGGAGAGCTACTCAGCCAGGTGGTGCAGATGAGAACTTGGACACTGGAACAGGAAATGACAACAGCGTTGGCCAGACTTTTCCCCAGCCATCTCCTCACTCTGTTCCCTGGCTTTGTGGCCATGAAGGCCAGCACCACAGTGATGGTTTTAGCCAATACAGAAGACACGGCAACCGAGAAGATGATACTGAAGGCTGTTTGTCGGAGAAGGCAGGTCTCCTTCCTTGGCCGTCCAATGAATAGGAAGGAGGACGAAAAAGAGAGCAGGAGGGATACAAGGAGGATGTAGGAGAGGTCCCGGTTATTGGCTTTGACTATGGAAGTTTCTTTGTATTTAAGGAAGATTCCTAAAACAATGCCTGTCATTAATAGCAGCAGGATAACAATGGAAGCTAGAACGCTCCCCAAAGTTTCTTCATAGGTCAGGAAGGCAATACTTTTGGGAACACATTGAACTCGACCCTTGTTTGGATGCTGATCTTCTGGACATTTTGTGCAATGTTTAGCATCTGAAAAGGAAAAAGGTGTACTTTACATCATTTAAATCCATAACCATCTATGTTCTATTACATTTTAGGGGGAAAGATGTCAGTATAAGGGAGGGTCAGGGAAAAAGAATGTCTAAAAAAGGAGTGCACAAAATTGGTTTGTTCATTAGGTTAAGGGGTGATATGATAGCCATGTTCAAATATATAAAAGGATGTCATATAGAGGAGGGAGAAAGGTTGTTTTCTGCTGCTCCAGAGAAGCGGACACGGAGCAATGGATTCAAACTACAAGAAAGAAGATTCCACCTAAACATTAGGAAGAACTTCCTGACAGTAAGAGCTGTTCGACAGTGGAATTTGCTGCCCAGGAGTGTGGTGGAGTCTCCTTCTTTGGAGGTCTTTAAGCAGAGGCTTGACAGCCATCTGTCAAGAATGCTTTGATGGTGTTCCTGCTAGGCAGGGGGTTGGACTGGATGGCCCTTGTGGTCTCTTCCAACTCTATGATTCTATGATTCTACTAAATCCTTCTACTAGATAACACGGTATTGAATTTTGCTCCCCCCCCCCAGCACAGAACGAAGACAACAGAGAGTCCACAGCCAGAATGTTAGTATTCCAACTCTATGATTCTATGATTCTATGATTTGCTCATTTAATATTTATGGTTATGCGGTTGCCTTCCTCCATGATGATAGAGGTGTTTTTCAAAGGTTTCTCAGCTTTGTCACCTAAACAACCTTGTGGTGCAGGTAAAGCTGAGAGGCAGTGACCGCCCCACAGAAGTGCTTCACGTACAGCTTTTGCTGAATTTATACTGTCCTGTTCCATGTGAAATGGATTAAAAATAGAGAAGCCAAAAAAAGGAGCCATAATCAAAAAATGTCTTGGATTCTCCATGGAAAGTGTCCCTAAGTGAATGTTTCCACAATTTCTATTCTCCCAAGGGCTGCCCTTTCCTCTGGGTCACCCACCTTCCTGAGCGGAGATGGTCCCTTCCGCACACGGAGCACAAGCATAGCAGCAAACTGGCTTTCCTTCTTGAACCACTTTGGCGTATCCAGGTTGACAGCTTTCGGTACACCGGGAGCTAGGTACAGTCTAAACATAGAGAACATGCATCAAACAGAAAGTGCCAGGACTATTTGTGTCTATGTATTTCATTTATGGAGTTTGGAAAGGACCTAACAGGGTCCCTAGTCCCACTGACCCCAGGCACTTTTCCAGGGAAGCATTTTGATGTAGGACAACATGGCAGGGAAAACTCTTTGATGTGTTTCCTTTTTCGTTCAGACAATTATATCGGACTATTCTATGCAAAAGTATATATTAAAAAAGCAATTTAAAAACCCTAGAATGACAGTGATAACAAAACAGCAGCAATAAAACATACTTATAAAGGTAAAGGCAAAGGACCCCTAGATGGTTAATGTCAGGGATCTGCCCACCCCTGCCAGTCCGGCTCTGAGTGCATATAGGGACCCGCAGCCTGTGTTGACGGTGGATTCATCTTCGAGTGAATCTGGCAGCCCCTCTTCGGGGGAGGAGCAGTTAGTGGCTGGGAGGCAGGGAGTGCCAGGTGTCCAGGGAGTTGCTGAGAGACCTGGCACCACCCAGCAGACTCGCTCGGAGGGGGAGACGTCAGTTCCAGCGCCTATCTCATGTAGGAGGAGAAGGCGGCAATTCAGGATGCCGAGGCTTTGGTGTTGGCGCCAAAACAGAAGGGAGGCACTTCCGGATTCTGCTAGTGACTGAGCAGACATGATAAACTGAACTCTGCATTGTAAATAGCTTTGCACAAAATAAAGAGACTTAAAGACAAGATGGCTTGGTCTTACTATTGAACAACCGATAAGAGAATCTGACAGTTAAGTCCAGTGAAACTTGACTATGGGATGCAGCACTCATCTCCGCTTTCTTTTTTCTTTCTTTTTTTAAAATTATTTGCTTTATTAACAATCTCTTATATCATATGACACATTTCATATAGCATATCTCGGTATAACGTATACATATACATATGTATTGTACATCTTCTTGAGTAAACATATATATAATCCGTGTAAGCAAAAACCATATACTAGTATTCTGTTTACTTACATAAATTAAACTAATTTGTATTTTTACTATTTATTAACATGAATTAAAGAAAGAAAAAACCAGGGGGGGGGGAGAAAAAGGTGTAGTTGGACTTCCTATCATTTCCCGGTGTATAGCCTTATTCTAGTAATGAATATACCTAACATTATTGAGTTATTCTTTATATTCCTTCTAATACATTCTTACAGCAGTTACGGTAGTACCTTTTGACTTATTTCTCATATGTTTCACTATATAAGGGTCAATCAAATGCTGCCATAGATGTTATACCACTGTTACAATTTCGTAAATATTTCTTATATTTATCCCATTTTTGTACGAATGCTTGTCTAGTGTTGCCTCTCAAGCTATTAGTCAGTTGTGCCATTTCTACATATTCCTGTAATTTATTTTGCCAGTCCGTTATGGTTGGAACATTTTCCTCTTTCCAGTTCATTGCTATCAATGTTCAAGCTGCAGCCATGGCGGATAGAAAATTTTCTCTCAATTTTTTTGGAATATCGCTGCCAAGAATGCTTAGCAGAAAAGCCCCAGGCTTTTTTACAAAGGTAAACCCAAAGATTTTTTTCAGCTCATCATAAACATGGCACCAAAAGTCTCTAATCTTTCAACATGTCCACCACATATGATACATGTCTCCATTACTTTCCCCACACTTCCAACAGTTGTTTGCTATGTTTTTGTACATCTTTGAGAGCTTTGATGGGGTTAGATACCACCTATATTGCATCTTTAACATGTTTTCTTTAATGTTATAACATGCCGTAAACTTCATAGTTGTTTTCCAGAGGTTTTCCCACTCATTCAGCATTATAGGGCATCCAATATCTTGAGCTCATTTAATCATAACTGCCTTAACTTCCTCTTCCATGACTTCCCAGTCAAGGAGTCGGTACATCTTTGATATTATCTTCGTATTATTATTCATTATTTCCTTCTCAAATTTACAGGGTTTGATAGCAAATCCATTCTTCCTATCCTGTTTAAATGTCTCATAGAGTTGATTATATTCCAGCCAGCCTGAGAGCCAATCTTTAATTTCCTCATATTCTCTAATGGAGATATCCAATGAGGGGTTTTAGGTTCCATGAATCTTTTATATTTTTCCCAAACCCTAAATAGGGCATTTCTAACTATATGGGCAGTAAAACCTTTATGTACTTTGGATTTATAGCAATTTAAATATGCATGCGGTGCTCATCTTTCAGGCCAAGGGAGCCGGCGTTTGTCCTCAGACAGCTTTCCAGGTCATGTGGCCAGCATGACTAAACCACTTCTGGTGCAATAGGACACTGTGATGAGTGCCAGAGTGCACAGAAACACCATTTACATTCCTGCTGCAGCGGTACTTATTTATCTACTTGCACTGGTATGCTTTTGAACTTTTGAACTTTTGAACAGATTGAGGTTGAATCCTGACAAGACAGAAATACTGTTTTTGGGAGACAGGAGGCGGGCAGGTGTGGAGGACTCCCTGGTCCTGAATGGGGTAACTGTGCCCCTGAAGGATCAGGTGCACAGCCTGGGAGTCATTCTGGACTCACAGCTGTCCATGGAGGCGCAGGTTAATTCTATATCCAGGGCAGCAGTCTACCAGCTCCATCTGGTATGCAGGCTGAGACCCTACCTGCCCGCCGACTGTCTCGCCAGAGTGGTGCATGCTCTAGTTATCTCTCGCTTGGATTACTGCAATGCGCTCTACGTGGGGCTACCTTTGAAGGTGACCCGGAAACTACAACTAATCCAGAATGCGGCAGCTGGACTGGTGACTGGGAGCGGCCACCGAGACCACATAACACCGGTCTTGAAAGACCTACATTGGCTCCCAGTATGTTTCCGAACACAATTCAAGGTGTTGGTGCTGACCTTTAAAGTCCTAAATGGCTTCGGTCCAGTATACCTGAAGGACCGTCCACACCCCCATCATTCTGCCCGGACACTGAGGTCCAGTGCTGAGGGCCTTCTGGCGGTTCCCCAACTACGAGAAGCCAAGTTACAGGGAACCAGGCAGAGGGCCTTCTCGGTAGTGGCGCCCGGCCTGTGGAACTCCCTCCCTTCAGATGTCAAAGAGAACAACAACTACCAGACCTTTAGAAGACATCTGAAGGCAGCCCTGTTTAGGGAGGCTTTTAATGTTTAATAGATTATTGTATTTTAATGTTCCGTTGGAAGCCACCCAGAGTGGCTGGGGAAACCCAGCCAGATGGGCAGGGTATAAATAATAAATTATTATTATTATTATTATTATTATTTATTTGAGCTGCTAAGTTGGCAGCAGCTGGGACAAAGCAGCAGGAGAAGCAGTTAAACATACCACCACCTGAAGACTCCAACTTCAAAAACTGCCTCCTGAATTATTAATGCCACTGTTGCAGCTAATAATGCTAATTGCTTAAGGTTGCATCCCTGTTGTCAATATTACAGCATTCGGTTTCCAGTCAACCCCTCCCCACACCACAGTAAGCTGGCACCATGCTTGTTAAGCGTCCAGGCACTCAGGCCAGGACATCTCATCCAGATTCCAGGGAGCAAGAGCTCTCCTTTCCACGCCTTAATTCCTGAAGTCTGGACATGAATCTCATTCACCCCCTGGGCTGACTTTTGAAAACTCTGCACTACACTGATTAGGGCTCATCCACACTTCCTTTTGTGCCAGATTTCTAGTCAAAGGTCCATGCTTTAAAGCTCCATGTCAAAGCAGTCCTTCCTTCCTTCTTTCCATCCATCCATCCTGTCTCCTGTCTCAGAGCTTTCCATAAGAAAACCCACATTTTACCACTGAATCAAAGCAAATGGCAGCCAGGTTTTCCACAGGAAAGTGCTGGGACAAAAAAAACAAAACAAAACCAAAACCCTGCTCATGACCTGTAAGTCAGCTCATGACCTGTAAGTCAAATTGTGGCACCAATGGAAGTGTCAATGAGCCCTTACTCCCCAACAGGTGTGCAAAGGACTGTAGTCAAAGTGCCCTTGGAATTATTCAGTAAGTGATTAGACCATTACAGATGTCATGTGGGATAAAGTATGCCATACCTTCTCAAACCACTTGGGCCACACAATGGCTTGTGAGTTGATTGTGAACTTCATGTCAGTGGATCCGTCTCTCCCTATACTCCCAACCGGCACTCTTACACGAGACTTATTGGGAAACATCACCCAGTTCTCAATGTCATAGTAGAATGGTATCTGCCCATTCTCATCCAATCTGAGGCTGCCCATGGAAGTATTCAAAAACTGGATTCCTCTTAAGAAAGGGTGAAGCTGGAACGGCAGGAAAAAACACCAGCATTTATGAAATAGAAAAGTTGAATATAAGCCATCTACACTACACAGTGTCCGTTCAGCCTGGACACTTAGATCCAGCGCCGAGGGCCTTCTGGCAGTTCCCTCACCGCGAGAAGCAAAGCTACAGGTAACCAGGCAGAGGGCCTTCTCGGTAGTGGCGCCCGCCCTGTGGAACGCCCTCCCATCATACCTGAAGGCAGCCCTGTTTAGGGAAGTTTTTAATCTGTGATATTTTAATGTATTTTGATATTTGTTGGAAGCCGCCCAGAGTGGCTGGGGAGACCCGGCCAGATGGGCGGGGTACAAATAAATTATTATTAATTATTATTATTATTATTATTATTATTATTATTATTATTATATTACACTTTGAGCTCTAATCTCCTAGGAATTGGGGTCTGTGCATATTTCATCTGGACTCATGAGCCTTTTGCAGCCATTCCATTTTCTTTATTAGAACATTTGTAGGCAACTCATTGTATAAAATAACAAGGTTTCTGGAGAATAAGATAAATACAAAAGACAATTAAAAAGCTTCTTAAAAAATAAAAATAGCACAAATACCAAAGTTTTTAAGTAGAGATGGTCCTACAAATCAGTGCACAGCATAGATGACAACTTCCTGGGGCCCTGGGTGCCTAAGCACCTATAAAATTCCTCATGAAGGGGCCGGGCATCCACAAAATTTGGTGCCAGAGCGATACACACTGCATGACATCTAGGGAAGGCTATTTGTCAATAGGGCCCGCATAGGTCTGCTCACAGCCAAGAGCATAGGAGTGGGATGTGTGGCTGTTCAGAGTAGTCCCCTTGCCTGGTAAAATTATATGAAAGTAGGGGGAAATTGCACATACATACTCCCATGTATGTGCACCACAGTTCAAGAAGGATACTGACAAGCTGGAACATCTCCAGAGGAGGGCAACCAAAATGGTCAAAGGCCTGGAAACGATGCCTTATGAGGAACGGCTTAGGGAGCTGGGAATGTTTAGCCTGGAGAAGAGAAGGTTAAGGGGTGATATGATAGCCATGTTCAAATATATAAAAGGATGTCATATAGAGGAGGGAGAAAGTTGTTTTCTGCTGCTCCAGAGAAGCGGACACGGAGCAATGGATTCAAACTACAAGAAAGAAGATTCCACCTAAACATTAGAAAGAACTTCCTGACAGTAAGAGCTGTTCGACAGTGGAATTTGCTGCCAAGGAGTGTGGTGGAGTCTCCTTCTTTGGAGGTCTTTAAGCAGAGGCTTGACAGCCACCTGTCAGGAATGCTTTGATGGTGTTTCCTGCTTGGCAGGGGGTTGGACTGGATGGCCCTTGTGGTCTCTTCCAACTCTATGATTCTATGATTCTATGTGATTGAAACCTTGGTTGCTCAGGACTGGAAGCTTGCAAATGTGAAATCTCTCCTTTCCCTTCAAACTGTAGCCACTTTCAGTAGAACTTGCACAGTGCCACAAAGGAGGACATCGTCTTCAATTATCATTTGGTTGTGCTAGTTTATGGGCATAGAGGTACATTTATTAACATTTACTATAAATTAAATAAAAATACTTTAAAAATATTTTTTTATTTCAACAGCTTTTCCAGCAAGCTGAGAAGCTCTTTGTGTTGCATGTTCTTTCTGTGGTTTTACAGTGTGTTTCATACTATCCAAGTTGTGAAACCGGTTGCCCTGCACTCTTTTGACAATGACCAATTTTATCATCGAAACAAAATAAAAAATAAAAAAATTCCTTCCAGTAGCACCTTAGAGACCAACTAAGTTTGTTCTTGGTATGAGGTTCGTGTGCATGCACACTTCTTCAGATACACTGAAACAGAAATTTCAATTTTATCATGTAAGTTTAGATATTAATAGAGAATTAAAAATTGAATTACATAATACCTTAATGGGAAAGATTCTTTCCAGGAGAACTGCAGGCCACCTCTTTCTGTGTTCCTGCAGTTTAACAGTTGATGGAACTTCAAGTCCCAGCAGAGACACAGCGAGAAATGAGGAGGAACCAACATCTGCTACGATGGCTGCATCTCTCTCAGGGCGCCAGAGAGGAAGAACTAGATGGTGGGGGACTGATCTGACATAACCAGAATAGGTACAAAGGTTTACTTCCAGCTTCAGTTTCTGAAACTGACTGGGTGGCACTGCTGGAAGGAGGAAGGGTCGGGGGGGGGAGGGGGAAAGGATAGAACTTGCCAACCTTGCAGTGACACTGCAGGTCCGGGGGTGGGGGAGGAGGGGAGAAAAGATTAGAGAAATGTAAAGCGCCACACAGGTGGCGCTGAGGGACACAGGTGGCACTGTGGGTTAAACCACAGAGCCTAGGGCTTGCCGATCAGAAGGTCGACGGTTCGAATCCCTGCGACGGGGTGAGTTCCCGTTGCTCGGTCCCAGCTCCTGCCCACCCAGCAGTTCGAAAGCACGTCAAAGTGCAAGTAGATAAATAGGTACCGCTGCAGCGGGAAGGTAAACGGCGTTTCCGTGCGCTGCTCTGGTTCGCCAGAAGCGGCTTTGTCATGCTGGCCACATGACCCGGAAGCTGTACGCCGGCTCTCGGCCAGTAAAGCGAGATGAGCGCCGCAACCCCAGAGTCCGACACGACTGGACCTAATGGTCAGGGGTCCCTTTACCTTTACCTTTAAAGGTTAACTAGAATAGTAGGTTATTGAGTAAGGTAGAAATCCTAAGGAAATACCTAGGGGTTCCCGGGAGTTTTAGGTCACATTAGTGGTAATAAGAATAAGTTTAGGATAAGGAAAAGGGAAAAAATGATATTAAAGATTTTTTGACAAGATTTAACAATGAAGATTAAACTGCGTAAATAAGAGAGACACTGAAACTCAGAAGGGGAGGTCGGGGGACGTCCCATAAAGATGTGATGTGGAAATATGAAGAAATAAGAAAATTTGTTGTTGTTGTTGTTTGTATTTGTGATGTTAGTAAATGTTTGTTTGTGTTAAAAACCCAATAAAAATTATTATTTTTTAAAAAAGTTTACTTCCGCCACTAATGAGATTTTCCACCAAAATGAGCAAAAAAGGGGGGGGGATCCTCAGCCCTAAATTTCCAGTGGTGGGAAAATGAGTTGCAATTTGCAACAAAGAAAAGGAAATACCTGCCATGGCTGTAGCCTTTGATGTCCCGGTCTATCTCCTCCACTCACCATCAACTTGAACTTTGATCTGGGTGAATATGCAGCATTTAAGGCCTGAGCCACAGCTTGGACACTGAAATAAGTGATGTAGCTGTCTTGAGACAGGACTCTCTCCAGCTCCTCTTCAGGCACCATCCCCAATTTCTCATTCTCTCTGCATCTTGTCCGACCTTTTACAGCCAACGTGTCCTTTCTGTATAAACAATGAAATGCTTTAAACCAAAACTGTGTAAGGAATTTGGAAGATGGCTCATAGGGTTGGTATCTTTTCCTTAGTTGGGGCTTCATTATGAAGGACAAAGATCCATGGATGTACTGGACAAGATCAGAATCGCTATTCATATTAACATTAATGTCTTGAAGATGTGTTGAGATCCAGACTTTCCCCCCAATTTGTTTCTCAAGAAATTTTTGTATTATCATGAGATCAATCCATGCCGCTTGACTGCTTTTATAGTAAACAAATATTTTGACTTTGTCCCATATGATAAATGGTTCACTTGGGATGTGATACGGATCTAGGTTACGTTCTGGTATTCTTTTTAATAAGGCAATGCAAATTCCATTGTTGATCATCAGAGGTGTCAAGGCACTCAAGAACCTCTCTCCATTATCATTGTCTGAAACCAAGAGGCCAGTCCATGTCCATCCAAAATTCAGGAGCAACTTGACAATCCCCCAATACTGAGTTTCTCCATTGGGGACCATTTGGTAGACAAAGGGGACTTCAGCTTTCTCTTCCAGTGTATTAGTCATAAAGCCATAACTGATCTAGTGAGGAAAGGAATAGATTAGTGATTTGTTTGACTTTCAGGAAAAGGAATAGATACTGTATTTATTGTCTGGTATTACTTATTATCTGTTATTATCTTGGGGGGAAAGTGTTGGCTGGAGTTGATTGGAGTTTTAGTCTGAAATATTGGGAGAGTGCCAGGTTGGTGGATGCTGGAAGAAAGATCCCTGGATCCAGTCTTTTAATATAGCTAAGGATTTTCTCACTTTTTGATTGACCCTTCTTGTCCCTTCCCTTCATACCTGAGGGATTTTGTAGATGCCCGACATGGCTGAAATCACTTTTGAGATGACAGAATTGCCCCCTTCAAGAACAGACAGCAGGTTATTCCATTCTCCACAGTAATAGTTTGGAATATTGCTTTGCCCTCCTGCAAGCAGGTCCAGCATGACATCGGAAGTTATCCTTGCATCCAAAAAGTTCTCAAAGAGGTTGTAGCCCAAGGAGATGTTTGCTAAGAACCTGGAATTCTGGTTGATCTCCTGAACGGAGAACAAGAAGGACAAGATGTGCCAGTAGAACTTCGGTGTAAAACTGCAATGAAACATCAAATTAAAAATGTCAAAAACCTATTCACCATGTAAAGAAAACTAATGTTATTTCTAATCGATAACAATCTCAAAGTATCTCATCCCCAAACAATGATATGTATGTTTGTAGTTTGGGCTGAGACAAGACAGATTTCATTTTATTTTTTATTTAATAAAGTTATATACCGCTCTTCATCTGAGGATCACTTTGTTACAAGGTGAAAATTTATTGGCCATTTAAAAATAAAAACTGGGGGATTGCAAATTCCATAGCAAAAAAATAAAGAAAACAGAGAGGCATACAGCCTTCAAATGGAAAATTGCTTTTATTATTATGAATTAAACAGAAACTATTGGGATGGTGTTGGAGAAGCATGACATCCAGCAGCATCTAATTACTTACCATGCAAGCCTCTTTGAGGGAGTCTGGGAAAAAATGTATGGGTCTTCATCAGTGAATGAACTTGGAGATATGATCCCCGCAATTATGAAGTCTCCGGGCCGGTAGTAATTGAGTGTTTGACTTTCTTCCCAAATCAGATTCGTGGGACACCTTTTTCCATGATTTTCGCAGTCTCCATGTGGCATTAGCAGGAGAAGCAGGAGGAAAATCATTTTGCCTGTACCTCCTACACTTCTCTTGTGGCTGCTCCTCTCTCCTCCACAGCCAGGTAATCAGAAGTCAAAAACTCTTGCAAGAGCAAAGCTGCAGTGACTTTCCCAGTATGGCTAACATTCAGGGATGCCTCAGCTGTTCACTCAGACTGTCTCTGACATACCAGCTATTCTGTGCAGCAAATTTTCTTCCCAGGCACAGAGCTAGGGATAACCTCATGATACCCTTGGTTGTGATGTCTAGGCCACCTCCATAAATATCTCTTGACCTTGGCAAGAATGAATAGCTATGATTTCAATAATTATAAGGGCAACAAATTTGACCACTGCAACAACCTGGAGTCCTTGCACAACCTGAGTGGCAGGTGCAGAGCTGAACAAAAACATGTTTACAAGAAATCACAGGTGAATTGCCAAAGTTTGACATGACTCCCATATATTGCAGTGGCTGATCAGACACCTTTGGGAAGTTCACAAGCAGGTCATGAGGGGAACAGCCCTTTGGTGGTCTTGTTCCCCAACAAATTGCATTCAGAGACATGCAAGCCTCTGACCCCCCCCCCACAGGAATCTACTCACCATTAGATCATTAATAATTATGAACTGCTTTTTTCGTTGAGGCATATGCCCAATGGGGACGGAGATACAGAACAATGAAGGCGAGAACAAGCCGTCTCAAGAACAGCTTCTTCTCTAGAGCAATTTCAGCCTTAAATGGAAAGTCTGGACTTTGAAGTCATCTTATTTTACTTGTTATATTGTATCATATTGTACTGTTTTAATTAGTGTTTTGTAGTTATTTTAAATTTATGTAGAGTGCCTTATCTGAGTGGATAGAGCAACTGAGTAATTTTGTTGTTCCCGCAAGGGGACAATGACAATAAAGATTATCTTATCTTAGCTATCTTATCTTACTCCCAGGTAAATAAGACCAGGTTCTCATTCAGTACATCTGTGTGTCCCATTGAACTTAATGGTTATTCTGGCTAACAAGGCATAGGGTACTGCAGGGAAATATATCTTTCTTATGGAGTTGAGAGATACCTTCTTGGCTCAGCATCAAATTGTGCAGGTTCATGGAAACATATTCCCAGCGCACAGCTATTAACTGATCTTTAGAAAAAACAAATAAAAGAAACTGCAAAAATAAAGTGAAGAAGAAAGAAATGCTGGCATATATAAAAGGTGGGACAGATTGTTTAATGTGTGTCAATGGGACAAAAACATTTTAATTCTCCATATAAATGAAAGAGTAACATCAGCCACCCAGACACTTCATTCAGGCTCCACCAATACACACAGACCCTTCAACCAAAATTGGAGCTTGGTAGATGCCAAATTAGCACTCCAGCTAAGAAGGAGGAAGTCTTAGGGGGAGCCTCTGCACCACCACCTCCCCTGCCCAAGGGAGCTCTTGAGTGGGAGGTGAGCAGGTCTTACTTGAAATGGGCCACTACAGACAAAACAGGGTTAGGCCAGTGGTGATGGTTGTTAGTAGAGGTGCTGTGTTCTCTGAGGTCAATATTAGGCAGCAGAACAAGCTTAGAAGAAAGTTTGAATGACAACCATTTGACTAAATGAAGAAGTTTGACTGGATCTTTTAACATTATCTGTAAGTTTACAACCATGGCTCATATTGGCCCCCCAATAGGGGAGGCCCGGCGCCATGAGTGCCATGCAGCATGCATGGCCCTGGCACCAAAATATGTGGGTGCTCGGTCCCTTCCTGGGGAATTTTGTGGGTGTTTGGGCACCCTGGACCCCCTGGAGTTGGCACCTATGCAACTGAATATTACGATGTCAAAACTGTCCCTCAGTTTATCATCTGCTAGCAAATAAGACAAGTCGAGGTGACCCCAGAAGAGGGACTAGTAGCAATGGTTCGGTTGATCAGGTATTTTCTGTGACTTGCCTTTGAGAAAGCAGTGCATTATGTATAGGGGACCTGTGGCCACAGCAGAGTCAGAATGTACGAGAGTGTGTAAGTTTATCCTTGCAGATAAAAAGCCAAGACAGGGTTAATTAGGTGTACTTGCTTGCACCTGCAGCTCAAGGTTACAAGCTCAAGGAGCTGGTGAGGTGTGATTCAGAGGCAGGTGAATCAATGCAAAGGAGAGCATGACTAGCTATAATGATCCTTGGCAAGCAGCCAGCCTGATGAGCAGTGAAAGTCTTCATTAGTTACAAGTTAGTTTTTATTTAGAAGAAAACACATCCAGAGTGGGGCTTCCCACTTCCTCTCATTTACACTAGTTGCCCTAGTCTGAATCAGACTAAGAGCCATACTGGATCAGACCTCAAATTTTGGAGCCACATCTGTGACTTTTTGCAAATGTTTCTCTCCAGCTCTGCGCTTGCCCCTCAAGTCACCAAGATACTCCAGAATATTGTAGAGATGAAACTTCTTTGCCTTATAATTATCCAAATCATAGTGATTTGTCCTTGCCAAATGTTTTTCTGCAAGTTTCCAAAGCATCAGAAAGAATAGAAGCAAGTGATTATTTGTCTCCCCCTCACAGAGCAACTCTTGTATAGTGGGAAGCATGCTAGCACGTAACATGCCAAATCCTGGCAAATGCACCATCGTTAATTGGGTCCTTCAGGTTCAAAGATACACAGAAAATAAAGCATAACCCATGACAGACACAGGTTCAACATTGTCACTGAAATGTGTCAATTGATGTAGAAAGTTTAATGGTATTATAACATTTGGAGGAAATAAAGCAGTTTGCAGAATGCTACAAATCATTAGAATAGAATAGAATAGAATAGAATAGAATAGAATAGAATAGAATAGAATAGAATAGAATATATTTTATTGTCATTGTCCCCTTCGGGGACAACGAAATTACTTGGCTGCTCCATCCACCCAGATAGGGCACTCCATGCAAAGACAAAACAACTACAAAAACACTGATTAAAACCAGATGACTTCAAAGTCCAGGCTTCCCATTCAAGGCCGCGATCGCTCTGGAGAAGAAGCTGTTCCTAAGACGGCTTGTTCTTGTCGTCATCGTCCTGTATCTCCGTCCCGATGGCAAAAGTTCAAAGAGACGGTGACCAGGATGCGATGGATCTTTCACTATGTCCAGTGCCTTTCTGTGGCACCTCATGGCATAAATCTGCTCTAAGGTGGAGAGCGAGCAGCCAACAATGCTCTCTGCTGCCTTAACAACTCTGCACAACCCCATCCTGTCCTTGGTAGTACAGCTTCCGTACCACACACATAAGCCATAAATGAGCACACTCTCAATGGCACAGTGATAGAAGGCAAGCAGCAGCTTTTGTGGAAGATGGTTTTTCCTTAGAATTCTCAGGAAGTACAGTCTCTGCTGCGCCTTCTTCACAAGCCCCCTTATGTTTGCACTCCAGGACAGATCCTCCTGTAATTCAATGCCCAGAAATCTGAACATTGTTACCCTCTCCACACAGATTCCATCAATCAAAAGTGGTTGGACATCGTTCTTCTTTCTCCTGAAGTCCACCACAAGCTCCTTTGTTTTCTTTGTTTCGTTTCACCCTCCTTATCAGAGATGAGCCCAATCACGGTTGTGTCATCTGCAAATTTGACAACCCTATTACTAGGGTGAGCAGCGACACAATCGTACGTATAGAGAATATAAAGGAGCGGACTGAGAACGCATCCCTGTGGTGTTCCTGTGTTAGTCCTGAGCATATTAGAGGTATAAGGGCCCAACCGAACCCTCTGGGGGCGATCTGACAAAAAGTCCAGTATCCACCCACAAAGTGATAGCGGGAGCCCCAGATCTCCCAATTTAGACATCAGACGTTGTGGTAGAATGGTATTAAATGCCGAGCTGAAATCTACAAAAAGCAGTCCGACAGTGCTGTTCAACAGTGAGAGCTGTTCAACAGTGGAATTTGCTGCCAAGGAGTGTGGTGGAGTCTCCTTCTTTGGAGGTCTTTAAGCAGAGGCTTGACAGCCATCTGTCAAGAATGCTTTGATGGTGTTCCTGCTTGGCAGGGGGTTGGAATGGATGGCCCTTGTGGTCTCTTCCAACTCTATGATTCTATGATTCTATTATTCAGTCTGGCATAGCCCCCCCCCCCCGCTGCTCCAAATGTGCAAGAACAGCATGGAGGGCAATCGCCACCACATCCTCTGTCGATCTTTTCGTTTTATAAGCAAATTGGAATGTGTCTAGTCCCTCTGGTAGGCAGGCAATGACATAATTTCGTACCAGCTTTTCAAAGCACTTCATGATTACTGGTGTGAGTGCTACTGGACGAAAGTCATTCAGATTTTCCGGGTTAGATTTTTTTGGTATTGGAACAATCATAGAGGACTTTAGGCAAGATGGAACAGTAGCCTGGGCTAGGGATTGATTTAAAATCCCAGTGAAAACTCCTGCTAGTTGATCTGCACCCTCAGTACCCTTCCAGCTACCCCATCTGGCCCTGTGGCCTTCCTTGGGTTGATTCCCTTCAACACCTTCCTCATCTCTCCTTCTTCCACAGTGAGTACTACATTCCTTTGTACCAATGATGGTGACGGTGGTGATGGTGGCAACGCCTCCCCAGGGATTGATGGTGGTGGTGATGGTGTCGCTGCAGATGTTACTTCAAAGCGAGCAAAAAAGGCATTCAACTCCTCTACGAGGGATGCGCATCCCTCGTCTGCCAGGGAATCTTTGGATTTATACCCTGTCAATTCCTGTACACCTTGCCACACCTGCCTGGTGTTGTTACTCTGTAGGTGATTCTCCAACCGCTGTCTATACGCCTCCTTGGCCACACGGATACCTCTCTTTAAATCCGCTCTGGCTACACTGTACAGCGACTTATTTCCGCTTCTGAAAGCAGTGTTTCTTGCCTTTAGCAACCCCTGGACCTCCCTTGTCATCCAGGGCTTCCTGTTTGGGTAGATCTTTATCCGGCGCTTCTGTGTTACATTATCAGTGCAGAACCTGATATAGTCCAACACTTCCTCAGTGTAAGTCTCTACATCCTGTTGGGCAAATACCTCCCAATCTGTGTCAAGAAAACAGTATTGTAGTTGTTGAGATGCTTCAGCTGGCCATATTGTAATATTCCTCTTTATAGCTGGAGTCCATTTCCTCAATGGAATATATTCAGGAGTCAGGAGCAGGGACACATGATCAGATTGGCCTAGATGTGCCAGCGGCTCAGCCTTGTAGGCCTGTTTGACATTTGTATACAGCCTATCCAGAGTCCTTTCTCCCCTGGTTGCACACTTTATGTGTTGATAGAATTTAGGTAGGACCACTTTGAAATCTGCCTGGTTGAAATCCCCGCATACAATGAATGCAGCCTCAGGATACTTGCCTTGTTGTCTGCTAATGGCATCATGCAGAAGACCCAATGCCTCGTTGATGTTCACATCAGGTGCAATATATACTATAGTTGTCAGTACTGCTGTAAATTCTCGGGGGATATATATAGGTCTGCATTTAAGCGTCATAAATTCCACAGTTGGGGAGCAATGACTAGCTATCACAGCATGGTTCGTGCACCAGCAGTTATTCACGTATGCACACAAACCTCCCCCCCTTCTTTTACCAGAATCCTCTGTTCTATCATGACGGAACACTGTATAGCCTGTTAGTTCTATGGCTGAGTCAGGAATAAGTGGTGTCAGCCAAATTTCTGTAAGCAGCAGAAGACAGCATTCACTCACAGTTCTCTCAGTTGCTATCCACAGTTTCCACTCCTCCAGCTTATTCACCAGAGATCTCACATTCGCATAAAAAATGCTGGGAAGTGGTAAGTTATAATGCTGTGTGTTCAACCTTAATTGCCTTAATCACCTTCCTCCTCTGCAGCCTCTCTTCTGTTTGCGGTCTCTCCTGTGTCTCTTTCCTCCCCGGCTCTTTGAAGTCAAAAAATCTTCCTTACAGACGTGGGGACACTCACAATTTGTGCAGCACTTGCTCCGTAGCCGAATAGATATCTTGTCGACTATAAACAATTTTGTTTATATTACTATTACCGTATTTTGCCATGTATAAGACAATGTCTTTTTCTTTATTTAAATAAAAAGTCTAAATTTGGGAGTCATCTTAAATACAGAATGTGAATGCGCAGTGGGTTTTTTTTAATGTATATATATATATTTGAGTGTGTCTGCAGCAATACAGTGGTACCTCTGGTTAAGTACTTAATTTGTTCCGGAGGTCCGTTCTTAACCTGAAACTGTTCTTAACCTGAAGCACCACTTTAGCTAATGGGGCCTCCCGCTGCTGCTGCGCCACCAGAGCACAATTTCTGTTCTTATCCTGAAGCATTATTTCTGGGTTAGCAGATGTTATGGCGCCAACAGGATGGGTTGCCAAAGCCAGGTATCAGTACCGGGGTCAAGAGAAGCCGAAGTCAGGAGCAGTCCGAGTCAGGAACCAGCTGAGGTCAGGTATCCATACCGGGGGTCAAGAGAAGCCGAAGTCAAGAGCAGTCCGAGTCAGGAACCAGCCGAGGTCAGGTGTCAGTACCGGGGGTCAAAAGAAGCCGAAGTCAGGAGAAGTCTGAGTCAGGAACCAGCCGAAGTCAGGTACACAGGAGCAGGCACAACCACATGCTTCAGCACAGCAGTTGCAGGTGCTAGTGAGGGAAGCAGCCGGCCTTCCTTAAGTAGCCAGCTCATCACCACGCCTTTTATGAGCTGCAAGTGCCTCCAATTGCTCCCTCCGTTTCTCAGCTCTACGCTCTACAGCTGAGATGGGAGGAGGGGAGGGGGCCCTCCGGCTCCTCTCCTCACAAGGGCCTGATTCTGGCTCAACTTCTTCCTCCTCCTGTTCTGGCCTTCCCTCTTCCCCATCTGCTTCTTCCTCTTCTGAGGAGTGTCGCCACCAGTCTTCTTCAGGTAAGAATCCCTCCATTCCTCTGGACTCTTCCGTGGTTGCCGCTTCGCCTAGGAGGGCTTGCCACCACTTCTGCTCATCTGGTGCAACCCTGACAGCAGAGTTCTTAACCTGAAGCGCCTGTAACCTGAGATACCACTGTATACCAGTATATATATACACTTAGAATTCTCTTTGTCATTCTGGTCACTTCTCAAAGAGGATTTGATGAAGCCAAGAAAGAATTGTAAAGAGTCTGAAGCATGTTTGTGGATGGAGCATGTTCATTGTGAAGAGAGGCTGGTGCGCTTGTGGTCTTTGGGTTAGAGCTAGGGAAATGGGGAATCTAGAAATTTGAATTGTGGAGCTGGAAGGGACCCTGAGGGTCATCTAGTAAAACCCCCTGCAATGCAGGAATCTCAACTAAAACAGGAAATTGGAGTTCTTGGAAGAATAATGCAGGAAAAGAAGCAAAAGGACACCAAGGACTCAGGCCAAAAAACAAACGATTTGATAGATGTAAGTTATTCAAGTCTCTTGTGACTTCCGGTCGGCGCGCCGGAGAGGACGGTCGGGGGGACATGTCGCTTGTGACATTCCCCAACCCGACCGGGAAAAGGGGATTCCCCAACCCGACATTCCCCAACCCGACCGGGAAAAACGATTTGATAGATGTAAGTTATTCAAGTCTCTTATAGGTTTTATTCCTTGAGGTTTGTGAAAGACGGAAACGCCAGGACAAGGCCTTGTTTCGGTATTCTTCCTCAGCTATTAGTGTCTTAGAGTTTTCAGGTCAAAGTGTACCAATTATTTCAACTTGACAATAAAGATTATCTTATCTTATCTTATAAAGGCTATGTAAAAGTATGTAAGTAACTACTGTAGAATAATAACAGGGAGCCTGAAGCCCACTACATGTCCCAAGGCCCTGTATCACACCTGAATTAAGTTCACACCAACTGTTTCTGATTAATATTCTGTTTTAAGCAGAACCCCATCCCTTTATATAGCCTGGAGAATCAGAGGCCATCTTTAGGTTTTTGTTGTCAAGTGCTCCTTTGTGTTCAGATCAGGTCTCAGTATAATGATGTAGCACTTTGGGATGAAGATGCAGCCCAGAAGCCCAGCACTGGAGGCCAACATAGAGAAGACCTGCACGGCTACCATGTATTTCCCCTTGGTGCTCAGGTAGGTGGGCACAAAGGACACCCAAACACTGCAGAAGACCAACATGCTGAATGTGATCAGCTTGGCCTCATTGAAGGCCCCAGGCAGCTTCCTGGCTAAGAAAGCCACCGTGAAGCAAATAGCAGCCAGGAAGCCCATGTAGCCCAGGGCACCATAAAACATGGCCACAGACCCTTCATTGCATTGCAGGATAATCTCTGCAGGCTGCGAGTGCATGTCAGACTCTGGGAATGGGGGAGAGCTACTCAGCCAGGTGGTGCAGATGAGAACTTGGACACTGGAACAGGAAATGACAACAGCGTTGGCCAGACTTTTCCCCAGCCATCTCCTCACTCTGTTCCCTGGCTTTGTGGCCATGAAGGCCAGCACCACAGTGATGGTTTTAGCTAATACAGAAGACACGGCAACCGAGAAGATGATACTGAAGGCTGTTTGTCGGAGAAGGCACGTCTCCTTCCTTGGCCGTCCAATGAATAGGAAGGAGGACGAAAAAGAGAGCAGGAGGGATACAAGGAGGATGTAGGAGAGGTCCCGGTTATTGGCTTTGACTATGGAAGTTTCTTTGTATTTAAGGAAGATTCCTAAAACAATGCCTGTCATTAATAGCAGCAGGATAACAATGGAAGCTAGAACGCTCCCCAAAGTTTCTTCATAGGTCAGGAAGGCAATACTTTTGGGAACACATTGAACTCGACCCTTGTTTGGATGCTGATCTTCTGGACATTTTGTGCAATGTTTAGCATCTAAAGAGGAAAAATGAGTACTTTAGCATCATTTAAATCCATAACCATCTATGTTCTGTTACATTTTAGGGGGAAAGATGTCAGTATAAGGGAGGGCCAGGAAAAAATAACGTTTAAAAAAAGGAGTGGACAAAATTGGTTTGTTCATTTGCTTATTTAATATTTATGGTTATGCGGTTGCCTTCCTCCATGATGATAGAGGTGTTTTTCAAAGGTTTCTCAGCTTTGTCACCTAAACAACCTTGTGGTACAGGTAAAGCTGAGAGGCAGTGACTGCCCCCACAGAAGTGCTTCATGTACAGCTTTTGCTGAATTTATACTGTCCTGTTCCATGTGAAATGGATTAAAAATAGAGAAGCCAAAAATGGAGCCATATTCAAATAATGTCTTTGACTCTCCATGGAAAGTGTCCCTAAGTGAATGTTTCCACAATTTCTATTCTCCCAAGGGCTGCCCTTTCCTCTGGGTCACCCACCTTCCTGAGCGGAGATGGTCCCTTCTGCACATGGAGCACAAGCATAGCAGCAAACTGGCTTTCCTTCTTGAACCACCTTGGCGTATCCAGGTTGACAGCTTTTGGTACACCTGGAGCTAGGTACAGTCTAAACATAGAGAACATGCATCAAACAGAAAGTGCCAGGACTATTTGTGTCTTATGTATTTTATTTATGGAGTTTGGAAAGGACCTAACTCTTTGATGTGTTTCCTTTTTCGTTCAGACAATTATATCGGACTATTATATGCAAAAGTATATATTTTAAAAGCAATTTAAAAACCCTAGAATGACAGTGATAACAAAACAGCAGCAATAAAACAGACTTATGAAGGTAAAGGCAAAGGACCCCTAGATGGTTAAGTCCAGTGAAACTTGACTATGGGATGCAGCACTCATTTCCGCTTTCTTTCTTTTTTTTTCTTTTACATTATTTGCTTTATTAACAATCTCTTATATCATATGACACATTTCATATAGCATATCTCGATATAACGTATACATATACATATGTATTGTACATCTTCTTGAATAAACATATATATAATCCATGTAAGCAAAAACCATATACTAGTATTCTGTTTACTTACATAAATTAAACTAATTTGCATTTTTACTATTTATTAACATGAATTAAAGAAAGAATAAACCAGGAAAAAAAGATAAAGGTGTAGTTGGACTTCCTATCATTTCCCGGTGTATAGCCTTATTCTAGTAATGAATATACCTAACATTATTGAGTTATTCTTTATATTCCTTCTAATACATTCCTACCGTGTTTCTCCTAAAATAAGCCGTAGCCATAAAATAAGCCGTAGCAGGATTTCTACGCATTTGTGAAATATAAGCCATACCTCGGAAATAAGCCATAGTGACGCGACGCCTCTCCCTTAAGACAGCCTAGATAGGCGTGGCTATGCAGTGTACCAACACGGAGCAGTTAAAATAAGACACCCCCTGAAAATAAACCATACTGTGTTTTTTTGAGGGGGGGGAATATAAGACGGTGTCTTATTTTAGGAGAAACACGGGTAGTACCTTTTGACTTCTTTCTCATATGTTTCACTATATAAGGGTCAATCAAATGCTGCCATAGACGTTATACTACTGTTATAATTTCGTAAATATTTATTATATTTATCCCATTTTTGTATGAATACTTGTCTAGTGTTGCCTCTCAAGCTATTAGTCAGTTGTGCCATTTCTACATATTCCTGTAATTTATTTTGCCAGTCCGTTATGGTTGGAACATACCTTCTCAAACCACTTGGGCCACACAATGGCTTGTGAGTTGATTGTGAACTTCATGTCAGTGGATCCGTCTCTCCCTATACTCCCAACCGGCACTCTTACACGAGACCTATTGGGAAACATCACCCAGTTCTCAATGTCATAGTAGAATGGTATCTGCCCATTCTCATCCAATCTGAGGCTGCCCATGGAAGTATTCAGAAACTGGATTCCTCTTAAGAAAGGGTGAAGCTGGAACGGCAGGAAAAAACACCAGCATTTATGAAATAGAAAAGTTGAATATAAGCCCTCTACACTTTGAGCTCTAATCTCCTAGGAATTGAGGTCTGTGCATATTTCATCTGGACTCATGAGCCTTTTGCAGCCATTCCATTTTCTTTATTAGAACATTTGTAGGCAACTCATTGTATAAAATAACAAGGTTTCTGGAGAATAAGATAAATACAAAAGACAATTAAAAAGCTTCTTAAAAAATAAAAATAGCACAAATACCAAAGTTTTTAAGTAGAGATGGTCCTACAAATCAGTGCACAGCATAGATGACAACTTCCTGGGGCCCTGGGTGCCTAAGCACCTATAAAATTCCTCATGAAGGGGCCGGGCATCCACAAAATTTGGTGCCAGAGCGATACACACTGCATGACATCTAGGGAAGGCTATTTGTCAATAGGGCCCGCATAGGTCTGCTCACAGCCAAGAGCATAGGAGTGGGATGTGTGGCTGTTCAGAGTAGTCCCCTTGTCTGGTAAAATTATATGAAAGTAGGGGGAAATGGGGACCCAGGTGGCGCTGTGTGTTAAACCACAGATCCTAGGGCTTGCCGATCAGAAGGTCGGCGGTTCGAATCCCTGCGACGGGGTGAGCTCCCGTTGCTCGGTCCCAGCTCCTGCCCACCTAGCAGTTCAAAAGCACGTCAAAGTGCAAGTAGATACGGTAAATAGGAACCGCTCTGGCGGGAAGGTAAACGGCATTTCCGTGCGCTGCTCTGGTTCGCCAGAAGCGGCTTTGTCATGCTGGCCACATGACCCGGAAGCTGTACGCCGGCTCTCGGCCTATAGAGCGAGATGAGCGCCGCAACCCCAGAATCGGACACGACTGGACCTGATGGTCAGGGGTAACCTTTACCTTTACCTTTATGGGGAAATTGCACATACATACTCCCATGTGATTGAAACCTTGGTTGCTCAGGACTCTAGATAATGTGGAAGCTTGCAAATGTTAAATCTCTCCTTTCCCTTCAAACTGTAGCCACTTTCAGTAGAACTTGCACAATGCCACAAAGGAGGACATCGCCTTCAATTATCATTTGGTTGTGCTAGTTTATGGGCATAGAGGTACATTTTTTAACATTTACTATAAATTAAATCCTGAAGTTGAGGCTCCAGATCCTGAAGCTGAGGCTCCAATACTTTGGCCACCTCCTGAGAAGAGAAGACTCCCTGGAAAAGACCCTGACGTTGGGAAAGGTTGAGGGCACAAGGAGAAGGGGACGACAGAGGATGAGATGGTGGGACAGTGTTCTCGAAGCTACTAACATGAGTTTGGCCAAACTACGAGAGGCAGTGAAGGATAGGCGTGCCTGGCGTGCTCTGGTCCATGGGGTCACGAAGAGTCGGACACGACTGAACGACTGAACAACAACAAATAAATTAAATAAAAATACTTTTAAAATATATTTTTATTTCAACAGCTTTTCCAGCAAGCTGAGAAGCTCTTTGCTTTTCGTGTTCTTTCTGTAGTTTTACAGCGTGTTTCATACTATCCAAGTTGTTAAACCGGTTGCCCTGCACTGTTTTGACAATGACCAATTTTATCATCGAAACAAAATAATAATAAAAAAAATCCTTCCAGTAGCACCTTAGAGACCAACTAAGTTTGTTCTTGGTATGAGCTTTCGTGTGCATGCACACCTCTTCAGATACACTGAAACAGAAATTTCAATTTTATCATGTAACAGTTTAGATATTAATATAGAATTAAAAATTGAATTGCATAATACCATAATGGGAAAGATTCTTTCCAGGAGAACTGCAGGCCACCTCTTTCTGTGTTCCTGCAGTTTAACAGCTGATGGAACTTCAAGTCCCAGCAGAGACACAGCGAGAAATGAGGAGGAACCAGCTTCTGCTACGATGGCTGCATCTCTCTCAGGGCGCCAGAGAGGAAGAACTAGACGGTGGGGGTCTGTTCTGACATAACCAGAATAGGTACAAAGGTTTACTTCCAGCTTCAGTTTCTGAAACTGGCTGGGTGGCACTGCTGGAAGGAGGAAGGGTCGGGGGGGGAAGGGGGAAAGGATAGAACTTGCCAACCTTGCAGTGACACTGCAGGGCCAGGGGTGGGGGAGGAGGGGAGAAAAGATTAGAGAAATGTAAAGCGCCACACAGGTGGCGCTGAGGGACACAGGTGGTGCTGTGGGTTAAACCACAGAGCCTAGGGCTTGCTGATCAGAAGGTCGGTGGTTTGAATCCCTGCGACGGGGTGAGCTCCCGTTGCTCGGTCCCAGCTCCTGCCAACCTAGCAGTTCGAAAACACGTCAAAGTGCAAGTAGATAAATAGGTACCGCTCCGGCGGGAAGGTAAACGGCATTTCCGTGCGTTGCTCTGGTTCACCAGAAGCGGCTTAGTCATGCTGGCCACATGACCCGGAAGCTGTACGCCAGCTCTTGGCCAGTAAAGCGAGATGAGCGCCGCAACCCCAGAGTCGGACACGACTGGACCTAATGGTCAGGGGTCCCTTTACCTTTACCTTTAAAGGTTAACTAGAATAGTAGGTTATTGAGTAAGGTAGAAATCCTAAGGAAATACCTAGGGGTTCCTGGGAGTTTTAGGTCACATTAGTGGTAATAAGAATAGGTTTAGGATAAGGAAAAGGTAAAAATTGATATTAAAGATTTTTTGACAAGATTTAACAATGAAGATTAAACTGCGTAATTAAGAGAGAGACTGAAACTCAGAAGGGGAGGTCGGGGGAAGTCCCATAAAGATGTGATGTGGAAATATGAAGAAATAAGAAATTTTGTTGTTGTTGTTTGTATTTGTGATGTTAGTAAATGTTTGTTTGTGTTAAAAACCCAATAAAAATTATTATTTAAAAAAAAGAGGTTTACTTCCGCCACAAGACTCACTAATGAGATTTTCCGCCAAAATGAGCCAAAAGGGGGGGCGGGATCCTCAGCCATAAATTTCCAGTGGTGGGGAAATGAGTTTCAATTTGCAACAAAGAAAAGGAAATACCTGCCATGGCTGTAGCCTTTGATGTCCCGGTCTATCTCCTCCACTCACCATCAACTTGAACTTTGATCTGGATGAATATGCAGCATTTAAGGCCTGAGCCACAGCTTGGACACTGAAATAAGTGATGTAGCTGTCTTGAGACAGGACTCTCTCCAGCTCCTCTTCAGGCACCATCCCCAATTTCTCATTCTCTCTGCATCTTGTCCGACCTTTTACAGCCAACGCGTCCTTTCTGTATAAACAATGAAATGCTTTAAACCAAAACTGTGTAAGGAATTTGGAAGATGGCTCATAGGGTTGGTATCTTTTCCTTAGTTGGGGCTTCATTATGAAGGACAAAGACCCATGGATGTACTGGACAAGATCAGAATCGCTATTCAAATTAACATTAATGTCTTGAAGATGTGCTGAGATCCAGACTTTCCCCCCAATTTGTTTCTCAAGAAATTTTTGTATTATCATGAGATCAATCCATGCCGATTGACTGCTTTTATAGTAAACAAATATTTTGACTTTGTCCCATATGATAAATGGTTCACTTGGGATGTGATACGGATCTAGGTTACGTTCTGGTATTCTTTTTAATAAGGCAATGCAAATTCCATTGTTGATCATCAGAGGTGTCAAGGCACTCAAGAACCTTTCTCCATTATCATTGTCTGAAACCAAGAGGCCAGTCCATGTCCATCCAAAATTCAGGAGCAACTTGACAATCCCCCAATACTGAGTTTCTCCATTGGGGACCATTTGGTAGACAAAGGGGACTTCAGTTTTTTCTTCCAGTGTCTTAGACATAAAGCCATAACTGATCTAGTGAGGAAAGGAATAGATTAGTGATTTGTTTGACTTTCAGGAAAAGGAATAGATACTGTATTTATTGTCTGGTATTACTTATTATCTGTTATTATCTGGGGGGGGGAGTGTTGGCTGGAGTTGATTGGAGTTTTAGTCTGAAATATTGGGAGTGCGCCAGGTTGGTGGATGCTGGAAGAAAGATCCCTGGATCCAGTCTTTTAATATAGCTAAGGATTTTCTCGCTTTTTGATTGACCCATCTTGTCCCTTCCCTTCATACCTGAGGGATTTTGTAGATGCCCGACATGGCTGAAATCACTTTTGAGATGACAGAATTGCCCCCTTCAAGAACAGACAGCAGGTTATTCCATTCTCCACAGTAATAGTTTGGAATATTGCTTTGCCCTCCTGCAAGCAGGTCCAGCATGACATCGGAAGTTATCCTTGCATCCAAAAAGTTCTCAAAGAGGTTGTAGCCCAAGGAGATGTTTGCTAAGAACCTGGAATTCCGGTTGCTCTCCTGAACGGAGAACAAGAAGGACAAGATGTGCCAGTAGAACTTCCGTATAAAACTGCAATGAAACATCAAATTAAAAATGTCAAAAACCTATTCACCATGTAAAGAAAACTAATGTTATTTCTAATCGATAACAATCTCAAAGTATATCATCCCCAAACAATGATATGTATGTTTGTAGTTTGGGCTGAGACAAGACAGATTTCATTTTATTTTTTATTTAATAAAGTTATATACCGCTCTTCATCTGAGGATCACTTTGTTACAAGGTGAAAATTTATTGGCCATTTAAAAATAAAAACTGGGGGATTGCAAATTCTATAGCAAAAAAAGAAAGAAAGAAAACAGAGAGGCATACAGCCTTCAAATGGAAAATTGCTTTTATTATTATGAATTAAACAGAAACTATTGGGATGGTGTTGGAGAAGCATGACATCCAGCAGCATCTAATTACTTACCATGCAAGCCTCTTTGAGGGAGTCTGGGAAAAAGTGAATTGGTCTTCTAGAGTCAATGAACTTGGAGATATGATCCCCGCAATTATGAAGTCTCCGGGCCGGTAGTAATTGAGTGTTTGACTTTCTTCCCAGATCAGATTTGAGGGACATCTTTTTCCATGATTTTCGCAGTCTCCATGTGGCATTAGCAGGAGAAGCAGGAGGAAAATCATTTTGCCTGTACCTCCTACACTTCTCTTGTGGCTGCTCCTCTCTCCTCCCCAGCCAGGTAAGCAGAAGTCAAAAACTCTTGCAAGAGCAAAGCTGCAGTGACTTTCCCAGTATGGCTAACATTCAGGGATTCCTCAGCTGTTCACTCAGACTGTCTCTGACATACCAGCTATTCTGTGCATCAAATTTTCTTCCCAGGCACAGAGCTAGGAATAACCTCATGATACCCTTGGTTGTGATGTCTAGGCCACCTCCATAAATATCTCTTGACCTTGGCAAGAATGAATAGCTATGATTTCAATAATTATAAGGGCAACAAATTTGACCACTGCAACAACCTGGAGTCCTTGCACAACCTGAGTGGCAGGTGCAGAGCTGAACAAAAACATGTTTACAAGAAATCACAGGTGAATTGCCAAAGTTTGACATGACTCCCATATATTGCAGTGGCTGATCAGACACCTTTGGGAAGTTCACAAGCAGGGCATGAGGGCAACAGCCCTTTGGTGGTCTTGTTCCCCAACAAATGGCATTCAGAGACTTTCAAGCCTCTGACCCCCCACAGGAATCTACTCACCATTAGATCATTAAGAATTATGAACTGCTTTTTTCATTGAGGCATATGCCCAATGGGGACAGAGATGCAGAACAATGAAGGCGAGAACGAGCCGTCTCAAGAACAGCTTCTTCTCTAGAGCAATTTTGGCCTTAAATGGAAAGTCTGGACTTTGAAGTGATCTTATTTTACTTGTTATATTGTATCGTATTGTACTGTTTTAATTAGTGTTTTGTAGTTATTTTAAATTTATGTAGAGTGCCTTATCTGAGTGGATAGAGCAACCAAGTAATTTCATTGTTCCCGCAAGGGGACAATGACAATAAAGATTATCTTATCTTAGCTATCTTATCTTAAAGGTAAAGGTAAAGGGACCTCTGACCATTAGGTCCAGTCGTGTCCGACTCTGGGGTTGCGGCGCTCATCTCGCTTTATTGGCCAAGGGAGCCGGCGTACAGCTTCCGGGTCATGTGGCCAGCATGACTAAGCCGCTTCTGGAGAACCAGAGCAGCGCATGGAAACGCCGTTTACCTTCCAGAGCGGTTCCTATTTATCTACTTGCACTTTGACGTGCTTTCGAACTGCTAGGTGGGGAGGAGCTGGGACCGAACAACGGGAGCTCACCCCGTCGCAGGGATTCGAACCGTCGACCTTCTGATCAGCAAGCCCTAGGCTCTGTGGTTTAACCCACAGTGCCACCTGGGTCCCTTATCTTATCTTACTCCCAGGTAAATAAGTCCAGGTTCTCATTCAGTACGTTCTTATCTGTGTGTCCCATTGAAATTAATGGTTATTCTGGCTAACAAGGCATAGGGTACTGCAGGGAAATATATCTTTCTTATGGAGTTGAGAGATACCTTCTTGGCTCAGCATCAAATTGTGCAGGTTCATGGAAACATATTCCCAGCGCACAGCTATTAACTGATCTTTAGAAAAAACAAATAAAAGAAACTGCAAAAATAAAGTGAAGAAGAAATAAATGCTGGCATATATAAAAGGTGGGACAGATTGGTTTAATGTGTATCAATGGGACAAAAACATTATAATTCTCCATATAAATCAAAGAGTAACATCAGCCACCCAGACACTTCATTCAGGCTCCAGCAATAAACACAGACCCTTCAACCAAGACTGGAGCTTAGTGGAGCTTGGTAGATGCCAAATTAGCACTCCAGCTAAGAAGGAGGAAGTCTTAGGGGGAGCCTCTGCACCACCACCTCCCCTGCCCAAGGGAGCTCTTGAGTGGGAGGTGATCAGGTCTTACTTGAAATGGGCCACTACAGACAAAACAGGGTTAGGCCAGTGGTGATGGTTGTAGAGGTGCTGTGTTCTCTGAGGTCAATATTAGGCAGCAGAACAAGCTTAGAAGAAAGTTTGAATGGCAACCATTTGACTAAATAAAGAAGTTTGACTGGATCTTTTAACATTATCTGTAAGTTTACAACCATGGCTCATATTGGCCCCCCAATAGGGATGCCCGGCGCCATGGGTGCCATGCAGCATGCATGGCCCTAGCACCAAAATTTGTGGGTGCTCGGCCCCTTCCTGGGGAATTTACCTGGATCCCATGGAGTTGGCACCTATGCAACTGAATATTACAATGTCAAAACTGTCCCTCAGTTTATCATCTGCTAGCAAATAAGACAAGTCAAGGTGACCCCAGAAGAGCATTAGCTGCAAAAGGACTAGTAGCAATGGTTTGGTTGATCAGGTATTTTCTGTGACTTGTCTTTGAGAAAGCAGTGCATTATGTATAGGGGACCTGTGGCCACAGCAGAGTCAGAATGTACCAGAGTGTGTAAGTTTATCCTTGCAGATAAAAAGCCAAGACAGGGTTAATTAGGTGTACTTGCTTGCACCTGCAGCTCAAGGTTACAAGCTCAAAGAGCTGGTTAGGTGTGATTCAGAGGCAGGTGAATCAATGCAAAGGAGAGCATGACTAGCTATAATGATCCTTGGCAAGCAGCCAGCTTGATGAGCAGTGAGAGACTTTGTTAGTTCCAAGTTAGTTTTTATTTACAAGAAAACACATTCATAGTGGGGCTTCCCGCTTCCTCTCATTTACACTAGTTGCCCTAGTCTGAATCAGAAATCCGGTTCCAACAGGAATGATGCCTGAACCCTTTCTCCCCCCCCCCCTTTCTGCAAGGCTCGGAGTTTTTCCCATCTCCTTCTGTTCCAGTCTTATCTGATAGTTGCCTAGCCACACTTTAGCCAGCATCCAAATCCTCCTCTTCTTGGGAACTAAACAGCTCTTCTTCTTCACTGGGAAGGAGGGGCCATGGGCTGCTTCACCTGAAAACCAACCCTTCTCCCTCATCTACAGATTCAGTCTCTAGTTCACTTCTCGAGTGCTACGATATGGGGGGGGCACATTCCTGACACTAGCCTTGTGTTGGTAACATTTGCTTGTCTGCAACCTAACCTGTTTCCTGTGTTGGATCTCTTCTGGGAGAGTGTTTTGCTGGGAAAACTTGTTTGCTCTATTCAATAAGCTATCTGTCTGAATTGAGAGGCAGACAAAGGTAGAATCGCTTTCAGCTACAATACGGAATGTGATTAAATGCATAAGCCACCGACCTTCCTTGGGCTCTAGGGATGCTAAAAGAACTGTGTTGTACATAGTTATTCTACTACTTGCCTTTACAATATACTACTGCTGACCTTTGTTAACTGTCTGATATATTTTCTTCTACAATGTTATGGCTTCAGTTACACAATCCACTGGCAGGCTGACTGCACACTGCACACACCCCAACATTACAAATACATTATTTATGTGAAAGGAAGAGAAAATTACATTGAAGAAGCTACAGTCACATTACAAGTGTTTAGCTTTCATAACTGTTGTGCTGGACATCAAACATCAAAATTTAAAAGAAGACATAGGTGAAATCTACACACATATAAAAAATGCTGTAAAATCCTTTTTTAAAAAAAAAAGTTTTGAAAAATAAATTGAATTTTGCATAGCTCACTATCGTCATCTGTTGTCACATTTGTATATTGCACTTTACAACACATTTAAAATGTTTTATTTGCAGCTGTGTAGCTGAGCCCTTAGAGAATCATATGACATCTTTAATTTTAGTTGTTAGGTGCTCCTTTGTATTCAGATCAGGCCTCAGTACAATAATGTAGCACTTAGGTAGGAAGATACAACCGAGAAGCCCAGCACTGGAGGCTAAGATAGAGAAGATCTGCACGGCTACCATGTATTTCCCCTTTGTGCTCAGGTAGGTGGGCACAAACGACACCCAAACACTGCAGAAGACCAGCATGCTGAAGGTGATCAGCTTGGCTTCATTGAAGGCCCCAGGCAGCTTCCTGGCTAAAAAAGCCACCATAAAACAGATGGCAGCCAGGATGCCCAAGTAGCTGAGAGCACTGTAAAACATAGCAACAGACCCTTCATTACATTGCACAATGATCTGTCCAGCCTGGGAGTGCATGTCAGAATCTGGGAATGGAGAAGAGATCCCTAGCCAGATGGTGCAGATAACCACTTGGACAGTGGAACAGGAAATGACAACAGCGTTGGCCAGACGTTTCCCCAGCCATCTCCTTACACTGTTTCCTGGCTTAGTGGCAAGAAAAGCCAGCACCACAGTGATGGTTTTTGCCAACACAGAAGAAACTGCAGTGGAGAAGATGATGCTGAAAGCTGTTTGCCTGAGAAGGCAAGTCGCTTTCTTTGGCTCACCAATGAACAGGAAGGAAGACAAAAAGGAAAGCAGGAGAGAAATGAGGAGGATGTAAGAGAGGTCCCGGTTGTTGGCTTTGACTATGGGTGTTTCCTTGTATTTAATGAAGATTCCTAAGACAAAGCCTGTTGTTAAAGACAGGAATAGGGAAAGGAAAACTAAAATGATTCCCAAGTGTTCTTCATAAGCCAGAAAGGTGATAATCTTGTGGATACATTGATCTCGGTCTTTATTTGGATGTTGATCTTCTGGACATTTGATGCAATGATCTGCATCTACAGAGGAGAAAAAGAGTGTCCCAATATCATTCATATGAATAACCATCTGTGTTCTATAATATTAGGAAGGATAATGCTAATGCAAAGGTGATCAGGGAAGAAGGCATTTTAGGGAAGGAGAGACAAAAGTTTGTTTATTTACTTTTTCAATGCTTACCATAGCATCCTGCCTTTCCTTCAAGGAGAGAGCGGGTTTCCTTGCTTTTTATCACCCAAGCAACCTTGGGATGTAGTTGAGAGACTCTGACCTCCACAGACATGGGTTGTACAGCTTTCACCAAATGCCAACGACATGCTTCTTTGCCTTGATCTTTTGCAGTTAATAATTTACAGTTCATATTTTGTCTTCTGGGGCCCATATCATTTGGGTATTATTATTTTTTCTTTTACTCTTCTGATCTATTTGCAATTATTTACTTTTAGATAAGTAATATATTCCTTCTCACTTTCTGCTGATGACACAACCTTGGTGGCAGAAAGTGAGGAGGAATTAAAGAACCTTTTAATGAGGGTGAAAGAGGAGAGCGCAAAATATGGTCTGAAGCTCAACATCAAAAAAACTAAGATCATGGCCACTGGTGAGGCTCCAATACTTTGGCCACCTCACGAGAAGAGAAGACTCCCTGGATAAGACCCTGATGTTGGGAAAGATGGAGGGCACAAGGAGAAGGGGATGACAGAGGACGAGATGGTTGGACAGTGTTCTCGAAGCTACTGACATGAGTCTGACCAAACTGCGGGAGGCAGTGGAAGACAGGAGTGCCTGGCGTGCTCTGGTCCATGGGGTCACGAAGAGTCGGACAAGACTAAACGACTAAACAACAACAACAAAGTAATATATAACCAACATCTCCAGCAACATTTCAGTTAGCTGGATTGGAGAAAAATTATTAGAAGAATAATTGCTCACTATTACGTTTGTACATCTGTTTTTCAATAGGTACCACAAACATTTTTGTATTTCTTCCATGTAATAATTTTCATATGATTTTTTTTCTTTTGTATTGTGTTTTCACTATGTGACTATTTACTATTTCATTTTTAATTTTTTTTTAAAAAAAACTCAGTTTCTTTTTGCTGTGGTTTTGGCTCTTTGCTCACTGAGGGCACAGTTTAAAATCCCTAAATAAATGCATTGTGGGCAGTGCATCCAAAGTTCTCCACTTCGCTTTCCACTTTTTGGCCACACAGGGGCCTGGGCCCCGCCCCCTAGGCCAGCTGGAAAAGGCCTTGGAAGGGAGCAGGCCCTGGAGTCCTCACCACAGCGATGGTCCCATCGTTCAGCCCGGACACTGAGATCCAGCGCCGAGGGCCTTCTGGCGGTTCCCTCACTGCAAGAAGCAAAGCTACAGGGAACCAGGCAGAGGGCCTTCTCGGTAGTGGCGCCCGCCCTGTGGAACGCCCTCCCATCAGAGGTCAAAGCGATCAACAACTATCTGACTCAGAAAATACCTCAAGGCAGCCCTGTTTAGGGAAGTTTTTAACCTGTGATGTTTTAATGTATTTTAATATCTGTTGGAGGCCGCCCAGAGTGGCTGGGGTACCCAGCCAGATGGGCAGGGTACAAACAATAAATTATTATTATTATTATTATTATTATTATTATTATTATTATTCCTATTCTCCTTCTAACTTGGAATCACCCACCTTCACAAGTAGAGATTGTGCCTTCTGCACATGGAACACAAGAATAGCAGCAAATCGGCTTTCCTTCTTGAACCACCTTGGTGTATCCAGGTAGACAGATTTTGGTACACCTGGAGAAAGGCACAGTCTAGCCATAAAGAGAAAAGGGAACATCAAGGGGAAATTGTTAGGAGTTTTTGTGTCTATAGAGGTTATGCATAGAGTTTGGAAGCAAACCAACAGGATCTCTGGTTCTACTGGCTCCAAACCCTTTGTTCACAAGAGCGCTTCTGTTGAGGTTGAATCCTGACAAGACAGAAGTACTGTTTTTGGGGGACAGGGGGCGGGCAGGTGTGGGGGACTCCCTGGTCCTGAATGGGGTAACTGTGCCCCTGAAGGACCAGGTGCGCAGCCTGGGAGTCATTTTGGACTCACAGCTGTCCATGGAGGCGCAGGTTAACTCTGTGTCCAGGGCGGCTGTCTACCAGCTCCATCTGGTACGCAGGCTGAGACCCTACCTGCCCGCGGACTGTCTCGTCAGAGTGGTGCATGCTCTAGTTATCTCCTGTTTGGACTACTGCAATGCGCTCTACGTGGGGCTACCTTTGAAGGTGACCCGGAAACTGCAATTAATCCAGAATGTGGCAGCTAGACTGGTGACTGGGAGTGGCCGCCTGAAGGAGCGTCTCCACCCCCACTGTTCAGCCCAGACACTGAGATCCAGCGCCGAGGGCCTTCTGGCGGTTCCCTCACTGCGAGAAGCAAAGCTACAGGGAACCAGGCAGAGGGCCTTCTCGGTGGTGGCGCCCGCCCTGTGGAACACTCTCCCATCAGAGGTCAAAGCGATAAACAACCACATGACCTTTAGAAAACACCTGAAGGCAGCCCTGTTCAGGGAAGTTTTTAATCTGTGATATTTTAATGTATTTTTATATTTGTTGGAAGCCGCCCAGAGTGGCTGGGGAGACCCGGCCAGATGGGCGGGGTATAAATAAATTATTATTATTATTATTATTATTATTATTATTGCAGAACAACATGACAGGAAAATCTCTTTGGTGTGTTTCCTTCAACATTCATATCCCAGATAAGTATATTAAGATAAGTATATTTAAGTATGTTCAGAGATTGTTACTGTATAAAGATACAGTAACAATCTCTGAACAACAGCAACAACAAAACAACGGCAATTAAACAGGCAATAAAGCATACCAGCTACTGAAGATGCTAGCTTTAAAAAAAATGATTCTAGATTCAGGTAGGTAGCCGTGTTGGTCTGACACAGTCAAAATAAATTAAAAAAATTAAAAAATTGTCCAGTAGCCCCTGAAGTGTATCTGAAGAAATGTGCATGCACACGAAAGCTTATACCCAGAACAAACTTAGTTGGTCTCTAAGGTGCTACCATAAAGAGCTGGACCATAAAGAAGGCTGATCGCAGAAGAATTGATGCTTTTGAATTGTGGTGCTGGAGGAGACACTTGAGAGTCCCATGGACTGCAAGAAGATCAAACCTATCCATTCTGAAGGAAATCAACCCTGAGTGCTCACTGGAAGGACAGATCCTGAAGCTGAGGCTCCAAGACTTTGGCCACCTCATGAGAAGAGAAGACTCCCTGGAAAAGACCCTGATGTTGGGAAAGCTGGAGGGCACAAGGAGAAGGGGACGACAGAGGACGAGATGGTTGGACAGTGTTCTCGAAGCTACCAACATGAGTCTGACCAAACTGTGGGAGGCAGTGGAAGACAGGAGTGCCTGGCGTGCTCTGGTCCAGGGGGTCACGAAGAGTTGGACATGACTAAACGACTAAACAACAAAAAGTTGACAACTGGACTCTGAAAATGGATTCTACGTGCCCTAACTGTGGACAAGAGATTGGTATTGATGAATTGGAAGAATGGGGTCACGAAGAGTCGGACATGACTAAATGACTAAACAACAACAAAAGTGCTACTGGACAATTTTTTACTTTTTTAATTTAAAGAAATGCTTCCTGATTTGTTTTTGTTTTTTGCCGAAGAATTGATGCTTTTGAATTATGGTGCTGGAGGAGACTCTTGAGAGTCCCATGGACTGCAAGAAGATCAAACCTATCCATTCTTAAAGAAATCAGCCCTGAATGCTCACTAGGAGGACAGATCCTGAAGTTGAGGCTCCAGTACTTTGGCCACCTCATGAGAAGAGAAGACTCCCTAGAAAAGACCCTGATGTTGGGAAATATTGAGGGCACAAGGAGAAGGAGACGACAGAGGACAAGATGGTTGGACAGTGTTCTCGAAGCTACTAACATGAGTTTGGCCAAACTGCGAGAGGCAGTGAAGGATAGGCGTGCCTGGCGTGCTCTGGTCCATGGGGTCACGAAGAGTCGGACACGACTGAACGACTGAACAACAACAATCAAGAGTAAAAATTTAATAAATCTGTGGTCCAGAGGATTGCATTTTAGATAAATTAAAATGGTGAGCAGTCCTGCTAAGTGCTGAATCAACTGTCTAGTGTACTGGTAAGGGGGACAGTCGAGACAGTACAGCTGGGCGAGCTTGGTAAGATTTCCTTTTAAGCTGCTCAGGCAAGTGGTCAACTGCTATTGCCAGGACTGCTGTAAATCCTGAATTTCCAGAGTTCCGAGATACATGGGGAGCCTCTATGGATATAAAATACTATCCACATCACATACCGTATTTTTCGCTCCATAAGACACACTTTTTTCCTCCTAAAAAGTAAGGGGAAATGTCTGTGCGTCTTATGGAGCCAATGTGTGGTCCCTGGGGCTTTTCTCCTTTGCAAAAGCTACAGGAATTTGAGCTGATCCTCAAAAAATGGGGCTTTTCTCCTTTGCAAAAGAAGCTGCAGAAATTTGAGCTGATCCACAAAAAATGGGGCTTTTCTCCTTTGCAAAAGAAGCTGCAGAAATTTGAGCTGATCCTCAAAAAATGGGGCTTTTCTCCTTTGCAAAAGAAGCTGCAGAAATTTGAGCTGATCCTCAAAAAATGGGGCTTTTCTCCTTTGCAAAAGAAGCTGCAGAAATTTGAGCTGATCCTCAAAAAAATGGGGCTTTCCCCCTCTAAAAACTAGGTGCGTCCTATGGTCAGGTGCGCCTTATAGAGCGAAAAATACGGTAATCATTTTATGCAGTGGAGGCCCCCTGAGCTGTCAGTTCCAACCCCTGCACCACATTCAATTAGATTTACTCCCTGTTAAGTGTCCAAAGGATTGCAATTGAAGCCTCACATGAATTATTCAAAAATATTTACAGCTTAAGGAATGTCACATGGAATCAATTGTCCCTTACCTGGTTAAACCGTTTTGGCCACACAATGACTTTTGGGTTAATGGTGAAGTTCATGTCAGTGGATCCCCTTCTCTGTATACTTCCAATTTTCACCCTGACACGAGACTTATTGGGAAACATCACCCAGTTCTCAATATCAAACTCGGCTGGCAGCTTCCCATTTTCATCCAAATGCAATCCATCGATTGAGCCATTTGAAGACTGGATTTCTCTTAAGAAAGGGTGAAGCTGCAGTGACAGGGAAACATCAGATATCCTGCCTATGTTCTGTATTGTGTTTTATACTATATACAGTTGTTGTTTTTTAAATCATCTTTATTAATTTTCCAATAAAAACAGCCAATTAGAAGAGTTTGGATTTGGATTTTATATCCCGCTTTATCACTACCCGAAGGAGTCTCAAAGCGGCTCACATTCTCCTTTCCCTTCCTCCCCCACAACAAACACTCTGCGAGGTGAGTGGGGCTGACAGACTTCAAAGAAGTGTGACTAGCCCAAGGTCACCCAGCAGCTGCATGTGGAGGAGTGGAGACGCGAACCCGGTTCACCAGATTACGAGTCTACCGCTCTTAACCACTACTACACCACACTGGCTCTCATATATGGATTAACATATAATCCAGTCATAATCCAATTAAAAACAATAAAATAAAATAAAAAACAGCCAAATTATAATCCAAATTATTAATTATTAATTTTACCTGCCATGGCTGCAGCCTTTGATGTTCCAACCTGTCTCTTCCACCTCCCATCACCATCCACTTTGATCTAGATGAATAGGCAGCATTTAAGGCATGTGCAACAACTTGGACATTGAAGTAAGTGCTGTAGCTATCTTGAGACAGGGCTGTCTCCATCTCTTCTTTGGGCAGAATCTCCAGTTTCTCCTCCTCTGTGCACCTCGTCTCGCCTTTTGCAGCCAACACATGCTTTGAATATGAACAATGAAATGCTGTGTTCCAAAATTGTTGGAGAGCAGATGAGAATGGACTATTGTAGCCACAGCTGGTCTTTCTTTGAGCCTTCAATACAAAGGACAAAGAACCATGGATGTACTGGAACACAACAGGAGGAGAAGACATATAGGTATTGGTGTCCTGAAAAGCTGCCGCAATCCAGATTTTTGCCCCAATTTCTTTCCCAAATGTCCCTTGTAGTGTCATGATTGGAATCCATCCCATTCGATTTATTTCGTGGTAAACAACTACACTGACTTGTTTCCAGATAATGAATGGTTCAATTAGACCAAGCATTTGATGACCATTCTTTTCTGGAAATCTTTTTGATAATGCAATGCAAATTCCTTTGTTGATCATTAAAGACCTCAAGGCACTTGTGAACCTTTCTCCATTGTCATTGTCTGGCGCAATGAGGCCAATCCACGTCCATCCAAAATGCAGGAGCAACTCGACAATGCCTTGGTACTGAGTTTCTTCTTTGGGGACGATCCGGTAGACAAAAGGGAACTGAACTTCGTCAAGTGCCTGAGCAATAAAGCCATAACTGATCTAGTGGGGAATGGAAGAGTTTGGTGTTTTACTTTGCTTTCAGAAAAAAAGACCAGATACTAAACCTGGAATCATAGAATCATAGAATCATAGAGTTGGAAGCGACCACAAGGGCCATCCAGTCCAACCCCCTGCCAAGCAGGAAACACCATCAAAGCATTCCTGACAGGTGGCTGTCAAGCCTCTGCTTAAAGACCTCCAAAGAAGGAGACCCCACCACACTCCTTGGCAGCAAATTCCACTGATGATCAATATCTAACAAAATGTGTGCTGGCTGAAGCTGAGAGTTTTATTCTGAAGCATTGGGAGTGTGTGAGGTGGTGTAGGCTTGGTTTTATTAAATCAATCAATCAATCAGAGCTTTGAATAAAAACCCATAGAGCCATGGCTCAGGATTTTCTCGCTTTTTGATGCTCCTGTTATATTGCTGAACTTCTCCACTGTCCCTCCATTCCTGCACCCCACCCCTGCAAATACCTGAGGGATTTTGTAGATGCCTGACAAGGCTGAAATCTCTTTCGAGATCACAGAATTTGCTCCTTCAAGAACAGCCAGGAGTTGGCTTTGTTTTCCACAGTGATAGTTGGGAATATTGCTTTCCCTGCCTGCAAGCAGGTCTAGCATGGCATCAGATGTCCTCCGGGCATCAAAATAGTTCTCACAGAGGTTGTAGCCCAGGGTGATGTTGGGTAAGAGCCTGGGATCCTGGTTGATCTCTTGAATGGTGAACAAGAAGGACAAGGCATACCAGTAGAGAACAGGTGTGAACCTGCAATTAAATAATAATAATTAATTGTCAAACTGCTGTTCAGAATTTAATAAAAGCAAACACTATTTGAACCCCACTATTTGAACCCCACAGCAGTCACGAAATTAGAAGACGCCTGCTTCTTGGGAGAAAAGCAATGACAAACCTAGACAGCATCTTAAAAAGCAAAGACATCACCTTGCCAACAAAGGTCTGTATAGTTAAAGCTATGGTTTTCCCAGTAGTAATGTACGGAAGTGAGAGCTGGACCATAAAGAAGGCTGATCGCCGAAGAATTGATGCTTTTGAATTATGGTGCTGGAGGAGACTCTTGAGAGTCCCATGGACTGCAAGAAGATCAAACCTATCCATTCTTAAAGAAATCAGCCCTGAGTGCTCACTAGAAGGACAGATCCTGAGGTTAAGGCTCCAGTACTTTGGCCACCTCATGAGAAGAGAAGACTCCCTAGAAAAGACCCTGATGTTGGGAAAGATTGAGGGCACAAGGAGAAGGGGACGGCAGAGGATGAGATGGTTGGACAGTGTTCTCGAAGCTACTAACATGAGTTTGGACAAACTGCGAGAGGCAGTGAAGGATAGGCGTGCCTGGCGTGCTCTGGTCCATGGGGTCACGGAGAGTCGGACACGACTGAACGACTGAACAACAACAACAATTTGAACCCCAAGTAATGGTCTTTTTGCTTGTGTGAGACATATCCTTGTTGCAAATGTGAAAACCCATTTGCTGCTTAGGAATAAAAATGGGGAAATTCACACTTCATTGCAGAATCATAGCTGTCAACTTTCGGATTTGAAAATAAGGCATTTTCCCAAACTTTCGGATTTGAAAATAAGGGATGCCACGAGGGCGGTGCAATGGCACCAAGTAGCCTCGCCACCCTGCGCTCCAGAGGCTGCGCGCGAATGGGTGAGCGAAAGAGCGAGCGCGTAGACGGCAGGCAGGCTGTCTGTCTGGTTGGGCATGAGGGTCTGGCTGCACAAGGCATGCAAGCTCCGCCCCCAGTCGGTCTCAGACTCCTTATTGGCAGCCGAGCAACGCAGCTGAGGAGCCTCCCTGGCCAGCAGGGAGGGAGAGGAGCTGCTTCCTTTGAAATCCGGGAAATTTAAGGGATATCAACAATCCGGGATAGCAGCGGGAAACGGCATTGGAATAAGGGAGTTTCCCACAAAAAAGGGGAGGGTTGACAGCTATGTGCAGAATAGAGGCACACAGCCTTCAAATAACAAAACTAAACACACACACACACACACCAAAGGCCGTGATTGCTGCAGTAGTCTTGGCTTCTTCAGAGGGATTGGGGAAATGCCCCTTTCCTGAAACAGAGAACTTTTGTCTGTGGAATAGGGAATATAAGGCTGCAATCCCCACCCTGCTTATCTACTGCATCAGTAGCATTTTCTTTTCAGTAGGTATGGATTGTGCCATTAACAAAAGTCACTTTTAGCCTAACCAGTTATGGACAGTGCAGTTCTTTTCTGAAGCAAGATGCCACTTCTTGTTCCCTTTCTCTTGGGTCCATGAGATTAGCTGACAGACACAGCAGTTGGGAAGGATCCTTAGGAATATGGTTTCATGCCCAGAACCAAACTGAGTCTCAAGATGCATTGCACTTGACTGCATACATTATTTTGTATTGGGGGGGGGTTCGTGTTGTTCCAGTGGTGGGGGAGTTCTTTTAGATCTGATAATGTTTTAAGAGCACATATATAGTAGCTGTGTAACCAGAGGATTACTGCAGCAGAACTTCAAGATCATTACTCTTTACCATTCCCAGCCATTTCTGAGTTGACAATGAAGAAAATTCATTTCCCATACAGTTCATTTTACGTGTTTTTAATTGCCTCGGGTAACAATTCCTGCATTGCAGGGGGTAGGACTAGATTACCCTTGCAGGTCCCTCCTAACTCTACAATCCTATGATTCTAAGTAGACGACTATTAACACTATATGCATAAAGTTAGAAGCTACTGGTGTATCATGAGCTACACACTATAAACTAAGTAAAGTAGATTAAACCTTGTCTCAGTGTATCAGAGTCTGCAGTCAATCAGGATGTTGTAGTCAAACTGGAAGCTTGACTCATTCTGAAGGCTGAAAGGCTAATGGATGCAGCAGGCTTTAAATCAGCCAACACACACACTCACACAGAGTTTTCTCCTTCAGCGAGAAAAAGCTGGGGGACCCTTTCATAATGAGTCGTGACAGATGTCTATATCCTTGACCTGTTTTCAGTAGGTCCACCTCAGCTGGCCTTCTAACCCTGAACAGAAATCAGAGGATAGGGAAGAGACAGACCCAAACACAACTGATGCAATCAACACCCATATTTAAATGACACTAACAAGACTAACATTGCTTTCAGCTATAAAAGAGGAGAGTTGCCTTGTCATTCATTTTTTCTCCCTGAGGAAACTGTTCTCTTCCCAATTTCATTATACTTTGACACTAATTTTGCCAAGATCTTCCAGGAGTAAACTCCAGAAGGCAGAAACTCCAGAACTCCAGAAGGGGGAAAGAATTACAAAGAATCCAATGCTCACCCAAATATCAGGAGAAAATATTTGTAACTGTCACCCAAGTTCTTACACCTACCAACACTGTCTGGGTACCCACCCTCTCCTCTCTCCAAATAATTACACAATGGGTTTGTTTCTGGATTTGTAGCATAGGCTGACTTATGTACTGTTGCTATTAGGTTTTGTAGCTGAGGTTTCCAGGAATTTTTGTCATCAAAACATACCCCCAAATACTTAAAAGAGGGAACCTGATCCATTTTGTTTCCACCTATATTCCAATTAAACTTGGGGGTACGTTTGCCAACAATAGTCACCTTTGATTTTGTGTAATTAATTCTGAGTTGCTCTGATTGGCAAAAATTTGTATAGTTTGTTCAGGCTTCTCCTAATCCCTATTCTATTCAAAGATAGTAATACAATATCCCATAAAGAAGGCTGATCACTGAAGAATAGATGCTTTTGAATTATGGTGCTGGAGGAGACTTGAGAGTCCCATGGTGTCGTGTCCCTAATGGTAACTGTAGCTAGCTGTCAAGAACGCACGCCACTCCGAGAAGTCAGCGGAAAGAAGTCTTGAAGTTTATTGTACAGCACACAGAGAAACGTGGAAAGTCCGTGAGGATTCTGAGGAGGCCATCTCAGAATCCCCCTTAAGTACATTTTGCTGGATCACTCCCAATTCCCCCCTCCCTTCTGCCCTAAAGGTCCGGGGGTAATCCTCTTCCCCACCCGGGGTGGCTCGGACAAAAAGAGTTAACTGCTCCAGTCTACCCGCTCTATTCATGGGTGCTTTTTACATTGTTATTGCGATGCTGCTGGTTCCGCCGCGCCCGCCGCTGATGGGTCGTTAAGCGGTCGTTATCGCCGGCTCCCAGGGATTGCCGCGCTAAGCCTTCCGCATCTGGGTTTGGGCCATCAGGTATGCGCCCATCCTGGGGTTGTTTACCCTGCGGGGCATGCCTGGGCGAGGTCGGGTCTTGCTGCACCCGGTTTAACCCCTGCGCTCCTGGCTCCGCTGTCGCCCCCTTTCCTGGCCCGCTGCATGGTTCCCCTTCCCGGCGCCCGCATGGCGCGACCCCGGCGGGTCCCGGTCTACTGCTGTCTAGCCGGGTCGCGACACATGGACTGCAAGAAGATCAAACCTATCCATTCTGAAGGAAATCAGCCCTGAGTGCTCACTAGAAGGACAGATCCTGAGGTTAAGGCTCCAGTACTTTGGCCACCTCATGAGAAGAGAAGAGTCCCTGGAAAAGACCCTGATGTTGGGAAAGATGGAGGGCACAAGGAGAAGGGGACGGCAGAGGACAAGATGGTTGGACAGTGTTCTCAAAGCTACCAACATGAGTCTGACCAAACTGCAGGAGGCAGTGGAAGACAGGAGTACCTGGTGTGCTCTGGTCCATGGGGTCACAAAGAGTCGGACACGACTAAACGACTAAACAACAACAATACAATATCATCTGCATATATCAGAATTTTACGATTCCCAATTGAAGGAGGAAAGTTATCAGGGTGGTTTAAGTTTGTTACAATACTATTAATATAGAGGTTGAATAGGAGTGGTGCTAGTAGACAACCTTGTCTGACTCCTGATTTCCTTCGTCAGACTTCCTTCTGTACTGATCCTTACCCTTATGGATGTATTACTATGTAACACTTGTTACAACTAGGTAGCCGTGTCGGTGTGCCGTAGTCGAAACAAAATAAAAAAATTCCTTCCAGTAGCACCTTAGAGACCAACTCAGTTTGTTCTTGGTATGAGCTTTCGTGTGCTTGCACACTTTTTCAGATACACTGAAACAGAAGTCACCAGACCCTTATATATAGTGAGAGGGTTCTTCTGAGTTCTTCTGAGTAATACCCCTCCCCACCCTCTCACTATATATAAGAGTCTGGTGACTTCTGTTTCAGTGTATCTGAAGAAGTGTGCATGCACACGAAAGCTCACACCAAGAACAAACTGAGTTGGTCTCTATGTAACTCTTGTGTATGTTACTTTTATATTCAGCACTTTCCCTGAAGACAGAAGGGAAACTTTGCAGTATAATTTTTGGAAGGCCACAGGCTCCTCAGCCCTGAAATAGGGGTTATTTCCCTACTAAAAAGGAACCATTGGTGTGGAGGTGCAGAAACTTGACGTCCACCTGCACATACTTACTTACCCCTGAAGTCTGGTTAGCGGGGTCTCGGAAAATACATATGGATGTTGCTTATGAAAATTTCTTGGGGATATGATTCCGCCGATGAGGAAGTCTCCAGGCCGGTAATAATTGTGTGCTTCATTTTGATCCCTGATCAGATTCAAGGGGCATTTTGCCTTTGGGTTCTCACAGACTCGAATGGGCATCAGCAGAAGCAGCAGAAGCAGAAACAGCAGCAGGACTCTCATTTTGGCTCTGCCTCCTAGACGTCTCTTGGGAGTGGCTCCTCTCTCCTCTAGAGCTAGCCAATCAGCAAAAGAGAAAAAGAGTTCATACATCACCCAGTCTGCTGTGGTTTCACCAATACGGTTCTTGTTCAGAACCATTAAACTACATGCATATCTATCTTGACTCAATCACACTCTTATTCTGGGCACTAATCCTCCCGCTCCTGCTGGTATAGTGCAATAAATAACCATCTGCTACCCTTGCTTCTGATGTTTGTGCAATCCCTAGAAATATCTCCTGAGCTTTGGCAAGAATAAGGATAAATTACCATGATTTTGATCATTATAAACGGAGAAGTTCACTTCTGCAACATCTTGGAGTCCTTGTGTAACTCATGGGGCAGGGGCAGAGCCTGGGTGGTGGGGGAAAACATGTTTGTGAGAAATCACAGATGTAGCTCCCAAGTTTAACAAGAGTCAATTGGAGTGGAGTGAGTTTGGGCTGAATTTACTTGCGCTAGCAAGTTCCTTTACTTAGCAGAGTTTACATTCCCATTCTCAGGCATAGCAGAAATCTGGTTGCAGGCTCATTAGAACCTCTTAAAGGTAAAGGGACCCCTGACCATTAGGTCCAGTCATGTCCGACTCTGGGGTTGCGGCGCTCATCTCGCTTTATTGGCCGAGGGAGCAGGCATACAGCTTCCGGGTCATGTGGCCAGCATGACTAAGCCGCTTCTGGCGAACCAGAGCAGCGCACGGAAACACCATTTACCTTCCCACCGGAGCGGTTCCTATTTATCTACTTGCACTTTGACGTGCTTTCGAACTGCTAGGTTGGCAGGAGCAGGGACTGAGCAACGGTAGCTCACCCCGTCGCGGGAATTCGAACCGCCGACCTTCTGATCAGCAAGCCCTAGGCTCTGTGGTTTAACCCACAGCACCACCCGCGTCCCCTAGAACCTCTTACTATTATGCAATTCAATCTCCCTCAGATTGAATTGTATGTTCCTGATAAGATCCCTTTTCAAATCCCTCCTAAAAGAATAAAGACACCACAGTCTTATTCATTGGCAATAAAAAGAAAGTTTACTCATGATCAGGCAGAGCACAGTGTGGTCCCTGAAGGCAGGCTTAAGGCTTAATGTTACAAGCATATACAGTGGTACCTCGGGTTACAGACGCTTCAGATTACAGACGCTTCAGGTTACAGACTCTGCTAACCCAGAAATAGTACCTCGGGTTAAGAACTTTGCTGCAGGATGAGAACAGAAATCATGTGCTGGTGGCACGGCGGCAGTGGGAGGCCCCATTAGCTAAAGTAGTACCTCAGGTTAAAAACAGTTTCAGGTTAAGAACGGACCTCCAGAACAAATTAAGTTCTTAGCCTGAGGTACCACTGTACAAACAGGTTTACTCCATTTGTGGGTTGACCTAGTGACTGCAGTTAGCAGTTAGCCTTGGCCTTTTACCAGGTCTGGAAAGGCCACGCCCACCCACTAGTCACATGGAAGGAAGGATGCTCCAGGCCAGGAGGAACGGGAAGTTTCGACTGGCTGGACCAAACATTCCCTTGCATGTCCACTCTAGGAAAACAAGGAATGTTGTATTTGACTGCTCCCAGTGGATTACATCCCACACTTAGCTGATAAAGCAAAAGTCCATCTTTGCAACCTTATTTCTGGATTAGCCAATCATGTACCTCTGGGAAGCTCACAAGCAGGACTTGAGGGCAATGGCTCTATCCTAGTCTTGTTCTCTACCAATTGGCCTTCAGGGACATGATTGTGAGGTTTTGAGCTTTAACAAAGCTTGGTCTGTCGCCATTCCCCACAGGGATGACATCACATCTGGGGCATATCTATGTTCCCGCTATGTGATGTTTGTATCAGTGTATATGATACTTGTGTGTCTCGGACTGCTGCGTCAGTTCGTCCTATGGCTCCCAGTGGATGGGTCACATCTTTCTGGGCACGAAGCCCTTAAAATCAATAAATCTTAATAATCAGCCAGACTGTGCTGTGATTTATTGTCAGGACTCATTAATCTTCTTCCGTTTGCCAAGAGCTCTGCTATGCTTTGATGAAGAGGAGAAGAAAGGTTTTGAAAGCAGTGTCCACGCAGAAGGAAGCGGCTGGACGCGGAACGCAGCTGAGTATATAGGCTGTGGGTGCCGGGGTTCATTAACCCCACACCTCAGCCCGCTGCGTTTGATTACGGTGGGCAAGGCCGTGGACAAGGCCGTAATCACAATAATGATGCCTCTGATTCTGGGATCCCTTTTTTAAAAAAACGTATAAGCTAATGGCTTTCACCACATTCTAGTGAAAGCCACAGTTTGGCTATGCTCTCTGTGAAGCTTCACTTTTTCTATCCAGAATCTCCTCATATCCGGCTTCATAGAATGAAGCCTTTGGGTTCTAGTTTTACAAGAAGAACTTCTTATTCGCACCATTGTCTGTGAAGGAAAATAGAGTACTCCCCATCAACCTCCACTCTGCCCTCAGCTAACACCCACCTGCCTGCCCTCTTATTTACAACCATTCTAGACTCAGGTCTGCTCATCATTTGCTCTGGCTCCACCTACTGTGACTGGTCCAAGGTCACCCTGCCAACTGTTTCCATTGGGCACCAACCACCACCATTTTGTCATGGATTCCTCCACGGCGTTGTAGCAGAGCTTTGCAAAAGCCACAGGCTCTTTAGTGCAGTATTCTTTTATTGTGAGCTATATACATACAGACAGTTCATGCAAGACGACTTCACTCTATCTCTGATAACACTCTACAGCCACACGCCCTGCTTAACAGGTTCCCCTTTAATACAAAACAACAGCCAATCATCTGTCGGCACACTCCTGCTGAGTCATTGCAGGCCTGTTGCATCAGCTTCTTGCACTTTACAAGCAAGCTCAAGCCTGCAGACTTACTGTGTTACACAGCATTCTGTGTATCCCAACACATTTCTCCTTCCCAACCATTCACTCGGTTGGTAGCTAAGTCAGCATTGGATTAAGTGCACAGGGCTCTTATTCCCACTCAATTGATAGCTATCAGGCTCACTTTGAAATCCCTCAAAGCCCATTTCACCAAGCAAAAGCCACCCTTAAAAAGCTACTTCAGCATAGCTGGAAATAGTAGGCTTTGAATTGGCAAGTAGCTCATGGAGGATGACAGGCATGGAGGACTGGCTCAGAGAGAAATGTGTGATAGAGTGTTGGATCGGAACCCATGATACCAGGGTTCAAAGCCCCACACAGCCATGTAGCTCACTGAGTCACTTTGCACCAGTCACTGCCTCTCAGCCTGACCTAACTTACAACAATGAAATTGGGGGTGTGGAAATCCATACATAAAATAAATTGTAGAATCGTAAAGATGGGAGGGATCCCAAGAATCGACTAGTCCAAGCCTCTACAATGCAGAAATAACAGCTACAGAATCACTGACAAGATGGCCATCCAACCTTTGTTTAAAACCCTCCAAGGAAGGAGAGTTCATCATCATCATCATCATCATCACCATAATTTATTATTTATACCCCACCCATCTGGCCTCCCCAGCCACTCCGGGAGGCTTCCAACAGAACATACAATAGTCTATTAAACATTAAAAGCTTCCCTAAACAGGACTGCCTTCAGATGTCTTCTAAAAGTCTGGTAGTTGTTTTTCTCTTTGACATCTGGTGGGAGGGTGTTCCACAGGGAGGGTGCCACCACCGAGAAGGCCCTCTGCCTGGTTCCCTGTAACTTGGCTTCTCGCAGTGAGGGAACCACCAGAAGGCCCTCGGAGCTGGACCTCAGTGTCCAGGCAGAACGATGGGGGTGGAGATGTGGCAAGGCTACCTGAAATTGAAGGAGCAGGTTTCAAAAACCTGAAAACTCTTCACAAACCTGTTGTACAAAGCCCACTGCATAAGGCCCCACATCTCCCAAATTCCTCGGGATGGCTCCATTAGCACCGAACTCTATCAGCTTAAGCCAAACACATTTAGCTGGAACATCTTAGTCAGCACTTAGTTCCATTAGCTTGAGGCGAGGCAAACATAAACCAGAGCATGGATGGCAGATGTTTCCCTTATCAGCTACCCTCCTGCGTAATGGATGGCCTCGAACTAAGACAGGATGACTGGGTGATGGATGGCCTTGCCAGTCCCTAGCAGAGACAGGATGGCTAGAGGTGTTATCAGTTGTATACGTACTATACTAACCTCCACACTGATGTACTCAATCTTAAGTGACACCAGAGACTAACCCCGTAACTTAGTAACCCCATGACCCTTTTACCCTAAAATGTTTACCTTTAATCAAGGATGTATAGGCTAAGAGTTGGGGGCTTGCTTCCCCTTGGGAGGGGGAAAGAGGGAACTGCAAGGGAATATAAACCCCTGGCAAGCTGTCTGTAGTTGCGCTTTTGCTGTGACTCAAACACACTGTGCCTTTCCTGTTTATATTCCCTTTAAAGGTCAGGTGTAACTGAGGAGGTCGGGTATGGGAATGAAGTTGGGGGAAATCCTTCTCAGCTTGAGATCTCAGGTACCTCCTGTTGGTCAGAGCAGACAATATTGATCTTGATGGTTCCATGTTCTGACTCAAGAAAGCAGGGCTGTGGAACCACCGGCCAAAGGTGGTCCTGCAAGCCTCTCTATCTGGTCCTCCGTAGGCCACATGCCCCTCCCTAGCCATGCCCCTTACTGGCCCTGCTTTGTGACATTCTTGTGTGTTTTTGCATGATTGAAGTGCTGCCTTGAACTCTTATATTGCTCCTTGCTTGTCTGGATAGATAGAGATAGAGAGGGGTGTGCATATGTATTTAGAAACTAGGCTGCAGCAGAAAAGGGCAAAGGGGGGTATTCATTGTGCCTTCCACTTTTGCCTCTAGCAGTACATGTGAAAAGGATCTAGGAGTCTTGGTAGACCACAAACTTGACATGAGTCAACAGTGTGATGCAGCAGCTAAAAAAGCCAATGCAATTCTGGGCTGCATCAATAGGAGTATAGCATCTAGATCAAGGGAAGTAATAGTACCACTGTATTCCGCTCTGGTCAGACCTCACCTGGAATACTGTGTCCAGTTCTGGGCACCACAGTTCAAGAAGGATACTGACAAGCTGGAACGTGTCCAGAGGAGGGCAACCAAAATGGTCAAAGGTCTGGAAACGATGCCTTATGAGGAACGGCTTAGGGAGCTGGGTATGTTTAGCCTGGAGAAGAGAAGGTTAAGGGGTGATATGATAGCCATGTTCAAATATATAAAAGGATGTCATATAGAGGAGGGAGAAAGGTTGTTTTCTGCTGCTCCAGAGAAGCAGACACGGAGCAATGGATTCAAACTACAAGAAAGAAGATTCCACCTAAACATTAGGAAGAACTTCCTGACAGTAAGAGCTGTTTGACAGTGGAATTTGCTGCCAAGGAGTGCGGTGGAGTCTCCTTCTTTGGAGGTCTTTAAGCAGAGGCTTGACAGCCATCTGTCAAGAATGCTTTGATGGTGTTCCTGCTTGGCAGGGGGTTGGACTGGATGGCCCTTGGGGTCTCTTCCAACTCTATGATTCTATGAATACCCGCCATTGGCATATGCCCCCCTGAAGGTTGCCCAGAAGTGGCCTAACTACTCCATGTTGTGTGTGTCTCTGTATTCACTTACATCCTAAAAGAATATATTGGTCCTAATGCTTACGAAGGTACTTGCTTAGTTAAAGGCCAAGCTGACCTTTTCCCCACACTGACCAATGTCAAAACCAGGGAACTACCAGTACTTCTGTGAATTCTCATAAACATGTTTTCCTTCACCTCTGCACCTGCGCCTCAAGCCACATAGAAAATCTATGGTGTTGCCAAGGTGATGTTTCCTCTTGTATAATTATCCTTACTCTAACCAAAGCTCTAGGGGTTGAGCCAAAGATTGCCTATGAGACAAACCAGCCCAATATCGGAATCGAAGGCACATTGCATTGTGTCTGAAACCCTTGGTGTGTTAAATAGCCCCTATGCTGCTGAGAGTCTGTCTTGTCCATTCCCCAGTGCCACAAATGATCATGTTTGAGCACCTGAGGTCTCGACTTTGTGTTTTGATATTTCTTTTCAGATGCATTGGGATGAGAAGTTTTCTTTATTTCCGAATTTTGTCCCATCATATCCTAAGTAGTTTTGCTGGTAAGAAAAATAAAATACATGCTCTGTATCACAAACCAAAAGCAACCAGTGCTCCTCACTGCAAGTCTCAACCCTTGTTAGGATTGTGTTTGTCTCCACCCCCATCGTTCTGCCCGGACACTGAGATCCAGCGCCAAGGGCCTTCTGGTGGTTCCCTCACTACGAGAAGCCATGTTACAGGGAACCAGGCAGAGGGCCTTCTCGGTAGTGGCACCCGCTCTGTGGAACGCCCTCCCACCAGATGTCAAAGAGAAAAACAACTACCAGACCTTTAGAAGACATCTGAAGGCAGCCCTGTTTAGGGAGGCTTTTAATGTTTAATAGATTATTGTATTTTAATGTTCCGTTGGAAGCCGCCCAGAGTGGCTAGGGAAACCTAGCCAGATGGGCGGGGTATAAATAATAAATTATTATTATTATTATTATTATTATTATTATTATTTATTTATTTTAGGGTGTCAACACAAACATTTTTGTGGGGATCCATTAAGAAGGGGAGCTGGGTCATTCGAATTGTCAGACCACCCACATCCACAGAGGGAAACACCAGATCTAAGGAATATCCACAGCTATGACACATGCCAGATTTATTAAGGGACAGCTCCATGGAGGCCATGCTTTCCACGAAGTCCTGAGCAGTCCCTTGTAAGATGTGTGTTTCCAGAAGAACATCTGGCACAAGCTAAAACAGCTCAAGCAGGGAGTCCTTGGTGCAGCAGGGAGGCTGGTACGCCAACAGGAATCCTGCACTGCCCCTATTGCCAGAGTTCCAGAACATGCACTCAGAAAACTGTGTCTTCCTAATACGTCGCTTGGTGAAAACGAAAGACTTCCTAAAAAATCACTGCAACCCCACACCCCGCCAACATGACCTGAATTGCTGTGCGTAAGAGAAACCTGGCGGATGAGCAGTGGCAAGAACAGGCCAAGGTGCCATGTCCAACCAAAACTGTGTTAGGCATGCCAGGTCAATTCCCCCATCCATGATCAAGTCATAGATGGCACTGGTCTTATTGGTTATTGACCTGGCAGTTAATTTAATTTGCCACTAGTTATGTTCTAAGACCAATTCAAGTTGCTGATGATGACAACTGAAGCCCTATGGAGCAGGAACACAGAACCTAAAGCAGTTGCACCTTCAGGATTGAACCATGGCACAGATCTCCAGGGAGCCCTGTTAGGGTTGTCACATGTCCTCTTTTTCCAGGACATGTCTGCTTTTTAAAAATGAGAGTCGTCATAAGGCAAACAGGATGAATTTTAACAGGGAGAAATGTAAAGTACTACACTTGGGCAAAAAAATGAAAGGCACAAATACAGGATGGGTGACACCTGGCTTGAGAGCAGTACATGTGAAAAGGATATAGGAGTCTTGGTAGACCATAAACTTGACATGAGTCAACAGTGTGATGCAGCAGCTAAAAAAGCCAATGCAATTCTGGGCTGCATCAATAGGAGTATAGCATCTAGATCAAGGGAAGTAATAGTACCACTGTATTCCGCTCTGGTCAGACCCCACCTGGAATACTGTGTCCAGTTCTGGGCACCACAGTTCAAGAAGGATACTGACAAGCTGGAACGTGTCCAGAGGAGGGCAACCAAAATGGTCAAAGGCTTGGAAACGATGCCTTATGAGGAACGGCTTAGGGAGCTGGGTATGTTTAGCCTGGAGAAGAGAAGGTTAAGGGGTGATATGATAGCCATGTTCAAATATATAAAAGGATGTCATATAGAGGAGGGAGAAAGGTTGTTTTCTGCTGCTCCAGAGAAGCGGACACGGAGCAATGGATTCAAACTACAAGAAAGAAGATTCCACCTAAACATTAGGAAGAACTTCCTGACAGTAAGAGCTGTTCGACAGTGGAATTTGCTGCCAAGGAGTGTGGTGGAGTCTCCTTCTTTGGAGATCTTTAAGCAGAGGCTTGACAGCCACCTGTCAATAATGCTTTGATGGTGTTCCTGCTTGGCAGGGGGTTGGACTGGATGGCCCTTGTGGTCTCTTCCAACTCTATGATTCTATGATTGTATGATTCTATGATTCTATGATCTATAGTGAAAAGTAGAAGTGGCAAATGTGTCCTCTCTTTTGCTCTTCAAAATATGGCAACCCAACCCTGCATCTTACCCTGAATGCAACTCCTTGACCTGTACCCAAGTTAAGAGATGTATTGAGTAAAAGGGGAGGGGATATTACCTCTGATGGTGAACATGTTATGCTCCTACTGGGGTAGTTTGTCCACCTTTGGTCCCCCCCCCTGGCTGGCTAAACCAGGTGAAGGTAGGTGATGGGTCTCAAACCCTTGGTGAATTAGGGACTTCCCTGCATGCAAATACAGGCTCTGGCAGATTGAGTGGATGAGGTCAATAGTGGGTCCTACGGTCAAGAAGGTGATTACTGTACATGCTGCAGAAGGAAAGGAAAGGTAAATGAAGTTTGTCAGCCTGAGAAGCCTAGGAGAAGGGAAACTCTGACCACAAACACCTGCTGCCTTGCAGCCATACGCATTTGTGAGAAAGGCTTCAGGAGTAAACCTTGAGGAACAATCTGTAATCACTGCCTTGCAGCGTCTCCACCCTTTTCATCCAGCCCAGACACTAAGATCCAGCTCCAATGACCTTCTGGTAGTTCCCTCATTGCAAGATGTGAGGTTACAGGCAAACAGGCAGAGGGCCTTTTTGGTAGTGGTGTGAAGGCAAGCCTCTTCAAGGAAGTTTTTCGTGTGTAATATTGTATTTTGCTTATAGTGGTTTTTGTTGGGAGCCACCCAGAGTGGCTGGGGCATATTATTATTTGTTGTTGTTTAGTTGTTTAGTCGTGTCTGACTCTTCGTGACCCCATGGACCAGAGCATGCCAGGCACTCCTGTCTTCCACTGCCTCCCGCAGTTTGGTCAGACTCATGTTGGTAACTTCAAGAACACTGTCCAACCATCTCCTCCTCTGTCATCCCCTTCTCCTTGTGCCCTCAATCTTTCCCAACATCAGGGTCTTTTCCAGGGAATTATTATTATTATTATTATTATTATTATTATTATTAAAGGTAAAGGTACCCCTGACCATTAGGTCCAGTTGCGAATGACTCTGGGGTTGTGGCGCTCATCTCGCTTTATAGGCTGAGGGAGCCGGCGTTTGTCCACAGACAGCTTCCGGGTCATGTGGCCAGCATGACTAAGCTGCTTCTGGCGAACCAGAGCAGCGCATGGAAATGCCGTTTACCTTCCCACCGGAGGTACTTTGATGTGCTTTTGAACTGCTAGGTGGGCAGGAGTTGGGACTGAGCAACGGGAGCTCACCCTGTCACAGGGATTCGAACCGCCGACCTTCTTATCGGCAAGCCCTGGGCTCAGTGGTTTAGACCACAGTACCACCCGCGTCCCTATTATTATTATTATTATTATTATTATTATTCTAACAACAATCAGTACCCACCTCCCTGCTTTTGCTAGGTCCAAAGGGAGCTATAAGCATCAATATGCAATCTTGTGTGCACACACTGGCAGCCAAAACTCTTCTTCACATTCCAATAGGTGGGTGAGGAAACACTACCCCTGCCTTTCTGCCCTTTTCCCAAGTCATAGAATCATAGAGTTGGAAGAGACCACAAGGGCCATCCAGTCCAACCTTGTGCCAAGCAGGAAACACCATCAAAGCATTCTTGACAGATGGCTGTCAAGCCTCTGCTTAAAGACCTCCAAAGAAGGAGACTCCACCACACTCCTTGGCAGCAAATTCCACTGTCGAACAGCTCTTACTGTCAGGAAGTTCTTTCTAATGTTTAGGTGGAATCTTCTTTCTTGTAGTTTGAATCCATTGCTCCGTGTCCGCTTCTCTGGAGCAGCAGAAAACAACCTTTCTCCCTCCTCTATATGACATCATTTTATATATTTGAACATGGCTATCATATCACCCCTTAACCTTCTCTTCTCCAGGCTAAACATACCCAGCTCCCTAAGCCGTTCCTCATAGGGAAGTCTTGAGGAAGTGCTTCTTGACTGGGGTCTACATGAAGCAGAGCTTCTCAATGTGGCTGAGAGTAAGACAGACATGGGAGAAAGACCTGCACGTCAATATAACAGAGCTGGTGACTTGCCACGTGCCAGCACATCTTCCAACCTTTATAACAATATGGAAGAGTTGGAAAGGGTTCAGAAAAGGGAAACCAGAGATGGAATGACTCCATCATGAAGAAAGAGTAAAAGTTGCCACGACAGAAATTTTAAAAATTATGCATGGAATGGAGAAAAGTGGGTGGAGACGTTTTCTCCCTCTATCTCTCATGAAACTAGAACTTGTGTATGTCCAATGAAGCTGAACATTGGAAGGTTTGGGGCAGATAAAAGAAAGTCCTTCACACAGTGCATAGACACTTGGCAGGGTGGAGGTCAGTGAGTTCTACAGTGAATGGGGGATATTGTTTTCGTTTGTTACTTTACTATGAACTTTGTTTGTTAGTTTACTAGAAACCCAGCCAGATGGGTGGGGTAGAAATAAATTATTATTATTATTATTATTATTATTATTATTATTATTATTATTATGCATTGTAAACTTCCCTGTGTTCCTCTGAGAAAGGGCAGTATAGAAATTTAATGAATGAATGAATGAAAACCGTCAAACTATAGAGCTTGCTCCCCTAGGAGGCAGTGATGGTTCTGCTCTTCCTCCCCAGTTGGAGGCAGCCATGCTTCTAAATACCAGTTGAAGAAGAAGAGTTTGGATTTGATATCCCGCTTTATCACTACCCGAAGGAGTCTCAAAGTAGCTAACAATCTCCTTTCCCTTCCTCCCCCACAACAAACACTCTGTGTGGTGAGTGGGGCTGAGAGACTTCAGAGAAGTGTGACTAGCCCAAGGTCACCCAGCAGCTGCATGTGGAGGAGCGGAGACGCAAACCCGGTTCACCAGATTACGAGTCCACCACTCTTAACCACACTGGCTCTCCATATGTGGTTGCTGGAAACCACAGGAGGGGAGAGGGCTCTTGAGCTCTTTTTCTGGTTGCTGTTTTCTGAAAGAAATCTGGTTGGCCAGTGTGAGAACAGGACGTTGGACTAGATGGGCAACTGGCCCGATCCAGCAGACCATTCTTATGGTATATGTCATTGAGTTGTTTGTTTGTTTTTCCTGCTAGTAAATAAAAGGTCCTGTCTGAGTGTGTGTCACTGGTGATCTGCTTGAGGCTTTCACTGAATCCCAAGTTAAACAGGACAACCAGCCTCTATAAATTTCAGATAGGCTAACTTTTGTCACAGAGCACCTAGTTGTTCTTTGACGATTAACTCAAGATCAGAAAGATTCCCCACCAGAGATTCATAATGATGATGATGAGGATCATAACTGCGAGTCTGTGTTATTTCCACAAATGTTTGGATATGACCAGCTTCCTGCTCCATTGTCCTGCTCAGAATTTAAAGCCACAGCTGGGAGCTTTTGCAAAGATGTTTTTCTCCAGCCCTGCACCTGTGCATGAAGAGTTCAGGATGCTGTGAAGGCAATGCGTCTTTCCCTTATAATTTTCAAAATCATAGTTATTATTTTCATCTTCTTCTCAACGAAACTCCAGATGCTTGTCCAAAGATCACCTTTGAGTCCATTAAAATAAACCTCAAAACTGAGAGCAATAATTGCATCTGAGCTGGAAATGCCTTCTGCACCTCTGGGATTTTGGGCTGAGATTTAGGTAGGTTGGACTACATGGGTGTGAGGTTTCAGGTGTGAAGTCTTGGTTGGGCTCCATCACCATTAAGAATGCTACTGATCATTGAAGGAAGAGTTTGGCTTCATCTAATGATTCCTGGTATGCTCTGGTCCATGAGGTCATGAAGAGTCGGACATAACTAAATGACTAACAACAACAATGATTCTTTGAGAGGAGCAGTCACAAGGGAAGGGGCTGTTCCAGGAAGACACAGAATGGTGCTGCTCATGTGGCTGCGGCTGCTGCTGCTGCTGCCTTTTGCAGATTGTGGGATGGAGATGAAATGCCCCTTAACTTTGGAGAGAGATTGGATAGACAGATTCAATTATTACAGGCCAGGAGACTACCTCATTGGTGGGGTCATCTCTGCCACAAGGGCTTTATTCAATCCACACAAATTCAGTGAGTCTCCCTCAACCAGCTTTTACCAGTAAGTCATTGTGCATGGGTTTACTGCTGCTCCACTAGCCACCAATTTCTTTTTTTGCCATATCATTTTTTTATTGGTTATAAAATAATACATATTGTAAATAATAAACATCACATTATTTTTTCATCATCTTTTGGCTTTTCCAAGCCTGGACTTCCATCAAACCCTTCTAATGATATTCTAAAATAATCTAAAATAATACACATTGTAAATAATAAACATCACATTATTTTTTCATCATCTTTTGGCTTTTCCAAGCCTGGACTTCCATCAAACCCTTCTAATGATATTCTAACATTTTTATCTAAGATCAATACTTCATAAATCTATCATTGCTTTAAATTATCACACCTAATCTTATCTCTATAAATTTGTATCACAATAACATTTCTTCATTAATCTACAAAGCTTCTTGTAATCCTACCAACGTGTTCAAATGTGTGCAATTGTCTTTCAAATAATCTGCAAATTTAGTCCAATCTTTGATGAACTTCTGGTCCTGCTGTTCTCGGATTCTTCCCGTCATTTTGTCCAATTCTGCGTACTCCATCAATTTCGCAGTCCATTCCTCCTTTGTCGGTAATTCTTCTTGTTTCCATCTTTGTGCTATCAAAATTCTTGCCGCTGTTACAGCATATTGAAAAAGTGGGTACAGATATTAAAAAACAAGATGTTAAACTTTTTCACTAGCCACCAATTTCGTGAGCCCCAAATACCAGGCTCTCTCCAGCTTCTCTTAAATCCCTGTACTCCTTTGGTGGATGCTACAACAGCATCAGCTGCCAGCCTTTTCAGAAACTGCTGCTAGTAAGGTCCCTTTTCAACTGTAAAGCATAGTAGCATAGAACAATGACATCAATTTCATCTGCAGAACAAACACCCAATTCATTTTTTCAGCCCAGTGAGACAGAGCCATGTGTCTAAATCCATTTTATCTTGGTTTTGAGAGTGGAAAAGCCTTTGCTGCTCTCCCTCCCTCCCCCATATGCAATCCTTCCATGTAGTAAAATAGGACCAGATTCACTATGAACCTCAGCAACCTATCAACTGCTGGTACATTTTCAAAGGAACTCTTGTAAGTCACTTTTAGATTACATATTTATCGCACTTGCATTCTGTTTTGTTTCCACAGAGCTTGAAGGGGAGGTATATGATACCTGCTGTTTATTGAGCATTCTTACTTATCTGTTTTGTCTTATATGACATTGCATCAAGCAATTGTCATCCTACACTTAGCAGTGCATTTTCCCTTCATCTTTTTTTTTACTTTCTTGGAGCCAAGTTTATTGCCCCTGGCCTGTTAGGCTCCTATCATTGGGATGAACTGGCCTCCAGCAAAGCAATAGTGGGGAGTGATCCCTTCCTTCTGGAGGCATCACTAGCTTGATTTTGGTTGTACTTGGTCAACTCTTTAGACATGTAAAAAGGATGCTTAAGAGGCTGGGCTAGGATCACCAACTTAACAAAGATACTGCTTTGACATCTTCAGCACTGTCTTCAATCCATCAATCAATCAAATTTTATTAAGTGCTTTACAGAGCTAAAAGAAATTAAAACGCAGAATGAATATAGCAGTCTAAAAATTTAAAAGGGGCTAAAAATATCCAAGAGGAGGGTCCAGCTTGCATTTTCCCAGCTTCTGCTCGAGGTCTTCATTCCATTCCCGAGCAGAAGAGCTGCTACCCACAGCCCAACACCAAGTTCAATACTCTGGGGAGGTCAGGGACTGAACGAGAGATCTTCTACATACAAAGCCACTGAGCAGTGTCTCCTCCAAAGTAAATGGGGGTGTGGAGCCAGAACTGTTTGACCTCCACTGTGCTTCGGAGCTTTCTGCATCAAATCACATACAGATTGACCCTATTGCCCCGGGGGCTCCCTGCGACTGTTTTCTCCGCTGACTGGTTTGTTCTGGGAGGATAGACTGTGCCTGCAAATCTGTGTGCAGAATCTAGCTACCATCCTTGTTATCTTTTGATCTTTGCCTAGTAAAAGGGCATTTAGTTTAGTCTTATCTGGAAGGTCAGCTAACCTCTCCAATAGGGGGGCAATGATCTCTCTGCGCGCCTTGTCGTAAAAAGGGCATCTAAAGAATAGATGCTCGGGGCTACCTGCTTCCCCCAGTGGGCAGGAGCAGAGTCTCTGATCATATGGGATCTTTCCGAAGGATCCTAGCAGAACTGGCGAGGGCAGCGCCGAGCTTTGGGCCAGCACTGTCTTCTACTACAGTCTCCCATCTTACAGAAAAGAAAAACAGGTTGGAGGGACCAAAAGATATCATACATACAAACCAACCAACTTCCTGTCCCTGCCATCTCATGGCACTGCAAAATAAAAATATAAAATAATTAAAATGGGAAAACTAGAGAAATACTAGCCAGAATGATCATCTGCATTAGCTTTGTTTTCCAATGGATAATGGCTATTGGTTAGCAAAGGCTATCCGGCCACCCAAGCATTAAGTGAGGATTGGCTGTCAAGTTTACAGCTTTGTCTCTTGACCAGTAATATTCTTGAACTTGAATCCAGAAATTTATATTATCCGTAAAAAGAAAGAAAGAAAGAAGCCAGAGTAGAAACTTTGAATGTTGAATGTTCATTGAATGTTGGATGCTTATGATGTTGGAATATGTATGCTTTTGCAGGAAAGCATCCACAAAATATTGGCAACTCCTCTCCTTCTTGTTTGCCATTCAAGATATCAACCAGAATCCCAGGCTTTTACCCAACATCACTCTGGGCTACAGCATCCATGAGAACTTCTTTGATGGGAGGGTAACGTGCGAATCTTTGGTAGACCTGCTCTCCACAGGGCAAGCAAATGTTCCAAACTACAACTGTGGAGGACAGAATAATCTGCTTGCTGTTCTTGAAGGGGCTGACACTCAAAACTCCATCCAGATTTCGAACATGTTGGGCACCTATAAAATCCCTCAGGTACGGGTGGGGAGGGTGTGGCATCTTCTGGCTGAGCGTGTGGTGTGGGTGTTAAATGATAATGGAGACAGACACTTGCTTCTAAAACAGTATTACAAAAGTAAATAAATTTATTTACTTACTTGTATTGCAAAAGTGATTTGAGAGAGCTTTCACTGCTCCTGTAGGACAGACATACATCTTTCTTTTATCACATACTCGTCATTACTCAAATGGAATACTCAGAATTTGAAAACAACACAAGGGAGCCTTCCACATACCAGTTACCTGTGGACTTGATGCTCCTTATGCATGAAAGATTTGTGTGCTCTTGACATCCAGTTGTCCTCATCAAAATGATGAAGACCTGGGATGTCAAGACTCTGAATAACATCAGGTGGTTATGAGAATCAAAGGGAACTTATGAAACAACTATTATGAATATTGTAATGAAATGATCTGTGTTCCGTTTCAAATAGACAATGGAATAATAATAATAATAATAATTCTCAAACAAAGACAGACATTGACAGTTTTATTTTCGTCCCATTTCTTAATGATCCCTAGTATGGAATTTACTTTTTCGCAGTTGCCACATGCTGGGTCAATTTGAGCTACCTGCTAGGACACCATGGTCTCATTCCTGGTCTGTCAATGCTAGTTCAGATCCCATGACTGTATATAGCAGTGTTTCCCAACCAGTGTGCCTCCAGATGTTTTGGGACTACAATTCCCATCATCCCTGACCACTGGTATTGCTAGCGAGGGATGATGGGAGTTGTAGTCCCAAAACATCTGGAGGCACACTGGTTGGGAAACACTGGTATATAGCAGATGGTGGGTTTGGGATTGCAGCCTTAAGCCATATTGGCTTCTTTTCAGTGAATAAGAAAGGGAATGGTGAGCAATACTGACCAAAGACCAGCAGGGCTGTCCCCTTTGGGCAAAACAGCAGAATGGGAATGGTGGTGACTCTAAGTATGCTGTGTGTTTGTGTGTTTGTAAAAGAGTACTTTGGCCACCTCATGAGAAGAGAAGACTCCCTAGAAAAGACCCTGATGTTGGGAAAGATTGAGGGCACAAGGAGAAGGGGATGACAGAGGATAAGATGGTTGGACAGTGTTCTTGAAGCTACTAACATGAGTTTGGCCAAACTGCGAGAGGCAGTGAAGGATAGGCATGCCTGGCGTGCTCTGGTCCATGGGGTCACGAAGAGTCGGACACGACTGAACGACTGAACAACAACAACAAAAGAGTAGAGGAGACAAGCCATAGTACAGTGGTACCTCGGGTTAAGTACGCTTCAGGTTAAGTACGCTTCAGGTTAAGAACTCCGCTAAGAACAGAAATCATGTTCTGGCGATGCAGCGGCAGCAGGAGGTCCCATTAGCTAAAGTGGTGCTTCAGGTTAAGTACGCTTCAGGTTAAGAACGGACCTCCGGAATGAATTAAGTACTTAACCTGAGGTACCACTGTACTGGTAGTTGTATCCCTAATATTGGGGAAAATTGATACATTTGTTTTGTTTAGTCGTTTAGTCGTGTCTGACTCTTCGTGACCCCATGGACCAGAGCATGCCAGGCACTCCTGTCTTCCACTGCCTCCCGCAGTTTGGTCAGACTCATGTTGGTAGCTTCGAGAACACTGTCCAACCATCTCATCCTCTGTCGTCCCCTTCTCCTTGTGCCCTCAATCTTGCCCAACATCAGGGTATTTTTCAGGGAGTCTTCTTCTCATGAGGTGGCCAAAGTATTGGAGCCTCAGCTTCAGGATCTGAATTGATACATTACCCCTAGTGAAACACTGAAAGTTTTGTTTTATTAATTAGAAAATAATAATAATAATAATAATAATAATAATAATACACTAGCTATTTTAGAAATCTCTGAACTATGTACAACATTAAAATAGTAACAAAATCATAAAAACAAAGATACAATATAAATCCAGTGAAACAGTAGTATAAAAGTATGTAAAAAATAAATAAGAATAGGGATTTAGGGAGCATGGTCCAGCTGAAGAAAAGCCTAGGCAAAATAATTTGTCTTTACAAGGTAAATATTTGTTATTTGGGCTAAGAAATCAGCTTTGAGTCGAAATGTAACAAGCCAACAATCTTCCTTTCCTTGCCAGGTCAGCTATGCTTTTGTCTCTCATGTTCTGAATGATAAGAGGCAGTTCCCTTTTTTCTACCGGATGGTCCCCAAAGAGGAAGCCCTGTACCCAGGGATTGTCAAGCTGCTCCAGCACTTCCGATGGACGTTCATTGGCCTCCTTGCACCAGACACTGACAACGGAGTCAGGTTCCTGAAGAGCTTGACGCCTGTGCTCATTGAGAGTGGGATTTGTGTTCCCATCTCACAAATCGTCCAAGGAGGACTGAATTTTGCACCAATAAATTTTCTTTCATTCGCTAAGTGGAAACAAGTTAATCTATTTGTTTACTATGTAGACACTATTTATGTCTTAAATGGAATTTTATTTATAGAACTGATGTACAAGTTGATAAAACCCATTGGGGGGAAAGTCTTGATCACAACAGCAGTGTGGGACATCTCACTGGAGTTGATGTATGGAGGCTTATCTTTCCAACCTATCCATGGTCTTTTTTCTTTCTTAATTGAGACAAGTAAACAGACAAACTATGGTGATTTCCTACCCCTATTGTTTGCTATCGATGAGTTTGTGGAGGAAGGTTTCAATTGTTCATATTTAAAGCATGCGCTGACAGTGAAAGGCTGGGCAAGATGCAGAGAGAGAGAGAATCTGGAGATGCTGCCACAAGATGATCAGGGGCGGATCCTCTCTCTCGACAGCCACAGGATTTACAACACGGTCCAGGCTGTGGCACACGCCTTAAATGCTGCAGATTCGTCAAGATCTAGGCAAAGAGTGACGGACAATCTGAAAATTCAAAAGCTACAGCCATGGCAGGTATTTCCTTTTTCATCACAGATATCTCTGTCAAATATGGAGATTGACTGCCTGCGGCAGAGGATCCGACACAGACTGAGCCTCCTCCGGTTCTGAGTCCGAGCCCAAGTCCCAGGCCATCACACCTACCAAGCTCCACTAAGCTCCAGCCTTTCTCCTAAGGCAGTGTTCCCCAACCTTGGGCCTCCAGCTGTTTTTGGACTACAACTCCCATCATCCCTCGCTAGCAAGACCAGTGGTCAGGGATTATGGGAATTGTAGTCCGAAAACAGCTGGAGGCCCAAGGTTGGGCAACACTGTCCTAAGGGACTGTGTGTTTCTAGAGCCTGAATCAAGCAAGTGTCTGGTTAGCTTAGGTTCTCATTATGTTAGTGTCTGATATATATGGATATATGTAATATTTCTGGTGTCTTTACATTGTCGACCCATTAATATGCATTGAACTAACCTTTCCCTCCTTTTTGTATATCAAAATTTATTGTGTTTGGTTTCATACAAAGCAGATAATAGCTATGTGCAGGGAATATGTTTCGATCACGGAGCACAATTTAATGCTGAAGCAAGAATGTCTGTCCCAACTACATAATAAGGACATCATATTTTACAGTGCTACCCTAAGACTTGCTCTCCAGAAGTCCCATTAAGTTCAATGGGTTATATTCTCAGATGAGCATGCACGGGATGGGAGCCTAGGCTTTTTGACTAGGGTGTATGCCCCATTGGGTGAAAACAGTGAAAAATACACACAGCTACTTGAGTCTGCACAGTGTTGTTCCCCATATTCTAAACATTGCCTTTTTCTTGGCTATTCTAGCTCCACCCTTTCCTGGGAAATGGTCAATTTTACAATTCTTCCATGGAGGGAGTGTATTTGGATGAGAATGGGGAATTGGCAGCTGATTTGGACATTGTGAATTGGGTGAGGTTTCCCAATAAGTCCATCCTCGGAGTCAAGTTTGGGAATATCAAGAGACAGGGATCTCCACTCCTACAGTTGACCATCGACCAGGATGCCATTATGTGGCCCAAATGGTTCAATCAGGTGGGTGAAATAATCTCTTTCATTTTATTGCATCTCCCATCTCATGTAAGCTTTTGTAATGACGCCATGTTTTTTGTGGGGCTACCTTCAAAGGCTTGTCAACATCAAAATGCCATATTTCTTAATTATCTAATGGTGGGACCCAGGTGGCGCTGTGGGTTAAACCACAGAGCCTAGGGCTTGCTGATCAGAAGGTCGGCGGTTCGAATCCCTGCGATGGGGTGAGCTCCCGTTGCTCGGTCCCAGCTCCTGCCCACCTAGCAGTTCGAAAGCACGTCAAAGTGCAGGTAGATAAATAGGTACCGCTCTGGCGGAAAGGTAAACGGCGTTTCCGTGTGCTGCTCTGGTTCGCCAGATGCGGCTTTGTCATGCTGGCCACATGACCTGGAAGCTGTACGCCGGCTCTCGGCCAATAAAGCGAGATGAGTGCCGCAACCCTAGAGTTGGACACGACTGGACCTAATGAACGGGGGGGTCCCTGTGAAACTCTGTATATATAGGCCCCATAATTTGGGGTGCAATTTTAAGGGGGTTGTTTAATTTAGTAACTAGATGAGGTGTCCCAAAGCTAGTGTGGTGTAGTAGTTAAGAGCGGTAGACTCGTAATCTGGTGAACTGGGTTCGCATCTCCGCTCCTCCACATGCAGCTGTTGGGTGACCTTGGGCTAGTCACACTTCTCTGAAGTCTCTCAGCCCCACTCACCTCACAGAGTGTTTGTTGTGGGGGAGGAAGGGAAAGGAGAATGTGAGCCGCTTTGAGACTCCTTCGGGTAGTGATAAAGTGATAAAGGATATCAAATTCAAACTCTTCTTCTTCCACACACCCTCTCCTATTTATACTGTAAAGAAAATATATCCCTCACAAAGTGAGGCTTTTAGCAACCTCACTTTCTGAAATTCTCCTGCGAATGCACATTGGATGAAACTGTTTCCTAGTGACTTCCAGGAAAGGGTGCAATAGGTTTGTGTTCAGGAATAAGAGAGGACCTCACCTGAACGCTTCTGCAGCTTGCAAAGGTATTGATTGTGAGGGAACTGGAACCACTTCACTTTATACTATTTATTCTTATTAAAGGTGGCTAGCCCAACACCCTTATCCAGACCTTTAGAAAGTTTCATGTGGCTCCCAAGAGCCCCTTCCTCCTTTTTTAAATAGCATTTATTGAAAAAGTCTTCATTGACTTCTCCAGTAGAACTACAGTTGTCATACTGCCCAAATGTTTTGTGATCCACGGCCAGCAAATATAATTCCCTGGGTGAGTGATAAGGAAAGTAGAAAAATTAATTCCCATATTGGTGCCAATGCAACAGAGAAGGCCCTTCTCCATGTTTCAAGAGAAAATGCTATCCTATACTACATAGCTCAAAGTTCCTCTTTGCAGATATTGGGGAGGTCCTCCTCTAAGAATTGCGTTCTGGGCCATTGAGATCTTTATACACACATAGGTAAAGGTAAAGGGACCCCTGACCATTAGGTCCAGTCGTGTCCGACTCTGGGGTTGCGGCGCTCATCTCGCTTTATTGGCCGAGAGCCGGCGTACAGCTTCCGGGTCATGTGGCCAGCATGACAAAGCCGCTTCTGGCGAACCAGAGCAGCACACGGAAACGCCGTTTAACTTCCCGCCAGAGCGGTTCCTATTTATCTACTTGCTTTGACGTGCTTTCGAACTGCTAGGTGGGCAGGAGCAGGGACCAAGCAATGGGAGCTCACCCCATCGCGGGGATTCGAACCGCCGACCTTCTGATCTGCAAGCCTAGTCTCTGTGGTTTAACCCACAGCGCCACCCATGTCCCTTCCAGATAAAATGCATACCAACATGCTAAACTGGACCGCAAACATACAGTCTTTGTTTCTCACTGGGTTCAGTTCTCCCCATTTCTCCATCAGCTTGACATTTTTTGTTTGCTCGCTTGTTTGCCTGTTTGTTTTTAGAAAACTCATCTTCACCATCATTTTGGCACAACTTCCTCCTAACTTGCATATTTTTATAGGCAATCCTAAAATCTCTTGGAGGATTGGTGATATGTAATCCCATTTGGCTGCTTCCTCATTGAACAGCCCAGCAGCTGTATTTTGTACCAGCTGCAGTTTCCAAACTGTCTTCAAAGGTATCCTGACAGCCAGACGGTTGTCAGAGCTTGGATAACAGAGACCGGACCTTTCTTGTCCTGGAACAGTGAAGCTGCCAGGCAGGTGAAGCTGCCAGGACTGGAAAGAGCCACTGTTTCCCACTGATACCACCTGGGTCTCAAGCAACTATGCAGCATAGGTGTCATTTCACGCCGAAGATTGTGGGTGCCCACAACAAAGGGCTTCAGCTTTGCCCATTGACTTTGTGGCGGCCCAGCCCCACAAATATATTATTGTGGGTGCTGAAGTGTCAGGAATGAGCCAGCTCCTAGTGGAACTTTACAGCCGGCTGCAGAACAGAGAGGGTTAGTTCTGGCGCAGGCTAAACAGCGGTCAGTGCCCAGTGCTACTCCCCCGCCCCTTGGAATGCTGGTTGCCGAGGGAACGACTGAGAGCATCAAAGCTCTCAGGAAGCTCAAACAGGCGGGAACAGACACAGAGTTAGTCTGTCAGAACAGGAAGAGGCTGGAGCTAATCCAATAAGTCTGAAGAGTCGACGAATGGGAGGACTGCTAGATAGGAAGCAAAGCAAGAGACATAAGGGGTGGTGGTTCAATATATTCTGTAGACACCGGAAGGAGTCTTCAGAAGGGTCATCTTGAGTGATATCTCATCTTGATCTTCACAGTGGCTGTGTTAGAGCCGTCCGGAGTTATCTGTTTGTTTTTGCAATAAATCCTCCTTTTTAATTACCTACGTTTACTGTGTTATCAAGCTGGGAACCTGGACTCCTGACACAAAGCATTGATGGCCCCCTGGAGTTGGCTCCAGTGCTATGCAGTTGTAGTTTTTAGTTACAAGCTTCAAATTAAAATTGTGCCCTTCCCAAACCTCTGCCTCATTTCCATAGAAAAAGTAGACATTTTCCTTGACACCCCTTGTTTTTATGTTCAGACCCTGCCTCCTTCCAGGTGTGTGGAAAGTTGCCACCCTGGATTTGTCAAGGTGGTTCAGGAAGGAAAGCCACTCTGCTGCTACGACTGCATTCCCTGCCCGGAAGGAACCATCTCCTCTCAAGAAGGTGGGTGACTCCTGTGGCATTTTATAGGGGAAATTTAGAACTGGCTATAATCCGTGCACAGAGTGTGATCCTCTACAACACACCTGTGCATTTTTCACCTATGTGTGCATACATACTTTCTTATTTAGAGTCACATCCCATGACCTTTGGAAAACTACACAGAGTTGGAGAGAATCATCAGAACTGGAAAATCGACAGCACGGATGCAGAAGACTGTTCATCAAGCTTTTCACAGGAGGCATCATGAACTCCGACATGTGGTCTTATTTTCAGGCACAAATGTTTCATAGAGTTCTGCCCCTTCTAGAATGTCATATTGGATATTTTTGGGATCAGGCGCCTATTCATAATATGGACATATTCTCAAGAAAGTTGTCTTCGTGTTATATAATCATATCTTTCATATTAGAAACATTGGTGAATGCTATGTGGAGAGTGGCAGGGGAGTCCACAGAAACTCAAGTTGTGATCTTCAACTTGGGAAACCTGAGTTCTGCCCAATGTTTCACGAGTTTCATAACTGTTCAATGGTGATGATTTATGGTATTTCTTTGAAAATTGCTTGGAATGACAAGATAGAAATACATCAATATATAAATACCTGCTAAGCAAGGAACTGAGGCTCCAATACTTTGGCCACCTCATGAGAAGAGAAGACTCCCTGGAAAAGACCCTAATGTTGGGAAAGATGGAGGGCACAAGGAGAAGGAGACAACAGAGGACGAGATGGTTGGACAGTGTTCTCGAAGCTACTAAGTTGAGTTTGACCAAACTACGGGAGGCAGTGGAAGACAGGAGTGCCTGGCGTGCTCTGGTCCATGGTGTCACAAAGAGTCAGACTCGACTAAACGACTAAACAACAACAAGCAAGGAACAGGAATGACTGGAACATTTTGAGCTAGTCCATTTTCCTTCCCTGAAACCACATGACAGTGTTATTGTGACATTATAGGAGGGCCTTCTGCATGGTGGTGCCTAGCAGGTGGAATGCTTTCCCTGTTGACTTCACAACTAATGCAAGACATACCTGTTGCTGAGGTTTTACCTGACATGTAATATTAGTAATACTATTTCCTGACACCATTGATCACATATAATGATTATATAGGATATTTTAATGTTTTCTAATAGTGTGAACCTGTTTGGCATTACTTTCTGCAAATGAAAAGCAATTTAGGAGGATATAAGATTGATAATACTCTTGTTTTTGCAGATGCAGAACATTGTACCAAGTGTCCAGAGAATCAACATCAAAACAATGACAAAGATCAATGTGACCCTAAGGTTATCACCTTCCTGACTTATGAAGAACACATGGGGATTGTCCTATCTTCCTTTGCTCTCTTCTTATCCATAACCACAGGTTTTGTGTTGGGAATCTTCATTACATACAAGAAAACTCCCATAGTCAAAGCCAACAACCGGGATCTCTCCTACATCCTCCTTTTCTCACTCCTCCTTTCATTTTTGTCTTCCTTCCTCTTCATTGGCCGGCCAAGGAAAGTGACCTGCCTTCTCCAGCAAATTGTCTTCAGCATCATTTTCTCAGTTGCTGTCTCTTCTGTGTTGGCCAAAACCATCACTGTGGTGCTGGCCTTCCTGGCTACAAAGCCAGGGAACAAGGTGAGGAGATGGCTGGGGAAAAGTCTGGCCAACTCCATTGTCATTTCCTGTTCCAGTGTTCAAGTTGCCATCTGCACCATCTGGTTGGGAATCTTTCCCCCATTCCCAGACTCTGACATGAAGTCCCAACCTGGGCAGATCATCCTGCAATGCAACGAAGGGTCTGTTGCCATGTTTTATGGTGCCCTGGGCTACATGGGCTTCCTGGCTGCCATCTGCTTCATGGTGGCTTTCTTAGCAAGGAATCTGCCTGGGGCCTTCAATGAAGCCAAGCTGATCACCTTCAGCATGCTGGTCTTCTGCAGTGTTTGGGTGTCCTTTGTGCCCACCTACCTGAGCACCAAGGGAAAATACATGGTAGCAGTGCAGGTCTTCTCCATCTTGGCCTCCAGTGCTGGGCTTCTGGGCTGCATCTTCCTTCCCAAGTGCTACATTATTTTATTGAGGTCTGATCTGAATACAAAGACATATATAACAACAACTCAATTAGAAACCTGATTATTCTGAGACTTTTTTCCAAAGGTGTCATTTTGTAAATTCAATGCCAAACCTTAGTGTTGTTGTTGCTGCTGTTGTTTTACGTTAGAGAATATCCTCTATCTTTCCACTGTGTTCACACACTGTTCTAGGGCCTTTGCAGGAATTCATGGTTATGCTGAGAAATAAGAGCTGAGTATCTTCAGCATACTGATGCTACCTTGTTCCAAAATTCTTCTTTTTTTGCATAAATCTTTTATTAAAACTTTTTTTTATGATACAACAAAATAAAAAACAAAGTTATAATAAAACAAAAGTAGAAACAGAAACAGAAAGTTGTACATGTTTAGGGGGAGAAGGGGGAAAGGAAAGAGAGAGCGAGAAGTAAAGCAAAATAATTTATGGTTCTCTGCCTGCCCGTTACATAAAAATAATTATTCAAAACATTTGTTCCACAATAACTTCCCACTACAAACCAGTATTTTTCAAATTTTAATCCCAAATACCACAATTTCCTTTTCCTTTTCACACAAAAAGTTCAAAAGGGTTTCCTTTAACAAATGTCAGCAATAGTTTTTTCTCTAATTAAATGTATCAACTTTGTCTCCAATGATTTTAGCAACAATGCCTCAATATTAAATAATAGTGATTCTTTCCCTCTTTGGACATATGAGTCTCTCCGCTGTGATCATATATTGAGACAATATTCCACAATCCTTTTCTTATTATGTATCTATTGGTCCTCACCAATAAAGGATCTTCAATTTCCACTTCCTGTTGTATTTGGGTGGTGAAAAAACTACCATTCTGTATCCAAGCCTTTTTGTATAAATACTGGTCTTCTACCACCCATTTCTTGTGGCACACTTGGTGAAATATTGGGTTATTTAGCATGAGTCAAACCAGGATCCAAGTTTGGAAATCTTTTACAAGACATCTGAATGGGCCTATGCCCTCTTCCTGAAGGATGGCCCTTTCCCCTGGAGTCACCCACCTTCTTCAGTAGAAATAGTCCCCTCTGGGCAGAGAATGTAATTATAGCAGCAAAGTGGCTTTCCCTCCTGATCCATCCTACTGAATCCAGGGTGGCATCTTTCAACACACCTGAAAGTAGTGGGAGAGCACATGCTACTTGATGTCACAATTGAGAGGGTTCTACTGCCACACCTCACAATAACTCCATCAGCTGATTTACAGTGAGAAACATAGGCTTTTGTGAAGTTATGCATTCATTCCTGCTCCTCAAAATTTGTTCCTCCTGCACAAATACAGGATGGGTGACACCTGGCTTGAGAGCAGTACATGTGAAAAGGATCTAGGAGTCTTGGTAGACCACAAACTTGACATGAGTCAACAGTGTGATGCAGCAGCTAAAAAAGCCAATGCAATTCTGGGCTGCATCAATAGGAGTATAGCATCTAGATCAAGGGAAGTCATAGTACCACTGTATTCCGCTCTGGCCAGACCTCACCTGGAATACTGTGTCCAGTTCTGGGCACCACAGTTCAAGAAGGATACTGACAAGCTGGAACGTGTCCAGAGGAGGGCAACCAAAATCGTCAAAGGTCTGGAAACGATGCCTTATGAGGAACGGCTTAGGGAGCTGGGTATGTTTAGCCTGGAGAAGAGAAGGTTAAGGGGTGATATGATAGCCATGTTCAAATATATAAAAGGATGTCATATAGAGGAAGGAGAAAAGTTGTTTTCTGCTGCTCCTGAGAAGAGGACACGGAGCAAAGGATTCAAACTACAAGAAAGAAGATTCCACCTAAACATTAGAAAGAACTTCCTGACAGTAAGAGCTGTTCGACAGTGGAATTTGCTGCCAAGGAATGTGGTGGAGTCTCCTTCTTTGGAGGTCTTTAAGCAGAGGCTTGACAGCCACCTGTCAGGAATGCTTTGATGGTGTTTCCTGCTTGGCAGGGGGTTGGACTGGATGGCCCTTGTGGTCTCTTCCAACTCTATGATTTTATGATTCCTCGATGGACAGGCATTTATTGATTTATGCGTTTCTTTCCTGCTTTTTCAAGAAGATTGCAATATCAACAAACAAATAAAATACTAATCTGTATAGAAGTGGACTGCAACCCAAGTCCATGAGGCCATTTTAGAAATCAAGAAAGCTCTTCAAATAGATGGTGGCTATCCAGTGTTAATCCTACTCAGAAGAGACCATGGAAATAGGCATAAGTAACTTCAGACCTATGCCCTCTTCCTGAAGGGTGGTCCTTTCCATTGAAGTCACCCACCTTCTTGAGTGAAGATGGTCCCTTCTGGGCAGGGAATGCAGTCAATAGAATGCAGGGGGTTTGGACTAGATGACCCTCAGAGGCCCTTCCAACTCTACAAGTCTAAGATTATATTATCATGACTGAAGGGCACAAATGGACTCTACTGAAATATGAGAAATCGAAGGCTTGACAAGGCTTTAGTTCAGGCATCCCCAAACTTGGCCCTCCAGATGTTTTGGGACTACAATTCCCATAATCCCTGACCACTGGTCCTGTTAGCTAGGGATCATGGGAGTTGTAGTCCCAAAACATCTGAAGGGCCGAGTTTGGGGATGCATGTTTTAGTTGAACTAAGATCATGTACCAGTTACAGGTAGTTAGCCGTGTTGGTCTGCCATAGTCAAAACAAAATAAAAAATAAAAAAATTCCTTCCAGTAACACCTTAGAGACCAACTAAGTTTGTTCTTGGTATGAGCTTTCGTGTGCATGCACACTTCTTCAGATACACTGAAACAGAAGTCACCAGACCCTTATATATAGTGAGAGGTTGGGAGGGGTATTCCTCAGAAGGGTGGCGGGAATGGGTGATAGGCTGATAGCTGTGGTAAACCTGTTGACGACTGTTAACAACTGCAATTAGTCTTACAGGAAAAAGCAAGGGGTGAGGAGGTTAAAAATAGCTTTGTCATGTATAATGAGATAAGAATCCAATGTCTTTGTTCAGACCATGTCTCTCCATGGTTTTAAGTTTGGTAATGAGTTGCAATTCAGCAACTTCTCTTTCCAGTCTATTTCTGAAATTCCTTTGCAATAAGAGCTACTTTGAGATCTTGTATCCCGGGAGTGTCCCGGGAGATTGAAGTGTTCTCCTACTGGTTTCTCTGTCTTGTGATTCCTGATGTCAGATTTATGTCCATTTATCCTTTGGCGTAGGGTTTGGCCTGTTTGTCCAATATAGAGAGCTGAAGGGCACTGTTGGCATTTGATGGCATACACAATGTTAGACGATGAGCAATTAAATAGTCCTGAGATGGTATAACAAGATCATGATGAAGAAGAGTCAAGACTTCCAGGATGTCCATGCTAAAGCAGTTTTTTTTGGGGGGGGTTTGCTTTGCAGCAAGCTTTTCTGAGGGTCTTGGTTTGTTCTGAGGTCTTTGGACCCCATCATGCCTTTTTGCCTTCTCATTGAGTGGAGAATGGTATTCTATGAGCCACTCAGAGTTAGGGACTTTCCCCTGCATGCGAAGGCAGCCTCTGGTGCATTGAGCTGACAAGACCGTCAAAAAGTCGATTACTGCAAATGCTATAGAGGGAAATGGGGCAGATGTGGTTCATCAACTTGGGAAGGTACAGGGAAGGTACAGGGAAGGTACACCACCATACATTGGTGTGAAAGAATAATTGAACTATCCCACACTTCAGAACATATATACACATCTTGAATATGAGATGGTGCCCTTCCATTAAATAACTTCAGCAACAGATGGGGGGGGGAGGAATCACCCCCAACCACCCTGTATTTTGCCAGAACAAAGGTAGCAACCCTACTTTATGGGGTCCCATGCATGAAGCAGAATCTGCAATGAACCCAGCACCTTATAAGTTTGGGTGCGGGTGGGTGAGATACTGGCTCTTCAAGGGTTAAAGGCTGCGCCGATATTACCGTATTAGAGAGGACTTCTTGGGGGAGGGGGAAAGCGTCATTTCCTCTTCCGTTTGACACGTTTGAGAAGCTGCGAGGGAGGAAATTCGGCAGAGCGGAAGACTGCCTTTTGCAAGGTAGGGAAAAGGGGTAGATTTGGGGGGGGGGGCTCCCGTGTCAGAGCAGCTGCTTTGCGGGAGAGAAGCCCTCCAGGAGAGAGCAGTTTTGCAAAGGGGCAGCGGTGGGAGGGAGCATGCATGCGTGGGGTGGCACCCCCAATTCAGCCCCCAAAGAGCTGCGATGAGTGCAAAAGGCTTTAAGGGGTGCAGGGGCGCCCCAGGAGGAGAGCAAGGCAAGAAGGCAAGGCGGGGGGAGAGGCAGTTTTAGGGGGGGCAGGAAACCCCCCCCCAAAGGAAAGGAGGCAGGATGACTCGGAAATGGAGGAGGGAGGCATGGATGTTTTGGAGAAGGAGGGGTCAGTGCTGGGTAGAGAGGGCAGGATTAGGCCACTGGGGATGCCGCTGGGGCTTGAATCGAGGGCATTTCTGCCTGCCCTTGAGCTACAGCCCCTTCCCCTAATGTGGGGTTGGGGGAGGAGGAGGAACGGAGGGAGAGGAAAGGAAAGGGATGTTTTTAATGGTGGTGGGAGGAAGATCCTCTTTCAGATCCACTTTCCTGGCATGGTGGGGTCCAGGAGGGGGGGCACTCCTCTTTTATCTTGGAAGCTGCAAGTGGGAGCTCCACACCTAGGCTGGGTTATCATTCCCCAGCAAAATGTCTAGGGCAGGAAAATGCCTGCAGGGGCTCTGAGGCTCCCTTTGCTTCTCCCTCCCTCCCAGGAACCTGCAGCTTCTGAGCTCCTCAGGAAGGATGGAAGAGGCTGATCCTGCAAGGATGGAAGGAGGAAGATGGACGGTTGACCTGGCCAGGCTGTCTCCCACAACCTCTGACCGTTCCCCGCCAGGACCCTCAGAGATATCTGGTGAGTGGTAGGGAATGGAGATGGGGGCATGGAGGGATGGAGAGTGGAAACAAGGAAAATCCCTTCAGGCTCCCTTTACTTCTCCCTCCCTCCCAGGAACCTGCATCCTGTTCAAACTTCTGAGTTCTGCAAAATAGTTTCAAAGAGGCGGGATCTGTGATCCTAGAAATGACCTGAGTTGGGGCTCCCCATCTCCAGCACCATCTGAGGCTGGGGGAGGTCAGCTGAGTTCCAGGGGGTTGGGGGGGGAGGAGAAATGGATGCCCCCCAAGTGAGCAGAAAAGGCAAGAAGGTCTTGATTGGAAGAAGGGAGGGGAAGAGGAGTGTTTCTGGGTGTCAGAAGAGGGAGAATATGCACAGCAGTGCATTGCAGATTTACTCATAAGTAAGCTCCACTGAGTTCAATGGGATCTACTTTCCGGTCACTCCTGAGCGTACCATGCCCACCTTAAGAAAGGATAGAGAAAGCAGACAGATTAATTTGGAATCACAAGAACATGTTTAAAACCTGTTGGGGACTGTTGCAGAGGGGATGCCCCATTTGAGCTTCTCCAGGGGCAAGAGAATATCTAGGGCAGGAGAATCCCTGCAGGGCCCCTGAGGGTCACTTTGCTTCTTTTTCTGTCTGAGCTCCTCAGGAAGGATGAAAGAGTCTGATTCTGCAAACCTAGCTAGGATGGAAGGAGGAAGATGGACGGTTGACCTGGTCAGGCTGCCTCCCACAACCTCTGACTGTTCTCTCCCAGGACCCTCAGAGAGATCTGGTGAGTTCCAGGGAATGGAGATGGGGACCTGGGGAGATGTTGGAGGTGAGGTAGCTCCCCTGGCAAGAAAACGAGGAAGTCTGCAGGGCAAGAGCTCCGGGTTGGCAGAGCTAAAAGGTAGACATAAAAGGAAATGTTTTTAATGGTGATGTGAAGAAGATTCTTCTCTGGTGGGGTTCAGGAGGAAGACACCCCACTTTTACCATGGAAACTGTGAGTGGGAGCTCTACACCTAAGGAGGCTTCCACAGCCTCCTTATGATCTACTTTCAGGTCGCTACTATGCCTACCAGGCCCTGAAGGCTGGAAGGAAGACCTTCTCCCTGCTGCAAGGCCCATTTCCACCTGGCCTAGGGGGCGGAGCCCAGACTCACCTTGAACAGCCAGAAGAGGCTCCTGGGAGGCCACTGGGACATTGCTGGAACATCTCTTGGGTTGGGGGATATAGTAAATATGTTTTATAATGTTTTAAACAGTTCTCGTTTTGGTTCCCCTGTTTTGTTTTTGTTGAGTTGGTGTTGGTTCAATGTTTATTTGGGGTTATTCTGTTTTTTTATCTTTGATGTTTTGTTGTGTTTTCATATATGCTGTTAGCCGCACAGGGTGGCAGTGAGAAGCCAACCAGATTGGGGGATATCAATTTTATATATATGCCCCATTTGGTCTTCTGCAGGGGCAGGAGAATATCTAGGGCAGAGGGATCCCTGCAGCTTCTCTGAGGCTCCTTTTACTTCTCCCTCCCTCCCAAGGAACCTGCAGCTTGTTTAGGCTTCTGAGCTCCTCAGGAAGGATGAAAGAGGCTGATCCTCTTTCACCCTCTTTCTGCTAACAACAACACCTTGAAGATCCCGGGCCCCAGAGAAATTAGACTGGCCTTGACTAGAGCCAGGGCCTTTTCGGCCGTGGCCCCGGCCTGGTGGAACGCTCTCCCACAAGAGACCAGGGCCCTGCGGGATTTGACATCTTCCCGCAGGGCCTGCAAGACGGAGCTGTTCCGCCAGGCCTTTGGGCAGGATGCAGTTTGACTTACTTTCCTTTGTATAAAACAAGCCTGAAGTAGGCCCCCAACCCGCTCACAGGTCCTTGTATGATCAGTGGAAACAGTTGGTCCTGGCAAGTATTAACCACTCTCAATTCCAACCTGATAATTACCACCTGCTTAGATTTTAACTTGTCTGAATTAATTTAAAGATGTATTTTAATTAATTGGTGTCTGCTTTTATGCATATTGTGTTGTTTTTATGATGTTATTAACATCATACTGACATCAGGGCTATTATTATTACTAGCTGGCCCTGCCACGCGTTGCTGTGGCTCATTTGGTGAAATGAGCACATTTCCCATTTGGTGAAAGGAAAGTGCACGTTTCCCCCTGTTTCTGGCTGCCTCCCCACAGCTTCTCCCGTTGAACTTCCGCCTGCCTCCTCTCAGTCTTTCCCCCCATTTTTGCCTGCCTCCCCACAGCTTCTGCCTTTGAACTTCCGCCTGCCTCCGCTCCGTCTATCCTCCCGCTTTCGCCTGCCTGCAGCTTCTCCCGTTGAACTTCCACCTGCCTCCTCTCCGTCTATCCCCCCCCCACTTTCGCCTGCCTCCCCGCAACTTCCTCCTATCTCCTCTCAGCCTGCCTCCTCTCTGTCTATCCCCCCGCTTTCGCCTGCCTCCCCGCAGCTTCTCCTGTTGAACTCCCACCTGCCTCCTGTCCGTCTTCCCGTTTCTGTTTCTCCGTCTCCTGTCCGTCCGTCCCCCCGTCCCTCTCCTCTCTCCTCATGGAGTCTCTCTCTCTAGTTTGCGCACACCTTCCCTCTGATATCGTGGGTGTGATCTCGCATAGCATGTGTCGTCGGCTGCCAATAGCCTCCAAGGCCCCCCTCCCTCCCTCTCCTCTCTCCTCCTGGGCTCTCTGACCTTGTATAGCCTGTATCACAGCAGTGATGTCACCACATTGGCAATGGGGGTGGCTATGTGGCTTTGTGATGTCATGCTGCTCACTATGTGATTGGTTATGATTGGTTGTGGCTATGTGGCTTTGTGATGTCATGATGCTCAATATGTGATTGGTTAATATGTTTGTTCCTTTGTTCCACTCGCTGAAGTGACTTCTAATTAATATTTTTATGTAAAAACACTCTGGGCATGGAACCCAACGTTGTGTCAAAATTTCAAGGCAATCGGTGCAGTAGTTTCGGAGTCTATTGGCGACAAAGAAACGATGTTACATTTTTATTTATATAGATTATTATTATTAATAATATTATTAATTATTATTATTCTCCTGCAGACCTAGTGAATATGGAAGGGGGAAGGTGGACGGTGGACCTGGTCAGGCTGTCTCCCAAAACCTCTGACCGCTCTCACCCACGACCCTCAGAGAGATCTGGTGAGTTCCAGGGAATGGAGATGGGGACCTGGGGAGATGTTGGGGGTGAGGAAGCCCCCCTGGCAAGAAAACGAGGAAGGTTGCAGGGCAAGAGTTCTGAGCTGTGAGAGATAAAAGGTAGAAAATGAAATGAATGTTTTTCAATGCTGGAATGGGTGCAGGATTTTTGTTGTGGGGGCAGGACTTGGTGGGGGGCAGGACTTTTGTTAGGGGGGCGGAACCGGCGTGATTGGTCAGTTAGTCAAGTATTTCTAATGTTTTACTTGGTCTGGGGGGCTGCCTCCCCCACCCCCCTTGGCTACACCCATGAATGGTGGTGAGAAGAAAATTCTTTTTCAGCGAGTTCCATAGTATAACGTCATGTTGGGTCCTGATTCTGACACTCGCTGGTAGCTGCAGCAATTGCCAGATGAGGGACTGAATGGGCTTTATCTCAGAAACAGACTTTTTTGGTTTGCAGCAGCCAAGCTGCCATGTCAGTAGTGAGAGACTTGTGGGTTGTGGCCGCAGTCCCTCTCTAGCCCATAAAGCCATTTTCCTCAAACTGTGTCCTGCTGCCCTACATATGTCGCCTCAGGGGTGGGACGGGTGGGGCTGTGACTGCAAAGGATATGTATCAGAAGCCTGAAAGTGCAGCTCTGATTGCTCCTGTAAACCAAGAATCTAAATTTGTATGAGGACAATTATAAAAAGCTTTGGAATGAAATTAAGAGAGATATTGAAACCATGTCCAGACTTAAGCTATCACTATAGGGAAGGATCGCTGCAATAAAAATGAATATACTTCCCAGGTTTTTATTCCTTTTCCAAATGATCACAATTATTATAAAAAGAAGATTGTTTTGAAGAGTGGGAAAAAATTCTGTCAAAATTCATTTGGCGGGGGGGGGGGGGGACCTCGTGTAAAATATAAGCTTTTAACGGACATAAAAGCCAGAGGGGGATTTGTGCTCTCCAACTTAAAACTATATTACTATGCAGAATGTATAATTTGGATAAAACAATGGATAACCCTGGAAAACCTAGATGTCTTGGACCTGGAAAGCTTTGACAACAGATTTGGCTGGCACGCCTATCTGGGTTACACCAAAGTCAAAGCGCATAAAGGTTTTACAAATCATGTAATCAGAGGATCGCTGTATAAAGTCTGGAAAGAATACCAACCACTGCTTGAAACACATACACCGTGGTGGTTATCACCCCTGGAAGCCTTTGCGGTGAAAAAACTAAATATGGCAGGGAGCAGGGGAACCAAACGAATTAAAGTTAAAACCATACGCTGAATTAAGACAATACCTTAATGACTGGCTACAATACCATCAATTAAATAATACCTTTACCTCAGATAAAAAATTGGACTTTACAAAAGAGGATTCAAAATTACAAATAGTCCTTTTAAGAAATAATAATAAACTATTATCAAAAGTGTACTGCTTATTGTTAGAACGGAACTTGAAAGATGAGATGATAAAGGAAGTGCAAATAAAATGGGCACAAGATATTGGGCCGCAATTCAGCTCGAACAGTGGGAAATGTTTAAGTTTGATATCAGATTCACAGCATGCAATGCAATTAAAGAGAACATTATGAAAATGTTCTATACATGGCATATAACACCCGCAAAACTTGCCAAGATACATAAATCAAATTCCAGCTATTGTTGGAAATGTAAAGATGCTGAGGGTAAACTTATTCATATGTGGTGGAGATGTGGGAGAATGTTCTGGAATACGGTACATGAAGAACTCAAAAAAATGTTAGGAATCTCATTAGAAAAAATCCCAGAAATGTAAGAGATCCCTCAAGGAAAGAGAAATTTACAGCTCTACGCATCAGCCGCGGCAAGGCTGCTGATTGTGAAAAAATTGAAAAGTGCTCACATACCTACGAAAGATGATTGGCTAAATAAGTTATCAGAATATATAGAACTAGCAAGACTAACTGTGATAATAAGATATCCGTCAAATCAGAAATTAAGAGCTCAATGGAAATGTTATGAGGAATGTATGAGTAAACACTGTTCGGAAGATAACATCCTGATAGGCTTGGACTATGTACAGAACAATTAATGCTAAATGATAATAATGAGGAAAAAGTGGTAAATTAACTTGTTTTCTTTTTGTATATGTATATGATTGTTAGACTTTTTCTTGTTTCTAAATAATAAAAAAATTTAAAAAGGAGAAAACACTCCAGTGCGAGTAGATAAATAGGTACCGCTACGGCGGGAAGGTAAATAGCGTTTCCGTGCGCTCTGGTTTCTGTCACGGTGTTCTGTTGCGCCAGAAGCGGTTTAGTCATGCTGGCCACATGACCCAGAAAGCTGTCTGTGGACAAATGGCGGCTCCCTCAGCGTGCAGACGAGATGAGCCCTGCAACCCCATAGTAACCTTTGACTGGACTTAACCATCCAGGGGTCCTTTACCTTTACCTGTATAGATGCTGTAACCTGCCCCTTGTGGCTGAGGAAACCCAGCCAGATGGGTGGGGTATAAATAATAAAACACCGTATTTTTCGCTCCATAAGACACACTTTTTTCCTCCTAAAATAAGGTCAAATGTCTGTGCATCTTATGGAGCGAATGCATGGTCCCTGGAGCCAAATTGCCTAGGGGCCAAAAGCAGATTGTGCTCTTTTTTTTTTGCAAAGAGAGAAGAGGGTGTTGAAAGGAAGCAGCTGAACAGCTGTTTAGCAAGCGATCGGGGAGAGAGATAAGGCCCCCTTTCCAGCCCCGCCCCCTTGCCCAGGCCTCCATTGTTGAATGGAGAGGGAGGCTGTTTGTTTCCCCAACGACATGTGACTGGCTGATTAGATTATCTGTCTGGAAACTGTAGAAATGGATCCCTTTACTGTAGGACTAGAAGCTGCAAACTATGAGTTGAACCCCATAAAAATGGGGCTTTTCCTCTTTGAAAAAGAAGCTGCACCACTTTGAGCTGATCCTCAAAAAAGCAGGGCTTTTCCCTTTGCAAAAAAAGCTGCACCACTTTGAGCTGATCCTCAAAAAAACAGGGCTTTTCCCTTTGCAAAAAAAGCTGCACCACTTTGAGCTGATCCTCAAAAAAACAGGGCTTTCCCCCTTTCCTCCTCTAAAAACTAGGTGCGTCTTATGTTCAGGTGCGTCTTATGGAGCGAAAAATACGGTAATCATCATATGTTACAGAAAGTCTCACTAGGATTGTGATTTGCATTACATTTTAAATTGTGATTTCCCCCTTAACTTTAGCAGGTGATGAACACAACAGTCATCGTTCTCGGGTCTCATTAGAAAGAAGGAAGCATGAAGTCAAAGGAAAGACATTTCAAGATCAACAAGAAAGTAGACCACAAGAGAAAAACCAAGAAGAGAATGGGAGGAATAAAGGCCTTCTTACGCAGACTGATAACGGCCAACGAATCCCAGTCCAGAAAAAACATCACAAGGGGAAGAGAACAAATGATAGCCCTTCATGTGGCAAAACATTCAAAGGTAAATCTAGCTTGAACTCACATTGCAGAATCCACACAGAGGAGAAACCGTGTAAATGCTTGGTGTGTGGAAAGAGCTTCAGTGACAGCTCAGGCCTAAAATCACATGAAAGAATTCACGCCGGACAGGAATCCTACAAATGCTTACAATGTGGAAAGGGTTTCAATCACCACTCACACCTTAAAAGACATCACAAAGTCCACACTGAGGAGAAACCACATAGCTGCTTTGAGTGTGGAAAGAGATTCAGTTGCAACAGAAATCTTACACAACATCAAAGAATTCACACAGGGGAGAAACCGTATACCTGTTTTGACTGTGGAAAGACCTTCCGTCACAGCACAAGCCTTGCATCGCATGAAAAAATACACACAGGGGAGAAACAGTATAAATGTTTGGAGTGCGGAATGAGCTTCGCTCACAGCTCGAGCCTTATATCGCATCAAAGAATTCACACAGGAGAGAAATCATATAAATGTTCGAAGTGCGGAAGAAGCTTTGCTCACAGTGCTAGCCTTACTTCACATATGAGAACCCACACAGGGGAGAAACCATATAAATGCTTGGAATGTGGAAAGAGCTTCAGCCAGAGTTCACACCTTAGTTCACATAAGAGAACTCACACTGGTGAGAAGCCGTATAAATGCTTTGAGTGTGGGAAGAGCTTTACTCAGAGTTCACACCTTACTGTGCATGAGCGAATCCATACAAGGGAACAACCATATAAATGTGTGACATGTGGAAAAAGCTTTAGTAACTGCACATACCTTGTTTGCCATCGCAGAATCCATACAGGAGAGAAGCCATATAAGTGCTTTGAGTGTGGAAAGAGCTTCAGCCAGGGTACAAGCCTTCATACACATCAAAAAATTCACAGAGGTGAAAAACCGTATGCATGTTTGGAGTGTGGAAAGAGCTTCACCCAAAGCTCAACCCTTACATATCATCAAAGAATTCACACAGGCTTGAAACCATATACCTGTTTTGAGTGTGGCAAGAGCTTCACTCTCAGCACAAGCCTTATATTACATCAAAGAATTCACACAGGGGAGAAACCATATAAATGTTTGGAGTGTGGAAAGAGATTTGCACATGGATCTACCCTTGCTTCTCATAAAAGAACTCACATGGGATAAACCATATATATGCTTGGAATGTGGGAAAATATTTGGTCAGATTTCACAACTCATTTTGCATAAGTGAATCAAGAGGAAAGAAATATTTAGATGCTTGTAATGCGAAAAGCATTTTAATTAGAGCACCTCTGTTGCTAAACTTCATGGAATTCATGGGAGAAATCATACACCTGCTGTCACGAGGGTGCCTTCAACTGCTCAGAGTCAAATATTTGAAAAAAAAATATTGTAACTGGATCTCAATGGTCTATTTTTGGATTTGTTAGGTTGTAAGTTCTTGTGACTTTTGTATAATACTTTATATATTCCTCTCAGAATTTTGATAATTAATATACGATATAGAATGTATAATTGACTTGGAGATTATTATACGACGCTAACATGTTGCACACATTATTCTATATTACCACGTGTATCAGCAACACAGGTACATTTTTTCACGTCAACTGCTCACAGGGCTAGCTGCCTGGTGAAATCAGTGGCGTGGAGAGCTTTCGCTTATTCCATTTAAATCAACAAAAACAAATACAGTTTTCCATTTATAAATGGCTCCTTTATATTCATGAACATTTTCTTACATTTCAGTTATTGCCAAGTCCATATAGTTACATTATTTCTGTGCTTTTTTCATTTTCAGTAAGTTTTATTAAAGTTTATAAGAGAAAATACAAAACCTGATATATTTTCACATTTCTTAACCAAACCAAGACTTTTATATAAATATGATAAAGACACAGAAAGGGGGGAGGGATAAAGAAGGGAAAAAAATGTTTTCAATAATAGAAAAGAAGTTAAAAAACAAAGATCGATGAATAAGATTCAGAAAGAAAACTTCTGATTCTTCATCTCTTTGTCATACAAAACAATATTTACTTCATCGAATAGACTATAAACCCCACAAAGCCATTTTTTATAAACAAACATTATCTTCAGTCCTCAAATCCAGATGTCTTTTTCACGCAAAAAGTCTATGAGAGGTTACCAATCTTTAACCACTATTAACATTAATTTTCCTCCGATTAAACATGTCAGTTTACCATCTCAGATAAGTCTGTTAGTTTTAATAGTCATTCTTCCATTGTTGGTTATGATGTGTCCTCCTATCTTTGTGCATATAAAAGTCTCACAGATGCAATCATATATTACAACGAAGTTCCATAGTCTTTTCCTAATTGTATATCCATACATCCCAACAGGAAGATTTCTGGTGTCATCATTTCTGTGCTTTCATCTAAATGAATATTTCCAATTTATTTTATCTTTTGTCTGACTCTGGACAAGTATGTTAGCTTTATTATTACTATGCTGAACATAAAGGGTTAAAACTGAATACTTTCAAGACTCAGGTGCCATATTTAGATATTCTTGTCAGGTAATCTTTTGTATTCAGATCAGGCCTCAGTACAATAATATAGCATTTTGGCATGAAGATGCAGCCCAGAAGCCCAGCACTGGAGGCCAGCATAGAGAAGACCTGCACAGCTACCATGTATTTCCCCTTTGTACTCAGGTATGTGGGCACAAAGGACACCCAAACACTGCAGAAGACCAGCATGCTGAAGGTGATCAGCTTGGCTTCATTGAAGGCTCCAGGAAGCTTCCTGGCTAGGAAAGCCACCGTGAAGCAGATGGCAGACAGGAAGCCCATGTAGCCAAGGGAACCATAAAACATGGCAGCAGACCCTTCATTACATTGCAGGATGATCTGCCCAGGTTCGGAGCTCATGTCAGAATCTGGAAATGGGGGAGACGTTCCCAACCAGATAGCGCAGGTGATCACTTGGACACTGGAACAGCAAATGACAATGGAGTTGGCCAGACTTTTCCCCAGCCATCTCCTCACCTTGTTCCCTGGCTTCGTGGCCAGGAAGGCCAGCACCACTGTGATGGTTTTGGCCAACACAGAAGAGACGGCAACTGAGAAGATGATGCTGAAGGCAGATTGCTGGAGAAGGCAGGTGGCTTTCTTTGGCCGGCCAATGAAGAGAAAGGAGGACAAAAAAGAAAGCAGGAGTGAGAGAAGGAGGATGTAGGAGAGGTCCCGGTTGTTGGCTTTCACTATGGGAGTTTCCTGGTATTTTATGAAGATCCCCAACACAAAGCCTATGGTTAAGGATAAGAAGAGGGCAAAGAAAGATAGAACTATTCCCATGTTTTCTTTATAAGTCAAGAAGGTGATAATCTTGTGGACACATTGATCTCGGGCCTTGTTTGGATGTTGATCGTTTGGACATTTGACACAACGTTCTGCATCTGCAAAGAACAAGATGCTATTAAACAGCCTTATATCTAATGGGACCTCTTTTACTTTAAAGAAGGAAATCTCAGGGGGAGGGCATGCTACATGGTGTCACGATTGAGAGGGTTCTTCTGCACACCTCACAATAACTCCATCAGGTGATTTACAGTGAGAAACATAGGCTTTTGTGAATTTATGCATTCATTCCTGCTCAGTGGACAGGAAAATACTAATCTGTATAGAAGTGGACTGCAACCCAAGTCCATGAGGCCATTTTAGAAATCAAGAAAACTCTTCAGATATATGGTGGATATCCAGTGTTAATCCTACTCAGAAGAGACCATGGAAATAGACATAAGTAACTTGGTGGCGCAGGACCCAGGTGGCGCTGTGGCACAGAGCCTAGAGCTTGCTGATCAGAAGGTTGGCGGTTCGAATCAGTGTGGTGTAGTGGTTAAGAGCGGTAGACTCTAATCTGGGAGACCGGGTTCGAGTCTCCACTCCTCCACATGCAGCTGCTGGGTGACCTTGGGCCAGTCACACTTCTTTGAAGTCTCTCAGCCCCACTCACCTCACAGAGTGTTTGTTGTGGGGGAGGAAGGGAAAGGAGAATGTTAGCCGCTTTGAGACTCCTTCGGGTAGTGATAAAGCGGGATATCAAATCCAAACTCTTCTTCTTCTCTTCTTCATCCCTGTGACCGAGTGAGCTCCCGTTGCTTGGTCCCAGCTCCTGCCCACCTAGCAGTTCAAAAGCACGTCAAAGTGCAAGTAGATAAATAGGAACCGCTCTGGTGGGAAGGTAAACGGCGTTTCCATGCGCTGCTCTGGTTCGCCAGAAGCGGCTTTGTCATGCTGGCCACATGACCCAGAAGCTGTACGCCGGTTCCCTCGGCCAATAAAGCGAGATGAGCGCCGCAACCCCAGAGTCGGACACGACTGGACCTAATGGTCAGGGGTCCCTTTACCTTTACCTTTTAACTTCAGTCCTATGCCCTCTTCCTGAAGGGTGGTCCTTTCCACTAAAGTCACCCACCTTCTTGAGTGGAGATGATCCCTTCTGGGCAGGGAATGCAGTCATAGCAGCAAAGTGGCTTCCCTTCCTGAGCCATCCTGATGAACCCTGGGTGGCATCTTTCCACACACCTGGAAGGCGGCAGGGGCTAGGCATAAAGACAAGGAGTGCCAAGGGAAATGTGTTAGAGCTAATTTATCTATTGAAATAAGACACAGGGTTGGGAGGGATTCAATGCGGACTCTAAAACCATGGTTTACCTAAAAGCTTGTTAGTGTGCAAAACTATAACAACTACCTTGCCACTTGAGGTCTGTTCGGTGCAGGGCAGCCAAATGGGGTCACATGGCCGCAGTGCTCTAAGAGCTGCATTGGCTGCATGTTTGGTATGGAACCCAATCCATGTTGCTGGGACTTGTATTAAAGGTCCTTAATTGTTCAGGACCCAAGCACTTAAAGGAGATGTATAAGAGAAGCCTTGCTTGTAGTCCAGAACAATCTGCATGCTAACACACAACAGGGCCTTGTCTGCTGTGGCATCCTGGATGTGGGAATTCTAAGGAAGGGCAAGCTAAAAGTATAATAAATAATTATACTGCTTCCCTGTTCATTCCTGTGTCCACTTCCCTTCTTCTGTTGATTCTCCTGGGTCCAATTTTATAATGCATACCTGTCCTCTAATGTCAAAATAGAGGTGGTCAAGGTGAACACAGTGGAAACTGCTATTTTCAAGCTTGTGATTGAATATAATTTTTCATTACCTATTTTACACACACCCAAAAAAACAGATACCCCACCCCAAGCCTCACTGTTAGATCTTGAAGAACTGCTGGATGTTGGCGTTGGAAGGCATTTGAAGGAAGCCCGCCCCCACCCCCACACGCAAACAACCTGGTACACTTATTAGACCTTGAGGAACTGGAAATACTGTGAAATGAAATAGATGGTTTCTCCCACCTTATTGTTCCATTTGAGCCACGCAATGGCATTCTGGTCGATGGTGAACTGTACATCTGAGGATCCCTGTCTGCTGATACTGCCAAGCTTCAATTTAGAAATGGACTTATTGGTAGACTTCATCCAGTTCACAATGTCCAAGTCAGCTGCCAACTCTCCATTCTCATCCAAGTACACTCTGTCCATGGAAGAATTGTAGAACTGGGAGTTTCCCATGAAAGGGTGGAGCTAGAATGGCAAAGAGAACACCAGCATTTAGAAGACAGGAACCCACCTTGGCTACTGCATTTCGCCCATTGCTTGCTTGGCTCTCCTTTGACCAGTGGCTGATAGGTAAAGGTAAAGGGACCCCTGGCCATTAGGTCCAGTCGTGACCAACTCTGGGGTTGCAGCGCTCATCCTGCATTATTGGCCGAGGGAGCCGGCGTACAGCTTCCAGGTCATGTGGCCAGCATGACTAAGCCACTTCTGGCGAACCAGAGCAGTGCACGGAAACGCCGTTTACCTTCCCGCTGCAGCGGTACCTATTTATCTACTTGCACTTTGACATGCTTTCGAACTGCTAGGTTGGCAGAAAGCAGGGACCGAGCAACGGGAGCTCACCCCGTCGCGGGGATTCAAACCACCGACCTTCTGATCAGCAAGCCCTGGGCTCTGTTATGTGTCCTTAAAAAGTTGGCTACAGTAATTCAAGGTAACATACAGGTAAAGGTAAAGGGACCCCTAACCATTAGGTCCAGTCATGTCCGACTCTGGGGTTGCGGTGCTCATCTCGCTTTATTGGCCGAGAACCGGCGTACAGCTTCCAGGTCATGTGGCCAGCATGACAAAGCCGCTTCTGGTGAACCAGAGCAGCGCATGGAAACGCCGTTTACCTTCCCACCAGAGCGGTTCCTATTTATCTACTTGCACTTTTGACGTGCTTTCGAACTGCTAGGTGGGCAGGAGCAGGGACCGAGCAACGGGAGCTCACCCCGTCACGGGGATTCGAACCGCCTACCTTCTGATCAGCAAGCCCTAGGCTCTGTGGTTTAACCCACAGCACCACCTGGGTCCAACATACAGGTAAGAAAGACTAAGTCTGCCATCCTGTATATGCGTATCAGGGAACATGCATCACTGAACCTAAAATGACGTTTTGGTAGACCTACGTAAGTAGTGAAGGAAAACATGTAATTTTATTACTCAGCAAGACACAACTGTCTTCCTTCCTTCAGCATAAATGTGGGCTGGGTGAGGTAACTGTTAGGTGTGATTGGAGATGGTTGACTGTACCGAAAGAGAGCTCACTAATGGCTCCTTGTCATCTTGAAAAAAAGGGACAAGTGTCTATGTTGGAAAATACCTGCCATGGCTGTAGCCTTTGAGCTTCCAGCTTCATCACCCTCTGCTGAGAATACGCAGCATTTAAGGCATGTGCCACAGTTTGGACAGTGTTGTAAATCTTGCCGCTGTCTAGAGAGAGGATTCTTTGCAAAAAATCTTGTGGCAACATTTCCAGGTTCTCTCTCTCTCTGCATCTGGTCCAGCCTTTCACTGATGATGCATGCCTTAAATAGAAACAATTATAATCTGTCTCCACAATCTTTTTCATAACAGGGAAAAGGTGAGGGAAAATATCATCGTTTCTCCATTCCTTTACCATAATAGGGAAGGAAAGAAAACCATGGATATGTTGGAAAGATACGCTACTGTGCATTAAGTCCAAAGTGAGTTCCCCCATAGCTGTTGTGATCAAGACTTTCCCTGCAAGAGGTTTTATTAGCATGCCAAATACATATTGTATCAATTGTATTCCAATTAAGATATAATTCGTGTCCACGTAGAAAACAAATACATGGACTTGTCTCCACATGAAGAAGGAATGAAAACTGATCACTGCATCATTCTTATTCCCTAGTGGGATGTTTTGTAAGATGGCAACACAAATCCCACTCTCAATGAGAACAGGCATCAAGGTCTTCTTGAAGCTCTCGCCGTTGTCATTGTCCGGGACAAGGAGACCGATGAACGTCCATCGGAAGTGCTGGAGCAGCTTGACAATCCCTGGGTACAGGGCTTCTTCTTTGGGGACCATCCGGTAGAAAAAAGGAAACTGCCTCTTATCATTCACACCATGAGAGACAAAAGCATAGCTGACCTGGCAAGGAAAGAGAGATTACTGGCTAACTTTGGCTCAAAGCCCACATATTTCTTACCCCAGATAACAAACACTTCCCATGTAGAGATAAATCTTCCCAGACCCAGAATATAGAAGCCTGCTGTTATCTGTATGGATTTCTTGAATTTCTGTTTTTATATGCTTTTATACTACTTTCATCTTGCATTTTTAATTTAATGATATTGTTACCGTTTTGATGTTGGGCAACACATAGATATTTTTAAAACATGAAGTGGATGTTTTTTTAAAAAAAAATGAAATGGATTATATAAAGTTTTAAATAAATAAAAATTCTGTGTTTCACTCAGAGGAAACCAGCCCACTTTCCTTAGTATTTAGATACACAGACACCTGTACCACAATGTTTCTATCCTATTCCACTTTTACACATACAGAGGGGCAGAAGAAATTCCTTGCTATTCAGGTATCCATCTAAATCTGCAAACAAGTTCAGAAGACCCAGAGAAGCCATGGGGTGAACCATTAGGGAAGTTTTTAATATCTAATGCTGTATTGTTTTAACATTCGATTGGGAGCCACCCAGAGTGGCTGGGGAAACTCAGCCGGATGGGTGGGGTACAAATAATAAATTATTATTATTATTATTATTATTTATTTGTCTAGTTATAAATGAGATCTCAGAAAATACTTTTGACCAGAACTCTTTTAATTGGAGCAATCCTGCCACGTATGCCACTAGGTTATAATGTTTTGGCAGTCCCTCCAGCATAAGGGGGAAGCACCCCTTTGTGAAAAAGATATTAATTGTGGTATGAAGTACCAGCCATGTATTATCTTCATGGAGAGTTCCCTGGTTTGAAGCAGAGCTTACTCAAAATTGCTTCTACATGAACTCCTCAGTTGTGTTCTCAGTATGACGACGACTACTACTACTACTATTTTAATTATCCATCTTTTTCACTGATAAGATAGGTAAAGGTAAAGGGACCCCTGACCATTAGGTCCAGTCGCGGACGACTCTGGGGTTGCGGCAGTCATCTCACTTTACTGGCCGAGGGAGCCGGTGTACAGCTTCCGGGTCATGTGGCCAGCATGACTAAGCCGCTTCTGGCGAACCAGAGCAGCGCACGGAAACGCCGTTTACCTTCCCGCCGGAGCGGTAGCTATTTATCTACTTGCGCTTTGACATGCTTTCAATCTACTAGGTTGGCAGGAGCTGGGACCGAACAACGGGAGCTCACCCCGTTGTGGGGATTTGAACCACCGACTTCTGATCGGCAAGCCCTAGGCTCTGTGGTTTAACCCACAGCGCCACCCGCGTCCCTTCCAGATAAAATAAGAACAGCTAAAAACATAGAAAAATCATTAAAACTATACCTATGATTTTGATTTGAAGTAAAAGTTGCATTTAATATAATTTTTAAAGAATATAATTAAGTCTTTAAGGGGGCCCAAGGAACCCATAATAATTCACTCTAATGAGATTGATTGTCTTGTAGCTTCATTTTTAATAGACAGAGAGGAAATGAATGTAGCAGGAACCTGAAAGCCAGTGAAGAGGTTTGTCTCCAAAGGAGTCTGCAGAACAACTGACATCAATGGGATATCATCTTGTTCATTTTAATAAAGTCAGCATTGTGATGCTACAAATTCTGGAAAAAACTGCTTTGAGAAGAGATGATCATCCGAGAGAATCAAGATATGTGTCTGTCCACCAAGAGAAATCACTCTTCGGTCTCACTTTGCACATCTTTCTTACCCCCTCTTTTAGTTCCCTGCAATGAGGCTCAGCCAGAAAATGCCATATCCCTCTCCTTTCCTACCTGTGGGATTTTATAGATGCCCAATGTGCCTGAAAGCAAGATGGAGTTTTGAGAGTCAGCCATTTCCAGGACAGTCAGTAAATCATTCCGTCTTCCACATTTGTAGTTTGGAATATTTGCTTTCCCAGTAGACAGCAGGTCTAGCAAAGCATCATAGGTCACCCTTCCATCAAAAAAGTTCTCATGGATGCTGTAGCCCAGGGTGATGTTGAATAAGAGCCTGGCATTCTGGTTGAACTCTTGAATGACAAGCAAGAAGGAGAGCATTTCCCAGTACTTTGTGTTTCCTTTCCTGCAAAAATATACAGATTGTGTCGTCATCCTGCAGTTAGTGAAGTAGCAGATTTATCTGAGGGATTTTTAAGACAAGCTTTAACAGGTGATATAAAAACCTGGATTTTATTTCCAGAACATTACTTGTGCTTACACTGATTCAGAACCAAAGCCACCAGCTCAAAAGCTCACCTAATTATATCTCATTGGAAGAGGATAGCCTTTGTGAAGGAACTGCACAGCTAAAAAGGAATAAACATATTGTATTTATTTTGGTTTGGGACATTTGGGGCTAATTTGTTTTCTAGAACAAATCTTGGCTGGCAGTCATCTGACTCTTCTTTGATTTTCAGTATGTTTATGGACCTACAGTCTATAATCAAATGTAGCTCGAAGGTATGATTGTGGGGAGAAGCAATAACTCCATCCCCACAAAACGTCTTACCATTTAAAGCTGGTAGAGGGAGTCCTGTTGAAGGTTTGTTCGTGAAATATAGCTTTTGTGGGAGAGATGATTCCACTAATGAGGTGGTCTCCTGACCTGTAATAATTGAATGGGTCTATTTGACTCCTCTCCAAAGTTAAGGAGCATTTTGCCATCTGCATCCCACAGTCTGCATAAGGCAATAGCAGCAGCAGAAGAAGAAGAACAAGAAGAATCACCATCATTCTGGGACTGCCTGGAACAGCCCTCTCCCTTGCGAATGCTCCCCTCCGTTTTTTAAATGAAGCCAAACCCTTCTTGTAAGGCTGATGAAGTCCAAGCAAGACTTCACATCTGAAGGTATAGAAGACAAGCTCATGACCACATATTCTGACTCGCCTGCCCTAAATCTCTGTCCAAGCTGTTGATGACATTTATGCCCCTGCCCTTTCCGCCTTGAATGCACAATGTCACCTCACGTAGCTCTTGTTTTTGGTTTTTTATTTTAATGGCATCAAATATGAACTTTGGACAAATCCCAGGAGTTCTGGTGTGTAGAAAAGGGGAGGGTTGCTACGATTTTGATAACCATAAGGGAGATAAGCATTGGCTCTGCAACATCCTGCACTCTTTACACGGCTCCATGCTCAGGTGCAGAGCTGGAGAAAAACATGTTTTGCAAAAGCCCTCAGATGTCACTCTAGACTCTAAGATGGCGAAGGGAAGTGACAGCTGAACGTATCTAAACTTTGTGGGAAAACACATTCACAAGAGTCGGGATCAACATTTGCTTTTCAGACAGTGGGGAGGAAACCCTGTTCTATAGGCCAGATTAGGCCCATCAGATTCCCCCTCCCCTCTTGACCTGCATGGCTGTTATGGTCAATCTGTGCTGCCCCTACAACCCTTCACTTGACATTTCTTTTCAAGGGGTGCTCAAGGAAGTAATGAGGGCAAATCTTACTCAGTATGTCTTGTGAGAAGACCTACCAAGGTTTGCATAACTTCACTCTCTTATTCTCACTTACACAGAAGAGCAGCTCTCTACCATGTATACCATGGTCAAGAAGCTAGTCCTGAAGCTCACCCAAGTTCTGGTTGGTGCCAGGAGTGCCCAGAGTTTCTGCTGTCAATGTGAGCAGCAAAGATTGGCAATGCTGCTTGAAGCTCCTCTTTGCCAAAGAAGAGTCTTCTGGGACAGGCCAGAGACTCATCTAGTCCAGCATCCTGTTCTCACGTTGGCCAAGCAGACACATCTGGGATGCCCACCGACAAATCCTGAGCACAACAGTGCTCTCCTTTCCTACATTTTCCAACAAAGGAAATTCAGAAGCATGCTGCCTGCAACAGTGGAAAAGCAGGGATGTGGGGAAATGAGTTTCATACCAAATTTAGGGGGCCTGCACAGGGGTCTTGCCCAGCCCAAAAGGACTCACTACTTTAGGTCCTAGATTTTCCTCTTTAGGTCCCTTTGATTTCCCTCTGAACTTCAATGTTGGTTTTGAACCCCCTTATTGATTCAAGGGCCTAATGAACCCAAATATTTTGGGTGGTGTCATGTAAAATTTCTATGGGTCTGGCCTACTGCACCTGATCCTAAGAAGCAGGTTTCATGTCCTTCCTGCCATCTATGGGCCCATGGGGGTCCCTTGGGGGGGACATTGCTTTGGAGTATCTTCTAACCTCTCCATGATCCAATCCCATCCTCCATGATTCTGAGAATTATTTTTTGAAATGAGAGTGGTCAAATAGCCATACAGCGAGGTCACAACCTACCCCAATTCAGGGGGAATCCATACATAACTTCACTCTCTTATTCTCACTCACAGAGAATAGCAGCTCTCTGCCATGTATACCTTGGTCAAGAAGCCAAAGGAGAGGGGGGTGTCCAGGCCATGCCTCCTCTATAAATTTACAGCTCTGTGGTCCTTAACCCTTTCATTTACTAACTAGCATAGACATGCGCTGTTAGGTCTGACTGAAAAATCTCCCAGTTTCCACCTCATCTTTGGTGGTGACCCTACAAATCACATTTGGGATTACAAGGTGAGAAGGCGGTGGTGGCAGAGGGGACAGCTGGCTCTTGGGTTGGGCAGGGGGAAACTCCACCTTTGGTTCCTTGAAGCGATGCTGACTTCTGCCTCTAACTTCTCCACCTGGACTTGGGAAGTGCCTCCTGTATCTAGGATGACAGTTTGAGGCACACCAGCGCCCACCCTGCCCTTGTCCTCCAAAGGTCTGGATTGCAGGACAGGATGAAGAGAGGCAGGAAATTAATATGAAGATGAGCCGGTCCCTTCCTCACTCTCTTCCACTGTGGTGCCTGTGACAGCCCAGACCCCTCCTCTGCCCCAATTGCAGCCCCAGTTATAAAAAGGCCCCAATGCACTATGGTCTCCACCCGCCCTTCAGCCCACCTGCCCACCTTGGGTCTCCACTGAAGCACATAATTATTATTATTATTATTATTATTATTTTATTTATTTTTACCCCGCCCATCTGGCCGAGTTTCTTCAGCCACTCTGTGCGGTTTCCAGTCAAATGTTAAAACAATACAGCATTAAATATTAAAAACTTCCCTAAACAGGGCTGCCTTCAGATGTCTTTTAAAAATAGGACAGCTGCTTATTTCCTTGACATCTCCTGGAAGGGCGTTCCACAGGGAGGGCGCCACTACCGAGAAGGCCCTCTGTCTGGTTCCCTGTAACCTCACTTCTTGCAATGAGGGAACCACCAGAAGGCCCTCAGCGCTGGATCTCAGTGTCCGGGCTGAACGATGGGGGTGGAGACGCTCCTTCAGGTATACAGTACCCAGGCCGTTTAGGGCTTTCAAGGTCAGCACCAACACTAGGAAATCCAATGGATCTGGCACTGAATGCAGGAAAGGGGAGAATCAGAAGTGTTCTGGTGTGGCTAGGAGGATGCAGCCATCCTATTGTTATGAAAGGCTTATGTTCAGAGTGTGGCCAGGATTTGATACAAAATATGCCGGTATCCACAGCAACTGCATCAGTGGTTCATAGTGTGCCAGAATTGATGGTTAGCTCTGAGCAAGCTGAACCATTCGGAAGAGAAGACCAGGAGGGGCTATGATGCTGGTGGGAGATTTGGATTGCAGCCATCATCAACCATAGCCAGTATTGTGATTTTTACGATATTTATTATTTATTAAATTTGTTAGTCACTTTATCTTGCTCAGGACAACCCAAAACAACTTACAACCAAACAAACGAGGGAAGAAACACCACATAAATACATTAAAACCAAGAGGAAAAGGAAATACATTAAAACACCCCACCGACATCAAAAGTCCGCAGATAGTTAAAGAAAAGAGGCCTGGTAATAGAGGAAAGTTTTTGCCTGGAACGTAAAGATATATAATGATGGCACCAGGCAAGCCTCCCTGAGGACAGCATTCCACAAATGGGGAGTCACTGCAGAAAAGACCCGTTCTCATGCTGCCAACGACTGGCTCTCTCGTGGAGAGGGCAAACAAAGAATGGCCTCAGATGGTGAACAAAGTGTTTGGGTCAGTTACATGTGACTAGTTATTCCATATATTTCAAGAAAATTGGAGATATGAAAGGAACATTTCGTACAAAGATTACCACAATTAAGGACAAAAGTGGAAAGGACCTAACAGAAGCAGAAGACATCAAGAAGAGGTGGCAAGAATACACAGAGGAATTATACCAGAAAGATATGGAGGTCTCATAAACCCCAGGTAGTGTGGTTGCTGACCTTGAGCCAGACATCCTGGAGAGTGAAGTCAAATGGGCCTTAGAAAGCCTTGCTAACAACAAGGCCAGTGGAAGTGATGTTATTCCAGCTGAACTATTTAAAATTTTAAAAGATGATGCTGTCAAGGTGCTACACTCAATATGCCAGCAAGTTTGGAAAACTCAGCAGTGGCCAGAGGATTGGAGAAGATCAGTCTACATCCCAATCCCAAAGAAGGGCAGTGCCAAAGAATGCTCCAACTACCGCACAATTGCGCTCATTTCACACGCTAGCAAGGTTTTGCTAAAAATTCTACAAGGCAGGCTTAAGCAGTATGTGGACCGAGAACTCCCAGAAGTGCAAGCTGGATTTCGAAGGGGCAGAGGAACCAGAGACCAAATTGCAAACATGCGCTGGATTATGGAGAAAGCTAGAGAGTTCCAGAAAAACATTTACTTCTGCTTCATTGACTACGCAAAAGCTTTTGACTGTGTCGACCACAGCAAACTATGGCAAGTTCTTAAAGAAATGGGAGTGCCTGATCACCTCATCCGTCTCCTGAGAAATCTCTATGTGGGACAAGAAGCTACAGTTAGAACTGGATATGGAATAACTGATTGGTTCAAAATTGGGAAAGGAGTACGACAAGGCTGTATATTGTCTCCCTGCTTATTTAACTTATATGCAGAATTCATCATGCGAAAGGCTGGACTGGATGAAGCCCAAACCGGAATTAAGATTGCCGGAAGAAATATCAACAACCTCAGATACGCTGATGATACAACCTTGATGGCAGAAAATGAGGAGGAATTAAAGAAACTTTTAATGAGGGTGAAAGAGGAGAGCGCAAAATATGGTCTGAAGCTCAACATAAAAAAAACTAAGATCATGGCCACTGGTCCCATCACCTCCTGGCAAATAGAAGGGGAAGAAATGGAGGCAGTGAGAGATTTCACTTTCTTGGGTTCCATGATCACTGCAGATGGTGACAGCAGTCACGAAATTAAAAGACGCCTGCTTCTTGGGAGAAAAGCAATGACAAACCTAGACAGCATCTTAAAAAGCAAAGACATCACCTTGCCAACAAAGGTCTGTATAGTTAAAGCTATGGTTTTCCCAGTAGTAATGTATGGAAGTGAGAGCTGGACCATAAAGAAGGCTGATCGCCGAAGAATTGATGCTTTTGAATTATGGTGCTGGAGGAGACTCTTGAGAGTCCCATGGACTGCAAGAAGATCAAACCTCTCCATTCTTAAAGAAATCAGCCCTGAGTGCTCACTAGAAGGACAGATCCTGAAGTTGAGGCTCCAGTACTTTGGCCACCTCATGAGAAGAGAAGACTCCCTAGAAAAGACCCTGATGTTGGGAAAGATTGAGGGCACAAGGAGAAGGGGACGACAGAAGATGAGATGGTTGGACAGTATTCTCGAAGCTACTAACATGAGTTTGGCCAAACTGCGAGAGGCAGTAAAGGATAGGCGTGCCTGGCGTGCTCTGGTCCATGGGCTCACGAAGAGTCGGACACGACTGAACGACTGAACAACAACAACAAAGTTATTCCACAAACTGCAATTGTCATTGCAATGAAATTGAGGAGAGAACAGATCACACAGGTGGGATAATTAATGACAGGAACTCCTTGTCTCTGCTTTATAACTGGATGCAATGTTAGTTTGAGAGAGCATCCCCAACTAGAAATGCACAAAAATCACCACCTACCCCCCAGATCCCAGATACCCAGTTGTTATTGGCAATTGCATGGTTAGGCAGGTGTGATGTATCTGGGAGATCAATTAGGTTCTGGGGAGTTCTCTCACCTGCTGTGTCAACCCAGTTTCCTAAGATTTCCTCCTCCACTGTTGTGCCCCTCAACAGGTGTCACTTGCAAAAGAGTGTCTGAATGAAATAAAACCTCCTGGCATTTTGTTTCACTGTTTAATTTTCGTTGTGAGATGTTCCTTTGTATTCAGATCAGGCCTCAGCACAATAACGAAGCACTTGGGAACAAAGATGCAGCCCAGAAGCCCAGCACTGGAGGCCAAGATAGAGAAGATCTGCACAGCTACCATGTACTTCCCCTTGGTACTCAGGTAGGTGGGCACAAAGGACACCCAAACACTGCAGAGGACCAGCATGCTGAAGGTGATCAGCTTGGCTTCATTGAAGGCTCCAGGAAGCTTCCTGGCTAGGAAAGCCACTGTGAAGCAGATGACAGCCAAGATGCCCATGTAGACAAGGGAACCATAAAACATGGCAACAGACCCTTCATTACATTGCAGGATGATCTGCCCAGGTTGGGAGCTCATGTCAGAGTCCGGGAATGGGGGAGAGATTCCCAACCAGATGGCGCAGATGATCACTTGGACACTGGAACAGGAAATGACAATGGAGTTGGCCAGACTTTTCCCCAGCCATCTCCTCACCTTGTTCCCCGGCTTTGTGGCCAGGAAGGCCAGCACCACTGTGATGGTTTTGGCCAACACAGAAGAGACGGCAACTGAGAAGATGATGCTGAAGGCTGTTTGTTGGAGAAAGCAGGTCACTTTCCTTGGTTGGCCAATGAACAGGAAGGAGGACAAAAAGGAAAGCAGGAGGGAGATGAGGAGGATGTAGGAGAGGTCTCGGTTGTTGGCTTTGACTATCGGAGTTTCTAGGAATTTAAGGAAGATTCCTAGCACACAGCCCGTGGTTATGGAAAAGAAGAAGGCAAAGGAAGCCAGGACGATCCCCAAAGATTCTTCATAGGCCAGGAAAGTGATAACTTTGGGAACACATTGAACTTGACCCTTGTTTGGATGCTGATCTTCTGGACATCTGGTGCAATGTTTTGCATCTGAGGGGGAGAAAAAGGGTGCCTTAGCATCAGTTACATCCATTACTATCTTTGTCTATTGCATTTTGAAAAAATATGCTGAAGTCAGGAGGTAAGAATGTGTAATAAGGAATGAACAACATTGGTTTCCTCATTTACATATCTACTGTTTACCCTTATACCATCCCTTTCCCCTCAGGTGACAGAGGTGGCACATAATTTTTTCCTCAGATTTTATTGCCAGAAATTCCTTGTGGTGTAGATCATAGAATCATAGAATCATAGAGTTGGAAGAGACCACAAGGGCCATCCAAGTCCAACCCCCTGCCAAGCAGGAAACACCATCAAAGCATTCTTGACAGGTGGCTGTCAAGCCTCTGCTTAAAGACCTCCAAAGAAGGAGACTCCACCACACTCCCTGGCAGCAAATTCCACTGTCGAACAGCTCTTACTGTCAAGAAATTCTTCCTAATGTTTAGGTGGAATCTTCTTTCTTGTAGTTTGAATCCATTGCTCCGTGTCGGCTTCTCTGGAGCAGCAGAAAACAACCTTTCTCCCTCCTCTATATGACATCCCCTTATATATTTGAACATGGCTATCATATCACCCCTTAACCTTCTCTTCTCCAGGCTAAACATACCCAGCTCCCTAAGCCGTTCCTCATAAGGCATCGTTTCCAGGCCTTTGACCATTTTGGTTGCCCTCCTCTGGACACGTTCCAGCTTGTCAGTATCCTTCTTGAACTGCGGTGCCCAGAACTGGACACAGTATTCCAGGTGAGGTCTGACCAGAGCGGAATACAGTGGTACTATTACTTCCCTTGATCTAGATGCTATACTCCTATTGATGCAGCCCAGAATTGCATTGGCTTTTTTAGCTGCTGCATCACACTGTTGACTCATGTCGAGTTTGTGGTCTACCAAGACTCCTAGATCCTTTTCACTTGTACTGCTCTCAAGCCAGGTGTCACCCATCCTGTATTTGTGCCTTTCATTTTTTTTGCCCAAGTGTAGTACTTTACATTTCTCCCTGTTAAAATTCATCCTGTTTGCCTTGGCCCAGTTCTCTAATCTGTTAAGGTCATTTTGAAGTGTGATCCTGTCCTCTGGGGTATTAGCCACCCCTCCCAATTTGGTGTCATCTGCAAACTTGATCAGGATGCCCTCAAGCCCATCATCCAAGTCATTGATAAAGATGTTGAATAAGACTGGGCCCAAGACAGAACCCTGTGGCACCCCACTAGTCACTTCTCTCCAGGATGAAGAGGAGCCATTGATGAGCACCCTTTGGGTTCGGTCAGTCAGCCAGTTACAAATCCACTGAATGGTAGCATTGTCTAGCCCGCATTTTACCAGCTTCTTTACAAGAATATCATGGGGCACCTTATCAAAGGCCTTGCTGAAATCAAGATAGGCTACATCCACAGTGTTCCCTTCGTCTACCAGGCTTGTAATTCTGTCAAAAAATGAGATCAGATTAGTCTGACATGACTTATTTTTCAGAAACCCATGCTGACTTTTAGTGATCACAGCGTTCCTTTCTAGGTGCTCACAGACCGTTTGCTTAATGATCTGCTCTAGAATCTTTCCTGGTATTGATGTCAGGCTGACTGGGCGGTAATTGTTTGGGTCCTCTCTTTTCCCCTTTTTGAAAATAGGGACAACATTTGCCCTCCTCCAGTCTGCTGGGACTTCACCTGTTTTCCAGGAATTCTCAAAGATTACTGCCAGTGGTTCTGAAATCACCTCTGCCAGTTCTTTTAATACTCTGGGATGTAGTTCATCTGGCCCTGGAGACTTGAATACATCTAAACTAGCCAAGTGTTCTTGTACTACCTCCTTACTTATTCTGGGCTGTGTTTCCCCTGCTGAATCATCTGCTCCATATTCTTCAGGTTGGGCATTGTTTTCTTTTTTGGAAAAGACTGAGGCAAAGAAGGTATTGAGGAGTTCTGCCCTTTCTGCGTCCCCTGTTCGCATTTCACCTTCTTCTCCTCTAAGTGACCCCACTGTTTCCTTGTTCTTCCTTTTGCTACGGACATACCCATAAAAACCCTTTTTATTGCTTTTAACCTCTCTAGCAAGCCTGAGTTTATTCTGTGCTTTAGCTTTTCTGACTTTGTCTCTACATGTGCTGGCTATTTGTTTGAATTCCTCTCTGGTGGTTTCCCCCTTTTTCCATTTCTTGTACATATCCCTTTTAAATCTTAACTCAGTTAAAAGTTCTTTAGATAGCCACCCTGGCTTCAGTGTTTCCCAACCTAATCTAGGCAACGGCACACTTGAATCAATGAAAAAATCTCGCGGCACACCGCTCCTCCCCCACCCGGCTGCGCCGGGTCTCCTGACCCAGAGTTACCTCTGGGATCAGCTGTAGCGCGGCGCGCGCGAGGCTTCCGGTCGGGATTCTCGCGCGAGGCTGCTGTTGCTGCTGCTGCTGCAGCAGCAGCAGCCAAGGGAGCAGCGCCGCCCTGGCTTCCGCTTCGCCGCCGGGCTCCAGCAGCGCCGCCGCCACGGTCCTGTGCAGCCCTGGGCTGCAGGTCCCTTTTTCCGCGGCACATCAGCCGGTGTCTCGCGGCACACTAGTGTGCCGCGGCACACCGGTTGGGAAACGCTGGTGTAGATAAAGATGAAAGGCAGTGACTGTCCCCCAGAGATGTTTCTGGTGTCTTGATTGTACAGCTTTTGCAAATTCTGAAGACACACCTCTTTACCTTGACCCTTGACATTTACGGTGTTTTGTTTTGTGGGGCGGAACTGTTCTACTACTAAAGTTATACTACCCTGTTCCACCTGAAACAGATTCATTTAATATAAATTATATATCTGGCCTCTGAGTTTTAAAACAGGGGAAGAAATGTCCTCTCCATGATCACCAGTTTGTAGCCCACAGTTTGCTTCCTTGCGGTCATTTGTTTCAACCTACTTCCTGTAATTTATGAAGGTGATTAAAAATAGAGAAGTCAAGAAAGGATCCACATTCAAAAATATCTCTATCAGAAAGTGCCTCTGAATTAATCGCTGACCTCTTTCTAGTTCTCCCTTGGAGTCACCCACCTTCCCAAGTGGAGATGGTCCCTTCCACACATGGAGCACAACCATAGCAGCAAACTGCCTCTCCTTCTCGAACTACCTTGGCGTATCCCGGGCGACAGCTTTCAGTGCACCTGGAGCGAGGCCTGGTCTAATCAGAAATAGAAGATGCTGCATCAAAGAGACAGTAACGGGTCACTTACACAGTTTAGAAATGACCCTACAGGATCTCTTGTCCTTCTTATCACATGCACTTTTTTCAGGGAAGCACTTTTGATGCGGAATGACATGGTAGGGAAACCTCCTGGCTGTGTTTGCTTGCTGGTTCCAAAATTATACATCTGACCTTTCTATCACAAACCTCCAAGTGTCCCGATTTTCCAGGGACAGTTCCAAAAGTACAAAAGCCATCCCGGCTTCTGATTTGATCCTGGAATGTCCTGATTTCCCCCGCCAGTGCCACCGCTGCTGATCTCAGGGAAGAGGATGAGTCGGTGCTTGTTCTGAGTGGCGGCGACAGTGAGGGAGCATCCTGCTGCCTCTCTGTGGCCTTTCCATGGCCGCCTCTGCCAGCCATCTCTCTTTGGCAGCTCGTAGCGGCTTCTGGAGAGCAGGAGAGGAGGAGGAGAGGCTGCCACCACCAAGGCCCAGCCCTGTGTGATGCGCTGGCTCTTGGGGCAGGGAGACGGCAGAGATGCCCTGGGAAGGAAGGAAGTGGAAGTGGAGAGGAGCACAAATAGCCTTGATTAATAATAATAATGTTTGATGTTTTATTGTGTTTTTAATATTCTGTTGGGAGCCGCCCAGAGTGGCTGGGGAAAGCCCGTCAGATGGGTGGGGTACAAATAAATTATTATTATTATTATTATTATTATTATTATTATTATTATTCAAAAGAGTTCTGATTTGCTATATGAGGGGCCTGCAGGTTCCAACCACTGCTCTACCTATTCAAAAGGACTTACGCCCGAATAACTGTGCCACGGGTTGCAGTTGAAGATCCCTTGGAACTAATCGACAGGTTATTTGAGCTCAACACTTGCCAAGTGGCTTCAATTGTCTCCTACCTTGTTTCTACCCTTGGGCCACACAATGGCTTCTGAATTAATTGTGAACTTGAAATAAGTAGATGTCTTTTTCTCTATACTCCCAACTTTCACTCTAAAACGAGACTTATTAGGAAGCATCTCCCAGTTCTCAATATCATAGTTGCCTGGCAGCTCCCCATTCTCGTCCAGTCTGAGGCTGCCCATGGAAGTGTTCAAAAACTGGATTTCTCTTAAGAAATGATGAAGCTGAAATAGCAGGGAAAACACCAGCATTAGGGAAATAGAAAACTGTGTTGAATATCTCAGCCCTGTAGACTGCCATATACGAAGGCTGCATAATAAAAATAAAAATCTTATTATTTATCCCATCTGACTGGGATGCCCTAGCCACTCTGGGGAGCTTCCAACATATATAAAAACATAATAAAAATTACATGTTAAATTTCGCTATACAGAACTGCCTTCAGGTGTCTTCTAAAGGTTATATGGTTACTCATTTCTTTGGCATCTGATGGGAGGGCATTCCACAGGGTGGGTGCCACTACCAAGAAGGCCCTCTGCCTGGTTCCCTGCAGCTTCACAGTGAGGGAACCACCAGAAGGCCCCTGGTGCTGGACCTCACGATGGGAGTAGAGATGCTCCTTCAGGTATACTAGGCTGAGGCCGTTTATGACTTGCATCTCTCTCAGGGCACCAGACAACAAGAACTAGATGGTAGGGGAGTGTTCTGAACAAAAATATCTCACTACCAAATTTGATTCCAGAGATGGGAAAATGGATTACAGTGGGAAACAAAGAAAACAAAAAAGGAAAGGAAATACCTGCCATGGCTGCAGCCTTAGATGTTCCAACCTGTCTCCACCACTCACCATCAGCATGAACTTTGATCTGGGTGAATATGCAGCATTTAAGGCCTGAGCCACAGCTTGGACACTGAAGTAAGTGATATAGCTGTCTTGAGACAGGGCTCTCTCCACCTCCTCTTCAGGCAGCATCTCCAGTTTCTCATTCTCTGTGCATATTGACCAACCTTTTACAGCCAACAAATGCTTTGAATAGAAACAATGGAATGCTTCACTCCAAAACTGTTTAAGTAGGACAGAATCTGGTTTATAGTATTGGTATTCTTTCCTTATTGGGGGCTTCATGACAAAGGCGAAAGAGCCATGGATGTACTGGAAGTAATCAGGAGGAACAGAAAAATTCAAATTAATGTCCTGAAAATTTGTTGAGATCCAGACTTTTGCCCCAATTTGTTCCTCCAATTTTCTTTGTAGTATCATGATGGTTAGCCATGCAAAGTGAGTGTTTTCATAGTAAACGAATACATTGACTTGTCTCCATTTGGCAAAGGGTTCACTCTGGATGAGCATGTCTGATGTATACTTTTCTGGTAGTCTTTTTAATAAGGCAATGCAAATTTCATGGCTGATCAGCAGAGGAGTCAAGGCACTCAAGAACCTTTCGCCATTGTTATTGTCTAAAACAAATAGGCCAATCCACGTCCATCCAAAATAGAGGAGGAATTTGACAATCCCCCAGTACTGAGTTTCTTCTCTGGGGAGCATCCGATAGAGAAACGGGAACTCTGTTTTATCATCAAGAAGTTGAGTAGCCAAGCCAAAACTGATCTAGTGAGGAAAGGAAGAGGTTGGTGTTTTGTATTGCTTCCAGGATAATGAACAGATATTTATTAACCTGAAATTATTATTGTCATTGTAATACACAATTTGTCCTGGTTGGGCTGGCTGGAGTTGTAGGCTGAAAGATTTGGACATGCAAAATAACAAAAGCATTCTGGGAAATGATATATAATGAGTTGGTGGAGGGTGTTTAAAAGAACGTTTGTGAAAAAAACAGAAGCTTTTTAACCAGGAATTTTTGATGCAGAGATACCAAAGGAGCAGAAATGATTATTTATGTATGTGATGACAGCAGCACGGATACTATTGGCCCAGAGATGGAAAGTCCCAACCAGAGACGAATGGTTGATGAAGATGATGGACTATGTCGAAATGGTGAAAATGACTGGAAAAATCAGAAACCAGGAAGAAACTTTAATAAGGAGTGGGGGGAAATATAAGTTACTTAAGAGAATACTGTACACAACTAAAAAATTTGACAGGATTGTAATGTACTGTGGTACTTCCATGAAAATCATGGAGGGGTAGAGGGAAGTGTAAGGATTCAGGGAATCCTAAATGATTATGATTATGATTAATGTTTGAATTCAAATGTATGGTGTAAAATTGAATTAAAAAATTATATTAAAAAAGAAAGATCTGGAGGGCACCAGGTGGATGAAGATTGAAAGTAAGATCCCTGGATCCAGTCTTATGCTATAGCCAGGGCTTTTTTCCCCAGCCGGAACTCATCAGAGCTCAGCTCCAGCACCTCTCAGGTGGGTGCCATTGCCATTCTAAGAGAACAAGGGAGAGGTTCATGGTGAGCTCCAGCACCTCTTTTTCTAGGAAAATAGCACTGTCTATAGCTAAGCAATATCTAATTTGGGGGGTTCTATCTCAACTTCACTGGAAAGAAAGTGGAATTTTCTGCAGTTGAACTTCTCCTCTGCCCCTCCAGGCCCCACCCTTCATACCTGTGGGATTTTGTAGACGCCTGACAAGGCTGAAATCTGTTTTGAGTTTACAGAATTGCCCCCTTCAAGAACAGCCAAAAGGTTATTATGTCTTCCACAGTGATAGTTGGGAATATTGCTTTCTCTGCCTGCAACCAGGTCTAGCATGGCATCAGAAGTGATCCTTGCATCAAAATAGTTATCATAAAGGTTGTAGCCCAGGGTGATGTTGGGTAAGAGCCTGGGATCACTGTTGATCTCCTGGACGGTGAACAAGAAGGACAAGATGTGCCAGTAGAACTTTGTCGTTGCACTGTAATAAAAAGATACGTTAAAAAGTGTAAAGTTGCTATTTGCCAGTACATGAAAACAAAATGTCACATCCTTTCTTTTCTCAATCTAGAAGAAGAGTTTGGATTTGATATCCAGCTTTATCACTACCCGAAGGAGTCTCAAAGCGGCTCACATTCTCCTTTCCCTTCCTCCCCCACAACAAACACTCTGTGAGGTGAGTGGGGCTGAGAGACTTCAGAGAAGTGTGACTAGCCCAAGGTCACCCAGCAGCTGCATGTGGAGGAGTGGAGACGCGAACCCGGTTCCCCAGATTACGAGACTACCGCTCTTAACCACTACACCACACTGGCTCTCCAGGGACTATTTTATTATTATTATTATTATTATTATTATTATTATTATTATTATTATAAAATGACTGAGTTGCCCCAGCTACTCTGGGCAGCTTTCAACCTATATAAAAACACAGCAAAAGTTTAAAAACTTCCCTATACAGGGCTGCCTTCAGATGTCTTCTAAAGGTTGTATAGTTACTTATCTCCTTGGCTCGGGGGTTGGATAATTCCATACCCTCTTGCATTTCTCCGATGAAAATTGGGACCTCCTAAGAAAAAGTGGGACACTCCTGGATCAAAACAGAAACTGAGATGTCTTCTGTGAATCCAGGAGTTTCCCTGGAAAACAGGGACACTTGGAGGGTCTGCACACATTCAATCACATTTGCAATCTTTGTATTAGGTAGTAATGCTGGTGATAGCGGAGAAAGCTGAAATAGGGACTGTTTCCATTGTAAATAGGAACAACTGGAGCAGAGGGTGCAGAAACAAAGAGATCTACCTGCACCTACTAACTTACCGCTTAGCCTTCATTAATGGGGGTTGGGAAAAGCTGTATGGATGTAGAAGGATTTTATTTGGAGATGTGTTTCCACTGATGAGGAAGTCTCCAGGGCGGTAGTAACTGCTTGCACCATTTTGATCCCTGATCAGATTCAAGGGGCATTTTGTCTTCAGGTGCCCACAGATTCCATGAGGCATTAGCAGCAAAAGTAGAAACAGAACCACCAGAGAGATCATTCTGCCTTCTTCACCTTTCTTGTGAGCGCTCCTCTCTCCCCTTCAGCTAACTAATCAGAAGCCAAAAGATATTGGAAGACCAAAGCTGCAGTGGCAATAAATTTATGCAAGCCTTCCCCACCCACCCACCCCTTTCACCTGCTCTAAATCTTGACTCAGTCTGTCTCTGATGCAAGAGATATTCCGGGTTCCAACTTTCTCCCTCCCAAGGCGCAGTGCAAAAATTAACCTCAGGCTGCCTTTGATCCTAATGTGTAGGAAACCTCCAGCAATGTCTCCCGAGCTTCAGAAATAATAATTACTATGATTGTAATAATTATAAAGGCGAGGCAACTCGTCCCTTCAATATCCTGGAGACTCTGTGTGGCTTGAGGGGCAGGTGTAGAGCTGGAGAAAAATGTATTTGTGAGAAATCGCAGATGTGGCTTCAAAGTATGATGTGAGGCGGAGGGGGTGGGGGAGTTTGTCCTGAACTTTGCTGACAGAAAACTGACAGCCCTGGTTGCAAAAGAGCAACAGCCCCCTTCCAGTGTTATTCCACAGCAATTGACAGTCAGGAACCTCTGATCCTAGGATTCTTTTTCAAAACCATCTAAGTTGCTAGCAATCACCATAAAAGTGATTCATCTTCTCAATACAATCACACCTCATGGGCTGAACACATCTTTTGACTTGGGCTGTTTATTGTAGTACCTCTTTAAGAAACACTCGGTGTCTTATTATTATTATTGTTATAAGACCTTCATTGGCTCCCAGTACGTTTCCGAGCACAATTCAAAGTGTTGGTGCTGACCTTTAAAGCCCTAAATGGCCTCGGTCCAGCGTCTCCACCCCCATCGTTCTGCCCGGACACTGAGGTCCAGTGCCGAGGGCCTTCTGGCGGTTCCCTCGCTGCGAGAAGCCAAGTTACAGGAAACCAGGAAGAGGGCCTTCTCGGTAGTGGCACCCGCCCTGTGGAACGCCCTCCCTTCAGATGTCAAAGAGAGAAACAACTACCAGACTTTTAGAAGACATCTGAAAGCAGCCCTGTTTAGGGAAGCTTTTAATATTTAATAGATTATTGTATTTTAACATTCTGTTGGAAGCCGCCCAGAGTGGGGAAGCCCAGCCAGATGGGCGGGGTAAAGGTAAAGGGACCCCTGACCATTAGGTCCAGTCGTGACCGACTCTGGGGTTGCGGCGCTCATCTCGCTTTATTGGCCGAGAGCCGGCGTACAGCTTCCAGGTCATGTGGCCAGCATGACTAAGCCGCTTCTGGCAAACCAGAGCAGCACATGGAAACGCTGTTTACCTTCCTGCTGCAGCGGTACCTATTTATCTACTTGCACTTTGACGTGCTTTCGAACTGCTAGGTTGGCAAGAGCAGGGACCAAGCAACGGGAGCTCACCCTGTCGTGGGGATTCGAACCGCCGACCTTCTGATCGGCATGCCCTAGGCTCTGTGGTTTAACCCACAGCGCCACCCGCGTCCCAGATGGGCGGGGTATAAATAATAAATTATTATTACTATTATTATTATTATTATTATTATTAGGCAAAAAAGTGTATGGTGAAGTTGCTGGAAACACCTCTCTGGGGAGGTCACTGCATCAACCCTACATCACAAGGTTGTTTTGGCAATAAAAACTGAGGAAAACTTTGTGCCCCACCACTATCTCCTCAGAAGAAAGGCAGGATATAAATGTAAACCTTCAATAAGCAATCGAGCAAGCATATTTTTCCCTCACTTTCCCTATTCAACTGTCTTCCTCCTTGACCTCCCCCACTTCAACATCTTTTTGAAAACCAAATAATGCCCTGATGCTGAAGCTACTCTTTTTCTCTTCCTTAGATGCAGAACGTTGCACCAAATGCCCAGAAGATCAGCATCCAAGCAATAACAGAGATCAATGTGTCCCCAAATTTATCACTTTCCTATCTTATAAAGAACATTTGGGGGTCATCTTAGTTTCCATTGCCCTTTCGTTATCTTTAACAACAGGCATTGTGTTTGTAATCTTCATTAAATACAAGGAGACTCCCATAGTGAAAGCCAACAACCGGAACCTCTCCTACATCCTCCTCGTCTACCTCCTGCTCTCCTTTTTGTCCTCCTTCCTGTTCATTGGGCAGCCAAGGAAAGGGACCTGCCTTCTCCAACAAACAGCCTTCAGCATCATCTTCTCAGTTGCTGTCTCCTCTGTGCTGGCCAAAACCATCACTGTGGTGCTGGCCTTCCTAGCCACAAAGCCAGGGAACAAGGTGAGGAGATGGCTGGGGAAGAGTCTGACCAACTCCATTGCCATTGCCTGCTCCAGTGTCCAAGTTGTCATCTGCACCATCTCCAGTGTCCAAGTTGTCATCTGCACTTGGCATCTCTCCCCCATTCCCAGTCTCTGACATGCACTCCCAGGCTGGAGAGATAATCTTGAAATGTAATGAAGGAACTGTTGCCATGTTTTACATTGCCCTCAGCTACATGGGCTTCCTGGCTGCCATCTGCTTCACAGTGGCTTTCCTGGACAGGAAGCTGCCTGGGGCCTTCAATGAAGCCAAGCTGATCACCTTCAGCATGCTGGTCTTCTGCAGTGTTTGGGTGTCCTTTGTGCCCACCTACCTGAGCACCAAAGGGAAATACACGGTAGCTGTGCAGGTCTTCTCTATCTTGGCCTCCAGTGCTGGGCTTCTGGGCTGCATCTTCATGCCAAAATGCTACATTATTTTGCTGAGGCCTGATCTGAATACAAAGCAGCATCTGACAAGAGAAATTTAAGATGACATCTAATGCTTGAAACATTCCAGGTTGACAATGGGTAGCACTGTGAGCATGTAGTCTTCAGATTATAGCTCCATATAGCTCTCTTTGTTTTGCATAAATTATGGATGATGAAAATGAATGTATAATAACTGCTTTGTCACTCCCTGATTCCCACTAGATACCCGATTAGCCATGTTCGCTTTTATTCTGCTAATCCTCATCTGAGTCAGATTTACTCTATCCTTTTACAGTGTATGACTCAGGGAAATTTTAGCAAAAGATTTGTTCCAGCAGATTATGCTTTAACTAACGTGCCGCTCTTGTTAATTGGCTGTGGAAATGGTTGAGCACATAGTACTATACTATGAAGACATCCATTCCTTATATATTACACCCATCTGAACAAAATTCCTGGACAGATATGATAATTTTTATACCTCCCTCCTTTTGTCACGAGTTGCTAAATTACATGCATCATAATGGATAACTAGGAATTGAATGGTTAAATCTCTTTACAACCACACTAGCACTCAGTAATCTATTCTAACTATGAATTGAATGTGAATGTGTAACAATGCCCACATATATCCTTGTCTTTTGCTGTGATTTTAATTCCTTATGGTCTTCACCTGGCCTAAAAATTGCAAATTGTAAATAGTATTGTAACTTAGTGGCTGATCAGTGATGGTAATAATAAAGATTGATTGATACTTGTATGGTGCTGGAGGAGACTCTTGAGAGTCCCATGGACTGCAAGAAGATCAAACCTATCCATTCTGAAGGAAATATGCCCTCACTGGAAGGACAGATCTTGAAGCCGAGGTTCCAATACTTTGGCCACCTCATGAGAAGAGAAGACTCCCTGGAAAAGACCCTGATGTTGGGAAAGATTGAGGGCACAAGGAGAAGGGGACAACAGAGGACAAGATGGTTGGACAGTGTTCTTGAAGCTACCAACATGAGTCTGACCAAACTGCGGGAGGCAGTGGAAGACAGGAGTGCCTGGTGTGCTCTGGTCCATGGGGTCACGAAGAGTCTGACACGACTGAATGACTAAACAACAAAATGCAAGGAAGAGTTCATTATTCTGCAAAGTATTGGTAGAACCTCATCTGCAGACCCAAGACTCAGGAGATATGATTCAGGAATTTAAGAGTAGGGCAAGGGTAGCTAATGCCACAGAAGACAGAATCTGGATTCAAGATGACCTTAACAGATTGGAGAACTAGGCCCAAACTAACAAAATGAATTTCAATAGGGACAAATGTAAGGTTACAAATATAAGATGGGGGACACCTGGCTTGCCAATTGTATGTGTAAAAAGGATCTAGGGGTCTTGGCTACTGTGGGAAGCAGAATACCAAATTAGATGGACCTTTGGTATCCTCCATCAGAATGTCCAGATTCCCATAATCAAAGTCCAGGCCAACTCCCACACACACACACACACACCTTCAACTCATGATAAATTTTGGATAAACATCTGTGCTTTCTTGCAGACATGTTTTTCTACACCTCTGCACCTGCTCCTCAAGCCACACAAGGGCTCCAGTATATTACAGAAGTGAACCTTCTTCCCCTTATCATTATGAAAATCATAGTGATCTATCCTCATTCTTGCCAAACCTCAAGAGACATTTTGGGAAACTGTCTAAACATCAGAATCAAGATCGGTGTGATGTTACTTACTGCGCCTTGGTAATATGGTACACAGAACATCTCCTGTGTCAGACATACATTGAATGAGAACGGGCAGAAGGGATGTGGGAAATACTACGTGGAGTCCAATGGCTCTGAAGCCATAGCTGAACACCACTCATATTGGTGGTGCAGCTTTGGTCTTGCAAGACTTTCTGTATTCTTCTGATTAGCTGGTTTGGGACGTGAGAGGATCCACTCACAAGAAACGTGTAGGAAGCAGAGCCAGAATGAGATCCCTGTTGTTGCTGCTTCTGCTGCTACTTCTTCTGCTGATGCCCCATGGAGTCTTTGGGGACCTAAAGACAAAATGCCCCTTGAATCTGGTCAGGGGAGAAAATGAAGCACACAATTATTACCGGCCAGGAGACTTCCTCATTAGTGGGATCATATCTCCAAAATACTTCTCTGAACAGCATCCATACAACTTTTCCCAGCCTCCATTCGCCAGGTTTGATGTGTAAGTAATTATGTGCAAGTGGTGGGTGTTATGCTTCTCCGCCTCCAATGTTTCCTGTTTCCCAAGGAAATAGCCTGGAAAGCCTGTAGCAATCCAGATATTGTTGGGGGATAATATCTCATTATCCTTGAACATTGGCCATGCTGCAGAGGCAGATTCAGGGGAGCAGGCGACCAGTTTGGATGCCTCAACCACTGGTCAGAATGGAGCGTGAGAGGTGGAAGGGCACCGAAAGTTGGCGTTGCACAGGGTGCCACTGAAATCTGAGACTCCAAGGTGGTCCACTGCATGCTGACTGGGGCAGATGGGAGTTGGAGTCAAAGAACAGCTGGTGTTCTAATAATCCCACCCGTTTTAGTTTCTGGTTCACTTGGTCATCCCTGGTGAAATGATCTATCTGTGCTGTGCTACCGTGATGCCTTTTGAAAGGATGCAATGCTAGAATGCAATTCAACCTTATCACAGATCAAAATGACGCATTGAATGATAGCACTGGCAGGTGGGTGGTGGAGTGGCTGCTACAGGCAAGTAGCTGCCAGGATTTGAATGTGGGAGGTCTTCTTTCCTGGTCCAGAAGCTCATTTTAAAATCCTGCTTAGCTAAATGAAAGCTTTCCACCACCACCACCCCCTCCTAATCCCCTTTCCTTTTGGTCATATCTGGCAAAACTCACCCTGCTTGACTACTGTGTTGCCTTTTGAAAAACAGTTGTGCAACTAAGGCAGCATTTCATGCAGGTTAGATCACATTCAATTCATAAAAACAACAACAACGATTTTATTATTTATACCCTGCCCATCTGACTGGGTTGCCCCAGTCACTCTGGGCTGCTTCCAACTCATCCATAAACATAATAAAATATAAAACTTCCCGATACAGGGCTCCTTTCAGATGTCTTCTAAAATCTGTGTAGCTCTTTATCTCCTTGACATCTGATGGGAGGGTGTGTAATGTCTCCGGAAAACCCTGGGCCTCAGCAATGAGGAAGCAACGCTGCTAGACAGTCTTTACCAAACAGCAGTTATAGTTTATTAAGGAATCATACACAGTAACGGCGTCCACACCAAAAGGGGAGGAAGCGACAGAATGAATTACAGGGAGGGGAACAGGTTCCAACTAAAACAAAATAAAAAAATTCCTTCCAGTAGCACCTTAGAGACCAACTAAGTTTGTTCTTGGTATGAGCTTTCGTGTGCATGCACACTTCTTCAGATACCAACTAAAATACCTGTATCCCAGCTAATAGGATTCAGATGCACACAATGAAATTCCACAGTTAAAGACACATACATCACATCTCCCTTTTACACTGAAGTTAAGGAAAGGTCACAAGTTACAAAAATTAAACACACATATTTAAAACTAAGATCATGACATATATCTTTGAGGCATATGCACACACCTGCCATATGAGGTTACATCCCACTTCTGACACCATGTAATGTCTCCGGAAAACCCTGGGCCTCAGCAATGAGGAAGCAACGCTGCTAGACAGTCTTTACCAAACAGCAGTCATAGTTTATTAAGGAATCATACACAGGAACGGCATCCACACTGAAAGGGGAGGAAGCGACAGAATGAATTACAGGGAGGGGAACAGGTTCCAACTAAAATACCTGTATCCCGGCTAATAGGATTTAGGTGCACACAATGAAATTCCACAGTTAAAGACACATACATCACAGGGTGTTCCACAGGGAGGGTGCCACTGCCGAGAAGGCCCTGTGCCTGGTTCCCTGTAGCCCTTTATTGGTGGTCTAAATACATGCCAACACAGCTTCCTCCTCTAACTTATTAACTTAAAGGTAGCAGATGTGGTTGAATGTGGTTGAATTGAATCTATGGTGTACAACCAAATCCATTGTGCACTCGGAGGTTTGGAGAGAATGGAGGGGAGGATGCTTCCACTGGCATTTTGGAGTGCATGTGGCTTTTTAATTTTTCATTTTAGACTCCCCAGTCTGCAGGCTCCTGTCGCCCAGCTCTACCTCCGCTTCCCCATCCGATGCCAAGCACCAGCATTGCGGCAGTGGGTTTTCACCTTACAAAAAGTCCCTCTCACACTCTGCCACCAACATGAAGACAATTATTTTGGGGTCAGCAATTATGAGATTCATATTGCCTAAAAAGCCCCTTAGATGTGACATTTTCTTTTCATTCAATGCTGATAAGCAGTTTGACAGTTTTTAATTGCTTTAATTTTTGCAGTCCATCATCTCGGTTCCACTGGCACATCTTGTCGTTCTTGTTCACCATCCAGGAGATAAACCACAACCCCCAGTTCTTACCCAACATCACCCTGGGCTACAACCTCTATGAGAACTATTTTGATGCCAGGATCACTTCTGATGCCATGATAGACCTGGTTGCAGGTGGCAGGAGCAACATTCCCAACTATAACTGCAGGAAATGGAATAACCTTCTGGCTGTTCTGGAGGGGGCCAATTCTATACTCTCAAAAGAGATTTCTGCCATGTCAGGCATCTACAAAATCCCACAGGTATGAAGGGAATGGTAAGAAATAGCATCAAAAAGTGAGAAAAGTATGGAATAATAATAATTTTATAATAATAATTTATTATTTGTACCCCGCCCATCTGGCTGGGTCTCCCTAGCCACTCTGGGCAGCTTCCAGCAAATATTAAAAAACAATACATTAACATGTTACAGATTAAAAACTTCCCTAAACAGGGCTGCCTTCAGGTATTTCCTAAATGTTATGTAGTTGTTGATCGCTTTGTCCTCTGATGGGAGGGCGTTCCACAGGGCGGGCACCACTACCGAGAAGGCCCTCTGCCTGGTTCCCTGTAGCTTTGCTTCTCGCAGTGAGGGAACCGCCAGAAGGTCCTCGGCGCTGGACCTCAGTGTCCGGGCTGAATGGTGGACACTGGGGGGTGTCCACGGGGGTGGAGACGCTCCTTCAGGTATACAGGACCGAGGCCGTTTAGGGCTTTAAAGGTCAGCACCAACACTTTGAATTGTGCTCGGAAACGTACTGGGAGCCAATGTAGCTCTCTCAGGACCGGTGTTATGTGGTCCCGGCGGCCACTCCCAGTCACCAGTCTAGCTGAAGCATTCTGGATTAATTGCAGTTTCCAGGTCACCTTCAAAGGTAGCCCCACGTAGAGCGCATTGCAGTAGTCCAAACGGGAGATAACTATAGCATGCACCACTCTGGCCAGACAGTCTGCAGGCAGGTAGGGTCTCAGCCTGCATACCAGATGGAGCTGGTAGACAGCAGCCCTGGACACAGAATTAACCTGCGCCTCCATGGACAGCTGTGAGTCCAGAATGACTCCCAGGCTGCACACCTGGTCCTTCAGGGGCACAGTTACCCTGTTCAGGACCAGGGAATCCCCCACACCCGCCCACCCCTGTCCCCCCAAAAACAGTACTTCTGTCTTGTCAGGATTCAACCTCAATCTGTTAGCCACCATGGAAAAATTCAGGGCTCTTCCCCCCCCCCCCAAAAAAAAAAAAATCCAGCCATCACCAATCTGGCACCATCCAGATTTTTTGACTTCAACTCCAATTAGTCACAGCCAGCACAGATGTTGTTAGATAATAATAATTTCAGATTAATAAATATCTGGTCCTTATCCTGGAAGCAAAACAAAACACCAATCTTCTCCTTTCCTTGCTAGATCAGTTATGGGTTGTTTCCTCAAGTTCTTGATGATAAAACTCAGTTCCCTTTTCTGTACCGAATGGTCCCCAAAGAAGAAAGTCAATACTTGGGTATTATCAAGTTGCTCCTGCATTTCAGATGGACATGGATTGGCCTCTTAGCTCCAGAGAACGATGACGCAGAAAGATTTATCAGTGCCTTGACACCTCTGATGATCAGAAGTGGGATTTGCATTGCTCTGTCAAAAAGAATTCCAGAAAAGAATCCATATCAAATGTCCAGTTTGAATGAACCATTTGTCCTATGGAGACAACTCGGTGTATTTGTTTACTATGAAAATACTCGCATGGGGTGGGTTCCAATCGTGGCGCTACAAGAAGCACTTGGGGAACAAATTGGGCCAAAAGTCTGGATCACAATAGGTTTAAAGGACATCAATGTGTTTTTATCTTATCCTCCTGATTTATTCCAGTACATCCACGGGTCTTTGTCCTTCATAATGAAGATGGGGAGAAGGACTAAGCGTGACTACTATAAGCCATCTTCCTATATTCTTCATCACTTCTGGCAGAAAGCATTTCATTGTTCATATTCAAAACATGTGCTGTCTGTGAAAGGTTGGAGAAGATGCACAGAGAACCAGAAACTGGAAGTGCTGCCCCAAGAGGAGCTGCAGAGAGCCCTGTCTCAAGACAGCTACATCAATTACTTCAATATCCAAGCTGTGGCTCATGCCTTAAATGCCGCATATTCAGCTAGATCAAAGAGGATGTTGGTGGCTGGTGGAGGAGACAGGTTGGAACATCAAAGGCTACATCCATGGCAGGTAGTTTCTCTCCCTTTCTGCAAATGGCAGTAAGGTAAAGGGTAAAGGGACCCCTGACCATTAGGTCCAGTCGTGTCTGACTCTGGGGTTGCGGTGCTCATCTCGCTTTATGGGCCGAGAGCCGGCGTACAGCTTCCGGGTCATGTGGCAATCATGACAAAGCCACTTCCTTTACCTTTGTATTTGTCAAAAGAGCACAGGACAGTTCTCGATACAGTAAAACAAGATAATAAAATGCAGCTCAAATCAGTTTTTGAAACAAAACAACTACAGATAATATAATACAAAATGCAAAAATGCAAAAGATCTAATCAGAGGCCAGCAACCTTTTTCAGCCGTGGGCCGGTCCACCATCCCTCAGACCATGTGGTGGGTCGGACTATATTTTTTGGGGGGGGGGGATGAACGAATTCCTATACCCCACAAATAACCCAGAGATGCATTTTAAATAAAAGCACACATTCTAATCATGTACAAACACGCTGATTCCTGGACCGTCCGTGGGCTGGATTAAGAAGGCGATTGGGCCGCATCTGGCCCACGGGCCTTAGGTTGCCTACCCTGATCTAAATGCTAATTGTGTTATATAAAGATCTAACCTTTCTTTTGTGTAATGAACTTACTGTGTAAAAGGTTTTGTGATTTTATATAAAATGTGGTCTATAAATTTTTTTAGTTAGTAAATAAATAAGTAAATAAATAAATACGTTTCCGAGCACAATTCAAAGTGTTGGTGCTGACCTTTAAAGCCCTAAATGGCTTCGGTCAAGTATACCTGAAGGAGCGTCTCCACCCCCATCGTTCAGCCCGGACACTGAGGTCCAGTGCCGAGGGCCTTCTGGCGGTTCCCTCACTGCAAGAAGCAAAGCTACAGGGAACCAGGCAGAGGGCCTTCTTGGTAGTGGCACCCGCCCTGTGGAATGCCCTCCCAGCAGAGGTCAAAGAGATAAACAACTACCAGACTTTTAGAAGACATCTGAAAGCAGCCCTGTTTAGGGAAGCTTTTAATATTTAATAGATTATTGTATTTTAACATTCTGTTGGAAGCCGCCCAGAGTGGGGAAGCCCAGCCAGATGGGCGGGGTAAAGGTAAAGGGACCCCTGACCATTAGGTCCAGTCGTGACCTACTCTGGGGTTGCGGCGCTCATCTCGCTTTATTGGCCGAGAGCTGAGGTCCAGTGCCGAGGGCCTTCTGGCGGTTCCCTCACTACGAGAAGCAAAGCTACAGGGAACCAGGCAGAGGGCCTTCTCGGTGGTGGCACCCGCCCTGTGGAACGCCCTCCCATCAGAGGTCAAAGGGATCAACAACTATATAACCTTTAGAAAATACCTGAAGGCAGCCCTCTTTAGGGAAGCTTTTAATGTTTTATAGATTATTGTATTTTAATGCTCTGTTCAAAGCCGCCCAGAGTGGCTGGGGAAACAAAGCCAGATGGGCGGGGTATAAATAATAAATTATTATTATTATTATAAATAAATAAATAAATAGAATGCCTGAAGAAGGCATACAATTTAGTTGAGCTATCATAGGCAGATTTGGGGCAATGTAACTGGTTCCCCTGTGCTGGGCACTGAGCCAAGGAGTGTGCTATAGGGCATCACAACTATGACGTACTGCACACGCAGAATGGAAGGTGAGAATTGAGGGGCTACTGAAATTGGGAAGACTGAAGTCCACCCCTGGCCCCAATTCGTAACAGCTCAAAGTGAGCAATGCTGAGAAAGTCAGTATAGTTTTATATTTCCTTAATGCTGCTATATCCTTTCCATTTCAGCTCCACCTTTTCTTAAGAGAAATCCCATTTCTGAATACTTCAATGGGCAGGCTATATTTGGATGAGAATGGAGAGCTGCCAGGCAACTACAATATTGAGAACTGGGTTATGTTTCCCAATAAGTCTCGTGTTAGAGGGAAAATTGGGAGCATAGAGAGGGGAGCCTCCCCTGACATAAAGTTTACCATTAACGCAGAAGCCATTGTCTGGCCCCAACAGTTTAAAAAGGTAAGAGACTCCTTATGTCACATGACAAATATTAAAATCCAATTAGTACTTAGTACTTTATATGGAACTTCAACTAAAATCCTTTCCACAAATATTCCATTGAATATTGTGCTGTGCAGGGAACTGCACTTAATAGTTTGTGATGCACCAGCATTTCCTAAGTTTCTGTACATAGGAAATCAGTCCTGAGTGCTCACTGGAAGGACAGATCCTGAAGCTGAGGCTCCAGTACTTTGGCCACCTCATGAGAAGAGAAGACTCCCTGGAAAAGACCCTGATGTTGGGAAAGGTTGAGGGCACAAGGAGAAGGGGACGGCAGAGGACGAGATGGTTGGACAGTGTTCTCGAAGCTACCAACATGAGTCTGACCAAACTACGGGAGGCAGTAGAAGACTGGCATGCTCTGGTCCATGGGATCACGAAGAGTTGGACACGACTGAAGGACTAAACAACAACAACAACAACAACAACAACAACAACAACAACTTGTCTTTAAATACTTTATACTTTGAACTGAACTGTGTGGCCAAGGAATTTTCTTAACCGTGAGCTCTGAAAAAGGCTGACAACTGGAGAGCAAGCATACTCTGATGTTCTGATGGAATATTCTGCTGGAGGTGCAGGTAATCTGCTGACCACACTGGTTAAAGTGTGACATGCTATCAGGAACAGATACCACTGACTGTTAGGTTCAGTCACAGACAACTCTGGGGTTGCAGCGCTAATCTCGCTTTACTGGCCGAGGGAGCCGGCATTTGTCCGCAGACAGCTTCCGGGTCACGTGGCCAGCATGACTAAGCCGCATCTGGCAAACCAGAGCATCGCACGGAAACGCCGTTTACCTTTCTGCCGGAGCGATACCTATTTATCTACTTGCACTTTGATGTGTTTTCGAACTACTAGGTGGGCAGGAGCTGGGACTGAACAACAGGAGCTCACCCCGTAGCAGGGATTCGAACCGCCGACCTTCTGATCAGCAAGCCCCAAGACTCAGTGGTTTAGACCAGCGTTTCCCAACCGGTGTGCCGCGGCACACTAGTGTGCCGCGAGACACCGGCTGATGTGCCGCGGAAAAAGGGACCTGCAGCCCAGGGCTGCACAGGACCGTGGCGGCGGTGCTACTGGAGCCCGGCGGCGAAGCGGAAGCCAGGGCGGCGCTGCTCCTTTGGCTGCTGCTGCAGCAGCAACAGCAGCCTCACGCGAGAATCCCAACTGGAAGCCGCGCGCGCGCCGCGCTACAGCTGATCCCAGAGGTAACTCTGGGTCAGGAGACCCGGTGCAGCCGGGTGGGGGAGGAGCGGTGTGCCGCGAGATTTTTTCATTGATTCAAGTGTGCTGTTGCCTAGATTAGGTTGGGAAACACTGGTTTAGACCACAGCGCCACCCGCATCCCAGTGTAGGGGATAGGACTTGGGAAATCATAGTTCAAATCCTGCTCAGCCAAAACAAACCTCACTGGATGACCTTCAGCTAGATATAGTATCTCCGCCTAGCATAGCACACAAGGTTGTTTTTAGGGGCGGTTGTTTTTAGGGGCGGATTTTCTTTTTTAGTTAATTGGGAGAAAGGTGGTGTTAATATTACTAATAACAATAGCCACAGTATTAATATAGTGGTAGAAGAGAAAGTCTCTTTACCACAATGTAGTGGCACCCCATGATAGTTTATCTTCCCCTTCTTTCCAGGACCCAGAACTCTTAGGAAAAAATTAAATAATAATAATTCAGGAGACATTTTTTTAGTTAGCATCATCAGGGGGTGGTATATTTAATTTCTGCTCTTTATCAGTGTGTTTCATTGCTGCATTTTGTTTTGCGCTATTATTCTGCCATTATTATATTATTTTTGCCTATTCTGTCCATTGCCTTGAGCATAAGTTTCTTTAGAAATGATAGATATAAATGTTGAAACAAGCAAGCAGACACACCAAAGAGGTTTCCCTTCCATGCTCTTTTGCATCAAAAGTGCTTCCCTGAAAAAAGGCACATGGGCTCAGTGAGATCCCCTTCAGTACTCCATAGGCACAGACGCTCCTAACCCTTCACCCTTGATGAACCTTCTTCTCTGCATGGCTAGACTGTGCCTCTCTCCAGGTGTACCAAAAGCTGTCTACCGGGATATACCAAGGTGGTTCAAGAAGGACAACCACTTTGCTGCTATGCTTGTGCTCCATGTGCAAAAGGGATGATCTCCACTGAGGAAGGTGAGTGAATCAAAGGTTAGGAAATTCTTTAGGAGAATATAAATAGGGTGAAGAATCACTCAGTGAGACTTTCTTTTTTTAAAAAAAAAATCATTTTTATTAATTTTCCAATAAAAACAGCCAATTAACAAATCCATCAAATCATGATCATAATCCAATTAAAAACAATAAACTAAAATAAAAAACCAACCAAATTACAATCCAAATTATTAATTATTATTTTTTCCGGGCTTCCATAGTCTGGACCTCTGAAGTATATCTCCAATATTTTTGTTCCTGCCTTCTTCTTGTTGTTCTCATATTTTCCACATTCCGATCTTAATGCTTTAAAGTTCTCCGTCCCTGGCTATGCGATTCTCAATCATGTCAGAAATCATATATCCTTTCATCCATTGGGTACAGCTTTATTTGTGTGTGTGTGTGTATGTGTATATATATATATATATATATATATATATATATATATATATATATGTATATGTATATGTATATATATATATGTATGTATATATATATAGTCAACTGTCTATTTGCCAGCACAGCTTTTCCTGACTTCATTCCAATCTTCCAATCCGGGCTGTTGTCCAAGTCTATTGTTTGAAGTTTAATGACACAGCAACTCCCAAGTTGTTAAATTATTCCAGTCCGGGCTGTTGTCCAAGCCTGTCGTTTGAAATTTAATGATTAAGTTGTTAAGTTGTTAAATTGTTGAGCATACTGCTTGCAATATCACAATGTAAATGAACTGTATTCCACAGATATAAGTCATTTGGCGATCGATCAGCTTTCCCAGAGACCACACAAATCCCCCCTCTGGGCCCTAGAAGGGGGGTTGCTAGACATCCATTTAGCCTTCTCTCTCACTCATAATGAAGAAATTCTGCAAACATATGTTATCCCAAATTGTTGTCTCAAGTCATTATAAAGTCAACTAGCAAGTATTTCCCACTTCCCTCGAAAAAGGGGAAATTCTCATTTTTCCATGCTGCATCATATTAACAAGCGCCATCTTGTTTCTTCTTTTATCTTTATCAAGTCTTTCAAGTCTAAATAAAGCTGTGCAATTGAATGCTTAATTATAAATAGATTCTAAAACATCTGTACTTTTTTAAAAAAATAGGTTTCTTAATGAGGCTTGGCATAGAAAAACAATTGTAGGTATTGAGAAGAAGAAAAAAGAACATACCAATCACCTCCGTAAATCCAAACACCATGATGAGAATCTCTTTGAAGTTCGAGCTTAAACAACAGGGACTGTGCAGTTCTGCAGGGTTTTTCCCCAGTCTTCTTCGGTCCAGACTATGTCTGTTTATTGTCCAAATCTAATTATTTTATCAAACAGATATTTCCGGCTTGTGAGAGTGACTTCGGACAGTGCCAGCCGTGCCGTGCTCTGGGACCCAGCGTCCTGCCGCTTGCACTTTGATGCAAGCTGACAATCTTGGACAGTCTGCGGGTCTACGAGACAGTCCTCCCCCACCCTGGGGAGTCTGCCAGGGCTAATTACCCCCATATCAACCCTGAATTACGGGCACGGCTGAGGTCCGATCGTGTGGGAGTCAGCCATTTCTCACCGCCAGAAACAGGAAGCCCACTCAGAGAGACTTTCAGTGAAGATTCTAAAAACATTTATGAGCATTTATAAAGAATTTTGCCTCTCCTTCCCTAATAAGCAGGTGTCATCTCCCCATAAGAATCTTTTCCCCCGAAAAGGTAATAGAACAGCTCGTTTGGTTGTACATGATGCTGAAGCCACTCTTTTCCCCCCTTCAGATGCAGACCATTGCATCAAATGCCCAGAAGATCAGCATCCAAACAAGGACCAAGATCAATGTGTCCCCAAGATTATCACCTTCCTGGCTTATACAGAACAATTGGGGATCATCTTAACTTCTGTCACCACATTCTTGTCTTTAACAACAGGCATTGTGTTAGGAATCCTTGTTAAATACAAGGAGACTCCCATAGTGAAAGCCAACAACCGAGACCTCTCCTATATCCTCCTCTTCTCCCTTCTGCTTTCCTTTTTCTCCTCCTTCCTCTTTATTGGGAGGCCAAGGAAAGTGACCTGCTTTCTCCGACAAACAGCCTTCAGCATTATCTTCTCAATTGCCGTCTCTTCTGTTTTGGCAAAAACCATCACTGTGGTGCTGGCCTTCCTGGCCACAAAGCCAGGGAACAGGGCGAGGAGATGGCTAGGGAAGAGTCTCACCAACTCCATTGTCATTTGCTGTTCCAGTGTCCAAGTTGTCATCTGCATCATCTGGCTAGGTATCTCTCCCTCATTCCCAGATTCTGACATGCACCTCCAGGCTGGAGAGATCATCCTTCTGTGCAATGAAGGATCTGTTGCCATGTTTTACACTGTCCTGGGCTACATGGGCTTCCTGTCTGCCATCTGCTTCACGGTCGCTTTCCTAGCCAGGAAGCTGCCTGGGGCCTTCAATGAAGCCAAGCTGATCACCTTCAGCATGCTGGTCTTCTGCAGTGTTTGGGTGTCCTTTGTGCCCACCTACCTGAGCACCAAGGGGAAGTACATGGTAGCCGTGCAGGTCTTCTCTATGTTGGCCTCCAGTGCTGGGCTTCTGGGCTGCATCTTCCTTCCCAAGTGCTACATTATTGTACTCAGGCCTGATCTGAATACAAAGGAGCACCTGACAACAAAAAGTAAAGATGGCATCTAATTCTTAAAGTACAGTGGTACCTTGGTCGTCAAACTTAATCCATGCCGGGAGTCCGTTCAAATCCCAGAACTGTTTGAAAAAGAAGGTGCAGCTTCCGATTGGCTGCAGGAGCTTCCTGCACTCAATCGGAAGCTGCGGAAGCCATGTCGGACATTTGGCTTCCAAAAAAATGTTTACAAACCAGAACGCACACTTCCGGGTTTGTGGAGTTCAGGAGACGATTTGTTTGGGAGCCAAGCCACTTGAGAACCAAGGTACCACTGTATTCTGTTTTGACAGTTGATGGTGAGCACAGTGGTACCTCTACTTACGAATTTAATGCGTTCCGAATGCAAATTCGTAAGTAGAAAAAATTCGTAAGTAGAATCCCCATAGGAATGCATGGGGGGGGGGAATTCGTAAGTTGAAGAAATCCTATTCAAAAATTCGTAAGTCGAAAAAATCCTATTAAAAGCGGCCGCGACGTCTTTTCGTAAGTAGAAAAAATTCGGATGCGGCGGCCATTTTGTTTTACCGGAAGTCACTCGTAACTCGAAAAAAACGTAAGTAGAGTTACTCGTAAGTAGAGGTACCACTGTAATGTAGTTGTAGTTGGCTATGTAGTTGTCTGTAGAATATAGCTCCTTGAAGTTCAATCTCTCTTCATTTTGCATAAATCATAAATGATGAAAATGAATACAGAATGACTCCAGCAGCCACACACCCTTTAAGCTTATTGTTCAACATGCATGGTTTCATCATAGCCTGATTCCCACTTGATTCCACTGGTGGAATGCTCTCCCCAAGGTGACTTGCCTGGCACCTTCGTTACATATCTTTAGACATCCGGCAATAAAATTCCTCTAAATTTAGACCTTTAGCTAATTAAACACTATTGTCTTTTAAACTGGAGCAGAGGAGGTATTGGGTGTTGTCGTTTTATTGTACAGTATGTTGTGTATTTTTGTTCCTGTTTCCATGAAGTTTCTCTTATTTACGTAAGATCTGCCATAATTTCGAGAGGTTACATGACACTAGGTAAAGGTAAAGGGACCCCTGACCATTAGGTCCAGCCGTGTCCGACTCTGGGGTTGCGGCGCTCATCTCGCATTATTGGCCGAGAGCGGGCGTACAGCTTCCGGGTCATGTGGCCAGCATGACAAAGCCGCTTCTGGCGAACCAGAGCAGCGCACGGAAACGCCGGAGCGGTACCTATTTATCTATTTGCACTTTGTGCTTTCGAACTGCTAGGTTGGCAGGAGCTGGGACCGAGCAAAGGGAGCTCACCCCGTCGCAGGGATTCGAACCGCCAACCTTCTGATCAGCAAGCCCTAGGCTCTGTGGTTTAACCCACAGCGCCACCTGGGTCCCAGGTACATGACACTACTTTGCAAGAACTTCCATCATTGAGGGTCTCATGTTTCTGGGGCCCAATGGCTGGCTGGGGGTGGGGGGAATGAAACCCGTTGTTTAGGATCAGGGGCAATGAGCCAGGCTCATAGAGAGTTTACATCACACCCCCAAAGGCTTTTTTTCAGCCGGAAGGCACTGGAACACTGTTCCAGCACCTCTCCCCTGCTGTGCCTCTGGCTCACAAGAAGACCCTCCCTGGAGTGCAAAGGGGACATCCTCTATGGTCTCTGCAGAGGGTCTTCTCATGAGCCAGAGGCGCAGCGGGGATTTGATGAGGCTCTTCAGCCTCCCAGTTGACAGCTGACGCATGGAAAGAAGCCTTCCAGGGCCTCAGCTTGGCATGCTGTCCTGCCTCTCTGGCAGGTGATATGCATGGGAAAAGCTTCCCTGTGCATCAGCTCTGCCCATCCACAGAGCTGCCCTGTCCCTCCTGCTTGCATGCGCAAGCCGGAGAGCCCTTAAATCAAAAGGGGTTTTCAGTGCCCACAAGCAAGGTTAGTCACAACTCAAAACCCACAACTTATGATCAGGAATAAATCAGCCATGTAGAGGAGTTCAGGCCCATGCAGAGCTTGTCTGAGGCTCAGGGTGGGAGTCTTGTTAGAATAAGGGGTGCAGGTGGCACTGTGGTCTTAACCACTGAGCCTCTTGGGCTTGCCAATTGGAAGGTTGGCAGTTCGAATCCGCTTGATGGTGGTGTCCCAGCTTCTGCCAACCTAGCAGTTTGAAAGCACACCAGTGCAAGTAGATAAATGGGTACCACTGCAGCGGGAAGGTAAACGGCATTTCCATGCGCTCTGGCTTCCTTCACAGTGTTCCGTTGCGCCAGAAGCAGTCTAGTCATGCTGGCAACGTGACCCAGAAAGCTGTCTGTGGACAAACACCAGCTCCCTCACCCTCAAATTGAGATGAACACCACACGCCATAGTTGCCTTTGACTGGGCTTAACCGTCCAGGGGTCCTTTACCTTTTCCCCCCATTGTTAGAATAAAGTTATAAACTCAAACAAAAAAGCAGTTGGTCCCTGGCAAGGCCCCCCTGGCCAGCTTAGCCCTCTGAAGTCCGAGGCAAGTATATCTGGCTGTCCACCCTGCCTCTGCATGAGCCTGGAGGTTATCACAATCCACTCAGAAAACAACATGTGGGTTTATTTGGGGGTTTATTTAAACAATGAAATGACCACATAGAGAGGTCGCACTGTGGGAGTGGCCCAAAGGGCTACAATAAATGTGATAATGTATACCTCTGTAAATCCTTGAGTGTGCTTCTAATATAAAAGTTATGGTAGCCTGTCACTTTAAGAAACTGCTGATTTTGCAAGTTGCCGGGGGGGGGGGGGCTCCATTGGGTAGAAATACAGCTAATATGTAAACCACAAAGATACAGCACAAAGCTAGAACATAAGTTGCTACAGGATGCAAATGGCTACACGTAACATAGGTTCCCAACATGCACACTAACAAAATGTATTCATGCAAGGTCATAGCAGAACACGGTGGGAATCAGAGCTTAGTCAGCAGAAACAGCCATTGCTTATGCATATGATTGGTCTAACAATTTAAATGAGGCAATGATGTATATGATTGGTGGAAATTGAAATGCTTTGTTTGAAACTTTATAAATACCACTGCCCAGACCACTGGGCGCAGTTGCAACTTTTGCAGAGCTATCCTACTGTAACCTATTGCTTTGCAATAAACAATGTGGTAATTCATCCTCTTCAATCTCTTGTGTCTTTTTGGCTCGATACAAGAATTAAGGCATTTTTGCTTGCAACAACACAACCCACCCAAAAGACAATTTATACATTCAGCAGCCTCTTTAAAAGGTGTATCAGATACCAAACAGACCCTCCAAGTGTCCCTATTTTCCAGTGACAGTCCCGGATTACAGAAGCCTCCGCGGTTTCTGATTTGATCCCAGAATGTCCCGCTTTTCCTTAGGACATCCCTATGTTGGAGGGTCTGGAGTTATGCGACCCCTGAGCCAACGAGATAAGAAACTATGCAACCATTAGAAAACATCTGTATAGAGAAGTTTTTTTTATGTTTAATGCTTAATTCTGTTTTTATATGTGTTGGAAGCTGCCCAGAGGAGCTGGGGGAACCCAGTCTGATGGGTGGGGTATGTTTGTATGTATGTATGTATGGGATGCGGGTGGTGCTGTGGTCTTAGTCATGCTGGCCACGTGAGTGCCGCAACCCCAGAGTCGTTCGCAACTGGATCTAATGGTCAGGGGTCCCTTTACCTGTATGTATGTATGTATGTATGTATGTATGTATGTATGTATGTATAACATCATCATTGTTGTTATTATTTAATAGGGCATCTCTATTTACATCAGAGAAATGTTGGGGATTTATGTTTGTGGGTTGCATGTATTCTATAGCAATCAGGTTCTCAAACAATATTATTAGTCAGGGCACAAGGATGTGCAGAAGACAGGCTCTCCTTATTTTATGCATCACACTTTTCAGGCAAGAAATTGTCTCCCCTTCCCCTTGATTCTCATGTCTAGCTGATTGGTCTCACAGGCAACATTTGTGCAATTCCCTGAAGCTATTCCAAGAATAGGAATGGTGACATGGAGGAGAACAGTTGCATTGCAGTCCCTGTAGGACTTGAGACGCAGGTGCAGAAGTAGAAGAAACCTTGTTTACAGGACTTCACAGAAGTGGCTGTTTGGCCTTGATGTGGGTCACTGTGAGGGTGAAAGGTGAGTTTGGTCTTTAGCTGATGAAGCACCTTCATAAGGGTCATGGCCAAGATATTCACTTAGAAAGAGAAAGCGTATGTTTACTTACACCTTATCTCGTTGAAGTTCAGTCTATGTGTTCTCCGTTTGCGCCTCCCGTTTTTGTCTTCATTTCTACAACTGTTTATTACTACTATTTTAGTCTATGAGGTTCTTTGTCCTGATTTTGTCAATGGTCTTCTTCGATGTTGTTGACGTGTAGTGGTGGGCTGTATGTTTGTTTTTATAGGAACACGTTTGTATCTGTGGAAGGTGTGGTATCTGGCCCAAAATGTGAGTAGCGGCGTTGTTGTCCAGCCTCTCTCTACAGCCGGTCGAGGTAGCGTCCCAAACCGTGAAAATGGCGATTTCTCCCGGCGTGGCTCTATATCTGCCGGCAGAGCCAGCAGTAGTGTTTGTGGGCGGTCTGTCTGTCGATTGGATGGTGGTAGTAACGAGGGGTCAGAAACAGGTGTGTTGTGCTGTGCTGTTTAACGTCCACTGGAGGGCGCTATTTTTTGCACAAAATCACATTTTTACCTGGGAAAGGTGTGGTATTTGTGCAATGTAAGTACATATGATCACTCCCATATGGGCATGGAACGTTGTGTCCAAATTTGAACGGAATCGATCAAGGAGTTACAGAAAAAGGCGATTGTTAACTAACACCCAACTTGAACGATATAGATAATCCCCTGACATGGAGTAGCTGCTTCTAAACATTATTAAATTCTGAAACTTGATTTTGTTTTGTTTCTTTGACAGCAGGGGTTGGTAATCTTTTTCAGACTGTGGGCTGCATTCCCTTCTGGACAAACTTCTGGGGACCACATGCCAGTGGCGGGCAATTCCAGAGGTAAAATTTGTCAGAATAATGGGAATGCAGCCTAGTTTCTACGCACACTCCTCCATCCTCCACTTAGGCTAGGATGGCCATACATCTGGACGTATGGCAACCCATGGCCAAAAAAAGCTCTGGATTTTGAAATATGGCAACCCTAACTTAGGCAAGTATGTGGCATTGTTAAAATTCTAGGACACATTTCAGCCAGGCAAAAGCACACAAGTAGGATACAAAGCAGGGTAAGTAATTAGTATGGGAGCTACCATGCCCTTCTAGCAGAGACACCATCTTGCGCCCAATATGGAGTATGCAGAGATGGCAAAACTGACAGGGAAGATCCAAAACCAGGGAGATCAAGTATTTTCTAAAGACTGAAGCAAATTTGTAATTTATTTAAAAGATTACTGTAGACAGTTAAAATCACTGGCAGGAATGTAATGACACTTGTAATGTGGATTTTTATTTATTATAATTATGGATATTTAACAGATGGATAATGGTAAAAGATGCAGCAAATTTTATCTTATACTGCAGGCAGGGCCGGATTTAGGTTTGATGAGGCCCTAAGCTACTGAAGGTAACAGGGCCCTTTATATGTCCAGCTGTCCTTTGTCAACAACAAATTGTCGCTGTTTTTTGTGTTGAATATATGCTATATGGTAATTTATGGATCTAATAGGTATCTAAAGCCATTTGCACATAACCAAATATGTATTTCATCAAAGTAATTGTTGAGCTGAAATACAATTAAGAAGTAAATTAACAGTGAAATACAATTAAGAAGAAGTATATGGGGCGGGGAGAGAGTGGGGCCCTAAGCTATAGCTTGTTTAGCTTATATGTAAATCCAGCACTGCATGGAGGGAAGTTTAGGGGAACCAACAGTTCAAAAGAACCTTGTATTTTAATATTTGAAACGGTTATCTTAAAATGTATAAAATTGTGAAAAAAAACAATATTTTTTTTTAAAAGGAGATTAAAGCATTCTCCTTGTCAGGGGTTATATGTGCCCGGCCCAGAGGCATAGCAAGCCCAGGTGGTACCCGGGGGCGGAATTTTTTTTGTCACCCCCCACCACTTCAATTTTAAAAAAAATTTTAAAAAATTAAAAAGTGTCACCCCCCTCTGATGGTGCCACTTTGTGAGGTGTGGGGGGTTGTGTGTGTGTCTATTATCTCTTTTTTTCAATGAAGTTAAAATTAAAAAAAAAAAAAATTAAAAAAAATTTTTTTGAAAAAAGTGTCACCCCCCTCTGGGGTGGAACCCGGGGCGGCCTGTCCCCACCCCCGTTGCTACGCCCCTGGGGCCCCGGCCCCCTTTTTTATCTTCACAGCAACCCTGTGAGATGGGCGAGGCTGTGAGATGGTTGTCCCGACACCAAAGTTTTGAAACTACAGAAAACAGCCTTAGGATGTCTGGAGGGGGTGTGTTTATTTTTCCTAATCATGGTTGGGGGGGGGACACTTGTTTTTCCTCCTCCTTTTGCATTCTGCTGTAACGTATCAGGGCTATGAAATGTCCCACCTTAATATCAAGAGGGGCACTCTAACCACTAGGCCACAGCTGTCTCGCTTGGAGCAGACCCTCTGCAGAATGCAAATCCCCCCGCCCTGAAAATGCAGGAAGAAAAGGGACTCTGGCAAGGAGGGGGGCGCTTTGTGGGGTCCCATAGGCAGAACCCACAATATCCTTAGCACCATAAAGTTCGGGTGGGGGGGGGAGCGAAACTGGCTCTTCAAGGGTTAAAGGCAGCGATTATATTACTACAGAGGGGGAGGGGGAATGCGTCACTTCCTCCTCCGTTTGTCACGCCCTCCCGCATTTGAAATGCTGCGAGGGAGGAGATTCTGGAGCGTGGAAGACTGTGCCTTTTGCAAGGTAGGGAAAAGGGGGAGATATTTCTTGGAGGGGGGCCTCCCGTGCCAGAGCAGCTGCTTTGCAGGAGAGAAGCCCACCAGGAGAGGGCAGTTTTGCAAAGGGGCAGCGGTGGGAGGGAGCATGCGTGGGGTGGCACCCCCAATTCAGCCCCCAAAGAGCTGCTATGAGTGCAGAAGGCTTTAAGGGGTGCAGGGGCGCCCCAGGAGGAGAGCAAGGCAAGAAGGCAAGGCGGGGGGAGAGGCAGTTTTAGGGTGGGGCTGGAAACACACACCTCCAAGGAAAGGAGACAGGAGGGCTCTAGGAAGAGGATGGGGGAGGCATTCATGTTTTGGAAAAGTGGGGGGGGGCTGTCTGCGCTAGGTAGAGGGGGCAAGATTAGCCCAAGATAGTTCTGGCATAACCCCACAGTTGTGTGGGATCAACTGCTTCACCGTATACTGGTGTTCTGACTTTTAAAACACTTCCATCAATCATTCGGGCCTTTTTTTTTTAATACTATTTATTAAATTGTCCACTTTAACAATCCAATCAAACCATACTAAATATTCCAAATTATACATATCATTAAATAATCAAACAGTCCAAATATTATGCCAAATTATATATTTAAAAAATTGAGGCATCTTCCCATGTTCTGAGGTCAGGGGGTGGGGTCCTGATCATCTCATACTACTTCTACTGCTTTCATAATTTTCGCATTAGTTCCCATAAATCATTCTGATGTTAATCCTCATTACTTTTCACAGCCTCTGAGTTTATCAAACGAGCGAGACAAAACAAAACAATATATTCTGTGTGGAATTTACGTCCAGAGTTCCCAGGTACAATTTCAATTGATATCCGTCATCCCTTGCTAAAATACATGATGCCAGGGCCTGACTCTGGTAGGGTGAACCCACGATGCTTCTGACTGCCAGTTGCCAGGACCCACAGCAGGGGAGAGCGGGTGTTGTGTGCGAATCCTGTTTGCCAGCTTCCCGCAACCACCTGCTCTGCCACTGTGAGAGCAGAGCGGAGCCTGGGGGCTCCAAACACACTGCACTGCATTCTTCTTCTTCTTTCAATAATATTTATTGAGCTTCCCATTTTAACAATCCAGTAAAAGCCACATTAAGCCTTCTACAGGGTCATACCATCATCAGTTCACCTGCGCTACTATTGTCGACACGGGCCGGCAGCAATTGCTCTTTGAGGGTTTCCAGGCACGGAGTGCCAGCCCTACCTGGGGACTGAATCTGGGACTAGGACTTCTTATTATAGGAAGATCCTCTTTCAGGCATGACACCACTTTCCTCGCATGGTGGGGTCCAGGAGGGGGGGGCACTCCTCATTTATCATGGAAGCTGCAAGTGGGAGCTCCACACCTAGGCTGGGTTATCATTCCCCAGCAAAATGTCTAGGGCAGGAGAATCCCTGCAGGGGCTCTGAGGCTCCCTTTGCTTCTTCCTTCCTCCCAGGAACCTGCAGCTTCTGAGCTCCTCAGGAAGGATGGAAGAGGCCGATCCTGCAAACCTAGCGAGGATGGAAGGAGGAAGATGGACGGTTGACCTGGTCAGGCTGCCTCCTGCATCCCTCCCCACAACCTCTGACTGTTCTCTCTCAGGACCCTCAGAGAGATCTGGTGAGTTCCAGGGAATGGAGATGGGGGCATGGAGGGATGTTGGGAGTGGGAAAGCACTCTGGCAAGCAAAGGGCCAGAGCTCTGGGCTGTGAGAGATAAAAGATACCACCCTGCTGAGAGCCTGTTTTTCATATGCTTTTCAATTGGGTTTGTTTTTTAGTGTTTAAACTGTTTTTAACAGTTATAAGGGCATTTTGTGGGATATACCTGGGAGGGGAGGAGCAGGGGGAGGCCCAATTTCAGTGGTTCTGGGTAGGCGGAGGGATGGTGTGGGAGGAGGGGCAGGCTGGGTAAGAGGCACACGGCACAGGTAGTTAGTGCCAGCCCCCCCCCCATCCTAGGGAATTGTGGTTGTGATATCAGGCAGCCCTCGGGTCTGCAACTGCTGCTGTTGAACACCAGGTCGGCTCAGAATAAAATCTCCCTCATCCATAATCTGATTATGGATGTGGAGGCTGATCTGGCATGTATCACTGAAACCTGGGTGGGTGAACAGGGTGGCGTTGGTCTCACCCAGCTGTGCGCACTCAGTGCAGCATCAGGCCAGGCTCAAGGGTTGCTGTGGTCTATAGAGATTCTCTGTCTCCAGGCTCTCTGTCCAGTTCGGGGTGTGTGAATCTAGAGTGTGTGTTCCTGGCATTGGGCAATCGGGACAGATTAGGGATTCTGCTGGTTTACCGCCCGCCTCGGATATGCCTTCTGGGAATCCCCACTTGAAGTTTATTTCCTTTTTCCTTAACATCTGAGTCAGTGGGCGATATTGTTCACGTTTTTTCAATAAGCGAAGTGGGATATCTTTAAAAATGATTATCATTGTGTTGTCAATATACAGCTTTTCCTCTAAGCAATCCTCTAAGCAAATGGAAATTTCTTTCCTTTTCTGCTCTTTGTCTTTATTCTGGACACATTTACCACATTCATTGCCAGTTCTTCTTTCTCCATTCCTAACCACTGTGACAATCCGATGATAATTTTCTCAGCAATGTTTTCTCCCTGTGTATCTGGGATCGATCTCTGCCTCAAATTTGTTTCTTTGTCTCAAGTCCTGCATAGCAATCAAATCCCACGTTTCTTCTTGTGTTTTGTTTACCCCCAACACTGCACTGTTAAGCTTCCTTTTTTAATTCTTTCACCTCTTTTTGTACACGTTTCACTCCTTCAGCTTTTTGTGTTCTTTTATCTACCTCTTGTATCTGTGTCTTGAGTTCTTTAACTGTCACATCCCATTTTTGGTCCATTTGTTCTAATTTGTTTTCCATTTTCTGTTCACTTTGTTTAATATCTTTAATATCTTTTTTCAACTCGGTAAGCATCTTTATTATTTCTTTAGACTCTTCTTGTTTAGATTCTCTTCTATCTCCCGGCGTTGTTCCTCCATCCATTCCCCTCTTTTTCCATTTTATACTCTTATCTTAAAAGTCTTATCAGATGTTATTCCTCTTTCTTTCCACAAGATGTCACTCTCTCTTCTCTGGCTTAGTTGAATCTCATGGGGTGTCCAGAGCACAGTCTAGTCCTGTTGTGTTGTGTTGGGTGAGTTTCAGTTGGTAAGGCTCGAGGGTGTGGACAAGGTGCTTGGATCAGTCAGGGCGACCACTTGCGCTCTAGACCCTTGTCCTTCTTGGCTGATGAAAACCAGCAGGGAGGGAAGAGCTGGCTGGGCCAGGGAGATGATCAGGGGTGGTCCCTGCCTGTATGAAGCAGGCAGTGGTAAAACCACTCCTTGAGAAACCTTCCCTAGATTCAGAAAACCTAACAAACTACCGGTCAGTTGCTAATCTCCCTTTCCCGGGCAAGGTTCTGGAGCGAGTGGTCGCAGACCAGATCGAGGTGCTTTTGGAAGAAACTGGTTTTCTGGATCCATTCCAATTGAGATTTTGGCCAGGTTTTGGCACAGAAACTGCTTTGGTCACCCTGTATAGTGACCTCTGTCTAGAGAGACAAGGGAAACATGTCCCTGTTAATTCTTCTCAATCTCTCAGTGGCTTTTGATACCATCAACTATGATATCCTTCTGGAGGGACTGTCCAAACTAGGGGTGGATGACACTGCTTTGCGGTGGTTCCAGTCCTACTTGGTTGGTCGTTCCCAGAAGGTGTTGGTTATGGAATGCTTTTCAGCCTCGTGGAACCTTCAATGTGGGGTTCAGCAGGACTCAATCCTATCTCCTACGTCTACATGAAACAGCTGGGTGGGTAACTGGGCCCCTGGTAGCAAGTCGATTTTGCAGTCATAAGGCCTGTGTGGGGGCAACCTGTTGGCTTCCTTCTCGCAAAAGACATCTCTGTAAGGCTCCAGTTCCTTATCAACTGGCATTCCTAAAGGCGAGGGAATTGATGCTGGGCTATGCTCTTCTTCTCTGGCAGTTAACCCTCTCTCCCTGGCTACGCCCTTCACTGGGAGCTGGCTGGGCTGGCTCATTCGTGACAGGTACACAGGCTGAGACCCTACCTGCCCACAGACTGTTTATTAATACATAATGCGGCAGCTAAACTGGTGACTGGGAGCAGCCGCCCGGACCATATAACACAGGTCTTAAAGGAGAGGGGAAGTTACAGGGAACCAGACAAAAGGCCTTCTCGGGAGTGGTGCTGTCCCTATTGAACGTCCTCCCTTCAGGTGTCAAGGAGATAAAGAACAACATAACTTTTAGAAGACATCTGAAGGCTGCCCTGTACCAGGACGTTTGTAATGTTTGATGTTTTACTATGTTATAAATATGCTGTAAGCCGCCCAGAGTGACACTTGAAACCCAGCCAGATGTGCGGGATATGAATATCGTCATCATCAACATCATCATCATATGTTACAGAAAGTATCACTAGGATTGTAATTTGGATTACACTTTTAATTGTAAACTTCCCTTAATTTTAGCAGGTGATGAACAGGACAGTCATTGTTCTTGGGGCTCATCAGAAAGAACCAAGCATGAAGTCAAAGGAAGGACCTTTCAAGATCAAGAGGAAACAAGATCACAGATGAAAAGCCTAGAAGAAAATGGGTTGAATAAAGGCCTTCTAACGCAGACTGATAATGGCCATCAAATCCCCGTCCAGAAAAAACATCACAAGGGGAAGAGAACAAATGAGAGCCCTTCGTGTGGCAAAACATTCAAAAGTAAATCTAGCTTCAACTCACACTGCAGAATTCACACAGAGGAGAAACCGTGTAAGTGTTTGGTGTGTGGAAAGAGCTTCAGTGACAGCTCAAGCCTAAAATCACATAAAAGAATTCATGCAGGACAGGAATCCTACAAATGCCTAGAATGTGGAAAGAGTTTCAGTCACTACTCATACCTTGGAAAACATCAGGAAGTCCACAGCGAGGAGAAACCACTTAGCTGCTTTGAGTGTGGAAGGATATTCCTTCGCAGAAGAGGTCTTGAATCACATCAAAAAATGCACAGCGGGGAGAAACCATATACCTGTTTTGAGTGTGGAAAGGCCTATACTAACAGCGCAGGCCTTGTATATCATCAAAAAATTCACACAGGGGAGAAACCGTATACCTGTTTTGACTGTGGAAAGGCCTATACTAGCTGCTCAGGCCTTAAATCCCATCAAAAAATCCACACAGGGGAGAAACAGTATAAATGTTTGGAGTGCGGAATGAGCTTTGCTCATAGCTCAAGCCTTAGATCGCATCAAAAAATTCACACAGGAGAGAAATCTTATAAATGTTCGGAGTGCGGAAGAAACTTTGCTCACAATGCTAGCCTTACTTCACATAAGAGAACCCACACAGGGGAGAAACCATATAAATGCTTGGAATGTGGAAAGAGCTTCAGTCAGAGTTCAAACCTTAGTTCACATAAGAGAACCCACACAGGGGAGAAACCATATAAATGCTTGGAATGTGGAAAGAGCTTCAGTCAGAGTTCAAACCTTAGTTCACATAAGAGAACTCACACTGGTGAGAAGCAGTATAAATGTTTTGAGTGTGGGAAGAGCTTTACTCAGAGTTCACACCTCACTGTGCATGAGCGAATCCATACAGGAGAAAAACCATATAAATGTGTGACATGTGGAAAGAGCTTTAGAAACTGCTCACACCTTGTTAGCCATCGCAGAATCCATACAGGAGAGAAGCCATATAAGTGCTTTGAGTGTGGAAAGAGCTTCAGCCAGGGTACAAGCCTTCATACACATCAAAAAATTCACAGAGGTGAAAAACCGTATGCATGTTTGGAGTGTGGAAAGAGCTTCACCCAAAGCTCAACCCTTACATATCATCAAAGAATTCACACAGGCTTGAAACCATATACCTGTTTTGAGTGTGGAAAGATCTTCCGTAAAAGCCAAGATCGTCTTGTTCATAAAAAAATCCACACAGGAGAAGCCATATAAGTGCGTTGAGTGTGGAAAGAGCTTCAGCCACGGTACAATCCTTCATATACATCAAAAAACTCACACAGGGGAGAAACCGTATACTTGTTTTGAGTGTGGATAGAGCTTCATTCACAGGACAGGCCTTACATTGCATCTAAAAATTCACACCGGGGAGTAACCATATACCTGTTTTGACTGTGGAAAGGCCTTCACTTACAGCTCAAGCCTTGTATATAATCAAAGAAATCACACAGGGAAGAAACCGTATACCTGTTTTGACTGTGGAAAGATCTTCCGTAAAAGCCAAGATCGTCTTGTTCATAAAAAAATCCACACAGGAGAAGCCATATAAATGTTTGGACGTTTGCACCGAATGTGGCTACTCCACACTTCAGGGGAATTGTTTCGCTCTTTATTCCACGCGCACACACAAACACACACACTTTGTCTAGAACCTCTTTAGAATATTGTTATGAATGTACTAGGATAGAGAGTTAGCTGCACCTGTGATTTTATGCATGGGGTGTACAGTTGGACACACAACTTTTGCAGGGGTTACATTTTGGTGATAGTGTGTAAAGCCAACATCACATATAGTTTTCAGCTCATTGCCACGGAAGATGGCTGAAATTCCATCGTCTCCAATTGCGCTTTTTACAACGTGTGTTTGGAGGCCATGTGATGGTAGACACACAAAAAGAACAAATCTGTTAGGCCACATTCACAGCACATATCCAAAGCCCCATGAAAGCACCTAAGATTTCTGGGAGCTTGTTTTGCTGGTTAAGGGTGCTGAGAGTTGTTAGGAGACCTCTAGTCCCCTCCCATCTGGTTGTGAAAATAAACTATTACATGGGGTGTACAAACAACTTTTGCAGGGGTTACATTTTGGCAATGGTGTGTAAAGCCAACATCACACATAGTTGGGACAACAAGCCCCTTGGATGGCTGCTAACAGATTGAGGTTGAATCCTGACAAGACAGAAGTAGTGTTTTGGGGAGACAGGGGGCGGGCTGGTGTGAAGTACTCCCTGGTCCTGAATGGGAGGCATTGATTTGGAAAAATAAGGGTAGAGAGGGCAGGATTAGCTGGAAACTCATTTCAACAATACAGTACATGGCATGGGTTATTTTTTCCTTTGATGCCTTACCTGTCTGGTGGGGTTCAGGAGGAAGGCACCCAAGGAGGGCACAGTCTCTCTGTATAGCAGACCAGCCTTAGGAAGGTACCAAGGTGTTGGGAGAGATGGAGGGAAGACTTAAGGATGGGAAGAGGAGAACCATTGGCCCTAAAATATCATTAGTTTCTCACCACCAGCAACTGCTGCAGCAGAGTTGGGGGCTCCAAGCACAGAGAGCTGCCTAGACAGAGCCATACCATTACTCCACCTGAGCTACTATTGTTGACACTGACTAGCAGCAATCGCTCTTGGGGGGTTTCTAGCTATGGAGTCTCAGCCCAGGCCGGGGGACGGAATCTGGGGCTTTCTGCCTGCTGAGGAGATGCTCTCCCCTCGAACAACAGCCCCTTCCCCTCAAGTGGGGTTGCAGGATGACGAGGAACTGAGGGAGGCAGCCGTGTCACAGCTTTAGGCTGGCAAAAAGGGAAAGGTGTGTTTTTAATGGTGGTGGGAAGAAGATCCTTTTTCAGGCATGATTCCGCTTTCCTCGCCTGGTGGGGTCCAGGAGGAAGATGCCCCTCTTTTAGCAAGGAAACTGTCAGTGGGAGCTACACACCTAGGCTGGGTTCTCCTTCACCAGCAAAATGTCTTGGGCAGGAAAATGCCTGCAGAGGCTCTGAGGCTCCCTTTGCTTCTTCCTCCCTCCCAGGATCCTGCAGCTTCTGAGCTCTTCAGTCCAAGCAAGGATGGAAGGAGGAAGATGGACGGTTGACCTAGTCAGGCTGCCCCCTGCATCCCTCCCCACATCCTCTCGATGTTCCCTCCAAGGACCCTCAGAGAGATCTGTTGAGTTCCAGGGAATGGAGATGAGGACATGGAGGGATGTTGGGAGTGGGAAAGCTCCCCTGGCAAGAAATGAGCTGAAAGGGGAGATTTTAGTGTGGAAGATGTAGGTGAGGCCTCAACATACTGGGAGGATTCCCCTCCAGCAGGAAAAATCCTGGAGGGGCTCTGAGGCCGCCTTTGCTTCTCCCTCACCCCCAGCAGCCTGCAGCTTGTTTAAACTTCTGAGTTTTGCAAAATAGATTAAGAGAGGCTAGGTCTGCAATCCTAGAAAGGTCCATGCTGAGGCTGCTTCAGATAGGCCTGTGTGGGACTTCATGGCCTTCTCGACAACCATGGGGCTGTCACAGGATCCCAGTGGTTCAACATATGTGGCTGAAACAGGGCTTTTTTTCAAGTGGAACTAATGGGAACTCTTCCGGTTCTGGCACCTCTCAGGTAGGTGCCATTTGCATTATAAGAGAACGAGGGAGGCGTTCATAGTGAGTTCTTTGTGAGGATTGTGATGGGTGGACAATTTTCTGTTGAAGTTTGGGCTAAATATGGCTACTCCACTGGTTACCTCCCGCTTGGACTACTATAACACGCTCTATGTGGGGCTACCTTTGTACCATAGGTGTTCTGGAAACTACATATAATCCAGACTGCAGCTTCTACACTGGTGACTGGGAGTGACTGCCGAGACCCTATAACATCGGTCCTGAAAGACCTACATTGCTCCCAGTACGTTTCCGAGCACAAAGTGTTTGTGCTGACCTTTAAAGCCCTAAATGGCCTTGGCCCAGTATACCTGAAGGAGCGTCTCCACCCCCACCATTCAGCCCAGACAATGAAGTGCAGCTCTGAGGGCCTTTTGGCGTTTCCCTTCCTCCTGCGAGAAGAGAAACTACAGGAAACCAGGCAGAGAGCGTTTTCGGTGGTGACACCTGCCCTGTGGAATGCCCTCCAATCAGATTTCAAGGAAATAAACAACTCTCTGACTTTTAGAAGACATCGGAAGGCAGCCCTGTTTTATTAACTCTTGGGCTGATTATATTTTCTCATCTAATTTAGTTTTCAGTTCATAAATAGGACTTTTAAATTACATTCTTACAGTTCATTCTGTTCTATTCAAAACAGTATCTCAGCTCTTGCTGAGTTTCTATCACGTCTATGCTCTGATTTCTGGCTGGGGTTCCATCTACCTCTGGTATAAATCCTGAGACCATGTTAAACCACTTGGACCACACACGGCTTCTGGGTAAATGGTGAATGCCATGTTAGCAGATTCCTTGAGACCACAAGCCCTTCCTTCAGATACACTTGCCTCCCCCTCCTTCCTCTCTCCCCATATACTCACACAGGTACACAGGGATTGTTTATTGTGAATTTATTCCTTTAACCATGGAGCTGTTCGTTGCTTTTATTCAGCCCTCTTCCAAAAATAGGGACATCCCGTTTCCATTAGAGCGTTCAGGAATGCCATGAAGAATTTGTATGACTAGAAGTGCATTAAGATTTTGAAAATGAAAACACTTATGGGAACTCATTTTCCCCCTTTTTAAAAATAATAATAATCCAATAGGGTTAATAATATAGCATTTTTACTCGTTCTATAAAGGTAGGGAGACAGAAGTTGATGGTGTTAATCTGAATTAGTTGCCCTTACTTCTGCTTATAACTAACAATATGTGGAGATTAACTCAATGAATGTTCCTTCCCCCTCCAGGGATTTTTAAGCAAGGAACACTAGTATTCCTGAGTATGCATGTCTGTGCACGTGCATTTATAGATATATCTGATTATATTCCAGCTTTCCACTGACAGTGCTCTTTCTACATTACAAGTATCTAAATTCCTTTTTTCCTCTTGCACTGATTCGCTGATGCAAAGTGAGTTGTGAAATCTGACCGAATCTTTCCCCACATTCTAAGCATTTATAAGGTTTCTCCCTTGCAGGTTCTCTTATTTAATGTAAGGTTTGTGCTGTAAGCAGAGCTCTTTTCTCCTGTGTGAACTTTTTGATGGGTTCGAAGACCTGCACTGTAATGGAAGCTCTTTCCACACTTCAAACATTTGTATGTTTTCTCCCCTGTGAATGCTTTGATGTGATTTAAGGCCTGTACCCTGGCTGAAGCTCTTTCCACACTCAAAGCACGTATATGACTTCTCACCAGTGTGAGTTCTCTTATGTGAACTAAGGTTTGAACTCTGGCTGAAGCTCTTTCCACATTCCAAACATTTATATGGTTTCTCCCCTGTGTGGGTTCTCTTATGTTTAGCATAAGATCTGTGAGCAAAGCTCTTCCCACACTCCCAACGTTTGTATGGCTTCTCACCATTGTGAGTTTTCTTATGTGAGCCAAGGTGTGAACGCTGACTGAAGCTCTTCCCACACTCAAAGCATTTATATGACTTCTCACCTGTGTGGATTCTATGATGTAATGTAAGGATTTTGCTCTCAGCAAAGCTCTTCCCACACTCAAAGCAGCTAAGCGGTTTCTCCTCGCTGTGGACTTCTTGATGTTTTCCAAAGTATGAGTAATGACTGAAACTCTTTCCACATTCTAGGCATTTGTATGATTCCTGTCCTGCATGAATTCTTTCATGTGATTTTAGGCCTGAGCTGTCACTGAAGCTCTTTCCACACACCAAACATTTACACGGTTCATTCTGCAGTGCGAGTTAAAGCTAGATTTACTTTTGAATGTTTTGCCGCAAAAAGGGCTATGATTTGTTCTCTTCTCCTTGTGATGTTTTTTTCTGGACAGGGATTTGATGGCCGTTATCAGTCTGCATAAGAAGACTTTTATTCCTCCCATTTTCTTCTTGGTTTTTCAATTGTGTATTTGATTCCTCTTGACTTTGAAAGGTCTTTCCTTTGACATCATGCTTGTTTCTTTCCGATGAACTGTCCTGCTCATCACCTGCTAAAGTGAAGGGAAGATCACAATTAAAAGTGTAATCCAAATAACAACCCTAGTGAGACTTTCTGTAACTTCTAACAACAACAACAACACCCTGCCCATCTGACTGGGTTTCCACAGCTTACAGCATATATAAAACATTGTAAAACATTAAAAACTCCCTGATACAGGGCTGCATTCAGATGTCTTCCAAAAGTTACATAGTTCTTTATCTCATTTACATCTAAAGGGAGGGCATTCCACAGAGACAGTTCGATTGCCGAGAAGTAACTTCATTTCTTGCTGTGAGAAAACCAGCAGAAGACCCTGGGAGCTGGACCTCAGTGTCTGAGGTTGAGCAATGGGGGTGGAGATGCTCCTTCGGGTCTACAGGGCTGAGGCTGTTTACGGCATTAAAGGTCAGCACCAACACTTTGAACAGTGCTCAGAAACGTACTGGGAGCCAATGTAGATCCATTAACACCAATGTTATATGCTCCTGGCAACTACTCCAAGTCACCAGTTGACCTGCCGCATTCTGAATTAATTGTAGTTTCCGAGTCATCTTCAAAAGCAGCCCCGCCTAGAGCGCATTGTAGCAATTCAAGCGGGAGATAACAATAGCATGTACCACAGTCTGTGTGCAGGTAAGGTTTCAGCCTGTGTACCAGATGGAGCTGGTAGACAGCAGCCCCAAAATCCTGGCTATGCCCAGGTCACCATTAAAAAACATTCCTTTCCTGGCTATTTTTAGTCTCTGCTCCGGCCCTGCAGCCTTCCTCGTTTTCTTGCCAGGGGAGCTTTCCCACTCCCAGCATCCCTCCATGTCCCCATCTCCATTCTCTGCAACTCACCAGATCTCTCTGAGGGTCCTGGGACAGAACATTTGAAGGTTCTAGGAGACAGCCTGACCAGGTCAACCGTCCATCTTCCACCTTCCATTCTCACTTGGACTGAAGAGCTCAGAAGCTGCAGTCTCCTGGGAGGGAAGAAGAAGCAAAGGGAGCCTCAGAGCCCCTGCAGACATTTTCCTGCCCAAGACAATTTGCTGGTGAATGATAACCCAGCCTAGGTGTGAAGCTCCCATTGACAGCTTCCTTGGTAAAAGAGGGGCACCTTCCTCCTGGACCCCGCCATGCAAGGAAAGTGGAGTCATGCCTGAAAGAATATTCTTCCCACCACCATTAAAAACATCCCTTTCCTTTTTTGCCAGCCTGGAGCTGTGACACGGCTGCCTCCCTCTGTTCCTCCTCGTCCTGCAACCCCACTTTAGGGGAAGGGGCTGTAGTTCGAGGGCAAAGCATCTCCTCAGCAGGCAGAAAGCTCCAGATTCCGTCCCCAGGCAGGGCTGAGACTACGTGGCTGGAAACCCCATAGGGCAATTGCTACCAGTCAGTGTCAACAATAGCAGCCCAGGTGGAGCAAAGGTATGACTCTGTATAGGTAGCTGACTGTGCTTGGGACCCCCAGCTTTGCTGCAGCAGTTGCTGGTGGTGAGAAACTAACGACATTTTAGGGCCAATGGTTCTCCTCTTCCCATCCTTAAAGTCTTCCCTCCTTCATCTCTCCCAACACCTTGATTCCTGGGTCTGCTATACAGAGAGACTGCACCTCCTTGTGTGCTTTCCTCCTGAACCCCACCAGACAGGGAAGACATCTAAGAAAAAAGAGCCCATGCCACACGGGAGCCTTCTCCCCCCCCAAAAAAAAAATCTCCCTCTTTTTCCTATCTTGCAAAGAATCTCCCTCCCTCCCAGCTTTCCAAATGCAGGAGGATGTGACAAATGGAGGAGGAAGTGACCCCTCCCCCCAGGAAGTCCTCTGTAATAATATAATCGCTGCCTTTAACCCTTGAAGAGCCAGTATCTCTCCCACCCCCACCCAAACTGTATGGTGCTAAGGATATTGCGGATTCTGCCTATGGGGACCCCACAAAGCGCCCGCCTCCTTGCCAGAGTCCCTTGGAGTAAACTGAACAAATCCAAAAGCAACACACGGCTAATACCAATGATTTGACCAAGCTATAACATTTACAAATCATAAACATCAACCTATGATACATGCATAATTATGCAAAAGTTCATAGGAAGGAAATAGTAGGTGTAATCAATCGCTATCAGGGAACACCACAATGGAGGCAAGGTGCCTTTCTATAGTCAAAATCCAGCAATATTGCAGTGATGGGTACTCCAAACGAATAATGTATTCGAAGCACTGTAGAATGTAGCAGCAAGCAGAACAGAACAGTTTTTCTAGGATAGATGAACTGTTTCAAGGATAATTTTTCATCAGCTGACAATGAAATTGAATACGTAACATTAAATTGTAAAACAGAAATTGAAATGACCAACCTGCATATCAATAAACATAAATAAATGAATGACAAATACATACCGGTACCCAATAAATTGTCCTCTCAGGTAAAAATAATGACTGTGGATCAGTTCTCACTAGCAAGTGTAGTAGACTGATACTGATAGCATAACTCTAGTGGAACTATAAAGGCTATCCACAGGTGTATCAAATCACATGCAATTTCTGGAAATTTAAAGATACAGTATACAAAATCTAGCATAACAAACACAAACAGAAGACACGTGTAAAAATCCTTAAAGCAGTTGAAATCAGATTCTCTATTCAAACCCCCCGGTTGTAGGGATTAAAGAAAAAAAATCAATCTAGTTTCTTATATAATAATAATAATAATAATAATAATAATAATAATAATAATTTATTATTTGTACCCCACCCATCTGGCTGGGTCCCCCCAGCCACTCTGGGCGGCTTCCAATAAACACTAAAATACATAAATATCACACATTAAAAACTTCCCTAAACAGGGCTGCCTTCAGGTGTTTTCTAAATGTCAGGTAGTTATTTATCTCTTTGACATGGGATGGGAGGGTGTTTCACAGGGCGGGCGCCACTACCGAGAAGGCCCTCTGCCTGGTTCCCTGTAGCTTTGCTTCTTGCAGTGAGGTAACCGCCAGAAGGCCCTCGGCGCTAGATCTCAGTGTCCGGGCTGAACGGTGGGGGTGGAGACGCTCCTTCAGGTATACAGGACCGAAGCCGTTTAGGGCTTTAAAGGTCAGCACCAACACTTTGAATTGTGCTCGGAAACGTACTGGGAGCCAATGTAGATCTCTCAGGACCGGTGTTATGTGGTCATGGCGGCTACTCCCAGTCACCAGTTTAGCTGCCGCATTCTGGATTAATTGCAGTTTCCGGGTCACCTTCAAAGGTAGCCCCACATAGAGCGCATTGCAGTAGTCCAAGCGGGAGATAACTAGATATCTTGTTGATGTAATAATCTAACGTAATCTTTCTTTCTCCCAAGTTTTCTCTGTTTGACCCAAAGGACAGTGTACAGTTTGTATCTGAATGATGGTGTTTTACAAAGTGCTCAACTAAGGGTGTCCACCCAGCAAAAGGACAGGATACACATCTACTGCATTTATGATGACCCATCATGCTGGCACTAATGGGAGGACGTGTCAATGAAAGGTCTCCACCCCCATCGTTCAACCCAGACAGAGGTCCAGCTCCGAGGGCCTTCTGGTGGTTCCCTCACTGCGAGAAGTGAAGCTACTGGAAACAAGAGCGTTTTCGGTAGTGGCGCCTGCCCTGTGGAACGCCCTCCCAGCAGATGTCTAGGAAATAAACAACTATCTGACTTTTAGAAGACATCTGAAGGCAGCCCTGTTTAAGGAAGTTTTTAGTGTTTGATGCTTTGTTGCTTTATTATTGTTGTTGTTGTTGTTCAGTTGTGAGCCCCCCAGAGTGACTGGGGAAACCCAGCCAAATGGGTGGGGTATAAATAATTATTATTATTATTATTATTATTATTATTATTATTACCATATGACCATCCTTACCTTCTGGAACCAGAAGCCGGATGGTTCATAGGGTTTGTCTGTACCTTGCCCCCTCCCCCTTTTATCTTCTCAGTAACCTTGCGGGGTGGCCATGGCTTTGAGATGGTTTTTCCAGCACTATGGTTTTGAAATTGCAGGAAACAGCCTTAGGTCTGGGATGGGGTGCTTATTTCTCTTTCTCAGGGATGAGAAGGAATTCTTTTGCATTCTGCTGTAACATATCAGGGCTGTGAAATGTCCCACCATAATATCAAGAGGGGCACTCTAACCACTAGGCCACCGCTGTCTCGCTAATGTAACCTTGGAGCGGACCCTCTGCAGAATGCACTGAAAGTGCAGGAGGAAAAAGAGAGCCTTCCCTCCATGGGACTCTGGCAAGGAGGGGGGCGCTTTGTGGGGTCCCATAGGCAGAATCCGCAATGTCCCCAGCTCCATACAGTTCGGGTGGGGGGGTGGGAGAGTCACTGGCTCTTCAAGGGTTAAAGGCAGCGATTATATTACTACAGAGGACTTCCTGGGGGAGGGAGAAAGCGTCACTTCCTCCTCCGTTTTGTCACATCCTCCTGCATTTGAAAAGTTGCGAGGGAGGAGATTCTGCAGCGCGGAAGACTCTTCCTTTTGCAAGGTAGGGAAAAGGGGGAGATATTTCTTGGAGGGGGGGCCAGAGCAGCTGCTTTGCGGGAGAGAAGCCCTCCTAGAGAGGGCAGTTTTGCAAAGGGGCAGCGGTGGGAGGGAGCATGCATGCGTGGGGTGGCACCCCCAATTCAGCCCCCCAAGAGCTGCCATGAGTGCAAAAGGCTTTAAGGGGTGCAGGGGCGCCCCAGGAGGAGAGCAAGGCAAGAAGGCAAGGCGGGGGGAGAGGCAGTTTTAGGCTGGGGCAGGAAACCCCCCCCCCAAAGGAAAGGAGGCAGGATGACTCAGAAGAGGAGGAGGGAGGCATGGATGTTTTGGAGAAAGAGGGGTAGAGATTCATTTCAACACTACAAGGCATGGACTCTTTTTTTCCTCCATGCCTTTGGGGTTCAGGAGGAGGAAGGCACCAAGGAGAGCACAGTCTCTCTGTATAGCAGACCAGCCTTAGGAAGGTACCAAGGTGTTGGGAGAGATGAAGGAGGGAAGACTTTAAGGATGGGAAGATGAGAACCACTGGCCATAAAATGTCATTAATTCCTCACCACCAGCAACTGCTGCAGCAAAGCTGGGGGCTCCAAGCACAGAGAGCTGCCTATACAGAGTCATACCATTGCTCCACCTGGGCTACTATGGTTGACACTGACTAGCAGCAATTGCCCTTTGGGGTTTCCAGCCACGGAGTCTCAGCCGTAACTGGGGACTGAATCTTGGGCTTTCTGCCTGCTGAGGAGATGCTCTGCCCTCGAACTACAGCCCCTTCCCCTCAAGTGGGGTTGCAGGACAACGAGGAACAGAGGGAGGCAGCCGTGTCACAGCTTTAGGCTGGCAAAAAAGGAAAGGGATGTTTTTAATGGTGGTGGGAAGAAGATTCTCTTTCAGGCATGACTCCACTTTCCTCGCCTGGGTGGTCCAGGAGGGGGGCACTCCTCTTTTATCATGGAAGCTGCAAGTGGGAGCTCCACACCTAGGCTGGGTTCTCATTCACCAGCAAAATGTCTAGGGCAGGAAAATTCCTGCAGGGCCTCTGAGGCTCCCTTTGCTTCTTCCTCCCTCCCAGGAACCTGTAGCTTCTGAGCTCCTCAGGAAGAATGGAAGAGGCTGATCCTGCAAACCTAGCGAGGATGGAAGGGGGAAGATGGACGGTTGACCTGGTCAGGCTGCCTCCTGCATCCCTCCCCACAACCTCTGACTGTTCTCTCCCAGGACCCTCAGAGACATCTGGTGAGTTCCAGGGAATGGAGATGGGGGCATGGAGGGATGTTGGGAGTGGGAAAGCACTCTGGCAAGAAAAGGGCCAGAGCTCTGGGCTGTGAGAGATAAAAGATACCACCCTGCTGAGAGCCTGTTTTTCATATGCTTTTAAATTGTGTTTGTTTTTTAGTGTTTAAACTGTTTTTAACAGTTATAAGGGCATTTTGTGGGATGTTCCTGGGAGGGGAGGAGCAGGGAGAGGCCCAATTTCAGTGGTTCTGGGTAGGAGGAGGGTGTTATAATACTCATTCCCTGTGTCAGTCATGGGCATATTGTTATCACATGACTGTATTTATGTTTTCATCCCACAGAGTGGAAAGGGGGAAGTGACGGCAGACAGGAAGTCTTGTCTTGCTATGTATCCTCTAAATAGGACTCTTGTCCTTTGTTCTCGCTTGGCTGCCTGATGCTAGAGAGAGAGAGGAGCCATGATGTAGAGCTCCGTGTATGTAGATATGTAATAAAGTAGTTTTAGCTACGATGCTGAGCTGCTGTGGTCTGTTACGCTACTGCGCACTTATCTGCTGATTACTAAGTGTGCTGGATGTCTGCCGACACCAGTCGCTGTAATGTTCGGGTTGAAAAAGCGGATAAGGTCCCAGACAACCCTGGAAGGGATGGCGTGGGAGGAGGGGCAAGCTGGGTAAGAGGCACAGGAAACTCTGCATTATTGATTTATGCTGCACAACACTGTTCCCTCTCTGGTGCATATCCTGCGCCTGCATTCTAACGCGACCAGGGACCTTCCTTCCCATCCCAACTGCCGGATGTACATCTGGAAACGTCCCCAGTATTCTGCCACTGTCCCTCCACCTTCTTCGAGGCTCAGGAGCTCCTGCGGCAGTTGCTACTCTTCTACGGGATTGAAATAAATGCTGCCCATCACTTTCATGAAAGCTGCAAGAACTGTGAGCACCCCATCATTGCTCATCATGAATGGGGTCACCCAATGTCTAGCTCCGCCCTCCAAAAGGCTGATTACGTAGGCTACTCTTTCCTGATCATTTTGGAAATCAGCCCTCCAAGGTTCAAGAAATATAAGCAGGCTGTTCTGAATGTGGCAGAATCTGAAGGCTTCCCTGTAACCGGTGGGGGGAGGGGCACCATGCTGTCTCCTATGTGCATCCGTTAGCTGCCTGCCCTGTTCAGTCGTCACTCCCTCCAATCTGCTCAGCCGTACCTTCAACTCTTGATTTTCCTGCCACATGGCTTGATAAGGATCGAAGGGGGTTTGCAATCCTACTTCTGCTCCTTCAGGCCCCACTGCGGGGAGTTGTTGTTGTTGTTGTTGTTGTTGTCCTTCCATTATCGGCTCTTTCCCCTGCCAACTAACGCAAATAACCTCAGAGAAGGGTTATTCTGTCAGGAGTCCAGTCCCTGGCTTGATCACACAGTGAGCGTAGTTAGTTAAGAAGGATGATTTAGGGTTAGAACAAACAGATAGCTACAGACGGCATAACACAGCTGCCGCCATCATGAATGACCATGACCCTTCTAAGGCCCCTTCCGCTTTCTAAAACAGAAAGTCACCAGATGTTGCAATGGGCAACACACCTAGAATAACGGGACACGAAGACAGGATGGTTGCACGGGAAAAGGTGTCCCATATTTATTGACAGTACAATGCATCCGTTAATAATTAGCCCCGCAGGGGCAACACCAACAACCAAATAAGGGTACAGGTACCAAATACAGTAAGGGAAAAGGCTCATAGGTGCAGGTCGTTCCGGCGATGCCCCAAAAATCCCATGTGACACGCGCTATTGTGGACGTGCGATCCTGCATGTACCCCTCACATGCTCTGCTCATGCCCCCTCCTGCTCACCTGGTGACCTTTCCTGGGGCTTTCCACCCTTCTATTGTCCTGTCCTGTTCTGACCAGTTCTAGCCCGCTCTGACCAGTGGATCCTGCCCCAACCAGTGCATCTCAGTCTCAACCCATCCTGAGTTCTGGGGTCAAGAGTTCCCTGGGCCAGAGTGGTTTGCCATCACTGTATTTTTCCTATTGCTAACCTAAACGGAAGTGGTATGCCAACATCATATTTCCTATACAGTGGGACCTCGACTTACGAGTAACCCGACTTACATAGTTTTCGAGTTACGAGCGGAAAAAACGGCTGCGCGTTTCCGAATTTTTTCGACTTCCGAAAGGAAGTCGCGGCCGTTTAGATGTGGTTTCCTCAACCTACGAAGGTTTTTCGACTTCCCAATGCATTCCTCCCAATGCATTCCTATGGGGACTCGACTTACGAGTTTTTCCGACCTACAAAGGTCCCGTCGGAACGGATTAACTTCGTAAGTCGCGGTCCCACTGTATTTGTAAGACTGGTATGGCATGCCTGTGCCAATCTTTGCCATAATTCCCACAATTCCCTCCAATCTGCTCAGCCGTACCTTCAACTCTTGATTTTCCTGCCACATGGCTTGATAAGTGTAAGGGCTCGGGGTTGTCTCCTCGAGAGTAAAGAGCCAGAGACCTCCTTCCTTTAAGGCTAATAACTTTATTTACAGACTATGTACATCAGAGTGTTAAGATTCATGTCCGCTTGAGTCGGTTCCAGAATCCGGGAGTGGTTTTCGCCTACTCCTCCCCCAAGATAAGAGTTTCGGTATCCCAAAGCGTCGCCTCCTTTCCTTACGCTTTTTCCCCATACGCATTTGGGGCGACGGAAGTAGCTGACCGCTTTGCTTCTCAGACCACTCAGGTGGTGCTGAGGCTCTGCCAACATCCCTAGCCCTCAGCTCCACCGCGCTTCCTGGCAGTTCCTGCTCATCACCACTGGGGCTCTCCTTACTGTCCCCGCTGGACTCCAAACTGCTTCCCAGGACAGGCTGCGCTTCTCTCCATCCCGCCTTCCCCGTCTCAGGTGCCTTGCGTGAGGTCAGGTCCCTGACAATAAGGATCGACGGGGGCTTGCACTCCTGCTTCTACTCCTCCCAGCCCCACTGCGGGGAGTTGTTGTTGTCCTTCCATTATCTGCTTTTTCCTCTGCCCACAAACGCGAAGAATTTCAGAGAAGGGTCGTTCTGTCAGGAGTCCAGTCCTGTGAGCATAGTTAATTAAGAAGGATGATTTAAGAAGAAGGGTTAGAACAAACAGATAGCTACAGACGGCATAACATAGCTGCCGCCATCATGAATGACGATGACCCTTCTAAGGCCCCTTCCGCTATATAAAACAGAAAGTCAACTCACAAAGCTAACGTCCTTTCTGCTTCCTAGCTGGCAACCCTCCACCCCACCCCCATACGCCGACTCCTGGGAGAGATTGAATCAGCTCCAACCTCTTCCGAGTCACTATCTCTGTCTCTGTTCCTGCCCGAGGAACTGCTTCCTTCTCTCTTCATGGTATTTTGCAGTTCTCCGGCTCCTTATCAGCTGGCATTCCTAAAGGCAAGGGAATGGATGCTGGGCTATGCCCTTCTTGTCTGGCAGTTAACCCTCTCTCTCCCTGGCTACTGCCTTCACTGGGAGCTGGCTGGGCTGGCTCATTCATGACAGGTACACAGACTGAGACCCTACCTGCCCACAGACTGTGGTACATGCTCTCCTTATCTCCTGCTTGGACTACTGCAATGCGCTCTCCATGGGGCTACCTTTGAAGGTGACTTGAAAACTACAATTAATCCAGAATGCGGCAGCTAGAATGGTGACTGGGTGCGGCCGCCGGGACCATATAACACAGGTCTTAAAGGAACTACATTGACTCCCAGTACGTTTCCAAGTGCAATTCAAAGTGTTGGTGCTGACCCTTAAATCCCTAAACAGCTTGGCCCTGTAGACCCAAAGGAGCATCTCCACCCCCATCGCTCAATCCTAGACATTGAGGTCCAGCTTCCAGGGTCTTCTGCTGGTTCCCTTACTGTCAGAAGGGAAGTTACAGGGAACCAGACAAAAGACCTTCTCGGGTGTGGCATTGTCCCTATGGAACGCCCTCCCTTCAGGGATCAAGGAGATAAAGAACAACATAACTTTTAGAAGACATCTGAAGGAAGCCCTGTACCAGGATGTTTGTAATGTTTGATGTTTTATTGTTGTTGTTTAGTCGTGTCCGACTCTTCGTGACCCAATGGACCAGAGCACACCAGGCACTCCTGTCTTCCACTGCCTCATGCAGTTTGGTCAGATTCATGTCGGTAGCTTCGAGAACACTGTCCAACCATCTCGTCCTCTGTCGTCCCCTTCTCCTTGTGCCCTCAATCTTTCCCAACATCAGGCTCTTTTCCAGGGACTCTTCTCTTCTCATGAGGTGGCCAAAGTACTGGAACCTCAGCTTCAGGAGCTGTCCTTCCAGTGAGCACTCAGGGCTGATTTCCTTCAGAATGGATAGGTTTGATCTTCTTGCAGTCCATGGGACTCTCAAGAGTCTCCTCCAGCACCATAATTCAATAGCATCAGTTCTTCGGCGATCAGCCTTCTTTATGGTCCAGCTCTCACTTCCATACATCACTACTGGGAAAACCATCGCTTTAACTATACAGACCTTTGTCAGCAAGGTGATGTCTCTGCTTTTTAAGATGCTGTCTAGGTTTGTCATTGCTTTTCTCCCAAGAAGCAGACCTCTTTTAATTTCGTGACTGCTGTCACCATCTGCAGTGATCATGGAACCCAAGAAAGTAAAATCTCTCACTGCCTCTATTTCTTCCCCTTCTATTGGCCAGGAGGTGATGGGACCAGTGGCCATGATCTTAGTTTTTTTGATGTTGAGCTTCAGACCATATTTTGCGCTCTCCTCTTTCACCCTCATTAAAAGGTTCTTTAATTCCTCCTCACTTTCTGCCATCAAAGTTGTGTCATCAGCATATCTCAGGTTGTTGATATTTCTTCCAGCAATCTTAATTCCGGTTTGGGATTCATCCAGTCCAGCTTTTCGCATGATGAATTCTGCATATAAGTTAAATAAGCAGGGAGACAATATACAGCCTTGTCGTACTCCTTTCCCAATTTTGAACCAATCAGTTATTCCATATCCAGTTCTAACTGTAGCTTTTTGTCCCACATAGAGATTTCTCAGGAGACGGATGAGGTGATCAGGCACTCCCATTTCTTTAAGAACTTCCCATAGTTTGCTGTGGTCAACACAGTCAAATGCTTTTGCGTAGTCAATGAAGCAGAAGTAGATGTTTTTATGGAACTCTCTAGCTTTCTCCATAATCCAGCACATGTTTGCAATTTGGTCTCTGGTTCCTCTGCCCCTTCAAAATCCAACTTGCACTTCTGGGAGTTCTTGGTCCACATACTGCTTAAGCCTGCCTTGTAGAATTTTTAGCAAAACCTTGCTAGCGTGTGAAATGAGCGCAATTGTGCAGTAGTTGGAGCATTCTTTGGCACTGCCCTTCTTTGGGATTGGGATGTAGACTGATCTTCTCCAATCCTCTGGCCACTGCTGAGTTTTCCAAACTTGCTGGCATATTGAGTGTAGCACCTTGACAGCATCTTTTAAAATTTTAAATACGGTAGTTCAGCTGAATATCGTCACTTCCACTGGATGTCTGGCTCAAGGTCAGTAACTACGCTACCTGGGGTATATGAGACCTCCCTATCTTTCTGGTATAATTCCTCTGTGTATTCTTGCCACCTCTTCTTGATGTCTTCTGCTTCTGTTAGGTCCTTTCCACTTTTGTCCTTTATTATGGTAATCTTTGTACGAAATGTTCCTGTTTTACTATGTTATAAATATGCTGTAAGCCACCCAGAGTGACACTGGAAACCCAGCCAGATGTGCGGGATGTGAATATCGTCATCATCAACATCATCATCATATGTTACAGAAAGTATCACTAGGATTGTAATTTGGATCACACTTTTAATTATACTCTTCCCTTAATTTTAACAGGTGATGAACAGGACAGTCATCGTTCTTGGGGCTCATCAGAAAGAACCAAGCATGAAGTCAAAGGAAGGACCTTTCAAGATCAAGAGGAAACAAGATCACAGATGAAAAGCCTAGAAGAAAATGGGAGGAATAAAGGCCTTCTATCGCAGACTGATAATGCACATCAAATCCCCGTCCAGAAAAAACGTCACAAGGGGAAGAGAACAAATGAGAGACCTTCGGGTGGCAAAACATTCAAAGGTAAATCTAGCTTCAATTCACACTGCAGAATCCACACAGAGGAGAAACCGTGTAAATGTTTGGTGTGTGGAAAGAGCTTCAGTGACAGCTCAAGCCTAAAATCACATAAAAGAATTCACGCAGCACAGGAATCCTACGAATGCCTAGAATGTGGAAAGAGTTTCAGGCACTACTCAAATCTTAGTCAGCATCAGGAAGTCCACAGTGAAGAGAAACCACATAGCTGCTTTGAGTGTGGAAGGATATTCCTTCGCAGAAGAGGTCTTGAATCACATCAAAAAATGCACAGCGGGGAGAAACCATATACCTGTTTTGAGTGTGGAAAAAGCTTTGTTTACAGATCAGACCTTGCTTCTCATCAAAAAATCCACAGCGGGGAGAAGCCGTATACCTGTTTTGAATGTGGAAAGAACTTCAGTCATAGCTCAAGCCTTAAATCCCATCAAAAAAATCACACAGGGGAGAAACTGTATACCTGTTTTGACTGTGGAAAGGCCTATACTAACAGCGCAGGCCTTGTATATCATCAAAAAATTCACACAGGGGAGAAACCGTATACCTGTTTTGACTGTGGAAAGAGCTTCCGTAAAAGCCAAGGTCTTCTTGTTCATCAAAAAATCCACACAGGAGAGAAGCCATATAAATGTTTGGAGTGCGGAATGAGCTTCGCTCACGGCTCAAGCCTTAGATCGCATCAAAAAATTCACACAGGGGAGAAATCATATAGATGTTTAGAGTGTGGAAGAAGCTTTGCTCACAGTGCTAGCCTTACTTCACATAAGAGAACCCACACAGGGGAGAAACCATATGAATGCTTGGAATGTGGAAAGAGCTTCAGCCAGAGTTCACACCTGACTTCACATAAGAGAACTCACACTGGGGAGAAGCCGTATAAATGCTTTGAGTGTGGGAAGAGCTTTACTCAGAGTTCACACCTTACTGTGCATGAGCGAATCCATACAGGGGAAAAACCATATAAGTGTGTGACGTGTGGAAAGAGCTTTAGTAACCACACATACCTTATTAGCCATCGCAGAATCCATACAGGAGAGAAGCTATATAAGTGCTTTGAGTGTGGAAAGAGCTTCAGTCAGGGTACAGGCCTTCGTATACATCAAAAAATTCACAGAGGTGAAAAACCGTATGCATGTTTTGAGTGTGGAAAGAGCTTCACACATAGCTCAGGTCTTCGAACCCATCAAAAAATTCACAGAGGTCAAAAACCGTATGCATGTTTTGAGTGTGGAAAGAGCTTCACTCATAGCTCAGGTCTTCGAACCCATCAAAAAATTCACACAGGGGAGAAACCGTATACCTGTTCTGAGTGTGGAAAAAGCTTTGCTCACAGATGTCACTTTACTTTACATAAGAGAACTCACACTGGGGGGAAGCCATAAATGCTTGGAATGTGGAAAGAGCTTCAGAGTTCACACCTTACTGTGCATGAGTGCATCCATAAGGGAAACAACCAGTTAATTGTTTGACATGTGGAAAGAGTTTCTGTGCTAACACATACGTTAACTTACTTACCATCACAGGATCCAAAAAAGGGAGAAGCCATATAAGTTCTTTGTGTGTGGAAAAACCTTCAGCCAGAGTTAAAGACTTAAAGGTAAAGGGACCCCTGACCATTAGGTCCAGTCGTGTCCGACTCTAGGGTTGCGGCGCTCATCTTGCTTTATTGGCCGAGAGCTGGCGTACAGCTTCCAGGTCATGTGGCCAGCATGACAAAGCCGCTTCTGGCGAACCAGAGCAGCACACGGAAGCACCGTTTACCTTCTCGTCAGAGCGGTTCCTATTTATCTACTTGCACTTTGACGTGCTTTCAAACTGCTAGGTGGGCAGGAGCAGGGACTGAGCAACGGCAGCTCACCCCGTCGCAGGGATTCGAACCGCTGACCTTCTGATCGGCAAGTGCTAGGCTCTGTGGTTTAACCCACAGCACCACCTGGGTCCTGTTCAAGACTTGGTACACATTTAAAAAAAAAAAATCACAGTGGGGAGAAACTGCATGCATGTTTTGAATGCGGAAGGAGGTTTACTTGCTCATCAGAGAATCCACAGAAGAGAAAAAACATACAAATGGTTGGAGTGTGGGAAAAGGTTTAGGTGGTAGACACATTTTACTTATCAAAAAAATCTATACAGGGGGAAAATCACATAAATGTTGGGAGTGTGAAAAGACACTTTATATTCCATCAAAGCTTGTATATAATGGAGATACCATAATGACATAATATAAAGTTAGAAGTGCCCATATTTCTTTCTGGTCTTCAAGGAATTCAGACAAGATTAACCCACATGTATCTCCAACACCCACTACTTAGAGATGTAACGTCCTCCCATCAGATGGTGTTCCTGTAAAAATGGTGCCTCCGCCCCCCCCCCAACCAATGAAATTACCATGTGCTGCTTTTGCGTCCTGTAAAAGTGCTCCCTGCCCCTGCACTCTCCCTGGTCATTCCGAGACTGTGGCTCACTGTTGTAAAATGAGAAATGGTCCTGCCTGAGGCAAGGAGTTGTCATAGAGGTGGCGGTGGTTGAAGCTTCATCCGTGCCCTCGCCCGCCAACAGCCTATTGGCAGAGCCGACCTCAAGTTCCACTCCCCCTCCTTCCCTCTTCTGAAGTCTGATGTTCTATAACGTGTGCTGGTTTGACTTCCAGCAGATGGCGCTGTTTTTGCCAAAAATCATGGTTGTACCTGACACAGGTGTGACATCTATGTATTTTTTTTTACATAAAAACATGCCAGGAATGTAACCTAACGTGTCAAAATTTCAAAGCAATCAGTGCAGTACTTTGGGAGAGCTTCGATTTTGCACGAACGAACAGTTACATTTTTATTTATATAGATTATCTTTTTCTGGAATTAGGAGGTGTGTCTGTTCTGAGTATTTGTTCACCCTTAATCCTATGTCCCAAAGGGAATAAAGGGGGAAAATTTGGCACCTTAATCTAATGAGTTAAAGGATCCCTTTCGATTCCAAAAACCTGAAGATCGAGTTTGCAACAGACCCACACTAAAAGTAAGAAAGGGAGGGGAAGGGAATACCTCTCTTGAATTAAACAAGATCCCGAGAGCTGTGTGTTTTGCTTGAGAGCTCCCCATCAATAACTTGTGCCACTAAGGCTACAGCACCTCTCCCACCCAGTTCTTGGTCCATCATCCAGGGAAGCATAAAGCTGGTCCTTGAGATCCATGAAAAGCATAGAGGGGGTCCTTTGGGGACTTGGTGAACTGGCAACCACTGAAAACCATTATACAGTGGTCCCTCGACTTACGAATGACCTGACTTACGTAGATTTCGAATGCGCTTCCGATTTTTTTCGACTTCCGAAAGCAAATTGCGGCCGTTTTAGATGCGGTTTACTCGACTTACGAAGGTTAGATGCGGGGTTTTTTCGACTTATGAATGCATTCCTCCCAATGCATTCCTATGGGGACTTGACTTACGTGTTTTTCCGACCTACGAAAGTCCCGTCGGAACGGATTAACTTCGAGGGACCACTGTATACTGTTTGGAGCCACTGTATTCCAATGGCGAGTGGAGGGGTATTTGGGATGAGTGATTAATAATAATAATTTATGTATGCCCCACCCATCTGGGTAGATTTCCCCAGCCACTCTGGGTGGCTCCCAACAGAATATTATTAATAATTATTAGTATAAGGCGATATTATTACTTCCCTAATCCCTTTACACCTCTGTAACATTGTTTCCTTTAAGTACCTTCTGTTTCCCATTTTTGTTTACCTTTAGTAAACTAGTTGGTAGTTAAAAGGATGTAACCCTAGTAAAAATTGTTATCTGACTGAGTGTGCATGCGGTAGCTTCTATGCAATAAAGTTTGCTAGAAACAAGATTACTGTGTTGATCTTTACATTAAGCATGAAGAAGAGTGTGGATTTGATATACCACTTTATCACTACCCGAAGGAGTCTCAAAGCGGCTCACATTCTCCTTTCCCTTCCTCCCCCACAACAAACACTCTGTGAGGTGAGTGGAGCTGAGAGACTTCAGAGAAGTATGACTAGCCCAAGGTCACCCAGCAGCTGCATGTGGAGGAGTGGTGAATCGAACCCGGTTCACCATATTACAAGTCTACCGCTCTTAACCACTACACCACACTGGCTCTCAGGATGTGAGAATATTTACTCATAACATCCAGGACACATTTACTAATAATGATAATAATAAAACTAAGAACTAGCACCAGGATCAAAATAGATCATCAGAGGGATCTCTTTTTATATCAAATTATGCCAACTATCCCGATGCCATGATCCATAGAAATAAACCATAGTAAAAAGTTCATCATGGCACCCATCTTTACAGCGTCTCCCAGCCTGAAGCAAAACTCAGAGCGCTGTTTAATTGCCTCTAGGCTCATTCAAGAAACTTATTTTAGCCCTCCAAGGCCATTGGGGAAGCATCTTCAGCCAGCTCTTGCTACAGCAAGGAAACGACAACCAGAAGGAGCCAGCAGAAGTAATGTCAGGAGTTCATAGAATCATAGAGTTGGAAGAGACCACAAGGGCCATCCAAGTCCAACCCCCTGCCAAGCAGGAAACACCATCAAAGCATTCTTGACAGATGGCTGTCAAGCCTCTGCTTAAAGACCTCCAAAGAAGGAGACTCCACCACACTCCCTGGCAGCAAATTCCACTGTCGAACAGCTCTTACTGTCAAGAAATTCTTCCTAATGTTTAGGTGGAATCTTCTTTCTTGTAGTTTGAATCCATTGCTCCGTGTCCGCTTCTCTGGAGCAGCAGAAAACAACCTTTCTCCCTCCTCTATATGACATCCTTTTATATATTTGAACATGGCTATCATATCACCCCTTAACCTTCTCTTCTCCAGGCTAAACATACCCAGCTCCCTAAGCCGTTCCTCATAAGGCATCGTTTCCAGGCCTTTGACCATTTTGGTTGCCCTCCTCTGGACACGTTCCAGCTTGTCAGTATCCTTCTTGAACTGCGGTGCCCAGAACTGGACACAGTATTCTAGGTGAGGTCTGACCAGAGCGGAATACAGTGGTACTATTACTTCCCTTGATCTGGATGCTATACTCCTATTGATGCAGCCCAGAATTGCATTGGCTTTTTTAGCTGCTGCATCACACTGTTGACTCATGTCGAGTTTGTGGTCTACCAAGACTCCTAGATCCTTTTCACTTGTACTGCTCTCAAGCCAGGTGTCACCCATCCTGTATTTGTGCCTTTCATTTTTTTTGCCCAAGTGTAGTACTTTACATTTCTCCCTGTTAAAATTCATCCTGTTTGCCTTGGCCCAGTTCTCTAATCTGTTAAGGTCATTTTGAAGTGTGATCCTGTCCTCTGGGGTATTAGCCACCCCTCCCAATTTGGTGTCATCTGCAAACTTGATCAGGATGCCCTCAAGCCCATCATCCAAGTCATTGATAAAGATGTTGAATAAGACTGGGCCCAAGACAGAACCCTGTGGCACCCCACTAGTCACTTCTCTCCAGGATGAAGAGGAGCCATTGATGAGCACCCTTTGGGTTCGGTCAGTCAGCCAGTTACAAATCCACTGAATGGTAGCATTGTCTAGCCCGCATTTTACCAGCTTCTTTACAAGAATATCATGGGGCACCTTATCAAAGGCCTTGCTGAAATCAAGATAGGCTACATCCACAGTGTTCCCTTCGTCTACCAGGCTTGTAATTCTGTCAAAAAATGAGATCAGATTAGTCTGACATGACTTATTTTTCAGAAACCCATGCTGACTTTTAGTGATCACAGCGTTCCTTTCTAGGTGCTCACAGACCGTTTGCTTAATGATCTGCTCTAGAATCTTTCCTGGTATTGATGTCAGGCTGACTGGGCGGTAATTGTTTGGGTCCTCTCTTTTCCCCTTTTTGAAAATAGGGACAACATTTGCCCTCCTCCAGTCTGCTGGGACTTCACCTGTTTTCCAGGAATTCTCAAAGATTACTGCCAGTGGTTCTGAAATCACCTCTGCCAGTTCTTTTAATACTCTGGGATGTAGTTCATCTGGCCCTGGAGACTTGAATACATCTAAACTAGCCAAGTGTTCTTGTACTACCTCCTTACTTATTCTGGGCTGTGTTTCCCCTGCTGAATCATCTGCTCCATATTCTTCAGGTTGGGCATTGTTTTCTTTTTTGGAAAAGACTGAGGCAAAGAAGGTATTGAGGAGTTCTGCCCTTTCTGCGTCCCCTGTTCGCATTTCACCTTCTTCTCCTCTAAGTGACCCCACTGTTTCCTTGTTCGTCCTTTTGCTACGGACATACCCATAAAAACCCTTTTTATTGCTTTTAACCTCTCTAGCAAGCCTGAGTTCATTCTGTGCTTTAGCTTTTCTGACTTTGTCTCTACATGTGCTGGCTATTTGTTTGAATTCATCTCTGGTGGTTTCCCCCTTTTTCCATTTCTTGTACATATCCATTTTAAATCTTAACTCAGTTAAAAGTTCTTTAGATAGCCACCCTGGCTTCTTTAGGCACCTTCCATGTTTTCGTCTCATTGGTACTGCTTGAAGTTGTGCTTTTAATATCTCCCTTTTAACAAACTCCCATCCATCATGAACTCCCTTCCCTTTTAGTATTACTGACCATGGGATCATACCCAGCATTTCCCTAAGTTTTCTGAAGTCGGCTTTCTTAAAGTCTAGAATTTGAGTCTTAGTATGCTTGGTTGCTCCTTTCTGATGTATAATAAACTCCAGAAGAGCATGATCACTCCCACCTAATGATCCTGCCACTTCTACCCCACTAACCAGGTCATCACTATTGGTTAGGACCAGATCTAAAATGGCTGATCCTCTTGTTGCTTCTCCCACTTTCTGGACAATGAAATTGTCTGCAAGGCCAGTGAGGAATCTGTTCGACCTTATGCTCTTGGCTGAGTTTGACATCCAACAAATATCAGGATAGTTGAAATCCCCCATTACTACTATCTCATTTCCTTTTGAATGCTTGGTCATCTGTTCCAGGAAGGCATCATCTATGTCCTCAGTTTGGCTTGGGGATCTATAGTAAACTCCCACAATGAGATCACTGTTATTTTTCTCTCCCTTAATTTTGACCCAGATACTCTCAATTTGGCTTTGAAGTTTTAAATCATGGATCTCTTCACAGGTATACACATCCCTGACATATAACGCCACTCCTCCTCCTTTCCTGTTTGGTCTATTTCTCTGAAATAGATTGAATCCCTCTATTACTACATTCCAATCATGAGACTCATCCCACCAGGTTTCAGTGATGCCTATTATGTCGTATTTAGTTTGCTGTACCAAGAGCTCAAGTTCATCTTGTTTATTTCCCATGCTTTGTGCATTTGTATACAGACATTGAAAACCATTGATCATTCCCCCTAGTCTCCTACTTAAGGATTTTTTCCTCCCACCACTAGGTCTGTGTACTGTTTGCTCCATTTGGTCCTTGACTTTTGGATGATCATCTTCAGCATTTGATAGACTCCTACCTTCAGGACCACTGTCTCCCTCCCCCACATAAGTCAGTTTAAAGCCCTCCTGATGAGGTTTTTGAGATTGTTGGCAAAAACATTCCTCCCAACCCTTGTGAGGTGCAGCCCATCACTTGCCAGAAGTCCATCTTCAAGAAACTGCATACCATGATCTAAGAATCCAAACCGTTCCTGCCGGCACCATTTGCGAAGCCAGTTGTTCACTTCTCCTATTTTTCCCTCTCTTCCTGGGCCACGGCGTTCAACTGGGAGGACAGATGAGATGACAATTTGTGCATTTAATTGCTTCAACTTCCTGCCCAGAGCCTCATAATCACTTTTGATCTTCTGGAGGCTATGGCTTGCGGTGTCATTGGTTCCCACATGGACTAAAAGGAAGGGGTTTTTATCCGTGGGTTTTATCACTCCTTGCAGCCGTTCTGTTATATCATGGATCTTGGCCCCGGGGAGACAGCACACCTCTCGAGACATCTTGTCAGGCCCACAGATCACTGCCTCTGTACCCCTGAGTTGTGTTGGTCATGCATGACAACTGTGGGGCGATCTCAATACATCACGGGCTCAACCTGGTTTTTGACACAAAGCAGGTTGGTAATATTGTGTTGCTTGGGGGTGGGGGTCCATTGTGGGTCTTTTCTCGTAGATGTCCATTTCCTGGTGACGTTTGCACTGGATGTGGCTACTCCACTCTTCAAGGGCTTGTTTTCCCCATTTTATTCCCAACTCCCACTTCATATAGAAACTCTTTAGAATATGGTTGTAAATATACTAGGACAGAGAGTTGACTGCACCTGTGATTTTATGCTGCACCATTTTAATCAATGTGCACCTCTTTCCAACATGTGTTAGGAGGCCAAGTGACACACACAAAACCAAATCTGTTATGCCACATTCACAGCACATATCCCCCATGAAATCACCTAAGATTCCTGGGAGCTTGCTTTGCCAGTTAAGGGTGCTGAGAGTTGTTAGGAGACCCTTAGTCCCCTCCCAACTGGTTGTGACAATAAACTATTACATGGGGTGTACAGTTCGACACACAACATTTGCAGGGGTTACATTTCGGCAATGGTGTGTAAAGCCAGAATCACATATAGTTGGGACAAGCCCCTTGGATGGCGGCTAACAGATTGAGGTTGAATCCTGATAAGACAGAAGTACTGTTTTGGGGGGACAGGGGGCAGGCTGGTGTGGAGAACTCCCTGGTCCTGAAAGGGAAGCATTGATGTTTGGAAAAATAAGGGTAGAGAGGGCAGGATTAGCTGTAAACTCATTTCAACACTACAAGGCATGGGCTCTTTTTTTCTTTGATGCCTTTGGGGTTCAGGAGGAAGGCACCCAAGGAGGGCACAGTCTCTCTGTATAGCAGACCAGCCCTAGGAAGGAACCAAGGTGTTGGGAGAGATGAAGGAGGGAAGACTTTAAGGATGGGAAGAGGAGAACCACTGGCCATAAAATGTCATTAATTTCGCACCACCAGCAACTGCTGCAGCAGAGTTGGGGGCTCCAAGCACAGAGAGCTGCCTATACAGAGTCATACCATTGCTCCACCTGAGCTACTCTTGTTGACACTGACTGGCAATTGCTATTGGGGATTTCCAGCCACTGAGTCTCAGCCGTAACTGGGGACTGAATCTTGGGCTTTCTGCCTGCTGAGGTGATCTGCCCTCGAACTACAGCCCCTTCCCCTCAAGTGGGGTTGCAGGACAACGAGGAACAGAGGGAGGCAGCCGTGTCACAGCTTTAGGCTGGCAAAAAAGGAAAGGGGTGTTTTTAATGGTGGTGGGAAGAAGATCCTCTTTCAGGCATGAAAACACTTTCCTCGCCTGGTGGGGACCAGGAGGAAGGTGCCCCTCTTTTACCAAGGAAACTGTCAGTGGGAGCTACACACCTAGGCTGGGTTATCATTCCCCAGCAAAATGTCTTGGGCAGGAAAATGCCTGCAGGGGCTCTGAAGCTCCCTTTGCTTCGTCCTCCCTCCCAGGAACCTGCAGTTTCTGAGCTCTTCAATCCAAACGAGGATGGAAGGAGGAAGATGGACGGTTGACCTAGTCAGGCTGCCTCCTGCATCCCTCTCCACATCCTCTCGGTGTTCCCTCCAAGTACCCTCAGAAAGATCTGTTGTGTTCCAGGGAATGGAGATGAGGACATGGAGGGATGTTGGGAGTGGGAAAGCTCCCCTGGCAAGAAATGAGATGAAGGGGGAGATTTTAGTGTGGAAGATGTAGGAGGGGCCTCAACATACTGGGAGGCTTCCCCTCCGGCAGGAAAATCCCTGGAGGGGCTCTGAGGCCGCCTTTGCTTCTCCCTCACCCCCAGCAGCCTGCATCTTGTTTAAACGTCTGAGTTTTCCAAATTGGTATAAGAGGCTGGATCTGCAATCCTAGAAAGGTCCATGCTGAGGCTGCCTCAAATAGGCCAGTGTGGGACTTCATGGCCTCCTCAACAACCATGGGGCTGTCTCAGGATCCCAGTGGCTCAACATCTGTGGCTGAACCAGGGCTTTTTTCCCAGCCGGAACTCAGGGGAATTCTTCCGGTTCCGGCACCTCTCAGGTAGGTGCCATTTGCATTATAAGAGAATGAGGGAGGCGTTCATAGTGAGTTCTTTGTGAGGATTGCGATGGGTAGGCAATCTGGTGATGTTTGGGCTGAATATGGCTACTCCATTGGTTATCTCCCGCTTGGACTACTACAATACGCTCTATGTGGGGCTACCTTTGTAGGTGTTCTGGAAACTACAAATAATCTAGACTGCCGCTGCTACACTGGTGACTGAGAGTGGCTGCCGAGACCATATAACACCGGTCCTGAAAGACCTACATTGGCTCCCAGCACGTTTGCGAGCACAATTCCGAGCACAAAGTGTTGGTGCTGACCTTAAAATCCTAAATGGCCTTGGCCCAGTATACGTGAAGGAGCGTCTCCACCCCCATCATTTAGCCCGGACACTGAGGTCCAGCTCCGAGGGCCTTCTGGCGGTTCCCTTCCTCCTGCGAGAAGTGAAACTACAGGGAACCAGGCAGAGGGCTTTTTCTGTGGTGGTGCCTGCCCTGTGGAATGCCCTCCACTCGCTGGGGTGCCCCTGAGAGGCCAGCGCCCTGGCGCAAGGTGCCACAAAGCCTAATAGGAAAAACACCTCTGTCTGTGCCCCTGATTAATTCCCAGTACGTTTTCAAGCACAATTCAAAGTGTTGGTGCTGACCTTTAAAGCCCTAAACGGCCTCAGTCCAGTATACCTGAAGGAGCGTCTCCACCCCCATCGTTTAGCCCAGACACTGAGGTCCAGGTCCAAGGGCCTTCTGGTGGTTCCCTCACTGCGAGAATTGAAGCTACTGGGAACCAGAGCCTTTTCGGTTGTGGCACCCTCCATGCAGATGTCTAGGAAATAAACAACTATCTGACTTTTAGAAGACATCTGAAGGCAGCCCTGTGTAAGGAAGTTTTTAATGTTTGATGCTTTGTTGCTTTATTATTATTATTCAGTTGGAAGCCGCCCAGAGTGACTGGGGAAACCCTGCCAAATGGGTGGGGTATTAATAATAATAATTATTATTATTATTATTACCATATGACCATCCTTACCTTCTGGAACCAGAAGCCGGATGTTTCATAGGGTTTATCTGTGTCTTGCCCCCTCCCTCTTTTATCTTCTCAGTAACCTTGCGGGGTGGGCATGGCTTTGAGATTGTTTTTCCAGCACTATGGTTTTGAAATTGCAGAAAACAGCCTTAGAAGGTCTGGGATGGGGTGCTTATTTATCTTTTTCAGGGATGAGAAGGAATTCTTTTGCATTCTGCTGTAACATATCAGGGCTATGAAATGTCCCACCATAATATCAAACGGGGCACCTCTAACCACTAGGCCACCGCTGTCTCGCTTTAACCTTGGAGCGGACCCTCTGCAGAATGCAAATCCCCCCCCCCTGCCCTGAAAATGCAGGAAGAAAAAGAGAGCCTTCCCTCCAAGGGACTCTGGCAAGGAGGGGGGGCGCTTTGTGGGGTCCCATAGGCAGAATCCGCAATGTCCCCAGCACCATACAGTCCGGGGGGGGGAGAGACACTAGTTCTTCAAGGGTTAAAGGCAGCGATTATATTATAACAGAGGACTTCCTGGGGGAGGGGGGAAGCGTCACTTCCTCCTCCGTTTTGTCACGTCCTCCTGCATTTGAACAGCTGCGAGGGAGGAGATTCTGCAGCATGGAAGATTGTGCCTTTTGCAAGGGAGGGGAAAGGGGGAGATATTTTTTTGTGGGGGCCTCCCGTGTCAGAGCAGATGCATTGCGGGAGAGAAGCCCCCCTGGAGAGGGCAGTTTTGCAAAGGGGCAGCGGAGGGAGGGAGCATGCGTGGGGTGGCACCCCCAATTCAGCCCCCCAAGAGCTGCCATGAGTTCAAAAGGCTTTAAGGGGTGCAGGGGCGCCCCAGGAGGAGAGCAAGGCAAGAAGGCAAGGCGGGGGGAGAGGCAGTTTTAGGGTGGAGCCGGAAAACCCCCCCAAAGGAAAGGAGGCAGGAGGGCTCTAGGAAGAGGAAGGGGGAGGCATTCAGGTTTTGGAATAGTGGGGGGGGGGGTCGGCGCTAGGTAGAGGGGGCAAGATTAGCCCAAGACAGTTCTGGCATAACCCCACAGTTGTGTGGGATCAACTGCTCCACCTTATACTAGTGTTCTGACTTTTAAAACACTTCCATTAATCATTCAGGTACAACCCAGGAAGAGGAAATAACAACAAAATTGACAAAAGAAATAGCAAAATGGCTAGGAGTGGAGGAAGAGGAGATGGCAATGGACATTGAAAAAATATTTAGAATTAGATCACATAAATATAAAAACAGGAAAGGTCCGGGGGATTGTTTGATTTTCTTGAACTCACGACTATTAAGAGACAAACTCCTGCTAAAAGGAAGTACAGACCCACTGACTATAGACGGAGGAAGAGTGGAGATAGTGAAAGAAATTCCGACACGTCTTTTGAAAAAGAGGGACAATTTTAGATTTATGACATCTGTGTTAAAGAAAAGTAATATAAGGTTTAAATGGGAATTCCCGGAGGGACTCTCCTTTACATATAAAGAAAGAAGGCGATCCTTTAGGTCGGTAGCAGACACAAAAATCTTTTGGAGGAAATACCAGGAAGAACTAGGCAGCGAAGACGCACCTGAGTGAATAATAAGATTTGAGATAACAGCTTAGCTTATATATATATATATATCTGAATTTTTTCTATTGTTGTTTTTCTCTGCTTGCTTGCTTTTTGTTTCATTGTTTCTTGTTGACTGCATTCTCTCCCTTCCCTGACCAAAGAACTGAACAGTAGTGTTCCATATTTCATATTCCAAATATTGACTAATCTGCTAGATAGACAGTAAGGAATCTTTATTTTAAATTTCATTAAAGAGTGAAGCAACCTTGTTTAATAAAGAAATGACGCTAAATTGTATTTCATGGAATGTAAATGGTATGAACAGTAAATATAAAAGAAATATAATAGAACATGTATGCCTACAGGAAACGCACATAGCAAAAAAATCATGTAAGAGTGTTAAAGAATAATAGACTGGGTCAAGAATTTGTTGCAGCAGGAGTGGAGAAAAAGAGAGGAGTGGTTCTTTAGATAAATGATTCGTTAAATCCACACAAATTATTCCTAGATGAGGAGGGAAGAATACTAGGTATAGAAATTAATACTAAAGAGGGGAAAGTAATCATTGTGGGGATATATTGTGGGGCTGCTCGCTCTCCACCTTAGAGCAGATTTATGCCATGAGGTGCCACAGAAAGGCACTGGACATAGTGAAAGATCCATCACATCCTGGTCACTGTCTCTTTGAACTTTTGCCATCGGGACGGAGATACAGGACGATGACAACAAGAACAAGCCGTCTTAGAAACAGCTTCTTCTCCAGAGCGATCGCGGCCTTGAATGGGAAGCCTGGACTTTGAAGTCATCTAATCTTACCTGTTATGTTTTATCATTGTATGGTTTTAATCAGTGTGTATGGTTTTAATCAGTGTTTTTGTAGTTGTTTTGTTTTTGCGTGGAGTGCCCTATCTGGGTGGATGGAGCAGCCAAGTAATTTCATTGTCCCCAAAGGGGACAATGACAATAAAAAAAATATATTCTATTCTATATTCACCAAATAATGGGAAGGACGAATTTTTTAAGAAGGTAGATGAAATATTAGGGGATTATATTGGAGAAAATATTATTATCATGGGAGACTTGAATGGAGTAGTTTCGATAGAAATGGATAGAACACAAAGAGATAATACAAGTAAAGCTGGCAAACTACCCCTCTCTTTTTTTCACTTGGTGGCAAACTTAGATTTATATGATGCATGGAGAGTGAAAAACCCCACAATGAAGGACATAACACATTATTCAGAAGCAAAGAAATCTGGAGGTAGAATTGATGCGATTTGGTTGTCAAAGAGATTAATGTTAAATTTAACAAAAGCGGATATAATGAACAGAACAATATCAGACCACAATCCGGTGGTAATTAAATTGGAATTTAGAAATAAAACGAAGGGGAGATGGAGATTGAATGATAGGATTTGGAGAGATGAACAAAGACTTAAAAAAGCAAAAGAAGTTTTGAAAGAATTTTTTGAAATAAATGAAAAACAAGGAACGGATAGGAATTTAATATGGGAAACAAGTAAAGCCTATATGAGAGGCTATGGGATACAACAGATGGGAAGGATCAAAAGGGAAAAAGAGAAGAATATAATGGAAATGAATAGACAGATAAGGGAAAAAGAAAAAGATTTAGTAAAAAAAACCAAAAAATGAAGAAATCTTACAAAATATAAAAAGATTACAGACTCACCTAACAGATTTAATTAATGAAGAGATTAAAAATAAAATAATGTGGACAAAGCAAAAATATTTTGAACAAGCAAATAAGCCAGGAAGAATGTTGGCATGGTTGAATAAAGAAAAGCAAAATGCAAGAATTATAAATAAGATATGGACAGAAGGTGAAGAAATAACAGATCCAGAACGAATTAAAATGGAATTTATAAACTATTATAAGAAATTATATAAGGAAGAAAAGAAATCTGAAAATGACATTTTACATTATATAGCAGAGAACTCTCTTCCAGAAATAAACGAAACAGAATACCAAGGTCTTAACACAGATATAGAAGAAGAAGAAATAAGGAAAGTATTAAGGAAAATGCAGGAAGGGAAATCACCAGGAATGGATGGGATTTCGGTAATGTATTATAAAAAATTAGATGAAATAATAGTACCCAAACTTAAATTATTAATGAATGAAATATTAATAAAGGGAGAACTATCAGAATCATGGAAAGAAGCTTTAATAACTGTGATACCTAAAAAAGGAACAGATTTGAAACTAATTAAAAACTACAGGCCCATCTCCTTGTTAAATATTGATTATAAACTCTTCTCTGGAGTACTGGCCAACAGAATGAAAGTCTTCCTAAATAGGATAATAAAGAAAGATCAAACTGGATTCCTCCCGGGGAGACAGATAAAGGAAAATATTAGAACAATTATTGATATATTGGAATATGCAGAAATGAATCCGGGTATGAAAATAGCCATGCTCTTAGTAGACGCCGAGAAGGCCTTCGATAGTGTTTCATGGGATTTTTTAAATAATATATGAATGGTATACAAGCAATCTACAGAGAGCAGAACGCAAAAATACTTATAAATAATGAGATCACAGGGAAATTTAAATCAAGAGAGGGACAAGGCAGGGTTGCCCCTTGTCCCCGTTGTTATTTATCATAAGCTTGGAAACACTATTGATAGCACTGAGGAAGGATAAAGGAATCAGAGGGATAAAACTAGGAATGACATGCCACAAAGTGAGAGCATTCGCGGATGATGTCATTGTTATGACAGAAACACCAGAAGATAACATTATAAAAGTAATAGAGCATATGAAAAAGTACGGAGAGGTATCAGGCTTCAGATTAAATAAAGATAAGTCTAAAATATTAACGAAAAATATAAGGGACAAGGAGAAGAAAGAATTGGAAAAAGAAACAGGGATCAAAGTAGAAAGCAAAGTAAATTACTTAGGAATATGGATTACAAATAAAAATTCTAATTTATTCAAAAACAACTATATTAGGAAATAGAAGGAAATAAAAGATAACCTAGGAAAATTGAAACATCTAAATCTATCGATATGGGGGAAGGTTTCTATGATAAAAATGATCACTCTGCCAAAAATTATGTTCTTATTTCAAAATATCCCAATAATAACAGGGACAAAATACCTTAAGTACTGGCAGAAAGACTTAGCAGACTTTGTATGGCAGGGGAAGAAAGCAAGAATGAAAAGAGAAATTTTGTTAAGCCAAAGAGAAACGGGAGGTTTTGCACTCCCAGACTTGAAAAGGTATTTTGAAGCAGCGTGCTGGACCTGGTTAAAAGATTGGTTAAACTTGGAAAATGTAGATACATTAGAATTAGAAGGGTGGAACAAATTATATGGATGGCATGGTTACTTACTGTATGATAAGATTAAATTACACAAAGATTTCAAAAACCATGTAATTAGGAAAGCATTACTAGAAGTATGGGAGAGAACCAAAGGAAAAGTGATTGAGAAGACTCCCTGGTGGGCATCTCCAGTTGAGGCGAATTCCACTCTGAAATGTTACAAAAAAGAAAAATGGCCAACATATAGAGAAATAGTAGAAGAAAGGAATGGAGACATCAAATTAAAGGAATATGAATAATTAAAAATAAGAGGTTTAAGTTGGTTAGAATATTTTCAACTAAATGCAACATATGAAAAAGATAAAAAAGACAGGGGGTTTGAAAATAAGAACTCTAGGTTTGAAAAGGAGATTCTTTCAAATAACGAAAAGACACTCTCTAAAATGTACAGGTTTCTAGAAAATACAGAATCGGAGTTGGAAGTAAAGAAAAAATATATAAATAAATGGGAACAAGACTTGGGGAGAGATATAGATTATAACCAATGGGAAAATTTTTGGAAGGAAACCGTAAATTTTACAGCATGTTACGTACTTAGAGAGAATTTCATAAAGATGCATTATCGGTGGTACCTCACCCCGGATAAAATACGGTAGCTAAAATAAATAAATCAGCTGATAATAAATGTTGGAGATGCCACAGGGCAACAGGATCCTTTTTCCACATATGGTGGACATGCCCTCTAATTAAAAACTTCTGGGAATTGATCCATGAAGAGTTGAAAAAATTGATTAAAACATCCTTTACAAAAAGAGCAGAATTATATTTATTAGGAATCCTAGGTGAGGATATACCCAAAGATAAAATTAACATTTTCTTATAAGCTTCAACAGCTGCGAGAATGTTGGTAGCAAGAAACTGGAAAGGGAACAACATACCAACCAAAAGGGAATGGGTAGATAAACTTTGTGAATATTTGGAAATGGCAAAATTAACAGACTTGATTCGGAAAAAAACCTAAGGAAAAGATTAAAGAACAATGGGAATGTTTAAATGATCATTTAAAAAAAAAAACACCGGTCCAGGAGAAAACACATGGCCTTTATTAACTTGACAGGACATGAATAAACAGTATACCACTAAAGAATGGGAATTCGGTAGTATTAAAGGAAGAAACAGAAAAAACTCAAGAGGCAGATTAAAGAAAAAATTGTTTTATTGAATACTATGTGGAAGGCGGTGGAAACGCCTTATGTCTGTTATTCTCTTTGCTTTTTGATTCTTCTTTTTTTCTTACTATTCTGTCTATCTATCGTTTCTTTCTTTCTCTTGATTCCTTTCTTATTCCTCTCTATCTAGAAAAAAAGAAAGATATTATTTTATGAATATAAGAGTAATTGATGACAAGAGTAACGTTCTGCGTTTTCTTAGTGTTTTGTATTATTTTGCTTTCTTTTCTTTTTTTGTATAGTTCTTTTTTGTATTTGTATTTAATAATTGTATAAATTTGCTGTATTTTATGAATTAAGTACTATTAATAAAATTTATATTTAACAAAAAAAATAAAAATGTCCCACCATAATATCAAGAGAGGCACCTCTAACCACTAGGCCACCGCTGTCTCGCTTTAACCTTGGAGCGGACCCTCTGCAGAATGCAAATCCCACCGCCCTGAAAATGCAGGAAGAAAAGGGACTCTGGCAAAGAGGGGGGGCGCTTTGTGGGGTCCCATATGCAGAATCCGCAATGTCCCCAGCTCCATATAGTTCGGGTGGGGGGGGTGGGAGAGACACTGGCTCTTCAAGGGTTAAAGGCAGCGATTATATTACTACAGAGGACTTCCGGGGGGAGGGGAAATGCGTCACTTCCTCCTCCGTTTTGTCACATCCTCCTGCATTTGAAAAGCTGCGAGGGAGGAGAATCTGCAGCGCGGAAGATTGTGCCTTTTGCAAGGTAGGGAAAAGGGGGAGATATGTTTTGGGGGAGGGGGCTCCCGTGCCAGAGCAGCTGATTTGCGGGAGAGAAGCCCCCCTGGAGAGAGCAGTTTTGCAAAGGGGCAGCGGTGGGAGGGAGCATGCGTGGGGTGGCACCCCCCATTCAGCCCCCCAAGAGCTGCGATGAGTGCCGAAGGCTTTAAGGGGTTCAGGGGCGCCCCAGGAGGAGAGCAAGGCAAGAAGGCAAGGCGGGGGGGGAGGCAGTTTTAGGGTGGGGCAGGAAACCCCCCAAAGGAAAGGAGGCAGGATGACTCTGAAGAGGAGGAGGGAGGAATTGATGATTTGGAAAAAGGGATAGAAACGGCAGGATCAGCTGTAAACTCATTTCAACACTACAAGGCATGGACTCTTTTTCTTCCATGCCTTTGGGGTTCAGGAGGAGGAAGGCACCCAAGGAGAGCACAGTCTCTCTGTCTAGCAGACCAGCCTTAGGAAGGAACCAAGATGTTGGGAGAGATGAAGGAGGGAAGATTTTAAGGATGGGCCACTGGCCGAACTATATGTGATGTTGGCTTTACACACTATCACCGAAATGTAACCCCTGCAAAAGTTGTGTGTCGAACTGTACATCCCATGTAATAGTTTATTCTCGCAACTTGTTGGGAGGGGACTAGAGGTCTCCTAACAACTCTCAGCACCCTTAACCAGCAAAACAAGCTCCCAGAAATCTTAGGTGCTTTCATGGGGCTTTGGATATGTGCTGTAAATGTGACGTAACAGATTTGTTCTTTTTTGTGTGTCTCCCATCACATGGCCTCCAAACACACGTTGGAAAAAGCGCAATTGGAGACGATGGAATTTCAGCCATCTTCCGTGGCAACGAGCTGAAAACTATATGTGATGCTGGCATTACACATAAAATTGCTCTTTATTTCTTCCATGCCTTTGGGGTTCAGGAGGAGGAAGGCACCCAAGGAGGGCACAGGAGAGATGAAGGAGGGAAGATTTTAAGGATGGGAAGAGGAGAACCACTGGCCATAAAATGTCGTTAATTTCTCACCACCAGCAACTGCTGCAGCAGAGCTGGGGGCTCCAAGCAGAGAGAGCTGCCTATACAGAGTCATAGCATTGGTCCACCGGGGCTACTATTTTGACACTGACTAGCAGCAATTGCCCTTTGGGGTTTCCAGCCACTGAGTCTCAGCCGTAACTGGGGACTGAATCTGGGGCTTTCCGCCTGCTGAGGAGATGCTCTGCCCTCGAACTACAGCCCCTTCCCCTCAAGTGGGGTTGCAGGACAACGAGGAACACAGGGAGGCAGCCATGTCACAGCTTTAGGCTGGCAAAAAAGGAAAGGGATGTTTTTAATGGTGCTGGGAAGAAGATCCTCTTTCAGGCATGACTCCACTTTCCTTGCATGGTGGGTCCAGGAGGGGGGCACTCCTCTTTTATCACGGAAGCTGCAAGTGGGAGCTCCACACCTAGGCTGGGTTATCATTCACCAGCAAAATGTCTTGGGCAGGAGAATCCCTGCAGGGCCTCTGAGGCTCCCTTTGCTTCTTCCTCCCTCCCAGGAACCTGCAGCTTCTCAGCTCCTCAGGAAGGATGGAAGAGGCTGATCCTGTAAACCTAGCGAGGATGGAAGGAGGAAGATGGACGGTTGACCTGGTCAGGCTGCCTCCTGCATCCCTCCCCACAACCTCTGACTGTTCCCTCCCAGGACCCTCAGGGAGATCTGGTGAGTTCCAGGGAATGGAGAGTGGGGCATGAAGGGATGTTCGCAGTGGGAAAGCACTCTGGCAAGAAAAGGGCCAGAGCTCTGGACCAGGGGTCAGCAACTTTTTTCAGCCGTGGTCCAGTCCACCATCCCTCAGGGCATATGGTGGGCCAGACTATATTGGGGGGGGGTGAACTAATTCTATGCTCTACAAATAACCCATCGATGCATTTTCAATAAAAGGACACATTCTACTCATGTAAAAACCACATTGATTCCCAGACCATCTGCAAACCGGATTGAGAAAGTGATTGGGCCGCATCCAGCCCACGGGCCTTAGGTTGCCTACCCCTGCTCTGGGCTGTGAGAGATACAAGATACCACCCTGCTGAGAGCCTGTTTTTTATATGCTTTTCAATTGGGTTTGTTTGTTTTTTAGTGTTTAAACTGTTTTTAACAGTTATAAGGGCATTTTGTGGGCTGTGCCTTGGAGGGGAGGAGCTGGGGGAGGCCCAATTTCAGTGGTTCTGCGTAGGCGGATGTATGGTGTGGGAGGAGGGGCAGGCTGGGTAAGAGGCACACGGCACAGGTAGTTAGTGCCAGCCCCTCATCTCCATCCTAGGGAATTGTGGTTGTCGTATCAGGCAACCCTCGTGTCTGCAACTACTGCTGTTGAACACCAGGTCGGCCCAGAATGAAATCTCCCTCATCCATGATCTGATTATGGGTGAGGAGACTGATCTGGCATGTATCACTGAAACCTGAGTGGGTGAACAGGGTGGAGTTGGTCTCACCCAGCTGTGCCAACTCGGTGCAGCATCAGGCCAGACTCAATGGGCCAGGACAGGTTGTTTCCCTGCGGCGTTTCCTTGAACCCTTGTCTCGGTTCTACGCTCGTCCCTGACAAGGCTCCCTGTTGCTTCCTGTCCCCACAATACTGCGCCATGTGAGTTGCAGAGTCACAGACAAAACAGAAGTGCTCCTTTCAACGTCTCTCCCTCTCTGCTGGCAAAACTCCAGGAAAACGCCCCCCTCTAGATGCACCCAATTGCATCGCTTCTTCCCCCTCCTGGTGCGCTTGGGCCTGTCAGAGCGCTTTGTCATGTGACAACGACACATGAGAGCAGAAGCAGCAAAGCAGGCTGGGAAGTGCTGGGACTGCACAATCATTCGGGCCTACTAAAGTTATCCAAGCCTAACTGCTAACTGTTGCGTCACTCTGGCATGTGACTCATTCTCCTACTTCTGCTCCTTCCGGCCCCACTGTGGGGAGTTGTTGTTGTTGTCGTCCTTCCATTATCGGCTCTTTCCTCTGCCAACTAACGCAAAGAACTTCAGAGAAGGGTCATTCTGTCAGGAGTCCAGTCCCTGGCTTGATCACACAGTGAGCGTAGTTAATTAAGAAGGATGATTTAGGGTTAGAACAAACAGATAGCTACAGACGGCATAACACAGCTGCCGCCATCATGAATGACCATGACCCTTCTAAGGCCCCTTCCGCTTTCTAGAACAGAAAGTCAACATACGAAGCTAACGTCCTTTCTGCTTCCTAGCTGGCAAGCCCCCCAAACTCCTGGGAGAGATTGGCTCAGCTCCAACCTCTTCCGAGTCACTATCTCTGTCTCTGTTCCTACCCGAGGAACTGCTTCATTCTCTCTTCCCGGTATTTTGCAGTTCTCTGGCTCCTTATCAGCTGGCATTCCCAAAGGCAAGAGAATTGGTGCTGAGCTATGCCCTTCCTGTCTGGCAGTTAACCCTCTCTCTCCCTGGCTACTCCCTTCACTGGGAGATGGCTTTGCTGGCTCATTCGTGACAGGCTGAGACACTACCTCCCCACAGACTGTGGTACATGCTCTCCTTATCTCCCGCTTGGACTACTGCAATGCACTCTCCGTAGGGCTATCTTTGAAGGTGACTTGAAAAATACAATTAATCCAGAATGCGGCAGCTAGACAGGTGATTAGAAGCGGCCACCGGAACCATATAACACAAGTCTTAAAGGAACTGTGTTGACTCCCAATATGTTTCCAAGTGGAATTCAAAGTGTTGGTGCTGACCTTTAAAGCCCTAAATGGCCTGGCCCTGTAGACCCAAAGGAGCATCTCCACCCCATCGCTCAACCCGAGACACTGATGTCCAGCTCCCAGGGTCTTCTGCTGGTTCCCTCACTGCGAGAAGGGAAGTTACAAGGAACCAGACAAAAGGCCTTATCGGGAGTGGTGCTGTCCCTGTGGAACGCCCTACATTCAGGTATCAAGGAGATAAAGAACAACATAACTTTTAGAAGACATCTGAAGGCAGCCCTGCACCATGATGTTTGTAATGTTTGATGTTTTGTTGTTGTTGTTTAATCGTTTAGTCGTGTCCAACTCTTCTTGACCCCATGGACCAGAGCACGCCAGGCACTCCTGTCTTCCACTGCCTCCTGCAGTTTGGTCAGACTCATGTTGGTATCTTCGAGAACACTGTCCAACCATCTCGTCCTCTGTCATCCCATTCTCCTTGTGCCCTCAGTCTTTCCCAACATCAGGGTCTTTTCCAGGGAGTCTTCTCTTCTCATGAGGTGGCCAAAGTATTGGAGCCTCAGCTTCAGGATCTGTCCTTCTAGTGAGCACTCAGGGCTGATTTCCTTCAGAATGGATAGGTTTGATCTTCTTGCAGTCCATGGGACTCTCAAGAGTCTCATCCAGCACCAGAATTCAAAAGCATCAATTCTTCAGCGATCAGCCTTCTTTATGGTCCAGCTCTCACTTCCGTACATCACTACTGGGAAAACCATAGCTTTGATTATACAGACCTTTGTCGGCAAGGTGATGTCTTTGCTTTTTAAGATGCTGTCTAGGTTTGTCATTGCTTTTCTCCCAAGAAGCAGGCGTCTTCTAATTTCGTGGCTGCTGTCACCATCTGCAGTGATCATGGAACCCAAGAAAGTGAAATCTCTCACTGCCTCCATTTCTTCCCCTTCTATTTGCCAGGAGGTGATGGGACCAGTGGCCATGATCTTAGTTTTTTTTGATGTTGAGCTTCAGACCATATTTTGCACTCTCCTCTTTCACCCTCATTAAAAGGTTCTTTAATTCCTCCTCACTTTCTGCCATCAAAGTTGTGTCATCAGCATATCTCAGGTTGTTGATATTTCTTCCGGCAATCTTAATTCTGGCTTGGGATTCATCCAGTCCAGCCTTTCGCATGATGAATTCTGCATATAAGTTAAATAAGCAGGGAGACAATATACAGCCTTGTCGTACTCCTTTCCCAATTTTGAACCAATCAGTTATTCCATATCCAGTTCTAACTGTAGCTTCTTGTCCCACATAGAGATTTCTCAGGAGACAGATGAGATGATCAGGCACTCCCATTTCTTTAAGAACTTGCCATAGTTTGATGTGGTTGACACAGTCAAATGCTTTTGTGTAGTCAATGAAGCAGAAGTAGATGTTTTTATGGAACTCTCTAGCTTTCTCCATAATCCAGCGCATGTTTGCAATTTGGTCTCTGGTTCCTCTGCCCCTTCGAAATCCAGCTTGCACTTCTGGGAGTTCTCGGTCTACATACTACTTAAACCTGCCTTGTAGAATTTTTAGCAAAACCTTGCTAGCGTGTGAAATGAGCGCAATTGTGTGGTAGTTGGAGCATTCCTTTGCACTGCCCTTCTTTGGGATTGGGATGTAGACTGATCTTCTCCAATCCTCTGGCCACTGCTGAGTTTTCCAAACTTGCTGGCATATTGAGTGTAGCACCTTGACAGCATCTTTTAAAATTTTAAATAGTTCAGCTGGAATATCATCACTTCCACTGACCTTGTTATTAGCAGTGCTTTCTAAGGCCCATTCGACTTCACTCTCCAGGATGTCTGGCTCAAGGTCAGCAACTACGCTACCTGGGGTGTACGAGATCTCCATATCAAGACGTATCAAGCAGTTGGTCCCTTACCTTTCTCGCCCTGATCTGGCAACAGTGATTCATGCGACGGTCACCTCCAGGCTTGATTATTGTAACTCGCTCTATGCGGGGCTGCCCTTAAACCTGACCCAGAAACTCCAGCGAGTGCAGAATGCTGCAGCGAGGGGTCCTTGCCGCGGGACCACATTCATCCAGTGCTTTACCAGCTGCACTGGCTCCCGGTGGAGTACAGGATCAGGTTTAAGGTGCTGGTTTTGACCTTTAAAGCCCTATGCGGCCTAGGACCATCGTACCTACGGGACCGCCTCTCCTGGTATGCCCCGCAGAGGACCTTAAGGTCCACAAATAACAACATTTTGGAGGTCCCAAGCCACAAGGTTGTTAGACTGGTCTCAACTAGGGCCAGGGCCTTTTCAGTACTGGCCCCAACTTGGTGGAACACTCTGTCACAAGAGACCAGGGCCCTGCGGGATTTGACATCTTTCCGCAGGGCCTGCAAGACAGAGCTGTTCCGCCTGGCCTTCGGGTTGGACTCAGTCTGATGTTTCCTCCCCTTATGGTTTTGATTACGGGCGATAAATGAAGCGGCATTTTAAATTTTAAATTGTATTTTTACTTGTATTTTAATTAACGGCTTTTTCTTTCTTTTATACTTTATTGTAATTTTATTGATGTTAGCCGCCCTGAGCCCAGTTTCGGCTGGGAAGGGCGGGGTATAAATAAAATTTATTATTATTATTATTATTATTATTATTATTATATCTTTCTGGCAATTCCTCTGTGTATTCTTGCCACCTCTTCTTGATGTCTTCTGCTTCTGTTAGGTCCTTTCCACTTTTGTCCTTTATTATGGTAATCTTTGTACGAAATGTTCCTGTTTTACTATGTTATAAATATGCTGTAAGCCGCCCAGAGTGACTGTGTAAACCCAGCCAGATGTGCGGTATATGAATATTATTATTATCATCATCAGATGTTACAGAAAGTATCAATAGGATTGTAATTTGGATTTCACTTTTAATTGTAATCTTCCCTTAATTTTAGCAGATGATGAACAGGACAGTCATCGTTCTTGGGGCTCATCAGAAAGAACCAAGCATGAAGTCAAAGGAAGGACCTTTCAATACCAAGAGGAAGCAAGATCACAGATGAAAAGCCTAGAAGAAAAGGGGACAAATAAAGGCCTTCTAACACAGGCTGATAATGGCCATCAAATCCCCGTCCAGAAGAAACGTCACAAGGGGAAGAGAACAAATGATAGCCCTTCGTGTGCCAAAACATTCAAAAGTAAATCCAGCTTCAACTCACACTGCAGAATCCACACAGAGGAGAAACCGTGTAAATGCTTGGTGTGTGGAAAGAGCTTCAGTAACAGCTCAAGCCTAAAATCACATAAAAGAATTCATGCAGGACAGGAATCCTACAAATGCCTAGAATGTGGAAAGAGTTTCAGTAACTACTCAAATCTTAGTCAACATCAGGAAGTCCACAGTGAGGAGAAACCACTTAGCTGCTTTGAGTGTGGAAGGATATTCCTTCGCAGAAGAGGTCTTGAATCACATCAAAAAATCCACAGCGGGGTGAAACCATATACCTGTTTTGAGTGTGGAAAAAGCTTCATTTACAGATCAGACCTTGCTTCTCATCAAAAAATCCACAGCGGAGAGAAACCATATACCTGTTTTGAGTGTGGAAGGAGCTTCCGTCACAGCTCAAGCCTTACATCCCATCAAAAAATTCACACAGGGGAGAAACCATATACCTGTTTTGACTGTGGAAAGGCCTATATTAACAGTGGAGGCCTTGTATATCATCAAAAAATTCACACAGGGGAGAAACCGTATACCTGTTTTGACTGTGGAAAGAGCTTCCGTCAAAGCCAAGGTCTTCAAACTCATCAAAAAATCCACACAGGGGAGAAGCCATATAAATGTTGGGAGTGTGGAATGAGCTTCGCTCACAGCTCAAGCCTTGCATCGCATCAAAGAATTCACACAGGAGAGAAATCTTATCAATGTTTGGAGTGTGGAAGAAGCTTTGCTCACAGGTGTAACCTTACTTCGCATAAGAGAACCCACACAGGGGAGAAACCATATAAATGCTTGGAATGTGGAAAGAGCTTCAGTCAGAGTTCACACCTTAGTTCACATAAGAAAACTCACACTGGTGAGAAGCCGTATAAATGCTTTGAGTGTGGGAAGAGCTTTACTCAGAGTTCACACCTTACTGTGCATGAGCGAATCCATACAGGGGAAAAACCATATAAATGTGTGACATGTGGAAAGAGCTTTAGTTACTGCACATCCCTTGTTAGCCATCGCAGAATCCATACAGGAGAGAAGCCATTTAAGTGCTTTGAGTGTGGAAAGAGCTTCAGCCAGGATGCAGGCCTTCGTATGCATCAAAAAATTCACACAGGGAAGAAACCATATGCATGTTTTGAGTGTGGAAAGAGCTTCCGTTACACCTCAGGTCTTCGAACCCATCAAAAAATTCACACAGGGGAGAAACCGTATACCTGTTTTGAGTGTGGAAAGAGCTTCGCTCGCAGCACAAACCTTACATCGCATCTAAAAATTCACACAGGTGAGAAGCCATATACCTGTTCTTAGTGTGGAAAATGCTTTGCTTATGGATTTCACTTTACTTTACATAAGAGAACCCACACAGGGGAGAAATCATATAAATGGAGTGCGGAATGAGCTTTGCTCACAGTGCTAGCCTTACTTCACATAAGAGAACCCACACAGGGGAGAAACCATATAAATGCTTGGAATGTGGAAAGGGCTTCCGCCAGAGTTCACACCTTAGTTCACATAAGAGAACTCACACTGGTGAGAAGCCATATAAATTTTTTGTGTGTGGGAAGAGCTTCAGTCAGAGTTCAAGCCTTAGTACACATCAAAAAATTCAGTGGGGGAGAAACTGCATGCATGTTTTGAATGTGGAAGGAGGTTTACTTGCAACTCACATCTTCTTGCTCATCAGAAAATCCACAGAGTAGAGAAACCATACAAATGGTTCTTGTGTGGGAAAAGGTTTAGGTGGTGGACAATTTTACTTATCAAAAAAATATATACTGGGGGGAAATCACATAAATGTTGGGAGTGTGAAAAGACACTTTATATTCCATCAAAGCTTGTATATAATGGAGATACTATAATGACATAATAAAAGTTAGAAGTGCCCATATTTCTTGCTGGTCTTCAAGGAATTCAGAAAACATTAACCCACATGCATGTCCAACACCCAGTACTTAGAGGTGGAACGTCCTCCCATCAGATGTCAAGGAAATAAACAACTAACTGACTTTTAGAAGACATCTGAAGGCAACCCTGTTCAGGGAAGTTTTTAATGTTTGATGTTTTATTGTGCTTTTAATTCTGTTGGGGTATTAATTATTATTATTATTATTATTATTATCTTTTTCTGGAATTAGGAGTGTGTCTGTTCTGACTATTTGTTCACCCTTAATCCTATGCCCCAAAGGGAATAAAGGGGAAAAAATTGGGCACCTTAAACTAATGAGTTAAAGGATCCCTTTCGATTCCAAAAGCCTGGAGATCGAGTTGGCATGACAACGTAGCAACAGACCCACACTAAAAGTAAGAAAGGGAGGGGAAGGCAACCACTGAAAACCATTATATACTGTTTGGAGCTGGTTTATTCCAATGGAGAGTGGAGGGGTATTTGGGATGAGTGATTTATTATTATTATTACCCCACCCATTTGGCTAGATTTTCCCAGCCACTCTGGGTGGCTCCCAACAGAATATTAATAATTATTATTATAAGGCAATATTATTACTTCCCTAATACCTTTACTCTTTACTAATACTCTTCGTGACCCCATGGACCAGAGCACGCCAGGCACGCCTATCCTTCACTGCCTCTTGGCCAAACTGCGAGAGGCAGTGAAGGATAGGCGTGCCTGGCGTGCTCTGGTCCATGGGGTCACGAAGAGTCGGGAACGACTGAACAACTGAACAACAATACCTTTACGCCTCTGTAGCATTGTTTGTTTCCTGTTTCCCATTTTTGTTTACCTTTAGTAAGCTAAAACAAAATAAAAAATAAAAAAATCCTTCCAGTAGCACCTTAGAGACCAACTAAGTTTGTTCTTGGTATGAGATTTCGTGTGCATGCACACTTCTAAAGGCCTGGAAATGATGCCTTATGAGGAACGGCTTAGGGAGCTGGGTATGTTTAGCCTGGAGAAGAGAAGGTTAAGGGGTGATATGATAGCCATGTTCAAATATATAAAAGGATGTCATATAGAGGAGGGAAAAAGGTTGTTTTCTGCTGCTCCAGAGAAGCGGACACGGAGCAATGGATTCAAACTACAAGAAAGAAGATTCCACCTAAACATTAGGAAGAACTTCCTGACAGTAAGAGCTGTTCGACAGTGGAATTTGCTGCCAAGGAGTGTGGTGGAGTCTCCTTCTTTGGAGGTCTTTAAGCAGAGGCTTGACAGCCACCTGTCAGGAATGCTTTGATGGTGTTTCCTGCTTGGCAGGGGGTTGGACTGGATGGCCCTTGTGGTCTCTTCCAACTCTAGGATTCTATGATTCTTCAGATGCATGCACACGAAAGCTCATACCAAAAACAAACTTAGTTGGTCTCTAAGGTGCTACTGGAAGGAATTTTTTTATTTTTCTTATTTTGTTTTTACTATGGCAGACCAACACGGCTACCTACCTGTAACTCTGTTTAGTAAGCTAGTTGGTAGTTAAAAGGATGTAACCCTAGTAAAAATTGTTATCTGACTTGGTTCCTGAGTGTATATGCGGTAGCTTCTATCGAATAAAGTTTGCTTGAAACACAAGATTCCTGTGCTGATCTTTACATTAAACATGAGGATGTAAGAATATTTACTCATAACTTCCAGGACACGTTTACTAATAATGATAATAATAATAAAACTAAGAACTAGCACCAGGGTCAAAATAGGTCATCACAGGGATCTCTTTTTATATCAAATTATGCCAACTATCCCGATGCCATGATCCATAGAAATATACCATAGTAAAAAGTTCATCATGCCACCCATCTTTACAGCATCTCTCTCCCAGCCTGAAGCAAAACTCAGAGCGCTGTTTAAATTACCTCTAGGCTCATTCAAAAACTTATTTTAGCCCTCCAAGTTCATTGCGGAAGCGTCTTCAGCCAGCTCTTGCTACAGCAAGGAAACGACAACCAGAAGGAGCCAGCAGAAGTAATGTCAGGAGTTGTGTTGGTCATGCATGGCAACCGTGGAGCGATCTCTGTACATCACGGGCTCAACCTGGTTTTTGCCACAAAGCAGATGGGTAATATTGTGTTGCTTGGGGTTGGGGGTCCATTGTGGGTCTTTTCTCGTAGATGTCCATTTCCTGGTGACGTTTGCACTGGATGTGGCTACTCCACTCTTCAAGGGCTTGTTTTCCCCATTTTATTCCCAACTCCCACTTCATATAGAAACTCTTTAGAATACGGTTGTAAATATACTAGGACAGAGAGTTGACTGCACCTGTGATTTTATGCTGCACCATTTTAATCAATGTGCGCCTCTTTCCAACGTGTGTTTGGAGGCCACGGGATGGTAGACACATACAAAAGGAACAAATCTGTTAGGCCATATTCACAGCACATATCCAAAGCCCCATAAAAGTACCTAAGATTTATGGGAGCTTGTTTTGCTGGTTAAGGGTGCTGAGAGTTGTTAGGAGACCTCTAGTCCCCTCCCAACTGGTTGTGTCGATAAACTATTACATGGGGTGTACAGTTCGACAAACAACTTTTTCAGGGGTTACCGGTACATTTCGGTAATGGTGTGTAAAGCCAACATCACAGATAGCAGCTAACAGATTGAGGTTGAATCCTGACAAGACAGAAGTACTGTTTTTTTGGGGGGGGTTAGGGCATGGGCTGGTGTGGAGGACTCCCTGGTCCTGAAAGAGAGGCATGGATGTTTTGGAAAAATAAGGGTAGAGAGGGCAGGATTAGCTGGAAACTCATTTCAACACTACAGTACACATCATGGGTTATTTTTTTCTTTTCTTTGATGCCTTCCCTGTCTGGTGGAGTTCAGGAGGAAGGCACCCATGGAAGGAAGGCACAATCTCTGCCCTCGAACTACAGCCCCTTCCCCTAAAGTGGTGTTGCAGGACGACGAGGAACAGAGGGAGGCAGCCGTGGCTCAGCTTTAGGCTGGCAAAAAAGGAAAGGGATGTTTTTAATGGTGGTGGGAAGAAGATCCTCTTTCAGCCATGACTCCACTTTCCTCGCATGGTGGGGTCCAGGAGGGGGGGCACTCCTCTTTTATCATGGAAGCTGCAAGTTGGAACTCCACACCTAGGCTGGGTTACCATTCACCAGCAAAATGTCTTGGGGAGGAAAATGCCTGCATTGGCTCTGAGGCTCCCTTTGCTTCTTCCTCCCTCCCAGGAACCTGCAGCTTCTGAGCTCAGGAAGGATGGAGGAGGCTGATCCTGCAAACATAGCGAGGATGGAAGGAGGAAGATGGACGGTTGACCTGGTCAGGCTGCCTCCTGCATCCCTCCCCACCACCTCTGACTGTTCCCTCCCAGGACCCTCAGAGAGATCTGGTGAGTTCCAGGGAACAGCCTTAGAAGGTCTGCGATGGGGTGCTTATTTTTCTTTACCAGGGATGAGAAGGAATTCTTTTGCATTCTGCTGTAACATATCAGGGCTATGAAATGTCCCACCTTAATATCAAGAGAGGCACTCTAACCACTAGGCCACAGCAGTCTCGCTTTAACCCTCTGCAGAATGCAAATCCCCCCGCCCTGAAAGTGCAGGAGGAAAAAGAGAGCGGTCCCTCCAAGAGACTCTGGCAAATGGGGGGGGCGCTTTGTGGGGTCCCAGAGGCAGAATCCGCAATGTCCCCAGCTCCATACACTGGCTCTTCAAGGGTTAAAGGCAGCGATTATATTATGACGCAGAGGACTTCCTGGGGGAGGGGAATGCGTCACTTCCTCCTCCGTTTTGTCACATCCTCCTGCATTTGAAAAGCGGCGAGGGAGGAGATTCTGCAGCGCGGAAGATTGTGCCTTTTGCAAGGTAGGGAAAAGGGGGAGATTTTTTTGGGGGGGCGGACTCCCGTGTCAGAGCAGCTGCTTTGCAAGAGAGGAGCCCTCCAGGAGAGGTCAATTTTGCAAAGGGGCAGCGGTGGGAGGGAGCATGCATGCGTGGGGTGGCACCCCCAATTCAGCCCCCAAAGAGCTGCCATGAGTGCAAAAGGCTTTAAGGGGTGCAGGGGCGCCCCAGGAAGAGAGCAAGGCAAGAAGGCAAGGCGGGGGGAGAGGCAGTTTTAGGGTGGGGCAGGAAACCCCCCAAAGGAAAGGAGGCAGGATGACTGGGAAGAGGAGGAGGGAGGCATGGATGTTTTGCAGTAAGAGGGGTAGAGAGGGCAGGATCAGCTGTAAACTCATTTCAACACTACAAGGCATGGGCTCTTTTTTTTTTCCTTCGATGTCTTTGGGGTTGAGGAGGAGGAAGGCACCCAAGGAGGGCACAGTCTCTCTGTAGAGCAGACCAGCCTTAGGAAGGAACCAAGATGTTGGGAGAGAGGAAGGAGGGAAGACTTAAGGATGGGACGAGGAGAACCACTGGCCATAAAATGTCGTTAATTCCTCACCACCAGCAACTGCTGCAGCAGAGCTGGGGGCTCCAAAAACAGAGAGCTGCCTATACAGAGTCATAGCATTGCTCCACCTGGGCTTCTATTTTGACACTGACTGGCAGCAATTGCTCTTGGGGGGTTTCCAGCCACGGAGTCTCAGCCGTAACTGGGGACTGAATCTTGGGCTTTCTGCCTGCTGAGCAGATGCTCTGCCCTCAAACTACAGCCCCTTCCCCTCAAGTGGAGTTGCAGGACAACAAGGAGCAGAGGGAGGCAGCCGTGTCACAGATTTAGGCTAGCAAAAAAGGAAAGGGATGTTTTTAATGGTGCTGGGAAGAAGATCCTCTTTCAGGCATGACTCCACTTTCCTCGCCTGGGAGGTCCAGGAAGGGGGTGGGGGGAGGATTCCTATTTTATCATGGAAGATGCAAGTGGGAGTTCCACACCTAGGCTGGGTTATCATTCACCAGCAAAATATCTTGGGTGAAAAATGCCTGCAAGGGCTCTGAGGCTCCCTTTGCTTCTTCCCTCCCAGGAACCTGCAGCTTCTGAGCTCCTCAGGAAGGATGGAAGAGGCCGATCCTACAAACCTAGCGAGGATGGAAGGAGGAAGATGGACGGTTGACCTAGTCAGGCTGCCTCCTGCATCCCTCCCCACAACCTCTGACTGTTCTCTCCCAGGACCCTCAGAGAGATCTGGTGAGTTCCAGGAAATGGAGATGCAGACATGGAGGGATGTTGGGAGTGGGAAAGCACTCTGGCAAGAAAAGGGCCAGAGCTCTGGGCTGTGAGAGTTAAAAGATACCACCCTGCTGAGAGCCTGTTTCTTATATGCTTTTCAATTGAGTTTGTTTGTTTTTTAGTGTTTAAACTGTTTTTAACAGTTATAAGGGCATTTTGTGGGATGTGCCTGGGAGAGGAGGAGCAGGGGGGGGAGGCCCAATTTCAGTGGTTCTGGGTAGGCGGAGGTATGGTGTGGAAGGAGGGGCAGGCTGGGTAAGAGGCACACAGCACAGGTAGTTAGTGCCAGCCCCCCCTCCATTCTGGGGAATTGTGGTTGTGATATCAGGCAGCCCTCAGGTATGAGACTGCTGCTGTTGAATAAAATCTCCCTCATCCATGATCTGATTATGGATGAGGAGGCTGATCTGGCATGTATCACTGAAACCTGGGTGGGTGAACAGGGTGGAGTTGGTCTCACCCAGCAGTGCCCACTCAGTGCAGCATCAGGCCAGACTCAATGGGCCGGGACAGGTCGTTTCCCTGCGGCATTTCCTTGAACCCTTGTCTCGGTTCTACGCTCGTCCCTGACAAGGCTCCCTGTTGCTTCCTGTCCCCACAATACTGCGCCATGTGAGTTGCAGAGTCACAGACAAAACAGAAGCACTCCTTTTCTCCCTCTCTGCTGGCAAAACTCCAGGAAAACGCCCCCCTCTGGATGCACCCAATTGCATCGCTTCTTCCCCCTCCTGCTGCGCTTGGGCCTGTCAGAGCGCTTTGTCATGTGACAAAGACACATGAGAGCAGAAGCAGCAAAGCAGGCTGGGAAGTGCTGGGACTGCACAATCATTTGGGCCTCCTAAAGTTATCCAAGCCTAACTGCTAACTGTTGCGTCACTGTGGCATGTGACTCATTCTCCTTATAAGTAGCAGCCATTTTCTCTCTGTGTTCTCAGTAAGTTTGCAGTCAGAGTCAGTCTGCCTCAATTGTGAGCAGAGTCAGTATGTAATCTCAGTCAAACTGTTTGGAACTATGTTGTTTACTTTAACTCAGTAAAGATCTTATTCTTTCACTGAAAAACTGCATTAATTTACGCTGCGCAACACGCTTCCCTGACTGGTGCATCTGCTCCGGAGCTGCCTGGTCCCCCCAGCCTTTGACGTACCCTGTCCGGCTCTTGCAGTCTCAGGCCTAGTTGTAGGGCTGCTTGCCCGACCCCTTTGAGTGTGGTCTGAGGAGACTTTCTAGCCAATTAATCCAGAACCCGTTCGTTCAATCCCGCCTTGAATAACGCAACCAGGGACCTTCCTTCCCATCCCGACTGCCGGACGTACATCTGGAAACGTCCCCAGTATTCTGCCACTGTCCCTCCGCCTTCTTCGAGGCTCAGGAGCTTCTGCGCCAGTTGCTCCTCTTGCACGGGATTCAAATAAATGCTGTCTATCACTTTCATGAAAGCTGCAAGAACTGTGAGCACCCCATCATTGCTCATCATGAATGGGGTCACCCAATGTCTAGCTCCGCCCTCCAAAAGGCTGATTACGTAGGCTACTCTTTCCTGATCATTTTGGAAATCAGCCCCCCGAGGTTCAAGAAATATAAGCAGGCTGTTCTGAATGTGGCATAATCTGAAGGCTTCCCTGTAAACCGGAGGGTGGGGCACCATGCTCTTGGATGTCTGTCTCCTATGTACATCTGTTAGCTGCCTGCCCTGTTCAGTCGTCACTCCCTCCAATCTGCTCAGCCGTACCTTCAACTCTTGATTTTCCTGCCACATGGCTTGACAAGGATCGAAGGGGGTTTGCAATCCTACTTCTGCTCCTTCAGGCCCCACTGCGGGGAGTTGTTGTTGTTGTCCTTCCATTATCGGCTCTTTCCTCTGCCAACTAATGCAAAGAACTTCAGTGAAGGGTCATTCTGTCAGGAGTCCAGTCCCCGGCTTGATCGCACAGTGAGCGTAGTTAATTAAGAAGGATGATTTAGGGTTAGAACAAACAGATAGCTACAGACGGCATAACACAGCTGCCGCCATCATGAATGACCATGACCCTTCTAAGGCCCCTTCCGCTTTCTAAAACAGAAAGTCAACATACGAAGCTAATGTCCTTTCTGCTTCCTAGCTGGCAAGCCCCCCAAACTCCTGGGAGAGATTGGATCAGCTCCAACCTCTTCCGAGTCACTATCTCTGTCTCTGTTCCTGCCCGAGGAACTGCTTCCTCTCTCTTTGTGGTATTTTGCAGTTCTCCGGCTCCTTATCAGCTGGCATTCCTAAAGGCAAGGGAATGGATGCTGGGCTATGCCCATCTTGTCTGGCAGTTAACCCTCTCTCTCCCTGGCTACTCCCTTCACTGTGAGCTGACTGGGCTGGCTCATTCGTGAAAGGTACACAGGCTGAGACCCTACCTGCCAACAGACTGTGGTGCAAGCTCTCCTTATCTCCCACTTGGACTACTGCAATGCGCTCTCCGTGGGGCTACCTTTGAAGGTGACTTGGAAACTATAATTAATCCAGAATGCGGCAGCTAGACTGGTGACTGAGAACGGCCGCTGCGACCATATAACACAGGTCTTAAAGGAACTATGTTGACTCCCAATACGTTTCCAAGCGCAATTCAAAGTGTTGGTCTGACCTTTAAAGCCCTAAACGGCCTGGCCCTGTAGACCCAAAGGAGCATCTCCACCCCCATCGCTCAACCCGAGACACTGAGGTCCAGCTTCCAGGGTCTTCTGCTGGTTCCCTCACTGCAAGAAGGGAAGTTACAGGGAACCAGACAAAAGGTCTTCTCGAGAGTGGTGCTGTCCCTGTGGAACGCCCTCCCTTCAGGTATCAAGGAGATAAAGAACAACATAGCTTTTAGAAGAAATCTGAAGGCAGCCCTGTAACAGGATGTTTGTAATGTTTGATGTTTTACTATGTTATAAATATGCTGTAAGCCACCCAGAGTGACTGCAGAAACCCAGCCAGATGTGCGGGATATGAATATCATCATCATCAGTATCAGATGTTACAGAAAGTATCACTAGGATTGTAATTTGTATTACACTTTTAATAGTAATCTTCCCTTAATTTTAGCAGGTGATGAACAGGACAGTCATTCTTGGGGCTTATCAGAAAGAATCAAGCATGAAGTCAAAGGAAGGACCTTTCAAGATCAAGAGGAAACAAGATCACAGATGAAAAGCCTAGAAGAAAATGGGACGAAGAAAGGCCTTCTAACGCAGAGTGATAATGGCCATCAAATCCCCGTCCAGAAGAAACATCACAAGGGGAAGAGAACAAATGATAGCCCTTCGTGTGGCAAAACATTCAAAAGTAAATCTAGCTTCAACTCACACTGCAGAATCCAAACAGAGGAGAAACCGTGGAAATGTTTGGTGTGTGGAAAGAGCTTCAGTGACAGCTCAAGCCTAAAATCACATAAAAGAATTCATGCAGGACAGGAATCCTACGAATGCCTAGAATGTGGAAAGAGTTTCAGTCACTACTCATACCTTCGAAAACATCAGGAAGTCCACAGCGAGGAGAAACCACATAGCTGCTTTGAGTGTGGAAGGAGCTTCCGTCACAGCTCAAGCCTTACATCCCATCAAAAAATCCACACAGGGGAGAAGCCGTATACCTGTTTTGAATGTGGAAAGAACTTCAGTCAGAGCTCAAGCCTTAAATCCCATCAAAACATCCACACAGGGGAGAAACCATATACCTGTTTTGATTGTGGAATGAGCTTCACTTACAGTTCAGTCCTTGTATCTCATCAAAAAAATCACACAGGGGAGAAACCATATACCTGTTTTGACTGTGGAAAGGCCTATTCTACCAGTGCAGGCCTTGTATATCATCAAAGAATTCACACAGGGGAGAAACCATATACCTGTTTTGACTGTGGAAAGGCCTTCACTAACAGCTCAGGCCTTGTATATCATCAAAAAATTCACACAGGGGATAAACCGTATACCTGTTTTGACTGTGGAAAGAGCTTCCATCAAAGCCAAGGTCTTCTTGTTCATCAAAGAATTCACACAGGGGAGAAGTCATATAAATGTTCGGAGTGCGGAAGGAGCTTTGCTCACAGTGCTAGCCTTACTTCACATAAGAGAACCCACACAGGGGAGAAACCATACAAATGCTTGGAATGTGGAAAGAGCTTCAGTCAGAGTTCAAACCTTAGTTCACATAAGAGAACTCACACTGGTGAGAAGCCATATAAATGCTTTGAGTGTGGGAAGAGCTTTACTCAGTGTTCACACCTTACTGTGCATGAGCGAATCCATACAGGGGAAAAACCATATAAATGTGTGACATGTGAAAAGAGCTTTAGTAACCACACATACCTTGTTAGCCATCGCAGAATCCATACAGGAGAGAAGCCATATAAGTGCTTTGAGTGTGGAAAGAGCTTCAGCCAGGATGCAGGCCTTCGTATACATCAAACAATTCACACAGGGAAGAAACCATATACCTGTTTTGAGTGTGGAAAAAGCTTCACTCTCAGCACAGGCCTTACATCGCATCTAAAAATTCACACAGGGGAGAAACCGTATACCTGTTCTGAATGTGGAAAATGCTTTGCTCATGGATCTCACTTTACTTCACATAAGAGAACCCACACAGGGGAGAAACTGTATACCTGTTCTGAGTGTGGAAAATGCTTTGCTCATGAATCTCACTTTACTTCACATAAGAGAACCCACACTGGGGAGAAACCATATAAATGCTTGGAATGTGGAAAGAGCTTCATTCAGAGTTCACACCTTACTGTGCATGAGCAAATCCATAAAGTAAAAAAACAGATAATTGTTTGACATGTGGAAAGAGTCTCTGTACTAACATATAACTTACTTACCATCACAGGATCCATACAAGGGAGAAGCCATATACAGTGCTTTGTGTGTGGAAAAGCCTTCATCTAGAGTTCAAGCCTTAGTACACATCAAAAAATTCACAGTGGGGGAGAAACTGCGTGCATGTTTTGAATGTGGAAGGAAGTTTACTTGCAACTCACATCTTCTTGCTCATCAGAAAATCCACAGAGGAGAGAAACCATACAAATGGTTCTTGTGTGGGAAAAGGTTTAGGTGGTGGACAATTTTACTTATCATAAAAAAAATATATACGGAGAGGGGGGAATCACATAAATGTTGGGAGTGTGAAAAGACACTTTATATATGGGCCCAAGACATAGGTCATAATATTTTCTACAGAGGTGGGAAAAGCTGTGGAAAGAAGGCTGGACTTTTACCGCTTGTATCGCCATCAGGGAGAACTTGTTAAAAATGTTTTACAGATGGCACTACACTCCCCACAAGTTAAATAAAATGTATTAAAAAACTTCAAATCGATGTTGGAGATGGGAAGAGGTGGGGGACTACTTGCATATATGGTGGCGCTGTAAGCAAATCGAAACTTTTTGGATGGAAATCCATGCGGAACTGGAACAAATTCTCAAAATTTAATTCTTGAAGGCTCCGGAAACTTACCTGTTGGGGATTATCTCATCAGATATTCCAAATAAAGCCAGGAACTTTTTCCAATACGCTGCGGCGGCGGCGAGAATCTTGATCGCCTCATATTGGAAACAGGAGAAACCACCAAATAAAAAAGAATGGTTAAATAAGACAATAGAATTTATCGAAAAGGCAGTTCAAGAAGCAGGGTAATAGAAGAATGAGACAATTTCCTGAATTACTTATTAATAAGATGTGACATGAACAGGGTTTATGCTTTGTAACAGCTCTTGCAAGTAATCGAAGAGAATGAGGAACAGATAATGGTCAAAGAGAAAGACAAGCAATAACAAATATAAACAAACAAAAGCAGAAAATTTAATGTTTAATACAATATAATACATTATATTATAATATAGAAAAAGAGAATAGTGAGAAATAGTGGGGCGTTAAAAGAGGGAAGTCAAAGACTACGTAAAGTATGTAAATAATATAATAAAGCTTAATGGTGATGAATGTTGGATGTGTGATATAAGAATGCATATTTTGATGTAAAATGCTGTTTGGATATATGAATAACTTTACTGTACTCTAAGTTGATAATGTGTTTGTTAAATAACATGTTGGTGGGGGTGAAATGTACGTTTGTAGAAAATTTAATAAACAGAAATAATAATAAAAACGACACTTTATATTCCATCAAAGCTTGTATATAATGGAGATATCATAATGACATACCGGTAATATCAAGTTAGAAGTGCCCATATTTCTTACTGGTCTTCAAGGAATTCAAAAAAGATTAACCCACATGCATGTCCAACACCCAGTACTTAGAGGTGGAACGTCCTCCCATCAGATGTCAAGGAAATAAACAACTACCTGACTTTTAGAAGACATCTGAAGGCAGCCCTGTTTAAGGAAGTTTTTAATGTTTGATGTTTTATTGTACTTTTAATTCTGTTGCAGTATAAATTATTATTATTATTATTATTAGGGTCTTTTTCTGGAATTTGGAGGTATGTCTGTTCTGACTATTTGTTCACCCTTAATCCTATGCCCCAAAGGGAATAAAGAAGAAAAAATGGACACCTTAATCTAATGAGTTAAAGGATCCCTTTAGATTCCAAAAGCCTGAAGATCGGGTTGGCGTAACAACTTGGCAATAGACCCACATTAAAAGTAAGAAAGGGAGGAGAAGGCAACCACTGAAAACCATTATATACTGTTTGGAGCCAGTGTATTCCAATGGAGAGTGCAGTGGTATTTGGAATGAGTAATTAATAATAATTTATTATTATTATTTATACCCCACCTATCTGGCTAGATTTCCCCAGCCACTTTGTGTGGCACCCAACAGAATATTAATAATTATTATTATTATAAGGCGATATTATTATTTCCCTAATACCTTTACGCCTCTGTAACATTGTCTGTTTCCTATAAGTACCTTCTGTTTCTCATTTTTATTTTCTTTGTTTACCTTTAGTAAACCAGTTGGTAGTTGGTAGTTAAAAGGATGTAACCCTAGTAAAAATTGTTATCCTATTCAGTTCCTGAGTGTATATGCGGTAGCTTCTATGCAATAACGTTTGCTAGAAACACAAGATTACTGTGCTGATCTTTACATTAAGTATGAGGATGTGAGAATATTTACTCATAACTTCCAGGACACGTTTAATAATAATAATAATAATAATAATAATAAAGCTAAGAACTAGCACCAGGGTCAAAATAGGTCATCAAAGGGATCTCTTTTTATATCAAATTATGCCAACTATCCCGATGCCATGATCCATAGAAATATACCATAGTAAAAAGTTCATCATGCCACCCATCTTTACAGCGTCTCTCTACCAGCCTGAAGCAAAACTCAGAGCGCTGTTTGAATTGCCTCTAGGCTCATTCAGAAAACCTATTTTAGCCCTCCAAGGCCATTGCGGAAGCGTCTTCAGCCAGCTCTTGCTACAGCAAGGAAACGACAACCAGAAGGAGCCAGCAGAAGTAATGTCAGGAGTTGTGTTGGTCATGCATGGCAACCGTGGGGAGATCTCAGTACATCACGGGCTCAGCCTGGTTTTTGCCACAAAGCAGACTGGTAATATTGTGTTGCTGGGGGACGGGGGTCCATTGTGGGTCTTTTCTCGTAGACGGTCCATTTCCTGGTGACGTTTGCATTGAATGTGGCTACTCCACTCTTCAAGGCCTAGGACCCTCGTACCTAAGGGACCGCCTCTCCTGGTATGCCCCGTGTAGGACCTTAAGGTCCTCAAATAATAACATTTTGGAGGACCCGAGCCACAAGGATGCTAGGTTGGCCTCAACTAGGGCCAGGGCCTTCTCTTTTTTTAATATATTTTTATTGAATTTTAAAATTTAAAACAAAGAAAAACATCCATCCATATATAATATTCAATCTAACTAAATAAACAGTACTGGCCCTGACTTGGCGGAACGGTCTGTCCCAAGAGACCAGGGCCCTGCGGGATTTGGCATCCTTCCGCAGAGCCTGCAAGACGGAGCTGTTCCGCCTGGCCTTTGGGTTGGTTTCAGTTTAACCCTGATGTTTCATTCCTTTATGGTTTGATTGGTGGGCTACTTAAAAATGAGGCTGCATTTTAAACTTTAAATCGTATTTTAACCTGTATTTTAATTGATTTTTTTTTTATGTTTTGTTGTGATTTTATTGGTGTTAGCCGCCCTGAGCCTGGTCTTGGCTGGGAAGGGTGGGGTATAAATAAAAAAATTATTGTTATTATTAGTATAAGGGCTTGTTTCCCCTCCTTTTATTCCCCACTCCCACTTTATATAGAAACTCTTTAGAATAGGGTTGTGAGCAGTGATGGCTAACCTTGACACCCCAGATGTTTTGGAACTACAACTCCCATCATCCCTAGCTAACAGGACCAGTGGTCAGGGATGATGGGAGTTGTAGTCCCAAAACATCTGGAGTGTCAAGGTTAGCCATCACTGGTTGTGAGTATACTAGGACAGAGACTAGTATACATGACTGCACCTGTGATTTTATGCTGCACCATTTTAATCAGTGTGTGCCTCTTTCCAGTGTGTGTTTGGAGGCCACATAATGGTAGATACACAAAAAAAGAACAAATCTGTTAGGCCACATTCACAGCACATATCCAAAGCTCCATGAAAGCACCTAAGATTTCTGGGAGCTTGTTTTGCTGGTTAAGGGTGCTGAGAGTTGTTAGGAGACCTCTAGTCCCCTCCCAACTGGTTGTGAGAATAAACTATTACATGGGGTGTACAGTTCGACACACAACTTTTGCAGGGGTTACATTTCGGTGATAGTGTGTAAAGCCAACATCACACATAGTTGGGACAAGCCCCTTGGATGGCGGCTAACAGATCGAGGTTGAATCCTGACAAGACAGAAGTACTGTTTTGGGGGGGACGGGGCGGGCTGGTGTGGAGGACTCCCTGGTCCTGAAAGGGAGGCATTGATGTTTTGGGAAAATAAAGGTAGAGAGGGCAGGATTAGCTGGAAACTCATTTCAACACTACAAGGCATAGGCTCTTTTTTTCTTTGATGCCTTTGGGGTTCAGGAGGAAGGCACCCAAGGAGGGCACAGTCTCTCTGTATAGCAGACCAGCCCTAGGAAGGAACCAAGGTGTTGGGAGAGATGAAGGAGGGAAGACTTTAAGGATGGGAAGAGGAGAACCACTGGCCATAAAATGTCATTAATTTCTCACCACCAGAGCTAGGGTTCCAAGCACAGAGTCATACCATTGCTCCACCTGGACTATTATTTCGACACTGACTAGCAGCAATTTCTCTCGCGGGGTTTTCAGCCACGGAGTCTCAGCCCTGCCTGCGGACGGAATCTTGGGCTTTCTTTATCTTTCTTTATATCTTTATTGTCATTGTACAAGTACAACAAAATTGGATTTAAATAATAATAATAATAATAATAATTAAATAATTTTTAAAAAATAAAAATTCATTTTTCATTTAAACAATTGTTTCCCCAACCAAAAATGTACTCAACACGAGTAACAGCAGTAAAAGCCTGCTGAGGAGATGCTCTGCCTTCGAACTACAGCCCCTTCCCCTCAAGTGGGGTTGCAGGACGAGGAGGAACAGGGAGGCAGCCGTGTCACAGCTCCAGGCTGGCAAAAAAGGAAAGGGATGTTTTTAATGTTGCTGGGAAGAAGATCCTCTTTCAGGCATGACTCCACTTTCCTCGCCTGGTGGGGTCCAGGAGGAAGGTGCTCCTCTTTTACCAAGGAAACTGTCAGTGGGAGCTACACACCTAGGCTGGGTTATCATTCACCAGCAAAAGGTCTTGGGCAGGAAAATCCCTGGAGGGGCTCTGAGACTCCCTTTGCTTCTCCCTCACCCCCCAGCAGCCTGCAGCTTGTTTCAAGTTCTGAGTTTTGCAAAATAGTTTAAGAGTGGCTAGATCTGCAATCCTGGAAAGGTTCATGCTGAGGCTGCCTCAAATAGGCCTGTGTGGGACTTCATGGCCTTCTCGACAACCATGGGGCTGTCTCAGGATCCCAGTGGCTCAACATCTGTGGCTGAACCAGGGCTTTTTTTCAGGTGGAACTCATGGGAACTCTTCCGGTTCCGGCACCTCTTGGGTAGGTGCCATTGCCATTATGAGAGAATGAGGGAGGCATTCATAGTGAGTTCTTTCTGAGTACTGTGATGGGTGGACAATTTCCTTGTGATGTTTGGGCTGAATACTCCACTGGGAAGGGTTTCCCTCCTCCCTCCTCAAGGGTTGAAATGAGTTTCCAGCTAATCCTTTGAACCTTGAACGTGAACGGCACTCAAGCCCTTTCTAGTTCCACGACTCATTTATTGTGGCTTGTGAAATCTGCTTTGCTAAATGACCCAAATACATACCCAATAAATTGTCCTCTCGGGTAAAAATAATTACTATGGATCAGTTCTCACTAGCAAGTGTAGTGAACTGATACTGATAGCATAACTAGTGGAACTATAAAGGCTATCTACAGGTGTATCAAATCACATGCAATTTCAGGAAATTTAAAGATACAGTATACAAAATCTAGCATAACAAATGCAAACAAAGTCCAAGTATTAAAATCCTTAAATAAAGCAGTTGAAAACTGATTGTGTATTCAAACCCCCCCGGGCTGTAGGGATTTTAAAAAAAATCAATCTAGTTTCTTGTTGATGTAATAATCTAATGTAATCTTTCCTTGTCCCAAGTTTTCTCTGATTGACCCAAAGGACAGTGTACAGTAAGTTTGTATCTGAATGATGGTGTTTTACAAAGTGCTCGACTTAGGGTGCCTCCATGACTTGATTCCTAAAGCGGGATTGATGTTCACCTATATGGACACCGGGAATCAGCGTATTTTTACATGAGTAGAATGTGTCCTTTTATTTAAAATGCATCTCTGGGTTATTTGTGGGGCCTGCCTAGTGTTTTTACATGAGTAGAATGTGTCCTTTTATTTAAAATGCATCTCTGGGTTATGTGTGAGGCCTGCCTGGTGTTTTTACATGAGTAGAATGTGTCCTTTTATTTAATATGCATCTCTGGGTTATTTGTGGGGCCTGCCTAGTGTTTTTACATGAGTAGAATGTGTCCTTTTATTTAAAATGCATCTCTGGGTTATTTGTGGGGCCTGCCTGGTGTTTTTACATGAGTAGAATGTGTCCTTTTCTTTAAAATGCATCTCTGGGTTATTTGTGGGGCCTGCCTAGTGTTTTTACATGAGTAGAATGTGTCCTTTTATTTCAAATGCACCTCTGGGTTATTTGTGGGGCCTGCCTGGTGTTTTTACATGAGTAAAATGTGTCCTTTTATTTCAAATGCACCTCTGGGTTATTTGTGGGGCCTGCCTAGTGTTTTTACATGAGTAGAATGTGTCCTTTTATTTAAAATGCATCTCTGGGTTATATGTGGGGCCTGCCTGGTGTTTTTACATGAGTAGAATGTGTGCTTTTATTTAAAATGCACCTCTGGGTTATTTGTGGGGCCTGCCTGGTGTTTTTACATGAGTAAAATGTGTCCTTTTATTTCAAATGCACCTCTGGGTTATTTGTGGGGCCTGTCTGGTGTTTTTACATGAGTAGAATGTGTCCTTTTATTTAAAATGCATCTCTGGGTTATTTGTGGGGCCTGCCTGGTGTTTGTACATGAGTAGAATGTGTCCTTTTATTTAAAATGCATCTCTGGGTTATTTGTGGGGCCTGCCTGGTGTTTGTACATGAGTAGAATGTGTGCTTTTATTTAAGGTGCATCTCTGGGTTATTTGTGGGGCATAGGAATTTGTTCCATTATAATTATTTTTCAAAATATAGTCCGGCCCCCCCACAACAAGGTCTGAGGGACAGTGGACCGGGCACCTGCTGAAAACGTTTGCTGACCCCTGCTAAACAGTTGAAGAAAGTTTTCTTTCAACTAGCTTTTCAAGCCAGATGGAAATGTATCTAATTTAAATGTTCTTTTTCCCTATTATATTTTATACCATATGTGGCTGCTTTGCATTATTTAAAAAAACGTTATCTTGTTTCACCATATTGTAGATTGCCCTGTGGTAAGATATTCATGTTTAAATATAAATAAAGAAATGGATGAATATACAGTAGGTCTCATCATAATGCAGCGGACAGGAGACTTGTCTGTTTGAATCAGGCTGTGATCCAGTTGCTCATTGTTGATGGGTAAGGATTTCGAAGGGGCAGAGGAACCAGAGACCAAATTGCAAACATGCGCTGGATTATGGAGAAAGCTAGAGAGTTCCAGAAAAACATTTACTTCTGCTTCATTGACTACGCAAAAGCTTTTGACTGTGTCGACCACAGCAAACTATGGCAAGTTTCTGTCCTTCTAGTGGCCCTGAGTGCTCACTAGAAGGACAGATCCTGAAGTTGAGGCTCCAGTACTTTGGCCACCTCATGAGAAGAGAAGACTCCCTAGAAAAGACCCTGATGTTGGGAAAGATTGAGGGCACAAGGAGAAGGGGACGACAGAGGATGAGATGGTTGGACAGTGTTCTCGAAGCTACTAACATGAGTTTGGCCAAACTGCGAGAGGCAGTGAAGGATAGGCGTGCCTGGCGTGCTCTGGTCCATGGAGTCACAAAGAGTCGGACACGACTGAACGACTGAACAACAACAACAAGGAAGCTCTAAGGGTCAAAGTTTATCTCTACCAGGAGCCTCACAAACTAGATTTCTCTCAGAAATGGGCAATATCTGCTCCCCCTCGCCCTCTTCAGCAACTGGCATTCAGAGACATCCTGTCAGTCATATTATCCATCACATCTGTGCTTGAATTTGAAGAAACATTTCCAATTTATATACTTATTTCCTTGCAATCCAGTTCAGCCCCCTCCCTCCCAAGATCTTCCTTCCTTCCAAAACCTCTCCTTCTCTCAGCCACGCTTTCACTGGTTGTCCCATTTACTCTTTCCACCTCCTGCTGATTCTCCAACTGGACCCTATTTCGGACAGAGGCGGCTTGGCAACTGCACTCCAGGCTCTGGTAACTTCCAGGCTGGGTTACTGCAATGTCTTCTATTTGGAGCTTCCCTTAAAGATGACTCAGAAATTTCCATGGGTCCAGATTACTGGCTGGGGTTCAATCTACCTCTGATATAAATCCTGAGACCTTGTTAAACCACTTGGACCACAGAACAGCTTCTGGGTTAGTGGCGAATGCCATGTCAGCAGATTCCTTGAGACCACAAGCCCTTCCTTCAGATACACTTGCCTCCCTTCCTTCCTCTCTCCCCAGATACACACACAGGTACACAGGGATTGTTTATTGTGAATTTATTCCTTTAACCATTAACGTCTACAGTATCTGCATTTTTGTACTTTTTATAATTCTGCACCCTCGTGACAACAGGTGTATGATTTCTCCCATGTGAATTCTTGTATGAATTCCATGAAGTTTAGCAAAAGCGGTGCTCTAATTAAAGTGCTTTCCGTACAAGAATCTAAATATTTTTCTCCTCTTGATTCACTTATGCAAAATGAGTTGTGAAATCTGACCAAATCTTTCCCCACATTCCAAGTATACATATGGTTTATCCCGTGTGAGTTCTTCTATGATAACTAAGGCTAGATCCATGCGCAAATCTCCTTCCACACTCCAAACATTTATACGGTTTCTCCCCTGTGTGAATTCTTTGATGTAATGTAAGATTTGTGCTGTGACTGAAGTTCTTTCCACATTCAAAACAGTTATATGGTTTTTCACTTGTATGAATTCTTTGATGTACTGTAAGGCTTGATCTGTTAGTGAAGTTCTTTCCACACTCAAAACATGCATACTGCTTGTCCCCTGTGTGAATTTTTTGATGTTTATGAAGGCTTGTACCCTGGCTAAAGCTCTTTCCACACTCAAAGCACTTATATGGCTTCTCTCCTGTATGAATTCTGCGATGGCAAACAAGGTATGTGCGGTTACTAAAGCTCTTTCCACATGTCGCACATTTATAGGGTTTTTTCCCTGTGTGGATTCGCTCATGCACAGTAAGGTGTGAACTCTGACTGAAGCTGTTCCCACACTCAAAGCATTTATATGGCTTCTCACCAGTGTGAGTTCTCTTATGTGAACTAAGGTGTGAACTCTGGCTGAAGCTCTTTCCGCAATCCAAGCATTTATATGGTTTCTCCCCTGTGTGGGTTCTCATATGTGAAGTAAGGCTAGAACTGTGAGAAAAGCTCCTTCCACACTTCAAACATTTATATGATTTCTCTCCGGTGTGAATTCTTTGATGCGATGTAAGGCTTGAGCCGTGAGCGAAGCTCATTCCGCACTCCAAACATTTATACTGTTTCTCCCCTGTGTGAATTCTTTGATGCGATGTAAGGCTTGTGCTGTGACGGAAGGTCTTTCCACAGTCAAAACAGGTATACGGTTTCTCCCCTGTGTGAATTTTTTGATGTTCTATAAGGCTTCTGTTGCGACGGAATCTCTTTCCACACTCAAAGCAGCTATGTGGTTTCTCCCCGCTGTGGACTTTCTGATGTATTTTAAGGTTTGAGTGGCGACTGAAACTCTTTCCACATTCTAGGCATTCGTAGGATTCCTGTCCTGCGTGAATTCTTTCATGTGATTTTAGGCCTGAGCTGTCACTGAAGCTCTTTCCACACACCAAGCATTTACACGGTTTCTCCTCTGTGTGGATTCTGCACTGTGAGTTCAAGCTATATTTAACTTTGAATGTTTTGCCACATAAAGAGCTATAATTTGTTCTCTTCCCCTTGTGATGTTTTTTATGGACTGGGATTCGATGGACGTTATCAGTCTGCGTAAGAAGGCCTTTATTCCTCCCATTCTCTTCTTGGTTTTTCTCTTGTGGTCTTGTTTCTTGTTGATCTTGAAATGTCTTTCCTTTGATTTCATGTTTCGTTCTTTCTGATGAGCCCCAAGAACGATGACTGTCCTGTTCATCACCTGCTAAAGTTAAGGGAAAATCACAATTAAAAATGTAATGCAAATTACAATCCTAGTGAGACCTTCTGTAACATCTGATGGTGGTGGTGATGATGATGATGATAATTTTGTTATTTATACCCCACCCTTCTGGCTGGGTTTCCCCAGCCACACTGGGCAGCTTACAGCATATATAAACCATCAAACAATAAAAACTGCCCAACACAGTGCTGCCTTCAGATGTCTTCTAAAAGTTACGTAGTTCTTTATCTCCTGGACCTCAGGGTCTGGGGTTGGAGATGCTCCTTCAGGTCTACAGGGTCAAGTCCGTTTAGAGCTTTAAACGTCAGCACCAACACTTTGAATAGTGCTCAGAAACATACTCTGAGCCAATGTAGATCCTTTAAGTGTTATATGGTCCCGGCAACTGCTCCCAGTCATCAGCTGAGCTGACGCATTCTGGATTAATTGTAGTTTCCAAGTCACCTTCAAAGGCAGCCCCGCCTAGAGCGCATTGTAGCAATCCAAGCGGGAGATAAGCAGAGCTTGTACTACCGTCTGTGTGCAGGTAGGGTCTCAGCCTGTGTACCAGATGGAGCTGGTAGACAGCAGCCCCAAAATCCTGGCTATGCCCAAGTCACCAATAAAAACTCCTTTCCTGGCTATCTTTAATCTCTGCCAGCCCAGAGCTCTGGCCCTGCAGCCTTCCTCATTTTCTTGCAAGGGGAGCTTCCTCACTCCCAGCATCCCTCCATGCCCCCCTCTCCATTCCCTGCAACTCACCAGATCTCTCCGAGGGTCCTGGGAGGGAACATTCCCAGGCTGTGGGAGACAGCCTGACCAGGTCAACCGTCCATCTTCCTCCTTCCATTCCAGCTAGGTTTGCAGACTCTTTCAAGCGGCATTTTCCTGGGATGGAAAAAGAAGCAAAGGAAGTCTCAGCGGCCCTGTAGATATTCTCCTGCCGCTGGACATCCCTTCTGCAACAGTCCCCAACAGTTTTTAAACATGTTTCTGTGATTCCATATTAAGCTGTCTGCTTTCTCTATCGTTTCTTAAGGCGGGCATGGTACGCTCAGGAATGATCTGAAAGTAGATCCCATTGAACTCAGTGGAGCTGCCTATCTTTAATCTCTGCCAACCCGGAGCTCTTGCCCTGCAGCCTTCCTCGTTTTCTTGCTAGGGGAGCTTCCTCACTCCCAGCAGTCCTCCATGTCCCCCACTCCATTCCTTGCAACTCACCAGATCTCTCTGAGGGTCCTGGGAGGGAACATTTGAAAGTTGTGGGAGACAGCCTGGCCAGGTCAACTGTCCATCTTCCTCCTTCCATCCTCGCTAGGTTTGTAGAATCAGACACTCTCATCCTTCCTGAGGAGCTCAGAAGGCAAAACAAGCGGCATTTTCCTGGGACGGAAAAGAAGCAAAGAAAGCCTGTAGGGATTCTCCTGCCCTAGATATTCTCTTGCCCCTAAAGGTAAAGGTAAAGGGACCCCTGACCATTAGGTCCAGTCACGGACGACTCTGGGGTTGTGGCGCTCATCTCGCTTTATTGGCCGAGAGCCGGCGTACAGCTTCCGGGTCATGTGGCCAGCATGACTAAGTCACTTCTGGCAAACCAGAGCAGCGCACGGAAACGCCATTTACCTTCCCGCTGCAGCGGTACCAATTGATCTACTTGCACTTTGACATGCTTTCGAACTGCTAGGTTGGCAGGAGCAGGGACCAAGCAACAGGAACTCACCCCGTCGCGGGGATTCGAACCGCTGACCTTCTGATAGGCAAGCCCTAGGCTCTGTTGTTTAACCCACAGCACCACCCGCGTAAGTAATGGAGCTTACTTATGAGTAAATCTGCAATTGACTGCTGTGCATATTCTCCCTCTTCTGACACCCAGAAACACATTGCTCCTCTTCCCCTCCCTTCTTCCAATCAAGACCTTCTTGCCTTTTCTTCCCTGTGTCTTTTCTGCTCACTTGGGTGGGGGTTCCCTCCCCCCCATCCATCCATTTCTCTCCCCCCCCAACCCCCTGGAACTCAGCTGACCTCCCCCAGCGTCAGATGGTGCTGTAGGTGGGAAGCCCCAACTAAGGTCATTTCTAGGATCCCGCCTCTTTGAAACTATTTTGCAGAACTCAGAAGTTTAAACAAGCTGCAGGTTCCTGGGAGGGAGGCAGAAGTAAAGGGAGCCTGAAGGGATTTTCCTTGTTTCCACTCTCCATCCCTCCATGCCCCCATCTCCATTCCCTGCCACTCACCAGATCTCTCTGAGGGTCCTGGCGGGGAACGGTCAGAGGTTGTGGGAGGCAGCCTGACCAGGTCAACCGTCCATCTTCCTCCTTCCATCCTTGCAGGATCAGCCTCTTCCATCCTTCCTGAGGAGCTCAGAAGCTGCAGGTTCCTGGGAGGGAGGGAGAAGCAAAGGAACCCTCAGAGCTCTTGCAGGCATTTCCCTGCCCAAGATATTTTATTGGTGAATGATAAGCCTGCCTAGGAGTGGAGCTCCCACTTGCAGTGAAAGAGAAGCGCCCCCCCTCCCTCCTGAACTCCACTATGCCAGGAAAGTGGATCTGAAAGAGGATCTTCCTCCCACCACCATTAAAAACATCCCTTTCCTTTCCCCTTCCTCCGTTCCTCCTCCTCCTCCTCCCCCAACCCCACATTAGGGGAAGGGGCTGTAGCTCAAGGGCAGGCAGAAATGCACCCGATTCAAGCCCCAGCGGCACCCCCCTTGGCCTAATCCTGCCCTCTCTACCCAGCACTGACCCCTCTTTCTCCAAAACATCCATGCCTCCCTCCTCCTCTTCCGAGTCATCCTGCCCCCTATCCTTTGGGGGGGTTTCCTGCCCCACCCTAAAACTGTCTCTCCCCCCCCCCGCCTTGCCTTCTTGCCTTGCTCTCCTCCTGGGGTGTCCCTGCAGCCTTCGAGGCCCTTTGCTTTCCCCACAGCTCTTGGGGGGCTCAATTGTGGGGTGCAACCCCATGCATGCTCCTCTCCCGGAGGGCTTCTCTCCTGCAAAGCAGCTGCTCTGACACGGGAACCCCCCAAAAAACACCCCCCTTTTCCTACCTTGCAAAAGGCACAGTCTTCCGCTCTGCCCAATCTCCCCCCTCGCAGCTGTTCAAGTGTGACAGAGGAGGAAGTGACGCTTTCTCCCTCCCCCAGGAAGTCCTCTGTAGCAATATAATCGCTGCCTTTAACCCTTGAAGAGCCAGTATTTCTCCCAACCACCCGCCTGCATCCAAACTGTTCTGGCAAAATACAGTGCGGTTAAGAGTGATCCCCCCCGTTTTGTTGCTGAATCAACTTCGAAGCAATCCTTTACAATCTAACATGATGCCCCCTCCGGAATTTCTCTCTCTCATCCTTCCAACAATTTCCTCCATCGCCTCTCCAAAAATTTCATTTCCCAGAAGGTGGAAGGAGCAACAAGGGGATCGTCTACCTTGGGCCTGATCCTGACCAATTCTTATTTTTAAAAAAATTATAAAATGATGCACCGTTAGCCTTGAACACTGAGCAATTATTCAGAATGTATACAAAATATTCCAAATGCATGTTGGAAATGAAAGGAACATAAAGGGATATTTTATCACGTTTGGTGGACATGTACAAAAGCTATTTAAAATATTGGGCATGAAATCTCATTAGGTGCCAAAAGGGTAGAGGTTGAATCCAGGGAGTCTGATGTTCGCTTATGAAAAAAAACCCCGGCACCTTTGATGCAGAAACATTCAGGATTCCTTCTGCCGTTTGGGTTATTTAGCAAAGAGGATTTCACAAGACACAGAAAAATGACTCGTGGAACTAGAAAGGGCTTGGGTGAGTTTCACGTTCAAGGTAAGTTTCTAAATTACAAAGGGGAAATTGGAGGAGCAAAACACTTCCCAGTGGAGTAAAGGTAAAGGGACCCCTGACCATTAGGTCCAGTCGTGTCCGACTCTGGGGTTGTGGCGCTCATCTCGCTTTATTGGCCGAGAGCCGGCGTACAGCTTCCGGGTCATGTGGCCAGCATAACAAAGCCGCTTCTGGCGAATCAGAGCAGTGCACGGAAACGCCGTTTACCTTCCTGCCAGAGCGGTTCCTATTTATCTACTTGCACTTTGACATGCTTTCGAACTGCTAGGTGGGCAGGAGCTGGGACCGAGCAACGGGAGCTCACCCCGTCACAGGGATTCGAACCACCGACCTTCTGATCAGCAAGCCCTAGGCTCTGTGGTTTAACCCACAGCGCCACCTGGGCTCAAACGTCAGCAGAAAATTGTCCACCCATCACAATACTCACAAAGAGCACCCCACCCACCCACACAAATCCATCAATGAAGTATCACCAATAATAATAATTTATTTACATGCCTCCTATCTGACTGGGTTCCCCCAGCCACTCTAGGTGGCTTCCAATCCACTCTTCTTTCTTTCTTTTTGAGAGGAGGACAAATTGAGCATCTGTTCAGCCCAGTACTATTTTTCCATAAAAAGAGGCACAGGAACTCACCTCGTTCTCTTCTAATGGCAATGGCACCTACCCGAGAAGGGCCGGAACGGAGTTCCCATGAGTTCCGGCTGAAAAAAGCCCTGTGTCAGCCACATGTGTTGGGCCACTGGGACCCTGAGACAGCTCCAGGGACGTCGAGAAAGTCTTGAAGTCCCACACAGGCCTATTTGAGGCAGCCTCAGCATGGACGCCACCCCAAACACCATCGTGAGTGGGTTCTCCAATACCACCACATCCCTCAGCTCAGTGACAAAGAACATTTACAGCAGAACTTTCCCTTCGGTAGACAGAAGCGATTCCTTGGGTCCCTGCCTGGATTGTAGAATGACTTCCCACACTCTTTAGGTTAAACATGCTATCAAGGCTGTCAATTTAGTGTTCTTCCTAACAAGGTTGGATTTGTGGAAGTTTTGTTTAGGGGTCAGCAAACCTTTTCAGCAGGGGGCCGGTCCACTGTCCCTCAGACCTTGGGGGGCGGACTATATTTTTTTGGGGGGGTGAACGAATTTCTACGCCCCACAAATAACCCAGAGATGCATTTTAAATAAAAGCACACATTCTACACATGTAAAACCCTGCTGATTCCCAGACTTTCTGCGGGCTGGATTTAGAAGGTGATTGGGCCGGATCCAGCCCACGGACTGTAGTTTGCCTACCCATAGTTTAAGGCTTAGTAATATATGCGCTTTCTCAGTAGCTCTTGGGCTGATTATTTTCTCCTCCAATTTTGTTTTCAGTTTATAAATAGGTCTCTTAAATTACATTCTTAGTTCATCCTGTTCTATTCAAAACAATATCTCAGCTCTTACTGAGTTTCTATCACGTCTATGCTCTGATTTAAAAGAAATGTTTCCATTTTATTTACTTCTTTCCAATCCAGATCAGCTCCTGGCCTCTCAAGATCTTCCCTCCAAAACTTCGGAGGGGCTCCTTGTTCACTCCCACTGGTTGCCCCACCTGACTTTTCTCACCTCTGCAGGTTTGCCAGCTATGCCCCCTTTTGGACGGAGATGACTTGGCACTCCAGGCTCTGGTAATTTCCAGGCTGAATAACCGCAATGTGTTCTATATGGGGCTTCCCTGAAAGATGACTCAGAAACTTCCATGGGTCCAGATTACTGGCTGGGGTTCCATCTACCTGTGCCATAAATCCTGAGACCTTGTACGGTTATGGTACGGTCTTGCAATTTTGTAAGACACAGCAAAGACACATGCCCGACTGGCATGATCTGGCTCGTCCGGGAGCTTATCAGCTTCTTCAGCCCGAACATCACAGCGACTGGTGTCGGCAGGCATCCAGCACACTCATAAATCAGCAGATAGTCTGCGCAGTAGCGTAACAGACACAGCAGATCAGCATTTGTAGCTATAACTACTTTATTACATATTTACAATCACGGAGCTCTACATCATGGCTCCTCTCTCTCTAGCATCAGGCAGCCGAGAGAGAGCAAAGGATAAGAATCCTATTTAGAGGGTACACAGCAAAACAAGACTTCCTGTCTGCCGTCACTTCCTCCTTCCACTCTGTGGGATGAAAACATAAATACAGTCATGTGAAACACAATAAGCCCATGACTGAACTCAGGGAATGAATCTCATAACATCCTCCCCCGATTCATGCACTGTGTTGAAGTCACCTGACATCAGTGTAACAACAACATGGTGTGCTGACACAAAGTTTTCCTCTGTATCATTAGTTCCACCTTCGGAACTACTTGCAACTGGATTGGCAATGGCCTTACCATCTTGCGCTTCTGATTAGTCTTGGTGTCATAACCTTTGACCATCAGGATTGGCTTTGTGGGAATCGAACCCTAGCCTTGTTCCTCTCTGAGGAATCAGTGTTGGCATACATAGCCTCTAGACTTGGTCCAGCTTCCTTATCTAAGGGATTGGTGTCTACCCTTACAGCCTTTGGGCATGGACTGTCACTTGTGGACAAAACATCAGCACGCTGCGCTGCGAACCTGGAAAGAAAAACACGTGAAACAACACAAAATGCTTTCAGTTCCTTTGGTTCTGTGGTGCAATTAGCAAAAGTCTCTTTTGAAACTCCGCTTTTCGTTGTCCAAATGTCTTACCGGACAAAACGTTGCACTGCTTGTGAGTCCAGTAGCACCACCTACTGGTTGCAGTGTAAGATTGGAATGACGTCGCAAGTCAGTCCACTTCCATTGTGAAGAGACCTCCCCTCAGAACAGGATAAAACAGGATACAGTTCCATCTTCTTCCAAAACACAACTCCGAACACAACTGGAGCTGTTGGAAACAGGAACCTCCCACATCACGTGGGCATCGGAGAGATAAGTTCTCTGAAATCCTCCGGCTTCCTAGATAGCCTTTCGCCATCTTGGGCTGTGTGACGCAGCTTGAAATTCCTGCCGAACACACGGTGTGGCCCTTTGGCCTCTGGCACAGCATCAAACTGCTTGCAGCTTTCGGGGCAAAAACACTTCTCCCCCTCAATCCCAAACTCATAGGGAATGTTCTTAAGAATCTTTGTCTTCTTTAAAGTCTGTGCCTGCTGCTTTTCGCAGCGTCGGGGGTTTAAAGACCTCCCGCTGTAGCTATTAAATCAAAACAGCTACGCAGTCTCTGGCAATCGCAGATGACTCTTCTTCCCCATAATTTAGGGAAGGGTTCTGTTTCTTGTCCTTTTCCCTCTATGTATATTAAGGGAATAGGACTCCATTCCTGCTCATCTCTTCCAGAGATTATTCGGAGCTGGGAAACTTTTAGAAACAGTCATAAATCAAGCGTCTCTTTGCAGGCGTCTTGCCAGCGGGACGATAAGGAAGTCCTCTCCTTTTTTGCTTTCGCTTTTAGGCAGAGGCAATAAACACTGTACTTACAAGCGTCTTCAGCCTTCGCTCGGCTTCAGAACATCAGACTGGCTTTATGCTGGATCTGGAAAGTCCAACTGGGACGAAAACAATTCCCAGTGCGTCTGCTGGCGCTGGGTCTGTGGTCCCGATCCTGCTGGGCCCATAACCTTGTTATAGTACGGTCTTACAATTTTGTAAGACACAGCAAAGACACATGCCCGACTGGCATGATCTGGCTCGTCCGGGAGCTTATCATTCAGCCCGAACATCACAGCGACTGGTGTCGGCAGGCATCCAGCACACTCATAAATCAGCAGATAGTCTGCGCAGTAGCGTAACAGACACAGCAGATCAGCATTTGTAGCTATAACTACTTTATTACATATTTACAATCATGGAGCTCTACATCATGGCTCCTCTCTCTCTAGCATCAGGCAGCCGAGAGAGAGCAAAGGATAAGAATCCTATTTAGAGGGTACACAGCAAAACAAGACTTCCTGTCTGCCGTCACTTCCTCCTTCCACTCTGTGGGATGAAAACATAAATACAGTCATGTGAAACACAATAAGCCCATGACTGAACTCAGGGAATGAATCTCATAACAGTTAAACCACTTGGACTACATACGGCTTCTGGGTAAATGGTGAATGCCATGTCAGCAGATTGCTTGAGACCACGAGCCCTTCCTTCAGATACACTTGCCTCCCCTCCTTCCTCTCTCCCCATATAAACACACAGGTTTTTGAGGGTGTACATTCCATGTTTCTGTGTGTTTTTGTTCATTTAATTGAAAGTAGTGAAAGAAACTCTCTGCACCACTGATTTCACCAGGCAGCTAGCCCTGTGAGCAGTTGACGGCACCCTCGTGACGGCAGGTGTATGATTTCTCCCATGAGAATTATTGTATCAATTCCATGTTGTTTAGCAACAGCGGTACTCTAATTAAAGTGCTTTCCGCATTACAAGCATCTAAATATTTCTTTCCTCTTGATTCACTTATACAAAATGAGTTGTGAAATCTGACCAAATCTTTTCCCACATTCCAAGCATATATATGGTTTATCCCATGTGAGTTATTCTATGGTAATTAAGGCTAGATCCATGTGCAAATCTCCTTCCACACTCCAAACATTTATATGGTTTCTCCCCTGTGTGAATTCTTTGATGTAATGTAAGGCTTGTGCTGTGAGTGAAGCTCTTTCCACACTCAAAACAGGTATATGGTTTCACCCCTGTGTGAATTTTTTTATGTATACGAAGGCCTGCATCCTGGCTGAAGCTCTTTCCACACTCAAAGCACTTATATGGCTTCTCCCCTGTATGGATTCTGTGATGGCTAACAAGGTATGTGCGGTTACTAAAGCTCTTTCCACATGTCACACATTTATATGGTTTTTTTCCTGTATGGATTCGCTCATGCACAGTAAGGTGTGAACTCTGAGTAAAGCTCTTCCCACACTCAAAGCATTCATATGGCTTCTCACCAGTGTGAGTTCTCCTATGTGAAGTAAGGTGTGGACTCTGGCTGAAGCTCTTTCCACATTCTAAGCATTTATATGGTTTCTCCCCTGTGTGGGTTCTCTTATGTGAAGTAAGGTAAGCATTGTGAGCAAAGCTCCTTCCGCACTCCGAACATTTATATGATTTCTCCCCTGTGTGAATTCTATGATGAGATGTAAGGTTCGGGCTGTGAGCAAAGCTCCTTCCGCACTCCAAACATTTATACTGTTTCACCCCTGTGTGGATTCTTTGATGAGTTTGAAGACCTGAGCTGTAACGGAAACTCTTTCCACACTCAAAACAGGTATATGGTTTCTCCCCTGTGTGTATTTTTTCATGCGATGCAAGGCTTGTGCTGTGACGGAAGGTCTTTCCACAGTCAAAACAGGTATATGGTTTCTCCCCTGTGTGAATTTTTTTATGTTCTCTAAGGCTTCTGTTGTGACTGAAGCGCTTTCCACACTCAAAACAGCTATGTGGTTTCTCCTCGCTGTGGACTTTCTGATGCTGACTAAGATTTGAGTAGTAACTGAAACTCTTTCCACATTCTAGGCATTCGTAGGATTCCTGTCCTGCATGAATTCTTTTATGTGATTTTAGGCCTGAGCTGTCACTGAAGCTCTTTCCACACACCAAGCATTTACACGGTTTCTCCTCTGGGTGGATTCTGCAGTGTGAGTTCAAGCTAGATTTACCTTTGAACGTTTTGCCACATAAAGAGCTATCATTTGTTCTCTTCCCCTTGTGATGTTTTTTCTGGACGGGGATTCGATAAAGAAGACCTTTATTCCGCCCAATCTCTTCTTGGTTTTTCTCTTGTGTACTTGTTTCCTCTTGATCTTGAAAGGTCTTTCCTTTGACTTCATGCTTGGTTCTTTCTGATGAGCCCCAAGAACAATGACTGTTGTGTTCATCACCTGCTAAAGTTAAGGGAAAATCACAATTAAAAATGTAATGCAAATCACAATCCTAGTGAGACTTTCTGTAACAAATTATGTTGATGATTTTATTATTCATACCCCACCCATCTGGCTGGGTTTCCTCAGCCATGCGGGGCAGCTTACAGTATATATAAAGGTAAAGGTAAAGGACCCCTGGACGGTGAAAGGTGACTATGGGGTTGCGACTCTCATCTCGCTTCAGGCCGAGGGAGCCGGCGTTTGTCCACAGACAGCTTTCTGCGTCATGCGGCCAGCATGACTACAGCGCTTCTGGAGCAACAGAACACCGTGACAGAAACCAGAGCGCATGGAAAGGCTGTTTACCTTCCCGCCGTAGCGGTATCTATTTATCTACTCGCACTGGCTTGTTTTCTTTTTATTTTCTTTATTTAGAAACAAGAGAATGTCTAACAATCATATACATATACAAAAAGAAAACAGTAATATATGACTCTACACAAACTTATATTCAGAAATTAGAAAGAAAAGATTGTATCCCCCTTACCCACCTAGTGTGTCTTCCCTCCACCAGTTTTCTTGCCAGGGGGCTTCCTCACCCCCAACATCTCCCCAGGTCCCCATCTCCATTCCCTGCAACTCACCAGATCCCACTGAGGATCCTGGGAGGGAACATTCAAAGGTTTTGGGAGACAGCCTGACCAGGTCAACCGTCCATCTTCCCCCTTCCATCCTCGCTAGGTCTGCAGGAGAAGAAGAAGAAGAAGAAGAAGAAGAAGAAGAAGAAGAAGAGCAGTCCAGAGTGGCTAACATCATAAAAACAACACAATATCCATAAAAACAGACATTTAAAATACATCTTAAAATTAATTCAGACAAGTGAAAATCTAAGCAGGTGGCAATTATTAGGTTGGAATTGAGAGTGGCTAATACTTGCCAGGACCAACTGTTTCCACTGACCTGTGAGCGGGTTGGGGGCCTCCTTCAGGCTTGTTTTATACAAAGGAAAGTAAGTCAAACTGCATCCTGCCCAAAAGCCTGGCGGAACAGGTCTGTCTTGCAGGCCCTGCGGGAAGATGTCAAATCCCGCAGGGCCCTGGTCTCTTGTGGGAGAGTGTTCCACCAGGCCGAGGCCATGGCGGAAAAGGCCCTGGCTCTGGTCAAGGCCAGTCTAATTTCCCTGGGACCCGGGATCTTCAAGGTGTTGTTGTTAGCAGAAAGAGGGTGAAAGAGGATCAGCCTCTTTCATCCTTCCTGAGGAGCCCAGAGAAGCTGCAGGGATTCCTCTGCCCTAGATATTCTCCTGCCCCTGCAGAAGACCAAATGGGGCATATATATAAAATTGATATCCCCCAATCTGGTTGGCTTCTCACAGCCACCCTGTGTGGCTTACATCATATATGAAAACACAACAAAAGATCAAAGATAAAAAAACAGAATATCCTATATAGGCAACAAACAAACCACCACCAGCAGCAGCAGCAGCAATAAATGGTTTACTATTATACCCAAATTAAAACAACCACTAACCCCAAATAGACATTGAACCAACACCAACTTGACGAAAACAAAGCAGAGGAACCAAAACTAGAACTGTTTTAAACATTATAAAATATTTTTGCCATTTGCCCCTGTAACGACAAGGGCCTTGGCAACCAAGACCCTTACTGTAAACCCTCTAACTCTTGTTTGTCTTCTAAAACAATAAGAGAGAGGTCCTTTCCAGCCTCAAACGTGACCAGTTACGCTTTTAAATCCTGAGCTATATGAGAAACTTCCCCTTGTGTCCAGTAACAGTGTTTTAACCTCTATAGAACCCCTACTGACAAGCTCGCCTCTTCCCTGAGGTAACTTAGTGACAACCTGGGTCGTTTCTCCCTTTTTAGCCCTCTCAGCGACCTCTGTACTCACTACCTTTCCGTTCCTTTTTGAGGGAAAGTATAGTCTTTTAAAAGGTTATTCCCCACCTGGGCCTTTCATGTCCTTTGGCTGGATAGTAATTCAGACGACTTTCATGTTTGGCACTTTAAAGATGCAATTTCTTTATTGTTTGAAATCGAAATGGTTGCAGTCAGGCTTAGCGTGTACAGACTGAGTTAACACTTGATGGGTCGGGGTAAAACAAATATATTTGTAACACACAGTGCAAAACCGTTACAGCCCCCAACCCAAGAGATGTTCCAGCAATGTCCCAGTGGCCTCCCAGGAGCCTCTTTTGGCTGTTCAAGGTGAGTCTGGGCTCCGCCCCCAAGGCCAGGTGGAAATGGGCCTTGCAGCAGGGAGAAGGTCTTCCTTCCAGCCTTCAGGGCCTGGCAGGCATAGTAGTGACCTGAAAGTAGATCATAAGGAGGCTGTGGAAGCCTCCTTAGGTGTAGAGCTCCCACTCACAGTTTACATGGTAAACGTGGGGTGTCTTCCTCCTGAACCCCACCAGAGAAGAATCTTCTTCACATCACCATTAAAAACATTTCCTTTTATGTCTACCTTTTGTCTCAGCCAACCCGGAGCTCTGGCCCTGCAGCCTTCCTCGTTTTCTTGCCAGGGGAGCTTCCTGTTTCTGCTCTCCATTCCCCCATGTCCCCATCTCCATTCCCTGGAACTCACCAGATCTCTCTGAGGGTCCTAGAGGGGAACGGTCAGAGGTTGTGGGAGACAGCCTGGCCAGGTCAACCGTCCATCTTCCTCCTTCCATCCTAGCTAGGTTTGCAGAATCAGACTCTTTCATCCTTCCTGAGGAGCTCAGAAGCTGCAGGTTCCTGGGAGGGAGGGAGAAGCAAAGGGAGCCTCAGAGACCCTGCAGGTATCCCCCCCCCCCAAGATATTGCTTTGGTTTGGGCCAAAGCAAACAAGATGAATTTTAACAGGGAGAAATGTAAAGTACTACACTTGGGCAAAAAAAATGAAAGGCACAAATACAGGATAGGTGACATCTGGCTTGAGAACAGTACATGTAAAAAGGATCTAGGAGTCTTGGTAGATCACAAACTTGACATGAGTCAACAGTGTCATGCAGCAGCTAAAAAAGCCAATGCGATTCTGGGCTGCATCAATAGGAGTATAGCATCTAGATCAAGGGAAGTAATAGTACCACTGTATTCCGCTCTGGTCAGACCTCACCTGGAATCCTGTGTCCAGTTCTGGGCACCACAGTTCAAGAAGGATACTGACCAGCTGGAACGTGTCCAGAAGAGGGCAACCAAAATGGTCAAAGGCCTGGAAACGATGCCTTATGAGGAACGGCTTAGGGAGCTGGGTATGTTTAGCCTGGAGAAGAGAAGGTTAAGGGGTGATATGATAGCCATGTTCAAATATATAAAAGGATGTCGTATAGAGGAGGGAGAAAAGTTGTTTTCTGCTGCTCCAGAGAAGCGGACACGGAGCAATGGATCCAAACTACAAGAAAGAAGATTCCACCTAAACATTAGGAAGAACTTCCTGACAGTAAGAGCTGTTCGGCAGTGGAATTTGCTGCCAAGGAGTGTGGTGGAGTCTCCTTCTTTGGAGGTCTTTAAGCAGAGGCTTGACAGCCACCTGTCAGGAATGCTTTGATGGTGTTTCCTGCTTGGCAGGGGGTTGGACTGGATGGCCCTTGTGGTCTCTTCCAACTCTATGATTCTATGATAATTTCTTGGTGAATGATAAGCCTGCCTAGGAGTGGAGCTCCCACTTGCAGTGAAAGAGAAGCGCCCCCCCTCCTGAACCCCACCATGCCAGGAAAGTGGATCTGAAAGAGGATCTTCCTCCCACCACCATTAAAAACATCCCTTTCCTTTCCTCTCCCTCCGTTCCTCCCCCTCCCCCAACCCCACATTAGGGGAAGGGGCTGTAGCTCAAGGGCAGGCAGAAATGCCCTCGATTCAAGCCCCAGCGGCATCCCCAGTGGCCTAATCCTGCCCTCTCTACCCAGCACTGACCCCTCCTTCTCCAAAACATCCATGCCTCCCTCCTCCATTTCCGAGTCATCCTGCCTCCTTTCCTTTGGGGGGGTTTCCTGCCCCACCCTAAAACTGCCTCCCCCCCCGCCTTGCCTTCTTGCCTTGCTCTCTTCCTGGGGCGCCCCTGCACCCCTTAAAGCCTTTTGCACTCATCGCAGCTCTTTGGGGGCTGAATTGGGGGTGCCACCCCACGCATGCATGCTCCCTCCCATCGCTGCCCCTTTGCAAAACTGACCTCTCCTGGAGGGCTCCTCTCTTGCAAAGCAGCTGCTCTGACACGGGAGTCCGCCCCCCCCCCAAAAAACTCCCCCTTTCCCCTACCTTGCAAAAGGCACAGTCTTCTGCGCTGCAGAATCTCCTCCCTCGCCGCTTTTCAAATGTGACAAACGGAGGAGAAAGTGACGCATTCCCCCTCCCCCAGGAAGTCCTCTGTAGTAATATGATCGCTGCCTTTAACCCTTGAAGAACCAGTGTCTCACCCACCCACTCCCAAACTTATAAGGTGCCCGGTTCATTTCAGATTCTGCTTCATGGGACCCCATTAAATAGGGTTGCTACCTTTGTTCCGGCAAAATACAGGGCGGCTGGGGGTGAGTCTCCCCCCCCCCATCTGTTGCTGAAGTGATTTCAAAGCAATCCATTACAATCTATTGCAGTCTAACAATATGCCCCCTCTGAAATTTCTCTTTCTCTCTTATCCTTCCAACTATTTCCTCCATCGCCTCTCCAACAATTTCATTTGCCAGAAAGTGGAAGGACCAACAAGGGGGATCATCCACCTTGGGCCTGATCCTGACCAATTTTTCTTTAAAAAAATTATAGTGTTATGTACCGGTTAGCACTGAACTCTTGAGAAATTATTCAGAATGCTTACAAAACTTTCCTATATTTTCAGGTTGCAAGAATATCAAGGGGTGTGTGTGTGTGTGTGTGTGTGTGTGTGTGTGTGTGTGTGTGTGTGTGTTAGTCTGTCATAGTCAAAACAAAATTAAAAAATTCCTTCCAGTAGCACCTTAGAGACCAACTAAGTTTGTTCTTGGTATGAGCTTTCGTGTGCATGCTTTCTGTTTATCTGAAGAAGTGTGCATGCACACGAAAGCTCATACCAAGAACAAACTTAGTTGGTCTCTAAGGTGCTAATGGAAGGAAATTATTTTTATTTTGTTTCTATATATATATAATAATTGTTCATAAGTGTGCCAAGCAAAACAAGGCCACATGTCTGAAGCAGCACAGGAAGACAGGCCTGTATCCATTTTGACAAACTGACAAACTATTTCTCTGCAGGGAAGGAGGGGGTGATTGTCTCAGTGATAAATCCTGGCTTCCTGATACCTGAGTGCCAGACTTGGCTGGGAAAACAGGGAAATGAAAATCTCTCTTTTGTTTTACTTGGTGACTTTTTGGTGGAGGACAAGAGGAGGCATGGGGAGGGTCAAGGATGCTCAGATTACTGCTACCAGACCTCCCCTTTCATGATGTAGCTGTGATGTATCTGGGAGGTGGTCCTGAGTTACACCCCTTTTTGTGATGTATGTATGATGTATAGGGGGTTGGTCTTGAGCGGGAGGGGGGGATTTCAAAAGTCTATATAGGAGCTGGCACACCATTGTTCTGGGTGCCTCATCCCTCCTCCATTTTGGGAGTGAGGGCACTGTTTGCAAACAGATATAATAAAGATTTTGCTTCTCAATTTTTCTCTGGTTGGCCTCTGTAATTTACTCCTACTAATGGAGAAACCTCAAAAGACTCTTGTGTACCCCATAAGGGAATAAGAGCAGATTTCTGTTTATTTCAATAATAATAATAACAACAACAGCAGCAGCAGCAGCAATAATAAATTTATTATTTACATGCCGCCCATCTGACTGGGTTCCTCTAGCCACTCTAAGTGGCTTCCAATCCACTCTTCTTGTGGGAGGAGGACAAATTGAGCCCTTGTTCAGGCCAGTGCTATTTTTCCAGAAAAAGATGCACAGGAACTCACCGTGAACGCCTCCCTCGTTCTCTTATAATGGCAATGGCACCTACCTGAGAGGAGCTGTGACTGAGTTCCCACGAGTTCCAGCTGAAAAAAAAGCCCAGTTTCAGCCCCATGTGTTGGGCCACTGGGATCCTGAGACAGCCCCATGGTTGTCAAGAAGGCCTTGAAGCCCCACACAGGCCTATTTGAGGCAGCCTCAGCATGGACGCCACCCCAAACACCATCGTGAGAGGGTTCTCCAACACCACCACATCCCTCAGCTCAGTGGGGGAAGCTGCAACATGGTGCCCTCAACAACAATCTCTGCTCTCTCTGGTCAAAACACTACAGACAATCCCTCAGACCAAGAGGCAGTGCAGATTGTCCTGGTAAGGGAGATGGAATAGTTATATCCATATTGTGGCCAGAGAGAATCCAAATTCGGCGGAGGAGGATACTCTATTTCCCCCCTATGCGCAGCCATCAAGGGGCTCCCTGAAAGCACCAGCCATCTTACTGGTGTTGAGATCATTGGACTGAAGGGAGAAGTATTAAATATTCAAAATAAACAGCAGTGGTCCCAATCCACCCCTGCAAAGCTGCTGACTTCAACACAGCTCCTCTTTCCATGTTGTCCTTCTGTGTAGACTGAGCTCTGGAGGGAGCAGCTATTTTCCTTGAAACCCGGCCTAGTCCTTCCTTCAAGTAACTTCCTTCCCCTGTCCCCAAATATGCACAGGCACACAATGATGGCTTATTATGGAAATTCCTTTATTTCTTTAACTGTTTGTGTCTACTGTATTTCAAAATCAAAATGTTAACACACAGAAACCCCTTTTAAGTAACTTTTCTTCACTCTGGGATGAACACCAAATCCAGTTCTCAAAATGGAGCCATGCATTGCTTGAATTCTTCCCTGGCCTAAAAACCAGAGGCATCCGATTGTATGACCAGAAGTGGGTTAAAATTTCCATAATGAAAACACTTATTGAACTGGATTTCCCCCTTCCTTCCTGTGATAATCCATCAGTGTTGGATATATTTTAACGCATCGCATAGAGTAGACAGCTGCCGATTGAGTTAATCTAAATTAGTTGGCACTAATTGTGCCTGTGATGAACTCCAGGCATGCGGCCTCCAATTCCTACTAAAGTTTATCCTTAAGATTTGTATTCTTCAAAGAACCCTGGCTAAAATGGAAGCGGCGGTTCTAAGTTTATTTACGGACCCCTCTGTTGAGCAAAGAAACAACTAAAATTTTGAGAAGCCCTGAAACATCTTAACGTTTTAGAAGATTGGAGTTAGACCAGCTGAATCTGCAAAGTGGGGAACTCTATGGATTCCATGATCCCCTTAATAATACAGGAATAAGTCCTACTCCTTTGTCATCCATCTACAAGGTGCAAGGAGAATGTGGGACACCGCTGGAACAAAGAAAGGGAATGCACAATCACTGAAAACATTTCTAAACTACCCGGCTATTACAAAACAACTCAATAAATTCTGGCCCTCTTAACTTAATGAACTAGTTTACTGGAAACAACCAAGGGTCTTTGAGAAGGAGCCATCTTGTCTCCAGGGGCACCAGCCAAAAGCCTGCTGGAGTTCACAAAGCAGCACATGAATGTTTGGGCCTGTCCATGTTTTTTTTCGAGATTAGATACTTTCATAGAGAGTTTGAAAATATTAGTCCTCCCTTTCATCTACTGTATATTCAAAGCTGTTCCTTACAGTCAACATCCTCCAGTTCTTTTCTGTGACTCGCTCAGCTTCTTGAATTCCTCTTTTAAGAAAAGAACAGAACAACGACTCACAGGATTTGAAATGTTGTCACAATGGCCTGTGGGGGCTTTTGAGATGCACTACAGACAACCAAGAACGAAAGAAACAGGTCTTGAGCTTTGCTGCTGGCTAGAACAGACACGCACCCTTGTATTTTCAGAGAAAAATATGAATACAGTGGTACCTCGACTAGCGAATAACTCGCCCAACGTATTTTTCGCCTAACGAATGATCGTGGCAGCCGCGGGATAACGAATTTCTTCGACTTCCGAATCGGAAGCCGAGGTGTTTTTTTGTTTTTTTGTTTTGTTTTTTTCGGGTTCCAGCGGCCCACCGCGGCTTTTCTCCATGCCGGGGACGCCTGGCAAGGCAATTTTTTTGCTTGCCAGGGACGCCCGGTGCAACTTTTTTTTCCGGCCGCAGGGGTTTTTCCTCCATCCCCCGCCACGGACGGGCTTGCAGCGGCAAGGCCGTCGATGGCGGGGGATTTTCCCTCCATCCCCCGCCACGGACGGGCTTGCAGCGGCAAGGCCGTCGCTGGCGGGGGGTTTTCCCTCCGTCCCCGGCCACGGACGGGCTTGCCGCTGTAAACCCGTCGCTGGCGGGGGGTTTTTTTTCCTCCTCCTGGGGCCGTAGCGGCCCCGCACGGCTCTTTTCCGTGCCGTGGGGGTGTAGCGCAGCTTCCTTTGGGGCCGTAGCGGCCCCGCACGGCTTTTTCCCGTGCCGTGGGGGCGGCGAGCACCCCTCAGAGCCGCCTGGAAGAAGAGGAGAGCTGCGGGAGCCTGGCCGTCCACATCAAAAAGGTAAGTGACCCCCCATTTCTCTTCCCATAGGAGCGCATTAATCCGTTTTCAATGCATTCCTATGGGAAATCGCGTTTCGTCTAACGTATTTTTCGCGTAACGAATGCCCATTCGGAACGCATTAAATTCGTTAGTCGAGGTTCCACTGTACTTTTAACTTGGAGTTTGTTGTGGCTTCTTGCTTCTATGAATCTTTGAATGGTTATAAACTGAATTTTCCACCATATTGCAATCATTTTTATGGTTTCTTTCCCACGTGCGTTTTACGATGAGAACGAAGGGCTGAGCTGCAAGTAAATGTCTTTCCACATTTAAAACAAGAATAAGGCTTTCCCCTCTGTGAATTCTCAAATGTCCGCTAAGGCTTGAACTCTGGCCAAAGCTCTTTCCACATTCAAAACATGCATACGGTCTTTCTCCTCTGTGAATTTGTTTATGTATTTGAAGGCTAGTACCATGATTGAAGCTCTTTCCACACTCAAAGCACTTGTATGGTTTCTCCCCTGTATGGATTCTGCGATGGCAAACAAGGTATGTGTGGTTACTAAAGCTCTTTCCACATGTCACACATTTATATGGTTTTTCTCCTGTATGGATTCGCTCATGCACAGTAAGGTGTGAACTCTGAGTAAAGCTCTTCCCACACTCAAAGCATTTATATGGCTTCTCACCAGTGTGAGTTCTCTTATGTGAAGTAAGGTGTGGACTCTGGCTGAAGCTCTTTCCACATTCCAAGCATTTATATGGTTTCTCCCCGTGTGGGTTCTCTTATGTGAAGTAAGGTTAGCTCTATGAGCAAAGCTTCTTCCGCACTCCGAACATTTATAAGATTTCTCTCCTGTGTGAATTCTTTGATGCGATGCAAGGCTTGAGCTGTGAGCGTAGCTCATTCCGCACTCCAAACATTTATACGGCTTCTCCCCTGTGTGGATTCTTTGATGAATTTGAAGACCTGAGTTGTAACGGAAACTCTTTCCACAGTCAAAACAGGTATATGGTTTCTCCCCCCTGTGAATTTTTTGATGTTCTTTAAGCCTTATGTTGTGTCTAAAGCTCTTTCCACACTCAAAACAGGTATGTGGTTTCACCTCGCTGTGGACTTCCTGATGTCTTTTAAGGTTTGAGTGGCAATTGAAACTCTTTTCACATTCTAAGCATTTGTATGATTCCTCTCCTGCGTGAATTCTTTCATGTGATTTTAGGTTTGAGCTGTCACTGAAGCTCTTTCCACACACGAAACATTTACACGGTTTCTCCTCTGTGTGGATTCTGCAGTGTGAATTGAAGCTAGATTTACCTTTGAATGTTTTGCCACCCGAAGGTCTCTCATTTGTTCTCTTCCCCTTGTGATGTTTTTTCTGGACGGGGATTTGATGGCCATTATCAGTCTGCTTAAGAAGACCTTTATTCCTCCCATTCTCTTCTTGGTTTTTCTCTTGTGGTCTCGTTTCCTGTTGATCTTGAAAGATCTTTCCTTTGACCTCATGCTTGGTTCTTTCTGATGAGATCCAATAACGATGACTGTTGTGTTCATCACCTGCTAAAGTTAAGGGGAAATCACAATTAAAAATGTAATGCAAATTACAATCCTAATCAGACTTTCTATAACATATGATGATGGTTTTATTATTTACTAGTGGACCTGGCCACGCGTTGCTGTGGCTCATTTTATGCTTATTACCATCAGTAGCAGCCGCAGCCAGGTACCCTCAGGTACCCTCTCGCGGCCTGTGGCAAGAAAAGCCGAGGAAGGACGCCTCTGACACCGTCTGAGGGAAAAGCACTATGTAAACACACAGATAAAAAACACACATCGGCAGATAACTGAGGGACGATCACGGTGGCCATTTCCCGGCGTGCCTTGCCTGTGGCCTTTGCAAGGGGAAAAGTGCTAGTAACCCTCTATAGAGAGGATTTGATTCCATTTCCCAGGGTGCCTTGAGCGTGCGGTTGGTTGGGACAATAAGCCCACCATTTCCCAGCATGCCTTGCAGTTTGGGCGAAAGAGCTTAGTTCACCCACAGGGCGCCTTGAATCCATTTCCCAGCGTGCCTTGCAGGTCCGGCCTAGTTAACTGTGAGAGGAGGCGGCCTCCATTTCCCAGTGTGCCTTTGACAAAAGAGATATTTACATTTCCCTGTTTCCCAGCCAAGTTAATCACACCCTTTTGTATGGCACTCAGGTATCAGGAAGCCAGGAATTATCACTGAGACAATCACCCCCTCCTTCCTTGCAGAGAAGTTTGGGAGTGAAAATGGAGACAGGCCTACAAACTAGTAATAGAAAGAAATTAATAATTGATGGTAATGAAATTCTAATATACAAAATTATCCCATACCGACTGTTGAAAAAAGGGAGATCTATAAGCCATTGGAAAGAGGCATGCCATCGCTTCTTTGAACTCATTTCCCAGACATCCTTACGGCCCTGGCCTGAAGAGTCCATTGAGATATGACACTGCCCTGCGATGAGCCTTTCTATTGGAAGCTGCTGATGACGTCTAATATGTGTGCCAATTTTTTTAGCGTTTATTCTATATTTTAGGTATGTCAGGTGTAGTTTTTTTCAATTTTTATTATGCCAGATCCTTCCTTGATGGTCATGGTACGCTGTGTCCCAATTTGATGAGATTTGGTCCAGCGTTTACGGAGCAAGGTGGTGTCCGCTGCGCATGCAATGGGAACATTTATATAGATAGATAGATAGATAGATAGATAGATAGATAGATAGATAGATAGATAGATACCCCACTCATCTGGCTGGGTTTCCTCAGCCACACGGGGCAGCTTACAGCATATAGACAGGTAAAGGTAAAAGTAAAGGACCCCTGGACAGTTCAGTCCAGTCAAAGGTGACTATGGGGTTGTGGCGCTCATCTCGTTTCAGCCCGAGGGAGCTGGCGTTTGTCCACAGGCAGCTTTCTGGATCATGTGGCCAGCATGATTAAACTGCTTCTGGTGCAACGGAACACCGTGACGGAAACCAGAGCGCACGGAAACGGCGTTTACCTTCCTGCCACAGCAGTACCTATTTATCTACTTGCATTGGTGTGCTTTTGAACTGCTAGGTTGGCAGGAGCTGGGACAGAGCGCACAGAAACGGCGTTTACTTTCCCGCCGTAGCGGCACCTATTTATCTACTCACACTGGCGTGTTTTCTTTTTATTTTTTTTATTAAGAAACAAGAAAAAGTGTAAAAATCATATACATATACAAAAAGAAAACAAGTAACATATGACTCTACACAAACTTATATTCAGAAATTAGAAAGAAAGAAAAGATTACATCCCCCTTACCCACCTAGTGTGTCTTCCCTCCACCAGTTTTCTTGCCAGGGGGCTTCTTCACCCCCAACATCTCCCCAGGTCCCCATCTCCATTCCCTGCAACTCACCAGATCCCACTGAGGATCCTGGGAGGGAACATTCAAAGGTTTTGGGAGACAGCCTGACCAGGTCAACTGTCCATCTTCCTCCTTCCATCCTCGCTAGGTCTGCAGGAGAATTAATAATAATAATAATAATTGTATCCCGCCCTCTCCGGCCGTGGCCGGACCCAGCATTGCTAACATCATAAAAACAACACAATATGCATAAAAACAGACATCAATTAATTAAAATACATCTTAAAATTAATTCAGACAAGTTAAAATCTAAGCAGGTGGCAATTAATAGTTTGGAATTGAGAGTGGCTAATACTTCCCAGGACCAACTGTTTCCACTGACCTGTGAGCGGGTTGGGGGCCTACTTCAGGCTTGTTTTATACAAAGGAAAGTAAGTCAAACTGCATTCTGCCTAAAGGCCTGGCGGAACAGCTCCGTCTTGCAGGCCCTGCGGAAAGATGTCAAATCCCGCAGGGCCCTGGTCTCTTGTGGGAGAGCATTCCACCAGGCCGGGGCCACAGCCGAAAAGGCCCTGCCTCTACTAAAGGCCAATCTAGTTTCCCTGGGACCCGGGATCTTCAAGGTGTTGATGTTAGCAGAAAGAGGGTGAAAGAGGATCAGCCTCTTTCATCCTTCCTGAGGAGCTCAGAGACATCAAACATAAAAAACAGAATATCCTATACAGGCAACAAACAAACCAACAACAAAAACAATAACAACAGCAGTAATAAATGGTTTACAGTTATATCCAAATAAAAATAATCACTAACCCCAAATAAACATTTAACCAACACCGACTCAACGAAAACAAAACAGAGGAACCAAAACGAGAACTGTTTAAAACATTATAAAACATTTTTACTATATCCTCCAACCCAAGAGATGTTCCAGCAATGTCCCAGTGGCCTCCCAGGAGCCTCTTTTGGCTGTTCAAGGTGAGTCTGGGCTCCGCCCCCTAGGCCAGGTGGAAATGGGCCTTGCAGCAGGGAGAAGGTCTTCCTTCCAGCCTTCAGGGCCTGGCAGGCATAGTAGTGACCTGAAAGTAGATCATAAGGAGGCTGTGGAAGCCTCCTTAGGTGTAGAGCTCGCACTCACAGTTCCCATGGTAAAAGTGGGGTGTCTTCCTCCTGAACCCCACCAGAGAAGAATCTTCTTCACATCACCATTAAAAACATTTCCTTTTATGTCTACCTTTTGTCTCTGCCAACCCGGAGCTCTGGCCCTGCAGCCTTCCTCGTTTTCTTGCCAGGGGAGCTACCTCACCTCCAACATCTCCCCAGGTCCCCATCTCCATTCCCTGGAACTCACCAGATCTCTCTGAGGGTCCTGGGTGAGAACAGTCAGAGGTTGTGGGCGACATCCTGGCCAGGTCCACCATCCATCTTCCTCCTTCCATCCTCGCAGGACCAGCCTCTGTCAACCACCCCAGGAGCTCAGGAGCTGCAGGTTCCTGGGAGGGATGGAGAAGCAAAGGGAGCCTCAGAGGCCCTGCAGGCATTTTCCCGCCCAAGGTATTTTATTGGTGAATGATAAGCCTGCCTAGGAGTTGAGCTCCCACTTGCAGCTTCCATGATAAAAGAGGAGCGCCCCCCCTCCTGGACCCCACCATGCAAGGAAAGTGGAGTCATGCCTGAAAGAGAATCTTCTTCCCACCACCATTAAAAACATCCATTTCCTTTTTTGCCAGCCTGGAGCTGTGACACGGCTGCCTCCCTCTGTTCCTCCTCGTCCTGCAACCCCACTTGAGGGGAAGGGGCTGGAGTTCGAGGGAAGAGCATCTCCTCAGCAGGCAGAAAGCCCAAGTGCCCTCCCCTACTGGACCCCACCATGCCAGGAAAATCGATGTGAAAGAGGATCTTTCTCCCACCACCATTAAAAACACCCCTTTCATTTTCTCTCTGCCAGCCTAAATCTGTGACCCGGCTGCCTCCCTCCGTTCCTCCTCCTCCTCCCCCAGCCCCACATTAGGGGAAGGGGCTGCAGCTCAAGGGCAGGCAGAAATGCCCCCGATTCAAGCCCCAGCGGCATCCCCCTTGGCCTAATCCTGCCCTCTCTACCCAGCCTCGACCCATTTCTCTCCAAAACATCCATGCCCCCCTCCTCCTCTTCCGAGTCATCCTGCCTCCTTTCCTTTGGGGGGGTTTCCTGCCCCACCCTAAAACTGCCTCCCCCCCCGCCTTGCCTTCTTGCCTTGCTCTCCTCCTGGGGCGCCCCTGCAACCCTTAAAGCCTTTTGCACTCATGGCAGCTCTTGGGGGGCTGAATTGGGGGTGCCACCCCACGCATGCATGCTCCCTCCCACCGCTGCCCCTTTGCAAAACTGCCCTCTCCAGGGGGGCTCCTCTCCCGCAAAGCAGCTGCTCTGACACGGGAGCCCCCCCCCCCAAGAAAATCTCCCCCTTTCCCCTACCTTGCAAAAGGCACAGTCTTCAGCGCTGGAGAATCTCCCTCCCTCGCAGCTTATCAAGTGTGACAGAGGAAGTGACGCATTCCCCCTCCCCCAGGAAGTCCTCTGTAGTAATATAATCGCTGCCTTTAACCCTTGAAGAACCAGTATCTCACCCACCCAAACTTATAAGGTGCTGGGTTCCTTGCAGATTCTGCTTCATGGGACCCCATTAAATAGGGTTGCTACCTTTGTTCCGGCAAAATACAGGGCGGCTGGGGGTGAGTCTCCCCCCCCCCCCCCATCTGTTGCTGAAGTGATTTCAAAGCAATCCATTACAATCTATTGCAGCCTAACAATATGCCCCCTCTGAATTTTTTTTTTTCTCTCTCTCTCATAGAATCATAGAGTTGGAAGAGACCACAAGGGCCATCCAGTCCAACCCCCTGCCAAGCAGGAAACACCATCAAAGCATTCCTGACAGGTGGCTGTCAAGCCTCTGCTTAAAGACCTCCAAAGAAGGAGACTCCACCACACTCCTTGGCAGCAAATTCCACTGTCGAACAACTCTTACTGTCAGGAAGTTCTTCCTAATGTTTAGGTGGAATCTTCTTTCTTGTAGTTTGAATCCATTGCTCCGTGTCCGCTTCTCAGGAGCAGCAGAAAACAACCTTTCTCCCTCCTCTATATGACATCCTTTTATATATTTGAACATGGCTATCATATCACCCCTTAACCTTCTCTTCTCCACGCTAAACATACCCAGCTCCCTAAGCCGTTCCTCATAAGGCATCGTTTCCAGGCCTTTGACCATTTTGGTTGCCCTCCTCTGGACACGTTCCAGCTTGTCAGTATCCTTCTTGAACTGTGGTGCCCAGAACTGGACACAGTATTCCAGGTGAGGTCTGACCAGAGCGGAATACAGTGGTACTATTACTTCCCTTGATCTGGATGCTATACTCCTATTGATGCAGCCCAGAATTGCATTGGCTTTTTTAGCTGCTGCATCACACTGTTGACTCATGTCAAGTCTACCAAGACTCCTAGATCCTTTTCACTTGTACTGCTCTCAAGCCAGGTGTCACCTGTATTTGTGCCTTTCATTTTTTTTGCCCAAGTGTAGTACTTTTACTCTCTCTCTCTCTCTCTCTCGCATCCTTCCAAAAAATTTCCCCCATCACTTCATTTCCCAGAAGGTGGAAGGAGCAACAAGGGCATCATCTATCTTGGGCCTCATCCTCACCAATTTTTCTTTAAAAAAAAATTTAATATGATGTACCGGTTAGCACTGAACTCTTGAGAAATTATCCGGAATGCATACAGAATATTCCTATATTTTCTATATTATAATAATAATAATAATAATAATAATAAATTTACTATTTACATGCCACCTATCTGACTGTGTTCCTCCAGCCACTCTAGGTGGCTTCCAATCCACTCTTTTTGTGGGAGGAGGACAAATTGAGCATAATGAGACAAAATTTCCATAACGAAAACACTTATTGAACTGGATTTCCCCCTTCCTTCCTGTGATAATCCATCAGTGTTAGATTGATTTTAAGGCATCGCATAGAGTAGACAGCTGCCGATTGAGTTAATCTAAATTAGTTTGCACTCATTGTGCCTGTGATGAACTCCAGGCATGCGGCCTCCTTTTTTTTTTTTTTTAATAATTTTTATTAGTTTTACAATATTTGTCTGGCCCCGATTCAGGCCAGCTCACATGTATTACAACCAGTAACATATGACTTCCTCACGTCCACTCCATTGTTTTTCATCTGTTTGCATATAACAATTTGTAACAGGTTTCTAATTTCATAATCAAATAATTATATCTATATTTCTGATATCACTCTACCATCTTCTCACATCCTAGCACACTTATATATCTTCATTTACTTCCCTCTTGCCTCCCCCGGTCCCTGGGTACACAGCTTTGATTTATAATATTAACTCCACTTATCATTTTTGTTACATAAAAATTAAAAAATACTTATCCTTCATGATACTCAATATGTCCTTCATAACAACACTTTATCAGTCCAACACGTGTCCATGGGTCAAAACCTAAAGTCCAAGAACCAAATATTACTTTAACTGTGTTCATCCTATACCTGCCGGCTCCGAACTCCAGAACCAGAGTGAGTCCTGCAAGGTGTCCTCCCAAGCGGCATCTTCCAAAATTTTTGGCCAGTCTTTCCATTGCATGTTCAAATCGTCTCGGTTTATCTTCCGCTGCTTGTCGTGAAATTTTGGTTTGCTGATTCTTCTTATGATCCTTCTCTTGCTTGTTAAAGTAACAGCTCCTTTTATTTTGCATTTAAAAGGTCTCTTTTTGCAGCTGGTTAGATTGATTTTAAGGCATCGCATACAGTAGACAGCTGCCGATTGAGTTAATCTAAATTAGTTGGCACTAATTGTGCCTGTGATGAACTCCAGGCATGCGGCCTCCTACTCCTACCAAAGTTTATCCTGAAGATTTGTATGCTTCAAAGAACCATGGCTAAAATGGAAGGGGCAGTTCTAAGAGTTTATTTACGGACCCTTCTGTTGAGGAAAGAAACAACTAAAATTTTGAGAAGCCCTGAAACATCTTAACGTTTTAGAAGATCGGAGTTAGACCAGCTGAATCTGCAAAGCGGGGAACTCTATGGATTCCATGATCCCCTTAATAATACAGGAATAAGTCCTACTCCTTTGTAACCCATCTACAAGGTGCAAGGAAAATGTGGGACACCGCTGGAACAAAGAAAGGGAATGCACAATCACTGAAAACATTTCTAAACTACCCGGCTATTACAAAACAAATCAATAAATCCTGGCCCTCTTAACTTAATGAACTAATTCACTAGAAACGACCAAGGGTCTTTGAGAAGGAGCCATCTTGTCTCAAGGGGCACCAGCCAAAAGCCTGCTGGAGTTGACAAAGCAGCACATGAATGTTTGGGCCTGTCCATGTTCTTTTTCCAGATTAGATACTTTCATACAGAGTTTGAAAATATTAGTCCTTCCTTTCATCTACTGTATATTCAAAGCTGTTCCTTACAGTCAACATCCTCCAGTTCTTTTCTGTGACTCGCTCAGCTTCTTGAATTCCTCTTTTGAGAAAAGAACAGAACGACTCACAGGATTTGAAATGTTGTCACAATGGCCTGTGGGGGCTTTTGAGATGCACTACAGACACCCAAGAACGAAAGAAACAGGTCTTGAGCTTTGCTGCTGCCTAGAACAGACACACACCCTTGTATTTTCAGAGAAAAATATGAATACTGTTAACTTGGAGTTTGTTGTGGCTTCTTGCTTCTATGAATCTTTGAATGGTTATAAACTGAATTTTCCACCATATTGCAATCATTTTTATGATTTCTTTCCCGCGTGCGTTTTACGATGAGAACGAAGGGCTGAGCTGCAAGTAAATGTCTTTCCACATTTAAAACAAGAATAAGGCTTTCCCCCTCTGTGAATTCTCAAATGTCCGCTAAGGCTTGAACTCTGGCCAAAGCTCTTTCCACATTCAAAACATGCATGCGGTCTTTCTCCTCTGTGAATTTGTTTATGTATATGAAGGCTAGTACCCTGGTTGAAGCTCTTTCCACACTCAAAGCACTCGTATGGCTTCTCCCCTGTATGGATTCTGCGATGGCAAACAAGGTATGTGTGGTTACTAAAGCTCTTTCCACATGTCACACATTTATATGGTTTTTCTCCTGTATGGATTCGCTCATGCACAGTAAGGTGTGAACTCTGACTGAAGCTCTTCCCACACTCAAAGCATTTATATGGCTTCTCACCAGTGTGAGTTCTCTTATGTGTAGTAAGGTGTGAACTCTGGCTGAAGCTCTTTCCACATTCCAAGCATTTATATGGTTTCTCCCCTGTGTGGGTTCTCTTATGTGAAGTAAGGTTAGCTCTATGAGCAAAGCTTCTTCCGCACTCCAAACATTTATAAGATTTCTCCTCAGTGTGATTTATTTGATGAGATGTAAGGCTCGAGCTGTGAGCGAAGCTCATTCCGCACTCCAAACATTTATACGGCTTCTCCCCTGTGTGGATTCTTTGATGACTTTGAAGACCAGAGCTGTAACGGAAACTCTTTCCACACTCAAAACAGGTATATGGTTTCTCCCCCCTGTGAATTTTTTGATGTGATGTAAGGCCTGAGCTGAGACAGAAGGTCTTTCCACAGTCAAAACAGGTATATGGTTTCTCCCCAGTGTGAATTTTTTGATGTTCTGTAAGGCTTCTGTTGCGACGGAAGCTCTTTCCACACTCAAAACAGCTATGTGGTTTCTCCTCGCTGTGGACTTCCTGATGTCTTTTAAGGTTTGAGTGGCAATTGAAACTCTTTTCACATTCTAAGCATTTGTATGATTCCTGTCCTGCGTGAATTCTTTCATGTGATTTTAGGCCTGTTCTGTCACTGAAGTTCTTTCCACACACCAAGCATTTACATGGTTTCTCCTCTGTGTGCGTTCTGCAGTGTGAGTTCAAGCTAGATTTACCTTTGCATGTTTTGCCACATAAAGGTCTCTCATTTGAGCTCTTCCCCTTGTGATGTTTTTTCTGGACAGGGTTTCGATGGCCATTATCAGTCTGCTTAAGAAGACCTTTATTCCTCCCATTCTCTTCTTGGTTTTTCTCTTGTGGTCTCGTTTCTTGTTGATCTTGAAAGATCTTTCCTTTGATCTCATGCTTGGTTCTTTCTGATGAGATCCAAGAACGATGACTGTTGTGTTCATCACCTGCTAAAGTTAAGGGGAAATCACAATTAAAAATGTAATGCAAATTACAATCCTAGTTAGACTTTCTGTAACATATTATGATGTTGATTTTATTATTTACTAGCGGACCCGGCCACGAGTTGCTGTGGCTCATTTTATGCTTACCGTATATACTCGAGTATAAGCCGAGTTTTTCAGCCCATTTTTTGGGCTGAAAAAGCTGCCCTCGGCTTATACCCGAGTGAGGCGAGGTGGTGTGGAGGATAAGCGGCAAGAAAAGGCTTTTTGCTGCTTCTCCCACCCCACCCCGCCTCGCCGACAGAGGAGAAAGGCACAGGACGGGGATCAGAGAAGCGCTGCACCTCTCCGATCCCCCGGATCTGTGCCTTTCGCAGCTGTCGGCGAGGCAGGGGGTAGGAGAAGTGGCAAGAAAAGGCTTTTCGCTGCTTCTCCCACCCCACCCCGCCTCGCCGACAGAGGAGAAAGGCACAGGACGGGGGATCAGAGAAGCGCTGCGCTGCGCCTCTCCGATCCCCCGGACCTCTGCCTTTTGCAGCTGTCGGCAAGGCGAGGCGAGGCGGGAGGAGGGAGAAGCGGCGAGAAGCCTTTTCTTGCCACTTTTCCTCCCCACCGGAGGAGCGACAGCCTGGGTGCTGAGCTGGGCTTGCGCGCCTGCCTTGCCTTATGCGCCTGCCTGCCTGCCTTTCCATGGGCTTCTCCTTTAAAACAAGCAAAGCGGCAGCCCGACTCAGCTCCCGAGAGGCTGTCGCTTTGTTTGCTTTAAAGGAGCCACCCACGGGAGGGGAAAGGCACAGGACGGGGGATCAGGAGCCGTGTTTGGGAGAGGTGCTGCACTGCGCCTCTCCTAAACGCAGCTCCTATGCTTGCTCTAGCGAGCAGCGAGAGGGATGAGCGGCGAGAAAGGGCTCTGCGTCTCTCAGAAAAGTCCCTCCGTCTTCTCCCCCCCCCCACCCAGAGAAAGGGCTCGGCGTCTCTCAGAAAAGTCCCTCCGCCTTGCCGGCTAGGAGGGCTGCATCGCCTGCTGTTTGAGCGGGGCGATTCCTTGCTCTCCCCTCTTCCTTCTAGTGGGGATCAGACACCTTTTCCCAAGAACCGGGATGGATGGGTGGGGGGGAAGCTGTGCTTTACCTCCCCTCCGCAACTTTCTCCTCTTGGGCTTTTTCCCTGGCTGCCCCCTCCTCTTCCTCCCCCCTCCCAACACCTCCCACTCCCGCCTTCCCATCCCCTCCTCCCCCTCCTCTTCCAAGCTTCCTTTTCATTTCCCACTGCACATCTGATCCTGATAAGCACTTATGCGCAGGGCAGGCTGCAACCTTTTGCCCAGAGAGAATCCCAATGAAATTGCATACAATTACAATTGTATATAAAAATACAATTATTTATCTGTGTTTTTAATATATGGGCAAATGCCTGGGTTTTTAGCTCAATGGCTGAAAGTTCCAGGTTGGGTTAGGATGGCCACCTAGAATGACCAGAATCTGGAGCCTCCACAGCCACCTGTGAAGAAGATATTCAACAGGCATGCAGCTTTCCCTGGCATAAATATGTTTTGATTTGAAGGGCTGCATCTGATGAATTTAAGCATTGAGATCCCAGCACAAGGTTATTTTCTACTAGTGGTGCTGGTGGTATTAATTTCCCACCAAAAATGCTTTTAATTGCTTGTTCTTAGTAGTTTTAATTGATAATTTTAACTGCTTAGATGCTTTTGCTGCTGCTGCTACAACAACAACAACAACAATTTGATTATTTGTATGCTGCCCATCTGACATTTAAATCAGGTGGTATATACATTTTGTTAATTAAAAAAAAATGTAGAGAGGGCATTTCTGTCCTGAAATGCAGAAGTATTATCTTGGATTGTACTCATGCACACTGAGTTATGAATGTGTGCACAGTAAAAGTAATGTCTCCCATGTAAAGTGACAGAGCTTCCTTGCTCAGCTGACACCTGCCAGATTCATGGTATCCAAAATCTGCATCAAGACATCAGTGGTATTCAAGCAGCCTGCCTACATTCAGGGCAGAAGTCATACTTAGGATGTGTAGCAAAAATGAGTAGAATTCTCCTACCCATTCATACTTAACATTTATGTGTATCCTATATAATAATTCCCTAATGTCCCCACGTCCGCGGGTGTGTGTCAGTGGAAATTTTCCACTGCGCATGTCCCAGGCGGACGCAGGGATTGGAGCAGGGATTGGAGAGGGGGGCGTGGCCGAGAGGCAGCGGCGGCGCATGCGCGTTGTCATTAGGGCAGCGCCGCCGCCTCGCACGGAGCTGCGGAGGAGCTGCGAACATGACTGAGGGAAGTCTCCCTCAATCCCCGCTACCGCCGCCGCCTTCTGTAGCACCGCGGAGGATGAGCTGAGCGGCTGCCAGCAGGGATTGGAGCGCAGAGACGGCGAGAAAGCGAGCAGGGCGGGTGGTGAAGCGGCGCCAGAAGAAGCCGCCGTTCCTCCGGCGAAGGAGGAGTCGGGCTCTCTTGACCGGGGAGAGCGGCTTCTTTCCCCTAAGGCATCGGTGGCAGCGGGCGGGGAGGAAGCGTGGAGAAGAAGCTGAGGGGAAGGAGTGGGGGAAGGGGGCCCCCGCACCTCTTTCTCTCCCCTTCCTCTCCCCTCTCCATTATCGGGGAGGAAAGTCTTCTGAGGGGGTGGAAGTGAAAGCGGCGGCGGCGGCAGCAGCAGCAGCAGCAGCGGAGGAGGAGAACCGGACTCAGAGGGGAGTTTAGAAAAGAAGCGCTTCGAGAGGGGGAAAGGAGGCAGCGACGGAGATGGGGGGGGAGAAGTGTCAGGGCAGGGCTTTCCTGCCTCCCCACTAATATTTTATTCAGGTTGGCCCCCCGGTGTGGGGTGTGTGGAGGTTCGTAGGGGGACGAGGGCCAGAAGGGAAGATGGCAAGTGAGAAGACAGGAAGGAAGGGGAGGCTGATAGCCAGAGTCTTAATTGGGGGAAGTTGTGCATGAGGGGTGGGAGAATAAGGGGAACATTTGTTGGGGTAGTTGAGGAGGAGAAATGGGGAAGGGTATGTGCGGGGTGGGGCCCTAGGACTTTGGGGAAGGGGGTTAGAGGGACAAATGATGTGAGGGGAGGGCGGGGTGCTACGATGGGGAAGGCAGGGGGGAGAGAGGCACAGGGGATACACTGGTGGGAGAATAAGTTGGGAAACTCAAAAGAGGGAGAGAAATGGCAGGGTGTATGTGAGGTGGGAACCCAGGACTTTGCTGGCTTTATGAACAATTGGAGGGGAAAGCAGACCAGCGGGGAGGGTGACATTGCAGATAGGAAGGCTGCAAAGGCAGGAGGGACAGACACATACTATTGGGAGTTAGGAGATGAGATCAAGTGGGAGAATGCAAATGGAACAAGTTGGAGGAAGGCAGCGAGAGACATGGGTTGGGGGTCAGTGCTTTTCTTCCTCCCTCTGCTGACAGTTGGCCGCCTTCCCCGAGGGAAACCTCCGAGCAGGAGGAGGAGGAGAGGAAAGGCCGCGGGGGCTCTGAGGGAGGAGGCGGCCAAGGGCCCTGCTCAGGTTGGTCGTCGTGAGGGGCTTGCCGAGGGAGCGCCGGCTCCTGAGGCTGCCCGTCCGTGCTGCTTTAAAGAAAAAGTGTAAAAAATCAAATACATATACAAAAAGAAAACAAGTAACATATGACTCTACACAAACTTATATTCAGAAATTAGAAAGAAAGAAAGAAAAGATTACATCCCCCTTACCCACCTAGTGTGTCTTCCCTCCACCAGTTTTCTTGCCAGGGGGCTTCCTCACCCCCAACATCTCCCCAGGTCCCCATCTCCATTCCCTGCAACTCACCAGATCCCACTGAGGATCCTGGGAGGGAACATTCAAAGGTTTTGGGAGACAGCCTGACCAGGTCAACTGTCCATCTTCCTCCTTCCATCCTCGATAGGTCTGCAGGAGAATAAATAATAAGAATAAGAATAATTGTATCCCGCCCTCTCCGACCGTGGCCAGACCCAGCGTTGCTAACATCATAAAAACAACACAATATGCATAAAAACAGAGATCAATTAATTAAAATACATCTTAAAATTAATTCAGACAAGTTAAAACCTAAGCAGGTGGCAATTATTAGGTTGGAATTGAGAGTGGCTAATACTTGCCAGGACCAACTGTTTCCACTGACCTGTGAGCGGGTTGGAGGCCTACTTCAGGCTTGTTTTATACAAAGGAAAGTAAGTCAAACTGCATTCTGCCTAAAGGCCTGGCGGAACAGCTCCGTCTTGCAGGCCCTGCGGAAAGATGTCAAATCCCGCAGGGCCCTGGTCTCTTGTGGGAGAGCGTTCCACCAGGCCGGGGCCATGGCCGAAAAGGCCCTGGCTCTAGTCAAGGCCAGTCTAGTTTCCCTGGGACCCGGGATCTTCAAGGTGTTGTTGTTAGCAGAAAGAGGGTGAAAGAGGATCAGCCTCTTTCATCCTTCCTGAGGAGCTCAGAAGCCTAAACAAGCTGCAGGTTCCTTGGGAGGAAGGGAGAAGTAAAAGGAGCCTCAGAGAAGCTGCAGGGATCCCTCTGCCCTAGATATTCTCCTGCCCCTGCAGAAGACCAAATGGGGCATATATAAAAAATTGATATCCCCCAATCTGGTTGGCTTCTCACTGCCACCCTGTGCGGCTAACAGCATATATGAAAACACAACAAAACATCAAAGATAAAAAACAGAATAACCCCAAATAAACATTGAACCAACACCAACTCAACAAAAACAAAACAGGGGAACCAAAATGAGAACTGTTTAAAACATTATAAAACATTTTTACTATATCCCCCAACCCAAGAGATGTTCCAGCAATGTCCCAGTGGCCTCCCAGGAGCCTCTTTTGGCTGTTCAAGGTGAGTTTGGGCTCCGCCCCCAAGGCCAGGTGGAAATGGGCCTTGCAGCAGGGAGAAGGTCTTCCTTCCAGCCTTCAGGGCCTGGTAGGAATAGTAGTGACCTGGAAGTAGATCATAAGGAGGCTGTGGAAGCCTCCTTAGGTGTAGAGCTCCCACTCACAGTTTCCATGGTAAAAGTGGGGTGTCTTCCTCCTGAACCCCACCAGAGAAGAATCTTCTTCACATCACCATTAAAAACATTTCCTTTTATGTCTACCTTTTGTCTCTGCCAACCCGGAGCTCTTGCCCTGCAGCCTTCCTTGTTTTCCTGACCCCCAACACCCCCCCCCCAGGTCCCCATCTCCATTCCCTGGAACTCACCAGATCTCTCTGAGGGTCCTGGAGGGGAACGGTCAGAGGTTGTGGGAGACAGCCTGGCCAGGTCAACCGTCCATCTTCCCCCTTCCATTCTCGCTAGGTTTGCAGGATCAGCCTCTGTCAATCACCCCAGGAGCTCAGAAGCTGCAGGTTCCTGGGAGGGAGGGAGAAGCAAAGGGAGCCTCAGAGGCCCTGCAGTTATTTTCCCACCCAAGATTATTTTGTTGGTGAATGATAAGCCTGCCTAGGAGTGGAGCTCCCACTTGCAGTAAAAGAGAAGCGCCCCCCTCCTGAACCCCACCATGCCAGGAAAGTGGATCTGAAAGAGGATCTTCCTCCCACCACCATTAAAAACATCCCTTTCCTTTCCTCTCCCTCCGTTCCTCCTCCCCCTCCCCCAACCCCACATTAGGGGAAGGGGCTGTAGCTCAAGGGCAGGCAGAAATGCCCCAGATTCAAGCCCCAGCTGCACCCCGCCCCCGTGGCCTAATCCTGCCCTCTCTACCCAGCACTGACCCCTCCTTCTCAAAAACATCCATGCCCCCCTCCTCCTCTTCCGAGTCATCCTGCCTCCTTTCCTTTGGGGGGGTTTCCTGCCCCACCCTAAAACTGCCTCCCCCCCCCGCCTTGCCTTCTTGCCTTGCTCTCCTCCTGGGGCGCCCCTGCACCCCTTAAAGCCTTTTGCACTCATCGCAGCTCTTGGGGGGCTGAATTGGGGGTGCCACCCCACGCATGCATGCTCCCTCCCACCGCTGCCCCTTTGCAAAACTGACCTCTCCAGGGGGGCTTCTCTCTTGCAAAGCAGCTGCTCTGACACGGGAGCCCCCCCCCAATAATCTCCCCCTTTCCCCTACCTTGCAAAAGGCACAGTCTTCTGCGCTGCAGAATCTCCTCCCTCGCTGCTTTTCAAATGTGACAAATGCAGGAGGAAGTGACGCTTTCTCCCTCCCCCAGGAAGTCCTCTGTAGTAATATAATCGCTGCCTTTAACCCTTGAAGAGCCAGTGTCTCACCCACCCACTCCCAAACTTATAAGGTGCCCGGTTCATTGCAGATTCTGCTTCATGGGACCCCATTAAATAGGGTTGCTACCTTTGTTCCGGCAAAATACAGGGCGGTTGGGGGTGATTCCTCCCCCCCCATCTGTTGCTGAAGTGATTTCAAAGCAATCCATTACAATCTATTGCAGCCTAACAATATGCCCCCTCTGAAATTTCTCTCTCTCTCTCTCTCTCTCTCTCTCTCTCTCTCTCTCTCTCTCTCTCTCAATCTCTCTCATATAGAATCATAGAGTTGGAAGAGACCACAAGGGCCATCCAGTCCAACCCCCTGCCAAGCAGGAAACACCATCAAAGCATTCCTGACAGGTGGCTGTCAAGCCTCTGCTTAAATACCTCCAAAGAAGGAGACTCCACTGTTGTGTATTAGTTCAAACATTCTGTAATTTGGCGGGAGTTCTGCTCATTTGTTGTTTTAAAAGGGACAACTACAATCCTTAGCCTGATTGGTTCCCGCCGAATTGTATGAGAGTTATTGGTTCCCGCTTAAATGTATCTGTTCTAGCTCAATCTTGTTCCTACAAATACAGCCACCCTAAACCCAGCTCCTCAGTCCTGTTCTTCCAAAATAAAGAGCTGTTCATGAAGATGTGTATCTGGATTACTTCAGCCACGACACAACATACTGGCGACGAGGATGGGATTCAGGCCGTTTGAAGGGCGGAACACCAGCTTCCCGACCTTAGCGTCCTGATTCCAGAAGACAGGACTCCCTGAAACTGACAGGACAACTCAGTTCCGGAGGAATGGCGGCGTCACGGTTCATGGAACCATTTCATCCCGGAGCATCCGAGGCGTGGGATGCTTACCTCGAGCGTTTCGAATTCGGAGTGACTGCAAAGGGGGTCACTGATGAGAACAAAAAAAAAGCCTTGTTACTGAGTTGCTGTGGGGCAGAGACCTTTGAGTTGGCTCGAGCACTACTGGCCCCCACAACACTGCAGGAGGCCACGTTCACGGATATCACAGACCATTTATCGAGGCATCTCAATCCTACGGCGTCTAAGATGACCTGGCGCATTGAATTTCATAAAAGGCATCAACAAGCTGGAGAGACAGTGTCCGTTTTCCTTACCGAACTACGGAAACTGGCAAGGCACTGTAAGTTTGCCAACCTGGAAGAAACACTGCTGGACCGGTTCGTGTGCGGCCTCCGCAGCAGCAAGGGCCGCAGGCGGATTGCGGCAAAACAAGAAATGGATCTGGCAACGGCACTCCAAGAGGCGATCGCAACAGAAAATGAGGAAAAAGAGGAACAAAACCCGGGCCAGAGAGCTACAAAAGTGGCAGGAGAGGCTGCTCACTCCGTGGACGACCAGGATGCCAGCCCCAACCAAAGTCCGGAGCGGGGAATAGAGATGGTGAGACAGGAGGGAACGGCACACAAAGACCGTCAAGCTGCATGCCCGGGCTGTGGCGGAACGCACAATAGGAAGAATTGTCGGTTCCGCGAGGCTGTGTGTCGAGCGTGTGGAAAAACGGGGCATATAGCGAGGGTATGCAGGTCGGGGGCCACAAGCACACCTGGACCATTGAAACCAGGGGGTCGGAGGACGGCTACATCAACTTACCTTTACGACGACTGCAATTACCTTACACAAATCGAGGGCAAGACTGTTCAGTTCCCCGCCCAGAGAAAGCCTTCGGTGCGGGTTTTGATCAACGAGAGGCAGTGCTACATGGAGGTGGATTCTGGATCCGGGTTCTCCATAGTGTCTGACGACACAGCCAGAACATTATTCTCTAGGGGTAAGTTACCCATGTTAGAGCCATTCCCAGCTACGCTACAGTCTTATTCTGCTGGCCGCATACACATTCTGGGAATGTGCACTGTCAATGTACAGTTCCGTGATAGGAGAGCGGCATTGAAGCTAGTGATTGCCAAAGGGAAGCGCACTAGCCTGCTGGGCACAGACTGGTTTCCGGCTTTGGGTCTGGGAATCTCAGGGCTCCACGCAGTCCAGGTAGCTCCAGAGACATTTGGCACCCTGTATAAGGAGTTTGGAGCATTGTTCAATGGGCAGTTGGGATGCTACAAGGGGGCTCCAATTGACCTAGAGCTGGATCCAGGGGTTGCACCGATTCGGCTCAAGCCCAGGCAAGTACCATTCGCGCTGCAATCGAAAATAGAGTCAGAACTAGATAAACTAGTACAACAAGGGGTACTTTCACCAGTGGACTCAGCCAGATGGGAAACTCCCATTGTCACACCCCTGAAGGCGAATGGGGAGATTCAAATTTGTGCAGATTACAAATGTACAATAAATAAGGCCATCAGGGGAAACTCTTACCCCATTCCGGTTGTGTCTCAGCTATTGGCAAAGCTGGCTGGAGGAAAGATTTTTGCGAAGATCGATTTGGCGCAGGCTTATCAGCAGCTGCCGGTAACTCCAGCATCTGCAGAAATCCAAACAATTGTCACACACAAGGGCGCCTTCAAGGTGAATAGACTACAGTTCGGGGTTTGCGTGGCCCCTGGCATATTCCAAGGCCTAATGGAACGCTTGCTGAGGGGTCTGCCGGGGGTGCTCCCTTATTTTGATGATGTGCTGATAGCGGGAAAGGACTCTCTAGAGCTGCTGGAACGCGTCCGGGAAGTTCTGTGCAAATTCAGGGATGTGGGCCTGAAGCTTAAAAAGGAGAAATGTAGTTTTGGGGTGGCTGCTGTGGATTTTTTAGGGTACCGAATTGATGCTGCAGGCATTCACCCCATGGATACTAAGATAAAGGCTATCTCCGAGGCACCGACGCCGTGTAATAAGACTGAGCTGCAGAGTTTTTTGGGACTCGTAAATTTCTATCACGCATTTGTTCCGCACAAGGCATCAATAGCCGAACCTTTGCATAAATTGCTTCAAAAGAACTGTGTGTGGCGTTGGGGACGACCTCAGCAAGAAGCTTTTGACGCACTACGGGGAATGCTGTCAAAGAGTAGCACGCTGGCACACTACGACGTAGCTAAACCGTTGGTACTGGCGTGTGATGCATCCCAATATGGGTTGGGGGCAGTCCTGAGTCACAGGGAGTCAGACGGCTTGGAGCGGCAGATCACGTTTTATTCCAGGACATTGAGCTCCACGGAGCTCAACTACGCTCAGATTGATAAGGAGGCGCTGGCCATAGTTACGGGGGTTAAGAAGTTCCATGACTACGTGTACGGCCGATCCTTCACGATTCAAACCGACCACAAGCCCCTACTGGGTCTATTTAGCCCTCATAAGCAAACACCTCAAATTTTGTCCCCTCGCATGCTCCGCTGGTCCATTTTTTTGAATGGATTTCAATACGAACTGTGTCATGTGAAGGGTAAGCTGTTGTGCCATGCGGACGCGCTAAGCCGTCTTCCCCTGCCTGGAACGGGTGATGTCGATCCAGCCCCGGCCGAGCACGTTATGATGTTGGAGGCGCTGCCTGGACCTCCTGTGACAGCTACTGACATTGCTGCACGCACAAGGAAGGACCCCGTCCTCGCCCGTGTTCTTGCCTGGGTGGGGAGGGGATGGCCCAGGGGGACACAGGAGGAGGAATTTAGACCCTTTACGGCAAGACAACACGAACTGTCACTCCACAAGGGCTGCATTCTGTGGGGAGACAGAGTGGTCATTCCAGGGTCCCTACGTAACAAGATACTGGACACTCTTCACATGGGGCATCCGGGCATGGTGCGGATGAAATCTTTAGCCAGGTGCTATGTGTGGTGGCCAGGTTTGGATAAGGATATCGAACAATGGGTGCGCACCTGTCAGGCATGCCAAGAAACGCGCCCAGAAATGCCCAGGGCACCCGTGCATTGGTGGGAGCGGGCCAGGAAACCGTGGAGTCGGCTGCACATAGACTTTGCGGGCCCATTTCAAGGAAAGGTGTTCTTGATTGTAGTGGATGCTTATTCTAAATGGTTAGAGGTTTCACTTGTGTCTAACATGACGTCTGCAGCCGTGATCAGGGTCCTCCGCAAACTATTCGCGACCCACGGACTACCTGAAACCGTTGTGTCAGACAATGGAGCGGCATTTGTGTCCCAAGAATTCAGGGGGTTTTTGGCCGACAATTTCATTAGAAGGGCAACATCTGCACCGTTCCACCCATCTTCAAATGGGCAAGCCGAACGGATGGTGCGTACAGCCAAGGAAGCGATTGTACGTCTGCTGGAAGGGGATTGGTCTGCCCGCATTGCAAGGATGCTGTTCCTGCAGCACACAACACCATGTGTAGCCACGGGCAAATCACCGGCAGAACTATTAATGGGGAGGAGACTAGCGACAATTCTGGACTTCGTTCACCCTGACAAGGTGCCCGTCCACTCTGCTAGAGAGCCACCAGCCGTTGAGGGCGACAGAACACGGTACCTGGCTGCGGAGGAGTTGGTTTGGGTCCGGAATTATGCCAGGGGGCCCACATGGGTACCAGGGGTGGTTACGCGGCCAGCGGGCCAGTGTCATATTTCGTGACTGTAGAGGATGGCAGGGTGATGCGCCGCCACATCGACCAGTTGAGGCGCCGGGCTCTGGGCAGGGCAAGCCACAGTGGGGAGGAGTCACAATCAGTGCCGCCAGAGGTCAGTGATCCCCCGCCATCAGGGCAGGCAGGTTCGGGGCTACAGGAGGTGGAGGGCCCAGAGAGTCAGGAAACTGAGGCCGCCACGGGCGATCCGAACCCGGTAACAACCAATGAGTCTGGGGAACTGTCTAGTGCATCAGGGCCTGCCGAGGTACCAGAAACTGCTGGAGAGGGAAGCCTAACCACAAATAGTCCTAGTGGTGCTACACCAGGGGTTAGGCGATCCAGCAGAATTCGCAGACCACCACAGCACCTGAAAGATTTTGTGTATAGTGTCAACATGGTGTGGGGGAGTGTTGTGTATTAGTTCAAACATTCTGTAACTTGGCGGGAGTTCTGCTCATTTGTTGTTTTAAAAGGGACAACTACAATCCTTAGCCTGATTGGTTCCCGCCGAATTGTATGAGAGTTATTGGTTCCCGCTTAAATGTATCTGTTCTAGCTCAATCTTGTTCCTACAAATACAGCCACCCTAAACCCAGCTCCTCAGTCCTGTTCTTCCAAAATAAAGAGCTGTTCATGAAGATGTGTATCTGGATTACTTCAGCCACGACACAACATCCACCACACTCCTTGGCAGCAAATTCCACTGCCAAACAGCTCTTACTGTCAGGAAGTTCTTCCTAATGTTTAGGTGGAATCTTCTTTCTTGTAGTTTGAATCCATTGCTCCGTGTCCGCTTCTCTGGAGCAGCAGAAAACAACCTTTCTCCCTCCTCTATATGACATCCTTTTATATATTTGAACATGGCTATCATATCACCCCTTAACCTTATCTTCTCCAGGCTAAACATACCCAGCTCCCTAAGTCGTTCCTCATAAGGCATCGTTTCCAGGCCTTTGACCATTTTGATTGCCCTCCTCTGGACACGTTCCAGCTTGTCAGTATCCTTCTTGAACTGTGGTGCCCAGAACTGGACACAGTATTCCAGGTGAGGTCTGACCAGAGCGGAATACAGTGGTACTATTACTTCCCTTGATCTAGATGCTATACTATTGATGCAGCCCAGAATTGCATTGGCTTTTTTAGCTGCTGCATCACACTGTGGACTCATGTAAAGTTTGTGGTCTACCAAGACTCCTAGATCCTTTTCACTTGTACTGCTCTCAAGCCAGGTGTCACCCATCCTGTATTTGTGCCTTTCATTTTTTTTGCCCAAGTGTAGTACTTTTACTCTCTCTCTCTCATCCTTCCAAAAATTTCCCCCATCGCTTCATTTCCCAGAAGGTGGAAGGAGCAACAAGGGGATGATCTATCTTGGGCCTCATCCTCACCAATTTTTCTTTAAAAAAAATTATAATATGATGTACCGGTTATCACTGAACTCTTGATAAATGATCCAGAATGCATATGGAATATTCCTATATTTTCTATATAATAATAATAATAATAATAATAATAATAATAAATTTACTATTTACATGCCGCCTATCTGACTGTGTTCCTCCAGCCACTCTAGGTGGCTTCCAATCCACTCTTTTTGTGGGAGAAGGACAAATTGAGCACTTGTTCAGGCCAGTGCTATTTTTCCAGAAAAAGAGGCACCGGAACTCACCATCAAAGCCTCCCTCATTCTCTTCTAATGGCAATGGCACCTACCTGAGAGGAGCCTTGACTGAGTTCCCGTGAGTTCCAGTTGAAAGAAAAGCCCTGGTTCAGCCACATGTGTTGGGTCACTGGGACCCTGAGACAGCCCCAGGGACTTTGAGAAAGCCATAAAGTCCCACACAGGCCTATTTGAGGCAGCCTCAGCATGGACGCCACCCCAAACACCATCGTGAGTGGGTTCTCCAACACCACCACATCCCTCAGCTCAGTGGGGGAAGCTGCAACATGGTGCCCTCAACCCAATCTCTGCTCTCTCTGGTCAAAACACCACAGACTATCCCTCAGACCAAGAGGCAGTACAGATTGTCCTGGTAAGGGAGATGGAATAGTTATATCCATATTGTGGCAAGAAAGAATCCAAATTACTTCCTCAGTGAAGGAGATACTATATTTCCCCCCTATGCACAGCCATCAAGGGGCTCCCTTAAAGCACCAGCCATCCGACTGGTGTTGCAATAATTGGACTGAATGGAGAAGTATTAAATATTCAAAATAAACAGCAGTGGTCCCAATCCACCCCTGCAAAGCTGCTCCTCTTTCCATGTTGTCCTTCTGTGTAGACTGAGCTCTGGAGGGAACAGCTATTTTCCTTGAAACCCGGCCTAGTCCTTCCTTCAAGTAACTGCCTTCCCCTGTCCCCAAATATGCACAGGCACACAATGATGGCTTATTATGGAAATTCCTTTATTTCTATAACTGTTTGTGTCTACTGTATTTCAAAATCAAAATTTTTACACTCACACACACACCCCTTTTACGTAACTTTTCTTCACTCTGGGATGAACACCAAATCCAGTTCTCAAAATGGAGCCATGCATTGCTTGAATTCTTCCCTGGCCTAAAAACCAGAGGCATCCGATTGTATGACCAGAAGTGGGTTAAAATTTCCATAATGAAAACACTTATTGAACTGGATTTCCCCCTTCCTTCCTGTGATAATCCATCAGTGTTAGATAGATTTTAACGCATCGCATAGAGTAGACAGCTGCCGATTGAGTTAATCTAAATTAGTTGGCACTAATTGTGCCTGTGATGAACTCCAGGCATGCGGCCTCCAATTCCTACCAAAGTTTATCCTGAAGATTTGTATGCTTCAAAGAACCCTGGCTAAAATGGAAGCGGCGGTTCTAAGTTTATTTACGGACCCCTCTGTTGAGCAAAGAAACAACTAAAATTTTGAGAAGCCCTGAAACATCTTAACGTTTTAGAAGATTGGAGTTAGACCAGCTGAATCTGGAAAGCGGGGAACTCTATGGATTCCATGATCCCCTTAATAATACAGGAATAAGTCCTACTCCTTTGTCATCCATCTACAAGGTGCAAGGAGAATGTGGGACACCGCTGGAACAAAGAAAGGGAATGCACAATCACTGAAAACATTTCTAAACTACCCAGCTATTACAAAACAAATCAATAAATCCTAGCCCTCTTAACTTAATGAACTAATTCACTGGAAACGACCAAGGGTCTTTGAGAAGGAGCCATCTTGTCTCCAGGAGCACCTGCCAAAAGCCTGCTGGAGTGACAAGCAGCACATGAATGTTTGGGCCTGTCCATGTTCTTTTTCCAGATTAGATACTTTCATACAGAGTTTGAAAATATTAGTCCTTCCTTTCATCTACTGTATATTCAAAGCTGTTCCTTACAGTCAACATCCTCCAGTTCTTTTCTGTGACTCGCTCAGCTTCTTGAATTCCTCTTTTGAGAAAAGAACAGAACAACAACTCACAGGATTTGAAATGTTGTCAAAATGGCCTGTGGGGGCTTTTGAGATGCACTACAGACACCCAAGAATGAAAGAAACAGGTCTTGAGCTTTGCTGCTGGCTAGAACAGACACACACCCTTGTATTTTCAGAGAAAAATATGAATACTTTTAACTTGGTGTGAGTTTGTTGTGGCTTCTTGCTTCTATGAATTCTTTGAATGGTTATAAACCGAATATTCCACCATATTGCAATCATTTTTATGGTTTCTTTCCCGCGTGCGTTTTACGATGAGAACGAAGGGCTGAGCTGCAAGTAAATGTCTTTCCACATTCAAAACAAGAATAAGGCTTTTCCCCTCTGTGAATTCTCAAATGTGCGCTAAGGCTTGAACTCTGGCCAAAGCTCTTTCCACATTCAAAACATGCATACGGTCTTTCTCCTCTGTGAATTTGTTTATGTATATTAAGGCTAGTACCCTGGCTGAAGCTCTTTCCACACTCAAAGCACTCGTATGGCTTCTCCCCTGTATGGATCCTGCGATGGCAAACAAGGTATGTGCGATAACTAAAGCCCTTTCCACACGTCACACACTTATATGGTTTTTCTCCTGTATGGTATCGCACATGCACAATAAGGTGTGAACGCTGCCTGAAGCTCTTTCCACATTCCAAGCATTTATATGGCTTCTCCCCTGTGTGGGTTCTCTTATGTGAACTAAGGTGTGAACGCTGTCTGAAGCTCTTTCCACATTCCAAGCATTTATATGGTTTCTCCCCTGTGTGGGTTCTCTTATGCGAAGTAAGGTTACAACTGTGAGCAAAGTTTCTTCCGCACTCCGAACATTTATAAGATTTCTCTCCTGTGTGAATTTTTTGATGCGATGTAAGGCTCGAGCTGTGAGCGAAGCTCATTCCGCACTCCAAACATTTATAGTGTTTCTCCCCTGTGTGGATTTTTTGATGCGATGTAAGGCCTGAGCTGTGACGGAAACTCTTTCCACAGTCAAAACAGGTATACGGTTTCTCCCCTGTGTGAATTTTTTGATGTTCTATAAGGCTTCTGTTGCTACTGAAGCTCTTTCCACACTCAAAGCAGCTATGTGGTTTCTCCTCAGTGTAGACTTTGTGATGTTTTCTAAGGTATGAGTAACAACTGAAACTCTTTCCACATTCTAGGCATTCGTAGGATTCCTCTCCGGCGTGAATTCTTTCATGTGATTTTAGGCCTGAGCTGTCACTGAAGTTCTTTCCACACACCAAGCATTTACACGGTTTCTCCTCTGTGTGGATTCTGCAGTGTGAGTTCAAGCTAGATTTACCTTTGAATGTCTTGCCACATGAAGGGCTATCATTTGTTCTCTTCCCCTTGTGATGTTTTTTCTGGACGGGGATTCGATAAAGAAGACCTTTATTCCGCCCAATCTCTTCTTGGTTTTTCTCTCGTGGTCTCGTTTCTTGTTGATCTTGAAAGGTCCTTCCTTTGACTTCATGTTTGGTTCTTTCTAATGAGACCCGAGAACGGTGACTGTCGTGTTCATCACCTGCTAAAGTTAAGGGAAGATGACAATTAAAAATGTAGTGCAAATCACAATCCTAGTGAGACTTTGTGTAACATCTTATGGTGGTAGTGGTGGTGGTGATAATTTTGTTATTTATACCTCACCCATCTGGCTGGGCAGCTGACAGCATATGTAAACCATCAAACATTAAAAACTCCCCAATACAGGGCTGCCTTCAGATGTCTTCTAAAAGTTACGTAGTTCTTTATCTCCTTGACAACTGAAGGGTGCCACCACTAAGAAGGCCCTCTGCCTGGTTCCCTATAACTTCGCTTCTGACAATGAGGGAACAAGCAGAAGTCCCTCAGAGCTGGACCTCAGGGTCTGGGGTTGGAGACCCTCCTTCAGGTCTACAGGGTCGAGGCCATTTAGAGCTTTAAAGGTCAGCACCAACACTTTGAATAGTGCTCAGAAACATACTCTGAGCCAATGCAGATCCGTTATACGCTCCTGGCAACTGCTCCCAGTCACCAGTTGAGCTGCCACATTCTGGATTACCTAATTGTAGTTTCCAAGTGACCTTCAAAGGCAGCCCGACCTAGAGCGCATTGTAGCAATCCAAGCGGGAGATAACCATAGCATGTATGACAGTCTGTGTAGCAGATGGAGCTGGTAGGCAGTAGCCCCAAAATCCTGGCTATGCCCAAATCTCCATTAAAAAGCATTCCTTTCCTGGCTATCTTTAATCTCTGCCAGCCCAGAGCTCTGGCCCTGCAGCCTTCCTAGTTTTCTTGCCAGGGGAGCTTCTTCACTCCCAGCATCCCTCCATGTCCCCCTCTCCATTCCCTGCCACTCACCAGATCTCTCCGAGGGTCCTGGGAGGGAACATTCAAAGGTTGTGGGAGGCAGCCTGACCAGGTCAACCGTCCATCTTCCTCCTTCCATCCTCTCTAGGTTTGCAGGACCAGCCTCTGTCAACCTCCCCAGGAGCTCCGAAGCTGCAGGTTCATGGGAGGGAGGGAGAAGCAAAGGGAGTTCTGTAAATCTTCTGTTGCTACTGAAGCTCTTTCCACACTCAAAGCAGCTATGTGGTTTCTCCTCAGTGTGGACTTTGTGATGTTTTCTAAGATTTGAGTAGTAACTGAAACTCTTTCCACATTCTAGGCATTCGTAGGATTCCTGTCCTGCGTGAATTCTTTCATGTGATTTTAGGCCTGAGCTGTCACTGAAGTTCTTTCCACACACCAAGCATTTACACGGTTTCTCCTCTGTGTGGATTCTGCAGTGTGAGTTCAAGCTAGATTTACCTTTGAATGTCTTGCCACATGAAGGGCTATCATTTGTTCTCTTCCCCTTGTGATGTTTTTTCTGGACGGGGATTCGATAAAGAAGACCTTTATTCCGCCCAATCTCTTCTTGGTTTTTCTCTCGTGGTCTCGTTTCTTGTTGATCTTGAAAGGTCCTTCCTTTGACTTCATGTTTGGTTCTTTCTGATGAGACCCGAGAATGATGACTGTCGTGTTCATCACCTGCTAAAGTTAAGGTAAGATGACAATTAAAAATGTAGTGGGAATGTAGAGGGAACATTCAAAGGTTGTGGGAGGCAGCCTGACCAGGTCAACCATCCATCTTCCTCCTTCTATCCTCTCTAGGTTTGCAGGACCAGCCTCTGTCAACCTCTCCAGGAGCTCAGAAGCTGCAGGTTCATGGGAGGGAGGGAGAAGCAAAGGGAGCCTCAGAGGCCCTGCAGGTACCAGTATTTTCCCGATATTTTGTTGGTGAATGATAACCCAGCCTAGGTGTGGAGCTCCCACTGACAGTGAAAGAGAAGTGCCCCCCTCCTGAACCCCACCATGTCAGGAAAGTGGATCTGAAAGAGGATCTTCCTCCCACCACCATTAAAAACATCCCTTTCCTTTCCTCTCCCTCCGTTCCTCCCCCTCCCCCAACCCCACATTAGGGGAAGGGGCTGTAGCTCAAGGGCAGGCAGAAATGCCCCCGAGTCAAGCCCCAGCGGCATCCCCCGTGGCCTAATCCTGCCCTGTCTACCCAGCACTGACCCCTCTTTCTCCAAAACATCAATGTCTTCTTGCCTTGCTCTCCTCTTGGGCCGCCCCTGCACCCCTCAAGGCCCTTTGCTGTCCCCTCGGCTCTTTTGGGACTCATTTGGGGATGGACCCCCACACTTGCTCCTTCCCACCGCTGCCCCTTTGCGAAACTGCTCTCTCCTGGAGGGCTTCTCTCCTGCAAAGCAGCTACTCTGACACGGGAGCCCCCCCCCCAAAAAAATCCCTCTTTTTTTCTACTTTGCAAAAGGCACAGTCTTCTGTGGAATCTCCTCCCAATGTGACAAATGCAGGAGGAAGTGACGCTTTCTGTTATGTACTGAGTTGAATAGGATCCAAAAGGCAGCCGTCTGATTGGTCCTAGAACAATAGGATCCAAAAGGCAGCAGACTGATTGGTCCTAGAACAATAGGATCCAAAAGGCAGCAGTCTGATTGGTCCTAGAACAATAGGATTCAGAATGCAGCAGTCTGATTGGTCCGCAGGAGCCACCCAATCCAGCTCCAGGTGGAAGTGAATCCGCAACCGGATTGGCCTTCAGGAGTATCCTGGAATTAGCCAATCACATGGGGCCCATTGTGTAAATACTGTATATAAAGCAGATGTTCTGGGGAAACTTCCATTCCTCGCTACTATGAGCTGAATAAAGAGCTGAAATCCACACTCGACTCCGAGTATATTTCACTGGCGACGAAGGTGGGATCCCGATGAGTTGACCGCCACACACAGCACCGCAGCACCGCCACCTGCCGCACCGCTGCCTCGCACCGTGTATCCAGGCTTCAGCTCCGGGACCCAAGGAACTCAGAATGGCACCCGACAACAGCTTCTCGCCGTTCAAACCAGCATCAGGAGACTGGGAAGGGTACGCCAGCCGTTTCACCTTCCTCCTAGAAGCTAAAGGGGTCACCAACGATGCCAAGAAGAGGGTGATATTCTTCAGCGTCTGCGGAGAGGAGACGTTCGAAATCGCCCGGGCTCTCCTTGCACCTGACGATGTTGCTACCGTTCCTTACAAAACAATAATGGAACGGTTGAAGGGGCACTTCTCGCCGCAGCCCTCGGTGGTGGCTCGTCGAAATGCCTTCTATGCAAAGCGGCAAGCCCCCGGGGAAACCATAACTGGGTTTGTGACCTCCCTCCGCCAAGCCGCTTGGTTCTGCAACTTCTCAGAGTTGGAGAACATGCTTCGTGACCGCCTCGTCGGTGGTCTGAGGGACGAGAAACCGCAACGACGCCTCTACGCCAAGAAGGACCTAACGTTCCAGGTCGCTCTGGAGGAGGCCCTGGCAACAGAAGCCGCCGAGAGGTCAACGCAAGAGGCACGGCCGAGCCTGCCGTCCCAACCAAGGGTCCACCACGAGGACCTCACCGACGACTCAGGATCCGACAGGGAGGAGGTGCACAGAGTACAGCGGCGCACTCAAGCAGTGCACACACCACAGCTGCCTCGACCAGAAGGAGGGAACTGCGCAAGCTGTGGGGAGAGTCACGAGAGGAGGACCTGCCGTTTCCGCAACGCAGAGTGCAGGCAGTGTAGAAAATCAGGTCACATCGCCCGGGTGTGTCGGGCTCGGCCCACCCAACGCCAGGCATCAGATGACCGACCCAAGAGCCCCAGGTTCCGGGGCCCAACACACCAAGGCAACTCGACGGAGATCACGGACTACCAGGTATACCAGTTGCCCCACCCCAACACAGAGAAAATTTATGTAGAAGTGCAGATAGAGGGGACCCCGTGCCGCATGGAGCTTGACACAGGTTCAACACTATCCATAATCTCGGCACAGACCTTAAGGACACTGCCCTAGTGGGGGTCCCAAACTCAGGCCGGCCCCATTCACCCTCCGGGACTTCCAGAAACGTAAGGTCCCCACACTGGGGGTGGGGACCTTCAGGGTGCAATATCGCGGGCGGGCGCGGCAACTGGACTTGCTTGTGGTCAAGGGCCCCTACGTTAGCTTACTGGGGTTGGCATGGTTTGGACCACTGGGGCTAGCCGTCACTGGGGTGAACCGCACTAGCTTACAAGTGGACGTGGATGCCATATGCAAGGAGTTTCCGGGGGTTTTCGATGGGAAATTGGGACAGTATACGGGCCCCCCCATCGCCCTACAGCTTGACCCTGCAGTACGACCTATCAGGCACAAGGCCCACCGGGTCCCATTCGCCCTGAAACCCCGTATAGACGAGGAATTGGACCGGCTCGTGGAGCAAGGAGTGCTGGAGCCTGTGCCTAATGCCCCCTGGGAAACCCCGATCGTCACACCCGTCAAGCCTAATGGTTCGGTCCACATCTGCGCAGACTACAAATGTACCATAAACAAGGCCCTCACGGCCCACGCATACCCAGTGCCAGTGGTCAGCCATGTCCTCGCCACCCTGGCTGGGTCAAAGATTTTCGGCAAGCTGGACTTGGCCCAAGCCTATCAACAGCTGCCGGTAGATGAGGCCACAGCAGAGGCACAGACGATTGTGATGCACAGAGGAGCGTTCAAGGTAAAGCGGCTGCAATTCGGTGTCAGCGTGGCACCAGGCATATTCCAGAATCTAATGGACTCTCTCCTTAAAGGGATTCCTGGCGTCACCCCCTTCTTCGATGATGTGTTGATTGCCGGGCCCACGCCAGAGGAGTTTGAGGACCGCCTCCGCACCGTTCTGCACTGTTTCCAGACAGCAGGTCTCAAGGTGAAGCGGGGAAAGTGTCTACTAGGAGTGCCTCAGGTGGACTTTCTGGGATTTATGGTGGACGCAGAAGGGGTCCACCCGACTGGGGACAAGGTACGGGCCATTTGTGATGCCCCAGCGCCCAAGAACAAGACTGAACTTCAGGCTTTCTTGGGACTATTGAACTTTTACCATGCCTTCCTTCCCCATAAGGCGGCGGTAGCGGAGCCCCTACACAGACTCCTGGACAAGCGGGCCCCTTGGGTGTGGGGCCAGTGCCAGGAGGCCGCATTCCAGGCAGTCAAGGACTTGCTCGTCTCAAACTCGGTCTTGGCACACTTCGACGAGAGGCTGCCGGTGGTGCTAGCATGCGACGCCTCACCCTACGGCATCGGCGCTGTCCTGGGACACCAACTCCCGGATGGAAGAGAGGTGCCAGTGGCATACTTTTCCCAGACGCTCGCCGCAGCTGAGCGGAACTACTCGCAAATCGACAAGGAGGGTCTGGCAATCGTAAAGGGAGTAAAAAAATTCCATGATTTCTTGTACGGGCGGCCCTTTACCGTTGTGACTGACCACAAGCCGTTGCTTGGCTTGTTTGCCCCCGAAAAGCAGACCCCCCAAGTGCTGTCTCCTTGCGTCCTCAGGTGGTCAATTTTCCTTGCCGGCTACCAGTATGCACTGATTCACCGCCCTGGGAAGGCGATGGGCCACGCAGACGCCCTCAGCAGGCTACCACTACCAGAAACAGGCCCCGACCCAGCGCCCGCACAAGAGGTTATGACCCTGGAGCTGCTTCCCGACCGCCCCATTCAGGCACAAGAAGTTGCGCACCATTCCAAGAAAGATGGGGTCATCTCCCGGGTCCTGGACTGGGTGTGGAGGGGATGGCCCAGCAGCAGTCCCGGGCCAGAATTTGCTGGCTACACAACCCGTAAACATGAACTGTCAGCCCACAAGGGGTGCCTGTTATGGGGAAGCAGGGTCGTCATCCCCCAGCCCCTCCGCAAAAGGGTCCTTACAGCCCTACACGAGACACACCCAGGGGTAGTGAGAATGAAGGCCCTCGCCAGGAGTTATGTGTGGTGGCCAGGGATTGACAGAGAGATAGAGGCCTGGGTCAAACACTGCCAGGCCTGCCAAGAATCCCGCCCGGATCCCCCAAGGGCCCCAGTCCAGCCCTGGGAGTCTGCCCGAGCACCATGGTCACGCCTGCATGTGGACTTCGCTGGCCCCTTCCAGGGGAAAACATTCTTCATAGTGGTGGACTCCTACACCAAATGGCTGGAAGTCGCACTTGTACCGTCCACTTCTACATCCGCAGCCATCCGGGTACTACGCAGGCTGTTTGCAACCCACGGGCTCCCTGGCACTCTAGTCTCAGACAACGGAACCGCATTTACGTCAGAAGAATTCCAGACCTTCACAGCGCAGAACGCCATACGCCACATCCGCTCGGCGCCATTCCACCCTGCCACCAATGGCCAAGCAGAGCGCATGGTGCGGACCACCAAGGACACCCTCCGCCGCATGACGCAAGGGGACTGGGAGTACCGCCTTGCCACATTCCTTCTAGCACAGCACAGCACCCCCAGCTCAACGACTGGTCGGAGCCCCGCTGAACTACTGATGGGCCGGCGCCTCGCAATCAGACTGGACCGCCTTCACCCCGACAGAGCTCAGGATGAGGTAGTGGTGGGGGAAGGCAGGAACCCCCGGACCTTCGTGGCCCAGGACCCAGTGTACGCAAAGAATTTTGGGGCAGGCCCGGCATGGGTACCCGCCACAGTCACCAGGGTGACTGGCCCCGTGTCATACAAGGTGCTAACGGAGGGGGGGCAATGCTGGCGCCGCCACTGCGACCAGCTACGGCGACGATTCCCGGAAGAAAACGAGGAGGAGGACAGGTCAGAGGAGTCCCAAGGGAACAGTGGGGCAGCGAGGCCCATAGAGCAGGAGGGGCCGGCAGGGGAGGCAGAATCAGTAAATACAGAGGGGACCCGTGAGGCCGAAAGGACACTGGAACCAGAGCCACAACTGAGCGAGCCAGTCGCGTCAGACCAAACGGCCCCATCACAGCCAGCAGCCTTGGAACACGAGCCAGAACCCAAACCCCTGACCAGGGAACACCCCAGGCCACAACGCATACGTAGGCGGCCGGCGTACCTTGAGGACTATTAATGCAACTTCCCGGGCAGGTCTGGAACTTAGAGGGGAGGGGTGTTATGTACTGAGTTGAATAGGATCCAAAAGGCAGCAGTCTGATTGGTCCTAGAACAATAGGATCCAAAAGGCAGCAGTCTGATTGGTCCTAGAACAATAGGATTCAGAATGCAGCAGTCTGATTGGTCCGCAGGAGCCACCCAATCCAGCTCCAGGTGGAAGTGAATTCGCAACCGGATTGGCCTTCAGGAGTATCCTGGAATTAGCCAATCACATGGGGCCCATTGTGTAAATACTGTATATAAAGCAGATGTTCTGGGGAAACTTCCATTCCTCGCTACTATGAGCTGAATAAAGAGCATGAAATCCACACTCGACTCCGAGTATATTTCACTTTCCCTCTCCCCCAGGAAGTCCTCTGTAGTAATATAATTGCTGCCTTTAACCCTTGAAGAGCCAGTACCCCCACCCCCAAACTTATAAGGTGCTGGGTTCATTGCAGATTCTGCTTCATGGGACCCCATTAAATAGAGTTGCTACATTTGTTCTGGCAAAATACAGGGCGGTTGGGGGTGATTCTTCCCCCCCAATCTGTTGCTGAAGTTATTTCAATGGGATCTCACAGTTTCCATGGTAAAAGTGGGGTGTCTTACTCCTGAACATAACCCCAACATCTCCCCAGGTCCCCATCTCCATCCCCTGGAACTTACCAGATCTCTCTGAGGGTCCTGGGAGAGAACAGTCAGAGGTTGTGGGGAGGGATGCAGGAGGCAGCCTCACCAGGTCAACCGTCCATCTTCCTCCTTCCATCCTGACCAATTTTTCTTTAAAAAAATTATAGCACTGAACTATTGAGAAATTATTCAGAATGCATACAAAATATTCCTATATTTTCTATATCATAATAAATAACAACAACAACAACAACAACTTTATTATTTACATGCCGCCTATCTGACTGGGTTGCTCCAGCCAATCTAGGTGGCTTCCAATCCACTCTTTTTATTATTTCAAAACTAAAAAGAGAAGTACAAGTATCAAATTCAAAATTCATATTCATATTCTAACATAAGCCTATCACATAAATCATTGAAATTAAAATATACATAATTACTCTAGGCTTCCTTTTACTACATGTAAATAAAACACAATTAAAAATATTATAGATTCCCACATACCCCACTCCCCTTCACCCATGTGTGATCTCAATATTTACTCCTTCCATCTTGTTGGGTTGTTATCCTATATAATAAAGTTGCTGTGTCCCTGCGTCCAGTCCGTGTGTCACGGAATTGCGCTACTGCGCATGTCCATGTCCCACACGGACGCAGGGATTGGAGCGGGCGGAGAGGGGGCGTGTCTGAGAGGCAGCGGCGGCGCACGCGCGTTGTCAGTTGCGCCAGCGCCGCTGCCTCGCACGGACGCAGAGCCCAATCCCCGCTGCTCCGAGGCCTAGCGGCCTGGGGCAGCCCATCCAACGGAGCGCCGGTGCTCCGGAAGCCAAGGAGGGCCGACCCATCCTCGCCGCCGCTACCGCCGCCGCTGCAGCCGCCCCCGGGGAAAAAGAAGAAGGGGGAGGGAGCCCCTCTGGGACGGCCTATCCAGCGGAGCGCCGGTGCTCCGGAAGCCAAGGAGGGCCGCCCCATCCTCGCCGCCGCTACAGCCACCCCCGGGGAAAAAGAAGGGGGAGGGAGCCCCTCTCCACCCCCCAGCGGCCGCTGTTCTAGCGCCCGACGGGGGAAGCGGCCCGAGGAGGACGACGTGGCTGAGGCGGGATTTCAACCCGGGCCTCCTCGCCTCCTCCTCCTGGGGCTCTGCCTCCTCCTCCTCTAGCGCCCGTTATTTAACGGGCTAACTTCAACTAGTAGATTAATAATTATTCAATTAGTTCTATTATTCTTTTCTTGCTTACCCCTGCACGTTTTACCCATTACCTATTAATATTTCAATTCCAGAACAATGTTTTTTCATGTATTCCATCACACAATCCCACTCTTTCATTATTCTCTGATTTGAGTTGTGTCTAATAATTGCCATCAATTTTGCCATTTCTACAAACTCACAGAGTTTGTTTTGCCATTCTAATAATGATGGGATTTTCTCCCCTTCCAATTCTTTGCGATCAGTATTCTGGCCGCTGCAGTTGCATAAAGGAATACATTTTTCTTATCTCTGGGGATGTCATTAGATATTAGGCCTAACAAAAAAGCCTCTGGCTTTTTGGTAAATGAAATCTTAAATAATGTTTTCAGTTCCTCATATACTTCATTCCAGAATTGTTTTACTACTTTACATCCCCACCATGTATGATAGAAAGTTCCCACCTCCCTCTTACATCTCAATCCACCCCTGCAAAGCTGCTGACTTCAACACAGCTCCTCTTTCCATGTTGTCCTCCTGTGTAGACTGAGCTGCTTATCCTTCTGTCTGAGCTCTGGAGGGAGCAGCTATTTTCCTTGAAACCCGGCCTAGTCCTTCCTTCAAGTAACTGCCTTCCCCTGTCCCCAAATATGCACAGGCACACAATGATTGCTTATTATGGAAATTCCTTTATTTCTTTAACTGTTTGTGTCTACTGTATTTCAAAATCAAAATTTTAACACACAGAAACCCCTTTTAAGTAACTTTTCTTCTCTCTGGGATGAACACCAAATTCAGTTCTCAAAATGGAGCCATGCATTGCTTGAATTCTTCCCTGGCCTAAAAACCAGAGGCATCCGATTGTATGACCAGAAGTGGGTTAAAATTTCCATAATGAAAACACGTATTGAACTGGATTTCCCCCTTCCTTCCTGTGATAATCCATCAGTGTTAGATATATTTTAACGCATCTCATAGAGTAGACAGCTGCCGATTGAGTTAATCTAAATTAGTTGGCAGTAATTGTGCCTGCAATGAACTCCAGGCATGCGGCCTCCTACTCCTACCAAAGTTTATCCTGAAGATTTGTACGCTTCAAAGAACCCTGGCTAAAATGGAAGGGGCATTTCTAAGAGTTTATTTACGGACCCTTCTGTTGAGCAAAGAAACAACTAAAATTTTGAGAAGCCCTGAAACATCTTAATATTTTAGAAGATCGGAGTTAGACCAGCTGAATCTGCAAAGCGGGGAACTCTATGGATTCCATGATCCCCTTAATAATACAGTAATAAGTCCTACTCCTTTGTCATCCAACTACAAGGTGCAAGGAGAATGTGGGACACCGCTGGAACAAAGAAAGGGAATGCACAATCACTGAAAACATTTCTAAACTACCCGGCTATTACAAAACAAATCAATAAATCCTAGCCCTCTTAACTTAATGAACTAATTCACTAGAATCGACCAAGGGTCTTTGAGAAGGAGCCATCTTCTCTCCAGGAGCACCAGCCAAAAGCCTGCTGGAGTTGACAAAGCAGCACGTGAATGTTTGGGCCTGTCCATGTTCTTTTTCCAGATTAGATACTTTCATACAGAGTTTGAAAATATTAGTCCTTCCTTTCATCTACTGTATATTCAAAGCTGTTCCTTACAGTCAACATCCTCCAGTTCTTTTCTGTGACTCGCTCAGCTTCTTGAATTCCTCTTTTGAGAAAAGAACAGAACAACGACTCACAGGATTTGAAATGTTGTCACAATGGCCTGTGGGGGCTTTTGCGATGCACTACAGACAACCAAGAACGAAAGAAACAGGTCTTGAGCTTTGCTGCTGACTAGAACAGACACACACCCTTGTATTTTCAGATAAAAATATGAATACTTTTAACTTGGTGTGAGTTTGTTGTGGCTTCTTGCTTCTATGAATTCTTTGAATGGTTATAAACCGAATATTCCACCATATTGCAATCATTTTTATGGTTTCTTTCCCGCGTGCGTTTTACGATGAGAACGAAGGGCTGAGCTGCCAGTAAAGGTCTTTCCACATTCAAAACAAGAATAAGGCTTTTCCCCTCTGTGAATTCTCAAATGTACGCTAAGGCTTGAACTCTGGCCAAAGCTCTTTCCACATTCAAAACATGCATGCGGTCTTTCTCCTCTGTGAATTTGTTTATGTATATGAAGGCTAATACTCTGGCTGAAGCTCTTTCCACACTCAAAGCACTCGTATGGCTTCTCCCCTGTATGGATCCTGTGATGGCAAATAAGTTCTGTGTTAGTGCAGAAACCCTTTCCACACGTCACACACTTATATGGTTTTTCTCCTGTATGGTATCGCACATGCACAGTAAGGTGTGAACTCTGACTGAAGCTCTTTCCACACTCTGAGCATTTATATGGCTTCTCACCAGTATGAGTTCTCCGATGTGAACTGAGATGTGCGCTCTGACGGAAAGTCTTTCCACATTCCAAGCATTTATATGGTTTCTCCCCTGTGTGGGTTCTCTTGTGTAAAGTAAGGCTAATTAGATGGGCAAAGTTTCTTCCGCACTCCAAACAGCTATATGATTTCTCTCTGGTGTGTATTTTTTGATGCGATGTAAGGCTTGCTTTGAGAGCGAAGCTCATTCCGCAATCCAAACATTTATATGGCTTCTCTCCTGTGTGTATTTTTTGATGATTTAGAAGACCTTGGCTTTGACGGAAACTCTTTCCACATTCAAAACAGGTATACGGTTTCTCCCCTGTGTGAATTTTTTGATGATATACAAGGCCTTTTCTGTTAGTATAGGCCTTTCCACACTCTAGACAGGCATATGATTTCTTCCTTGTGTGAATGTTTTGATGTACTTTAAGGTGTGAGTGGTGACGGAAGCCTGTTCCACACTCCAAGCATTTAAATGGTTTTTCCGGCTTGTGAATTCCACAATGTTTACTGAGGGATCTGCTACTATTGAAGCCCTTTCCACACTCCGAGCATATAAACAGTTTTTCTCCTGTGTGGATTCGCTCGTGTACAGTAAGTTGTGAACGCTCAAGGAAAGTCTTTCCACACACCAAGCATATGTGTGCTTTCTCCTCCGTGTGGATTACGCAATGTGAGTTGAGGGTAGCTTTGCTTCTGAACGCTTTGCCACACGATGGGCACTGATTTGTTTTCTCTCCCTGGTGGTGTTTCGCATGGGCTGAGGTTTTATGGCCGTCATCAGGCTGCGCAAGAATGCCGTTATCACGCTTGGTTATGTCTGATGAGACCCGGGAACAACGACTGTCCTGTCCACCACCTGCTGAAACTAAGAGAAGATCCCAATTAAGAGTTTAATCCCCATTACAATCCCAGCTAGATTTGGAAGCCCCTCACGGCTGGTTGCAGCAAAATGCAACAGTGTGCCTTGCTGAGGAGTCTTTTCAGCCCCTCATCTGCCAAAGGAGGACAAAGCAAAGGGATGGTTTTTAAAAATACAGTGGTACCTCGACTAGCGAATAACTCGCCCAACGTATTTTTCGCCTAACGAAGGATCGTGGCGGCGCGAGTTAACGAATTTCTTCGCCTTCCGAATCGGAAGCCGAGGTTTTTGGTTTTTTTTTTTGTACAGGTCACATGGAAGGGGAGAAAAGGCAGGACTTCGCTCCAGCAGCCATTTTTGTTGGAGCGGAGCCCAGAGCAGCTGGAGGCTGCTTATTCTCCTCCTTCCCAAGATGGCGGCGCTTTGAATTTTGGCATGGGTTTTTTTTTCTTCGGGCCGTTTTGGCCCAGCGCGGCTTTTTGCCGTGCCGGGGGTGCCCCCCGCACCATTTTTTCCTTGCCGGGGGAACCCGGCAAGGGTTTTTTAATTTTTTTCGCCATGGCAGCGCTGTTTTCCGCACGCGCCATGGCTGGAGGCGGGCGGCTCCGCTGCTTCCCGCAGCGCTGCAGCCAGGAGAGCGAAGCCGGGAGAGCGCTCCCTCCCGCTCTCCTCTTCCCCGCCGGTTTTTAAATTTTTTCGCCATGGCAGCGCTGTTTTCCCCGCGCGCCATGGCTGGAGGCGGGCGGCTCCGCTGCTTCCCGCAGCGCTGCAGCCAGGAGAGCGAAGCCGGGAGAGCGCTCCCTCCCGCTCTCCTCTTCCCCGCCGGTTTTTAAATTTTTTCGCCATGGCAGCGCTGTTTTCCGCGCGCGCCATGGCAGCGGCAGCGGCGGCGACGAGGACCCCTCAGAGCCACCTACAACGAAAGGAGAGCTGCGGGAGCCTGGCCGTCCACATCAAAAAGGTAAGTGACCCTCGATTTCTCTTCCCATAGGAGCACATTAATCCGTTTTTTAATGCATTCCTATGGGAAATCGTGTTTCGACTAACGTATTTTTCGCGTAACGAATGCCCATTCGGAACGCATTAAATTCGTTAGTCGAGGTTCCACTGTAGCAAACTCTCCCCGGTGGCACCTTTCTCTCTCCCTGTTTCTAATAAATACAGTATAATATTATTTCTAGAATGCCCATTAATTCTGAGATGATTGTGGGCCTTTGACGAGAAAGAAAGCTAGCAGAAGAGAGATGCTGTGAAAATGCACCCAAATTCTCTCCCCAATGGGTCAAGCCAATCCTGGATGAATTATAAAATCATAGAGTGGGAAGGGACCATGGGGGTCATCTAGTCCAACCCCCGCAATGCAGGAATCTTTTGCCCAAGGTGGGGCTACCAACTAGCGGTTTCCATGCTAAAAGAGGGCTGCCTTCCTCCTGAACCCCAGAGAAGAAAGGAGTCATGCCTGAAAATGAATCTTCTACACATCACCATTAAAAACATTCCTTTCCTTTCTTTCTACCTTTTATCTCTGCCAACCCGGAGCTCTGGCCTACCTCGTTTTATTTGCCAGGGGAGCTTCCTCAATCCCAACATCTCCCCAGGTCCCACATCTCCATTCCCTGGAACTCACCAGATCTCTCTGAGGGTCCTGGGGGAGAACAGTCAGAGGTTGTGGGGAGGGATGCAGGAGGCAGCCTCACCAGGTCAACCGTCCATCTTCCTCCTTCCATCCTCGCTAGGTTTGCAGGATCAGACTCTTCCATCCTTCCTGAGGAGTTCAGAAGCTGCAGGTTCCTGGGAGGGAGGAAGAAGCAAAGGGAGCCTCAGAGGCCCTGCAGGCATTTTCCTGCCCAAGACAATTTGCTGGTGCATGATAACCCAGCCTTGGTGTGGAGCTCCCACTTGCAGCTTCCATGATAAAAGAGGAGTGCCCCCCTCCTGAACCTCACCATGTGAGGACAGTGGAGTCAAGCCTGAAAGAGGATCGTTTCCCCACCACCTTTAAAAACATCCATTTCCTTTTCTCTCTGCCAGCCTGGAGCTGTAACACCGGGTTTCAGCTTGAGAACATTCTCCCAGCCCTGATGTGTGGCTCAGTCCTTAGAGCATCTGACTCTTAATCTCAGGGTCATGGGGTTTGAGCCCCATGTTGGGCCAAACTTTCCTGCATTGCAGGGGGTTGAACTAGATGACCCTCAACGTCCCTTCCAAGTAGTCAATTCTATGATGCTACCTGGAGACCCCAGGAGGTGAGCCAGAGACTTTCTACTCCCAGAGCACAGGCTCCACCAGTCCTTTCCTTATGCGTGCTAGCAGGGACCAAACCCTGGGTGGTCTCCTGCCCTCCCCACCTAGCACAGACCCCCCGCCTCCTTTCCCAACCAGCACCTGCCTTCCTCCTTCCTCCTCCTCCCAGAGCCATCCTGCCTCGCCTTCCCTCGGCTGCGCATCCTCCCGCGCCTTCCCTCCCAAAATCCGCTTCTCCAGCCTCGCCTTCTCGCCCTGCTCCTCGTTTCCTGCACGACCATCCTTCGCGCCCATTGCAACTTTCTTTGAGCTGAATTTTTTTGGGATGGTCCCATGCATCTCCCCCCTCCTCCAAGACCCCCTTTCTGGAACAGACCCTTTCCTAACCTTGGGGGGGAAGCAACATCTCCTGCGCGAAGCACAACCGCCTCCCTCGCAGCTTTTGAAATGTGGGAAGAGGGGACTCTCTCTCGCGCGCTTGCTTCTGCCCCTCCCCGGAAGTCCCCTCTAACTGAGCCGGGGTGAGGAACCTGGGGGGTTTCCAAAATGCAAACGTTTCTTACTTGCTTGCTCTCTGGCTTTGGAAGAAAAGAAAAACGTCACAGATATATTTATGGGAAATGGAGAGGAGGAGCCTGGGGCGCGTAGGGGACGGAAAGGTGCAACAAAATGGGTGTGGAAGATGGGGGGGGGGGGGGGAGGAAGGAGAATTTGCATTTGGGGGAGGGGCGATTGACGTCAAGGAGGGAAGAGCCCGCCCCCCCCCATCCGCAGTCCGAGCATTGCTGAAGGTCTTTCTGCAGGAACGTTTCTATAATATGGTTTAGTTGCAGAGTTAAACGTTTCCTTATTTATGTCTGCAACAGCAGCAAACGGCTTGCTGACTCGTTAGAGTCTTTCTTATACACTGTATGTAGATCTGTATGATAATAAAACAAACTAGTTTACTGTCAGATTCATACTTAGGTTACAAAATAAAAACTATTATGTTACATATTAGTGAGTCTCAACAACTCCATCAAAGCATCTATCAGCAGCAGCAGCTTAACTGTTCAACGGTCCAAACAAACTGACACAGAGATGACAGTTGGTCCTTCTTGGAATGTTGGACTTGACTGACACATCCCACACTTTCCACACTCCAAACATTTATATGGCTTTTCACCAATATGAGTTCTACGATGTGAGCGGAGATGTGCACTCTGACGGAAACTCTTTCCACATTCCAAGCATTTATATGGGTTCTCTTGCGTAAAGTAAGGCTAATTCCGTGGGCAAAGCTCCTTCCGCACTCCAAACATCTAAATGATTTCTCTCCTGTGTGGATTTTGTGATGCAACCCTTGCGTTTCTAGTGCGCTAGGATTCATGGCATTTGTTTAGAAATTTGTTTAGAAATGTTTTTTAGTAATTGTGCATTCCCTTTCTTCGTTCCGACGGTGTCCCACATTATTCTTGCAACATGTAGATGGATGACGAAGGAGTAGGACTTATTCCTGCATTATTAAGGAGATCACGGAATCCATGCAGTTCCCTGCTTTTAGTTGTTTGCACAACGGAGGGATCCCTAAATAAAGTCTTAGAATCTCTCTTTCCACTTTAGCCAGGTCCCTTCCCCTTCCTCTTTGCAGTCTTAGAGGGGAAAAACTGGGAAGAATGCGATTGTGCTGCGCGCAGGAGATGCTGCCCCCCCCCCAGGTTAGGAAAAGAGGAGGGGAAGGACGGTTCCAGAAAAGGGGATGGGGGGGGGGAGAGAGATGCATGTGACCATCCCAAAAATATTCAGCTCAAAGAAAGTTGCAATGGGCGCGAAGGATGGTCGTGCAGGAAACGAGGAGCAGGGCGAGAAGGCGAGGCTGGAGAAGCGGATTTTGGGAGGGAAGGCGCGGGAGGATGCGCAGCCGAGGGAAGGCGAGGCAGGATGGCTCTGGGAGGAGGAGGAAGGAGGAAGGCAGGTGCTGGTTGGGAAACGAGGGGGGGGGGTCTGTGCTGGGTGGGGAGGGCAGGAGACCACCCAGGATTTTGTCCATGCTAGCTCGCATAAGGAAAGGACTGGTGGAGCCTGTGCTCTGCGTGCAAAAAGTCTCTGGCTCACCTCCTGGGGTCTCCAGGTAGCATCATAGAATTGCCTGGTTGGAAGGGACGTTGAGGGTCATCTAGTTCAACCCCCTGCAATGCAGGAAAGTTTGGCCCAACATGGGGCTCAAACCCCATGACCCTGAGATTAAGAGTCGGATGCTCTAAGGACTGAGCCACACATCAGGGTTGGGGGAATGTCCTCAGGATGAAACCCTGAATACACGCTGCCAGTGAGGGGAAAGAGAGGAGGGGGAATGGAAGGGAGGCAGCCCTGTTACAGCTCCAGGCTGGCAGAGACAAAAGGAAATGGATGTTTTTCATGGTGGTGGAAAGAAGATCCTTTACTCCTCGCATGGTAGGGTTCGGGGGGGGGGGCGGTCCTCTTTTATCATGGAAACACTGGGAGCTCCACACCTAGGCAGGCTTATCCTTCACCAATATAATATCTAGGGCAGGAAAATGCCTGCAGGGGCTCTGAGGCTCCCTTTGCTGCTTCCTCCCTCCCAGGAACCTGCATGTCTCCCCACCACCTCCAAGCGTTCCCTCCCAGGACCCTCAGAGAGATCTGGTGAATTGCAGAGAATGGAGATGGGGACATGGAGGGATGCTGGGAGTGAGGAAGCTCCCCTGGCAAGAAAACGAGGAAGGCTGCAGGGCCAGAGCTCCAGCCTGGCAAATGTTAAAGATAGACAAGAAAGGAAAGGAAATGTTTTTAATGGTGATGTGATGAAGATTCTTTTTCAGGCATGACTCCTCCTTTCTTTCTGTTGGGGTTCAGGAGGAAGACACCCCACTTTTACAATGGAAACTGTGAGTGGGAGCTCCACAGATAAAGAGGCTTCCACAGCCTAGTTGGTAGCCCCACTTTGGGCAAAAGATTCCTGCATTGCATGGGGCTGGACTAGATGACCCTCGTGGTCCCTTCCAACTCTACGATTTTATGATTCAACCAGGACTGGTTTGACCCATTGCTAGCTTTCTTTCTTTGTAAGAGCTTAGATGGGATGTTAAAATCAGTCCCACCCCCCACTAGACAGAGCACATCAAAGGCCCATAATCACGTCAGAATCAATGGCCATTCTGGAATTAATATTATAATGTGTTTATTGGAAACAGGGACAGAGAAAGATGCCACCAGGGAGAGTTCGCTATTATTAAAAAACATTCTTTGCTGCTCCCCCCCCCCCCCGAAGATGTTGGCAAATTAGAACTAAGCAGCAGTGCCAGATGTGAGGAACTTGGCTCTCGGTTGGCCTTTAGCTTTGGCCCATTTCTGCCCTGCAGATGTATAAAGGCAGCTCGCTGTGACTTGCCCTGCTCTCAGGCTTGGTTTTCAAAATAGCCTTCATGACTGTCTCAGCTGCCACCAAAAGGCTTTATTGGGCGAGGGAAGCTTCACTGGTCAGTATGGGCCAGTGCCGTCTGTCTGATAATGGCAAAGGAGCTCTTGCTCCTCAAGCATACCAATCAGAGTATAATAAATGGAAAACAGCAGCTCAGAAGGGAACACCTTGATGGGGGCCTGGAGGCTGGCTGGCAGCTGCCGCCATTGGCAGATGAGGGACTGAAAAGTTTCCTTCTCGGCAAGGCACACAGTTCCATTTTGCAGCAACCAGCCGTGAGGGGCTTCCAAGTCTTGCTGGGATTGTAATGGGGATTACGCTCTTAATTGGGCTCTTAGTTTTAGCAATGGTTTTAGAGTGCACTGAGATGTGCACTTTGTTACCCAAATCATTTTTATTAAGGTTTCCAATCATAAAAAAATAAAAACAATCAAATATTTTAACATCAATATCAAACCATCCAAATAGGCCAAATAGTTTCAAAATATCTTGCCAAATTTTATCCCTTTTTCCTCTTTTCTTTTTTGACTTCCCTTACTTCAGACAATTCGGATTTCATTCATTTCGTTAAATCCATTGCCTTCCAAAGTCCTGATGTAATCCATTTCCTTTCTGTTGTTATCCGTCCTTATTATTTTTTCCCCTTCACGCCACTGAATGCTTCCACGAGTGAGATAAAACAGCCATAAATTATCATAACTGTGTGTTTTTTTGTGTCTGTACTTTTGCCCCCCCTGGTCCGCTGTCGCTCATCTTCCAAACCAACAATCTTATTTCTTCATTCGCCATCTTGCCTCCGCTGGATCCCAAATAATACATTTTACTTGCAAATTTTATCATTCTAGCTGTATCAATTCTTCCAAGGGTGGGTGCCTGTCATATGTAAGTCCGTAAATTTTGCAGTAATTGCGGCATTCCCATCCTCTCAAACCTTTATTTACAGCCAGTTTCTTTTTCAGCCGACTCTAATTTGAACTGCGTCATAAATCACTCCGGTATCTTCTAGATGTCGACTAATCTTTCACAGAATAAAACAGAGGGGCAGTTACCAGGGGTTTATTTGTGTTTTCCCACACAGTATATTTTTGATCTCGCTCGTATTAAAGTATTAGTAAAAAGTAAAAAGTAAAACCATCTCTTCAAGGGGGATAGAACCGAAAGCCACCCCCCTTTTCATTCCGTTTCACATACCAAAAGAATGTTGCAGTCCTCTTATCCTTAGTCTCTCTTATCTTTCCAGTGGCTGGGTTGTTAAGCAAAATGCTCTTCTCCTTCTTGTCTGAAGTAAGTCCAAAACATTTTCCGAATTCTTCACTTAAGTTCTGGATATCTGGTTCGAAGAAGGCAGCCGTCAGGAGCTCCGACCCCCACGCTTGCTAAGACCCAGGCCCCCCCGCTCCCCCCGAAGGGTCGGAACGGGTTAAGGGGCATCTGCGGGCCAGCGGCCCCTCCCGTCATCCCGGGAGGGTTAGGGAGGCTGCATACTCCCATAGCAGCCGCCAAATTACGCGTGGGGGTCGTGCGAGGTGTTAAAAGTCAGCCATTCCCTCGACGATCCAAACAGGAAGTCACCTCTCACCCATTGTTTAAGGCCCCTAATTTATGTCCACCATCATAAACACACTTACTTGAGAGTGAGATGTGCACTTTGACGAAAACTCAAAACAGGTACAGTGGGACCTCGACTTACGAGTGACCCAACTTACGTGTTTTTCGACTTCCGAATGACTTCCGGAAGAAAAAAAATGGCCGCCGCAACCGAATTTTTCGACTTCCGAAAGGAAGTCGCGGCCACTTTGAATAGGATTTCTTCGACTTACGAATTTTTGAATAGGATTTCTTCGACTTAAATTTTTTTCGCTGAATGCATCCCTATGGGGACTCGACTTACGAGTGTTTTCGACTACCGAAGATCGCGTCGGAACGCATTATCTTCGTAAGTCGAGGTCCCACTGTATATGGTTTCTCCCCTGTGTGTTTTTTTTGATGATATACAAGGCCTGAGCTGTTAGTGAAGGCCTTTCCACACTCTAAACAGGCATATGGATTCTTCCCTCTGTGAATGTTTTGATGGACTCTAAGATTTGAGCAGCGATGGAAGTCTTTTCCACGCTCCAAGCATTTGTATGGTTACCCTGGCTTGTGAATTCCACAATGTTTATTTACTGCGGGAGCTGCTACTATTTAAGCTCTTTCCACACTCCGAGCATAAAGTTCCTGGGAGCTGAACCCTTTCAGCTGACAGTGCCATAGATTTCGTAAACAAATCTGTGGTAAAGTTGGGATGGGATACAGTGGTACCTTGGTTTGCAACCGTTTTGGAGCATAACCACATCAAACCCAGAAGTGTGTCCCCTTTTTTTTGGATTACAACCCATTTTTAAAAATTACATCCAATTTTTTTTGGGGGGGGGAGAAGGCCCCATTGGCAAAAGCGCGCCTTGGGTTACAACCTGTTTTGGTTTACAACCGGACTTCCGGAACGGATTATTTAATAATTAATTAATAAAAACACACCTGTATTTGAGTATTTTTGGCAATTTCTTCACAAACCATTTCCCACAATTTAAATACCTCTGGGCAGTCCCACCATAAACTTTCACTACATTCTGCTACATTTCCAGAAGTGAAAACATTATTATTATTATTATTATTATTATTATTATTATTATTATTATTATTTCCTTGATGGGACTCAAGGCAGCTTACAGATAATAATAAGAATCACTAAAAACATAGGGAAAAACTATTATTTTTAAAAAAGTAATGTACATCTAGCACATTCATTAAAACCAAACAAATAATTACAATAAAAACAGTATGGCGGCAGTCCTTTCATTAAAACAGCACTTCCCAAAAGCCTGCTGGAAAGTCTTTGCCTGCCTGCAGAAGGACAAGAAGGAGGGAGCCAGTCTAACTTCTCCAGGAAGGGAGATCCAAAGTCTGGGAGCAGGCCTGTGAGGTTGGTGGGACCGAGAGAAGGGCCTCCCATGAAGACCTCAGAACCTGGGCAGTTTCAAATGAGGGAACAGAGTCATTCAGATAGCTTGGACAGAAGTCATATATAGTTCACAACCAGCACTTGTGCCCCAAACAGACTGGTACTCCTGGTGGACAAAGGTCCGTATAGTTCAAGCTATGGTTATCCCAGTAGTGATGTATGGAAGTGAGAGCTGGACCATAAAGAAGGCTGATCGCCGAAAAATGGATGCTTTTGAATTCTGGTGCTGGAGAAGACTCTTGAGAGTCTCATGGGCTGCAAGAAGATCAAACCTATCCATTCTGAAGGAAATCAACCCTGAGTGCTCACTGGAAGGACAGATCCTGAAGCTGAGGCTCCAAGACTTTGGCCACCTCATGAGAAGAGAAGAGTCCCTGGAAAAAACCCTGATGTTGGGAAGGATTGAGGGCACAAGGAGAAGAGGACGACAGAGGACGAGATGGTTGGACAGTGTTCTCGAAGCTACCAACATGAGTCTGACCAAACTGCGGGAGGCAGTGGAAGACAGGAGTGCCTGGCGTGCTCTGGTCCATGGGGTCACGAAGAGTCGGACACGACTAAACAACAACAACTCCTGGTGGAGCTGTTGTAACTAGGGAGTCGTATGTTCCCCAGGCTATAACCAGCCCCAGCTGAAAATCTGGCTGCTGATCTTTGAGTCAGTTGAAGTTTTGGAGCACTTTTCAAAGGCAGTGCCCATTGCAGTAATTGAACCTGGATGTAACTAAAGCAAATGTCACTGCAGCCAAATCAGTCCTCTCACAACACAGAAATTAGCCATATTCTTTACATGTACGTATACGGTCTCTTTCCTCCAAGGGTTTTCAGATGTTGAAGAAGACTGGTGCTCACATGTTTTCCACACTCCGTATCTTTCTATAACTTCGCCACTGTGTGTTTTAGTGTTTAGGAAGTTTTCCAATGTCCACACCCCATGCAGTTTTATGGGTTTTCGCCTGTGTGGGTTTTTTGATGTCCTGAAAGGTTTGCTTTGTCACTGAAGCTTTTCCCACACCATGTTTTCTCTCCCGTATGTATTCTTTGATGTCTAGCAAGCCGACTGTTTGCACTGAAGCTCTTTCCACACACCGTGCATTTAAATGGTTTCTCCCCTGTGTGCGTTCTCTGATGTAAAGTAAGAGCGCTGCTGTCAATAAAGCACTTTCCACACTCCATACATTTATACGGCTTCTCTCCCGTGTGTGTTTTTTGATGTCTGCCAAGGTTACTACTCAGACTGAAGCTTTTCCCGCACACCATGCATTTAAAGGGTCTCTCCCCTGTGTGGGTCCTTTGATGTAAAGTAAGGCCACTGCTATCATTGAAGCACTTTCCACACTCCATACATTTATATGGCTTCTCCCCTGTGTGTGTTCTCTGATGTGTCGTCAGGCTACTGCTCTGACTAAAGCTTTTCCCACACTCCACACACTTAAACGGCTTCTCCTCTGTGTGCGTTCTCTGATGTGAAGTAAAGCTACTACGAACGCTGAAGCTTTTCCCACACTCGATGCATGTATATGGTTTCTCCCCTGTGTGGATTCTCTGATGTAAAGTAAGGCTGCTGCTGCTACGGAAGCACTTTCCACACTCGGTACACTGACATGGCTTCTCCCCCGTGTGTGTTCTCTGATGTAACGTAAGGTTACCACTCTGACTGAAGCTCTTCCCGCACACCTTGCATTTAAATGGCTTTTCCCCTCTGTGGATTCTCTGATGTTTAGTAAGGCTGCTGATCTCAATGAAGCTCTTTCCACACTCGGCGCATTTAAATGGTTTCTCCTCTGTGTGTGTTCTTTGGTGTAGGAGGAGGCTACTCCTCACACAAAAGCTCTTTCCACAATTCATGCAAGCGTATGGTTTCTCCGCTGCATGGGTGGCTTGATGCCGAGTGAGGCTACTGCTGTCACTGAAGCACTTCCCACACTCCATACATTTATACGGCTTCTCACCTGTATGTGTGTTTTGATGTCTAGTAAGGTTGCTTCTCAGATTGAAGCTCTTCCCACACTCGGTGCATGTATATGGTTTCTCTCCTGTGTGGATTCTGCAATGTATATTTAAGTTCGATTGATGTCTAAATGTTTTCCCACACACCAGGCATGTTTTCCTGCTGTTCCTTTTGCGATCTTCCTGTTGGATCAGGGGTTCCTGGACGGCAGCACTCTGGGAAGCAGGGACCTCCTTCCTCCCACCCTCTGAGTGGTTTCCCTCATTCCTTTTTGGTCCTCTTTGACTTCCAAGCATCTTTTTTCCTGATTCACGCTCGGCTTTTTCCAGTGACACCAAATATTTTCCCATATATTTCTCACTGCTCAATCCGTCATTTCCTGGGGGATGAAGGAAAAAAATATATGTATGAACTTCAAGGTAGAAACATGGGATAATATCACAGGTTGACCCCAGTTTGCTGCTTCTCTGATTTTAGCATTCCCAAGCAGGGTGGATTTGATTTAAATCAAATTGATTTAAATCACAATTTAAATCACTAGTCAGTAAGGCTTGATTTAAATCACTAGTCAGTAAGACTTGATTTAAATATTTTTTTTACAGAAAGACTCATTCTTGCTGGTATAATCTTGATTTTTACAACCATATGAAGGTTTCATTTTTGGAATAATAAATTTTCAGAGTAGTTTTTACAGTTATATCAAATTACTGATTTGGTTATACTACTAGAAATACATAGACAGATAATTATGAAATTATGGTGAGGTTTAATAAGTTAACTGTTTATATTTGGACAATTTTTCTGCTGTACTTTATTGGAAGGAGAAAAATAATCATTTCCTTAATAACCATTTAAACAATTTATTTAACTAAAACAATAACATGATAGCATATGTATCCATGTTTGTTAACTGATGTGGTTAAACATTTTTTTTAAAAAAACAGACTGAGTTTTAGCACACTTGATAAACTTAAAACAAATCCTTATTTCCTGATGAATAGCCTTTGGATTACAATGTAACTTAAATAGAAGACTATATTTAGAAAGATTTTTCCTCCAAAAGCATTTTATTTTAAAAATCCGATTTAAATTTAAAAAAAATCCAAATCTTTTAATATTTTTTTTTAAATCGTTGATTTTTATCCACCCTGTTCCCAAGAAATGTGGGAGCTTTGTCCTCCTAGCCCAGGCATCCCCAAACTGCAGCCCTCCAGATGTTTTGGCCTACAACTCCCATGATCCCTAGCTAACAGGACCAGTGGTCAGGGATGATGGGAATTGTAGTCCAAAACATCTAGAGGGCCGAAGTTTGGGGATGCCTGTCCTAGCCCAAGGATTCCCTGCACCACCTAACAGTGGACCTCCAGGATCTCAGCCATTATTCTAACTTTGGGGAAACAAGTGGAGCATCAGTTAGCCTACCTACTGGAGATTCAGAAGAAGATGCTCTTTTGGGGTTTGGGGCACTGTCGGAGAACCAGCCGACTTATTGGTGCGAAAGGAAAAGACACCACACAACTGTGCACAGAAGTGGTGAGAGAGAGAATGCTCTTTTGCCCTCTCTCCCCCTAATATTTATTGGCATGTTTCTACAATCAGTCTTGTGCCATCTGGCAGGATGTTCAAAAATATACATTGAACAATCAGTAATATATCACCTGGCAGGATGTTCCATAATATACATTGAACAATCAGTAATATATCATCTGGCAGGATGTGTGGCGCCACCCTATCTGCGGTGGCTAACCTTACTGATAAGCATGTATCCTGAGTATGTGACTGGAATGCCGGGGCGGAAAGGACTGTCCCCCACATGCCCTCTTTCTTATTCATTTTTGCATCAGTCAAAATCATACACCTCATTAGCTAGACGTTTATATTTGGCCACATACATCGCTCGAGTGACACCAGACGAACGGGGAATACTGGAACACCAAGTAACACTTTGAGAAACGAGGGAAGGCAAGCATTGAATAAAACAACATACAAAAATTAATAATACAACCCCCAAAATAACTCCCATCAACACCTTGCGTAGCAAAAAACCATTAGGGAGCCAGGAGGTTAACCAGGTCCAGGGATCAAAGCCATCGGGAGGGGCCAATGGGTTATGAGCAATCATTTCTTCCATATGATCAATGGTAACAGAAATATTACTATACTGATCAGAAACATACATACAACAATGAGAATGAATTAAGGCACACACTCCTCCATAAGCTGCAAGAACAACATCCAAAGCAAAACGAGATTGCAGAGAAACTTCACGTACTTCCGATAACTCTTCATTAATGAATTTTAAAGCTTTAATGGTGGAGTTAAACAAGGCTTCAGTCCAATTTGCCAACCTATGCAAATCACGATAATTCATAGCAACCCCTAATGCTGGGAACAAGGATCTGGCCAATTGGGTCTCAGTATAATGAGTAATAGGTGAATTAACATCACGCCGATTTCTGAGGCGAACAGAGGGGAGTGTGTTTAACTTATAAATCAAAGGGACTACAACTCCCAATGTGCAAGTCCCAGCAAAATGTGAGGGTATGTGTTTATATGCCTTGCGACCACAAAGAAGCCAGAGATCGGTTTGCAAAAGATATGGCATTTGAGATGATGTTTCACTCCAGCGGAAAGCCGCCCAAAAATGAGAGGCCATCTTATAAAAGTAATATGACTGATTAGAAATGGCTGGAATGGAACTATTATGGGTCCAAGCCTTTCCTTGATATGATTCATATGTATATTTTAATTGTGTGGCCAAATCACTCGCAAAGCAGGCACCATCCTTGCGAATTGATGTACTGGAATAAGATTGACAAGAAACATTTGCGAAAAAAGGTAACACGCGTCCACAAAAAGGATAGGTGCCCAAGGATGTACCTGGTCCCGTAAATTTAAAACAGAGTGGAGCAAATTCCTGTAAAGACATGGTGAGTGGGGGCAAACGAGTCTGATCAATATCAAAATCATTATTAAAGGTAAAAGAAACATTAATAGGAATACTATGTAACATCATGCCTGACTTTCGAGAGGCCGGGGGTATATGCATACAGATCCAACAATTAGAAGCGTCAATCAAAGAAGCAAAAGCATTAATATCCTTTACAAACGTATTATTGTCCCATATCTGGTGGTAAGATTCAGGGCGGCCTGCTTTACGAAGGGGAACGTTACGGCGTACTCGAGATGGATGTACCCAACCAGAAACGTTGGAATGCGCAGGCCAATAATTGCGAAGCCAAACGGGTTGATCAGGCGGGCAATAGGGACGGGTATGATAGCGGTGTCTCCAGGAGCAGCGGGCGTTCAAACCGCTGGGCAGGCGGCGTCCAACAGACAAGGTGAAATAGGGCTGCTGTCGTCCTTCGTCTGAGGAGGCTTGAGTGTAGCAGATGGTGCAGATCGCCAGGGTCGTACACAGCGCGCGGGCAGCCACGTTGGGCGGCCATCTACGTCCACTGCTGCGTACCCTCGGCCCCAGGAGATGAGGGGAGCAGGCCCAAGCCATTCTGGATTAGGAGGTGTCCTGTAAGAAACAAGAGGTCGAGCCAAAGGCTCCTCTTTCCTGAAATGAACTTCAGCCGGAGTATGATTCCTGTTATGAGGATACAAAAGATGATTAAGAGTGAACAGCACACGATGTACCACTGAAGGGATTTCAGCTACCACTGCGTGGTGGCCCTCCAGTTGTTTAAACAAAAGGCTTTTAAAGGTAAGGTGCGCGCGTTCTGCAACAGCTTGACCTGAAGAATTAAAAGGAATACCATGGGTTAATTTCACATCCCATAATGCACAAAAATCAGAGAATTGTTTAGAAATATATGCAGGCGCATTATCCGTTTTAATGCGCTGAGGCTTACCCATAACTGCGAAACAGCGCAGGGTGTGCTGAATCACATGTCTGGCTGTCTCCCCTTTTAAGGGGGTGGCCCAAATATATCCAGATGCTGTGTCCACAGTGAGGTGGAGTTTGGAAAATGGGGCCAGCAATGGAGTGTGGGTTACATCCATTTGCCAGATAGCCAAAGGGTTAACACCCCTTGGATTTACTGCATCAAAAGGGATCATGACAGGTGCCTTTGAACAAGAAGAACACTGTGACACAATATCACGTGCTTGAGAGATAGGAATTTGAAAGGATTTGGAGAGAACCTTAGCAGATTGGTGAAAGGTATTATGACTTAGAATGGGATCAGAGAATAAGGAGAAGCAAGAAGGAGCATCACGCAAGGCTGCATCTGCCAGGGCATTGCCCTGAGCTAAAAAGCCTGGGTGACTAGTATGCGAGCGTAAATGAGCAACATAAAAAGGGTGCACACGGGCCTGGAGTAGGGATTGTAAGGTAAGAAAGAGAGAAAAGAGATCGGCATCCAGAGCAGGCGTGATATAGGCGATAGGGAGAGAAGAGAGCAGGCGATAGACATATTGAGTATCGACTATCAAATTAAAAGGAACAGCAGGGAACAATTGAAAAGCAAGTATAATTGCAGCCAGTTCAGACCTCTGTGCCGAATTTTGATGCCCAGTAAAGCGTGAGACCCATTGCCCCCCCTCCTCCCACACCACCACCCCCCTAGTTTTGGAGCCATCAGTGAAGAGGGTGAGGGCAGAGGGAAGGGGAACATGAGAGAGGGGGGTATGCAGGGAATAGACAACTTGAGTAAGAAACGTAAGTCTGGGATCCGCAGGAGGATTGTGGAGAATAGTTCCAACAAAATCTGCTAAAGCCACTTGGGTAGTTTGTGACGTGGCAAGCAAGTGATTTGTCTGTTCCTGTGAAAAAGGCAAGTACAGGGAAGCAATGTCATAACCAGTCAGAGCGCGAGCTCGCATCCTCCCCTTCATAACAAGGTCCATTACTGCCGCTGGCGAAGTGTAAATGTTGCGAGGAGGGGTATGAGGGAGGTGCAGCCACTCCAGAATGCAAATCCGCTGAGCAGGTGGGAGAGTGGGGACATATAATATCGCAGTAGGCATCAATGGTGTAGCGAAAATGGCTAAGGAAAGCACAATCCCATCTGCTTCTCCTTCCACCCTGTCCACCATGCTCTTGCGCAAATGGCAATTAACCATCTGGAGGGCCTCTTCCATCTCCTGAGTGACGGGAATAACATCAGCGGGGTCCTTGTGACCCTGCAGGGCCGTAAACAAAGGAGACAAAGTGCTGGTGGGAAGGTCCAAGTATGATTTTGCCCAGTTCAGATGTCCCAGCAGTTGCTGAAGATCCACCAGCCGGAGTGTTGTTGGAAAGGAAAGCTGTGGAACTACTGGTATTGCGGATTTAGATGTTATACGGTGTCCTAAATATAGGGCTGGTAGGGTCACCTGAATTTTTTCAGGGGCTATACACAATCCAGCTGAAGTGAGGGTTTGCGATAGGTCCTGCAAAACATCCGCAGGGAGGCGGGGGGCCGCCAGTAACAAATCATCCATGTAATGATAACAAATGACCACTGGGTGGCGCCGTCGGAAAGGTTTTAAAGCCAGATCAACAAAATACTGACACAAAGTAGGAGAATTTCGCATGCCTTGAGGTAATACAGTCCAGTGAAAACGCTGTGCCGGCCGTGAGTTATTATAAGCCGGAAGCGTGAACGCAAAGCGTTGCCGATCTTGTGGAGCCAGCGGAATAGAGAAAAAACAATCCTTTAAATCAATTACCATCAACTGGTAGTCTTTTGGAATTAAATTTAAATTAGGCATTCCGGGCTGCAAGGTGCCCATAGGTTGCAATTGGGTGTTTATCCTTCTAAGGTCCTGTAGAAGCCTCATTTTTCCAGAGGCTCTCTTTTTTATAAGGAATATTGGACTGTTCCATGGGGAGGAGGATTGTTCAAGGTGTCCTAGAGATAGTTGCTCAGACACTAGATGGGCCGCCGCCGCCAATTTGTCCTTAGGCAAAGGCCACTGCTCCACCCAGACAGGGACGTCTGTAAGCCAGTGGAGGGCTATAGTAGCTTGCGGCTTGGCAGGGGCGGCCCTTAGAATAAATTTGTCTGCAAAATGGTTTTTGATGCTGCTAGGATATCACGGCCCCACAGAGACGTGGGGGTATCCAGGACCAGTGGATAGATAGAAATCTGAAATCCTGATGGTCCTTGTATCATAATGGGATGGACACTACGTTTTGCCGGCGTTTCACCTCCCACCCCCACTACTTGTGCTGCTGCTGTGGTAGGCCATGCAACAGGCCAATCTTTAATAGAAATTACAGTCTCATCAGCCCCTGAATCCACTATGCCAACAATTTCACGCCCCCCTAGTACAAGTTTAAGGGTGGGTCGCTGTTCTGTCAAATGTATGGCTGCACCAATCAGGGTGGCATCATTTGTATCCGTGGGGGGAGGACTTACAGCCGGGGAAGGTAAAATAAGAACCTTTGCTACTGGGGTTCCTGATGGCAAATGGCAAACACGGTCAGCATACAGGGAAATAGAAATGCAGTCATATGGTCCTGTAATGACTCCAGGTACCGCATGCACTCCCACAACTTGTGCTGACTGCAAAGGCAACACCAAACAGCGAGTGGAATTGTCCAGGGCAAAACCACATGCCATAACAAAAGTCTTTTGAGGGCAGAAAGGGACAGAGAAGCGTGCATCCTGTGTCAAAAGTAATTGAGGCACTGCGCATTGACTCCCTATTAATTTGCCTGGGCCCTGGGGGGGCCCGCTTGGCAGTTTCCCTGGTTGTTGGAGCCTGTATGCTGGTTGCCTTGATCTTGGTTGTTGGCTGCCCTAGAAGTTGCATTTGGATTGGATCGGCACTGGTTGGCCCAATGGAATCCTTTTCTGCAAATTGGGCATTTTGTACTTGGGCGTTTTTGCTGCTGGTTGTTCCCTGACCTGCATTGTGCCCTAAAATGCCCCTCCCTCCCACACAAAAAGCAGGTCCTACCCTTTGCAGGGTTGTTGGACTGGGAGAGAGCGGCAGCAAGGAGTTTTGCCTTATATGACTCCGAGCCCACAGATTGGCAAGCTTTGAGCATATCAGCCACGGGCACATTAGGCTGGTTGGCTAGGTGCCTCATGGCAGCTCGGCAGTCTTCGTTGGCATTATCAAAGGCTAACTGGCGGAGAATAACCTCCTGGGCTTGAGGCTCTTCAATTCCGCGTCTGATGGCATCGTACAAACGATCCAAAAAGGTAGAATAAGGCTCTGTTACCCCTTGGTGAATAGAGCCCCAACGGGTGGCACGGGGCTCCTTAGGATCAGGCACCTTTTGAAAAGCCGCAAGGGCACACTGAGCAGCGGTTTCCCAATACAATGGGTCAGCAGCCAGCTGTTGGGCAATGGTAACAAAATTTCCCTGGCCTGTAAGAGCGTTTAAGACGTCATTCACGGTGACCATGACCGCGGCAGGAATTGCAGCCACCGCGGCTGCGTTTGCAGCTGCTGCCACAGCTGCTGCATGAGCTGCTACTGCTGCATTATTGAGATTGGTAACTAACTGGTTGGCTTGGGTAGTACACTGATAGTACCATTCCTGTAAAAATATAATGTTGGCCGAAGTGGGCAAGATGGTACGTGCTAGTATTTTGATGTCCTCTGGTAGGAGGCGTTGTTGAAAAATCGCACTGAGCAAGCCACGAGTATATGGGGACTGAAGTCCATACTTTTGTACTGACTCATGAACTTCCTTAATCATACGTATTTCAAATAGTTCATGACGTGGCTGTCCCCCTCCCGGGCCCGCTGGAACAATGACAGGATATAGACTTGGCGTGTTAGGATCCGTAGAATCAGAAAAGCCTAATAGAGGCTGTATTTGACGGAGCGCCTTAGACATGGGGGTAGTTACCTCCCCTTGTTTTGCTGAGGTAATATGAAGTGGCGGTGGCGGCGGTGGGGCTGATGGTACCGGGGGTTGATAGTCCGGTGGCTTAGGTGGTGCTGGAGGGGCGGGAAGTGCTGGGTAGATGGAGGCAGGTACTGGTGATGGTGCTAGAGATGGTCCTGGAGCGGCTGCCAGCAAAATATTCTTCGGGGAGAGTATGCTAAGGCATCCCCGGACTTTTGCCCATGCACTAAGGACACGGACTCCTATACTGCTGTGTCCATAAAAATGATCTCCTACTTTATCCCACGAGGGGAGTTCCCAGGTCCCTTCTTCTGGGAACCAAGGACAATGTTCATTAATTGCCTGTATTAAGGAGATCAAATCTCCTTCTGGGACTTGCTGGTTGTTGGAAGCCAGCAGGTACTTAAGGTCTTTAAGAAATTTCTTTTGTGGGATGGACAGGGAAGCTCCCATATTTGCAGAAAAGTGAGGCTACTCACCGGGGATCCGAAGATGAAAAAGACGTCTTAAACCCTTGCCGGGCGGGTGAGCAGCGAAGGACCGTGCAGGATTCACGCGTCCTTGAAGGTTGCCAGAATGCTGAGACGAGCCTCAGAGAGGGCACCACTTGTCGGAGAACCAGCCGACTTATTGGTGCGAAAGGAAAAGACACCACACAACTGTGCACAGAAGTGGTGAGAGAGAGAATGCTCTTTTGCCCTCTCTCCCCCTAATATTTATTGGCATGTTTCTACAATCAGTCTTGTGCCATCTGGCAGGATGTTCAAAAATATACATTGAACAATCAGTAATATATCACCTGGCAGGATGTTCCATAATATACATTGAACAATCAGTAATATATCATCTGGCAGGATGTGTGGCGCCACCCTATCTGCGGTGGCTAACCTTACTGATAAGCATGTATCCTGAGTATGTGACTGGAATGCCGGGGCGGAAAGGACTGTCCCCCACAGGGCACCTGCCTTTTCCTTGCCCTGCTGTGGGAAGGGCAGGCCTTCTGGCCTTGGGGCAGAGATGGGCGCTTTTCAAATACTTAAAAAGCCCTCAAGAACATTTGGAGGTTTCCTCATACCAGGTCAAACTGATTCTTCATCAAACCTCAGCATGGACTCATTCAACTAGCAGGTGGATCTCCCATGATCTCAGGGCTTCCCCATCAGCTGCTAGCTGATCCCTTTCCCCCATGGAGATGGCAGAGGTTGAACAGAGGATCCTCTGTGTGCAGCCAGGTGCGCTTCCTGAGCTGTGTTCCTTCTCTAAACATATGTGGAGCTACCTGTGAAGGTGACCTGGAAACTACAACTAATCCAGAATGTGGCAGCTAGACTGGTGACTGGGAGCGGTCGCCGAGACCACATAACACTGGTCCTGAAAGACCTACATTGGCTCCCAGTACGTTTCTGTGCACAATTCGAAAGGTTGGTGCTGACCTTTAAAGTCCTAAATCAGGGGTCAGCAACCTTTTTCAGCCGTGGGCCAGTCCACTGTCCCTCAGACCATATGGTGGGCCAGACAATATTTTTTGGGGGGGAATCAATAAATTCCTATGCCCCACAAATAACCCAGAGATGCATTTTAAACAAAAGCACACATTCTACTCATGTAAAAACACCAGGCAGGCCCCACAAATAACCCAGAGATGCATTTTAAATAAAAGGACACATTCTGCTCATGTAAAAACATGGTGATTCCCGGACCATCCGTGGGCCGGATTGAGAAGGCGATTGGGCCGCATCCGGCCCACGGGCCTTAGGTTGCCTACCCCTGCCCTAAATGGTCTCGGCCCAGTGTACCTGAAGGAGCATCTCCACCCCCATCGTTCAGCCCAGGCACTGAGGTCCAGATCCAAGGGCCTTCTGGCAGTTCCCTCACTGTGAGATGTGAAGCTACAGGGAATCAGGCAGAGGGCCTTCTCGGTGGTGGAGCCCACCCTGTAGAACACTCTCCCATGAGATGTCAAGAGAATAAACAACAGTCTGACTTTTAGAAGACATCTGAAGGCAGCCCTGTTTAGGGAAGTTTTTAATGTTTGATGTTTTATTGTGTTTTTAATATTCTGTTGGGAGCCAACTAAAGTAGCTGGGGAAACCCAGCCAGATGGGTGGGGTATAAATAATAAATGGGGAATATGCCCCAAACGTCTTTCAATCAAGGAACGGGGCAGGGGGGTGTCCTTACCTAGAGAGGAAAGTGTCTCATAATTCTCCTCCATGACCTTTGGTCTGGATCCAGCAGGGCCCAATGCCTCTTCGGTGAAATTCACAGCCACCTTGTTGAACGTTTACCCAGACCCTGGAGAAATAGAATATACAGAATTTTTATTCTCCCTCTCTCCTAACTCTACAGCTCATGAACATCCCATGAAGCTGAATGTTGGAAGATTTAGGAAAAGGGAAGGAAGCACTTCTTCATGAAGCACAAACTATGGAGGCAAACATAGCCAGGAACTCCCTTTTTGATTTAAGAGTCTGATGAAACTAAATATTATGGGAGGTATCATGTAAACTCTATGAGCTCGCATGGGCGTAGCCAGGATTTATTTTAGGGCAGTGGTGGCTAACCTTGACACTCCAGATGTTTTGGGACTACAACTCCCATCATCCCTGACCACTGGTCCTGATAGCTAGGGATGGTGGGAGTTGTAGTTCCAAAACATCTAGAGTGCCAAGGTTAGCCACCACTGTTTTAGGGGGAGCAGGCTTTATGTTAGGGGGGCAGAACTGAGTTATCTGTGATGCAATTGGTCAAGTCAGTTAAGTATTTTTATTTATTTGCTTGATTTAGGGGGAGCACTTGCTGCCCCCTGGCTAAGCCCATGTGAGCTCTCTAAAAACAGCACAGGCCACCACGTCAATCCTTACGTCTGACTTTTAGAAGATATCTGAAGGCAGCTCTGCTTAGGGAAGTTTTTAATGTTTGATGTTTTATTGCTTTTTTAGTAATATTCTGTTGGGAGCTGCCCAGAGTGGCTGGGGAAACCCAGCCAGATGAGCGAGGTATAAATACATTGTTGTTGTTGTTATTGTTGCCCTCACCCCACTCCCAAATGCTGCTTCCTCTTAGCCAATGAGTCTGGTCCCCTTAAAGTAAAGGGACCCCCGACCATTAGGTCCAGTCGTGACCGACTCTGGGGTTGCGGCGCTCATCTCGCATTATTGGCCGAGAGCCAGCGTACAGCTTCCAGGTCATGTGGCCAGCATGACTAAGCCGCTTCTGGCGAACCAGAGCAGCGCACGGAAACGCCGTTTACCTTCCCGCCGGAGTGGTACCTATTTGTCTACTTGCACTTTGAGGTGCTTTCGAACTGCTAGGTTGGCAGGAGCAGGGACCAAGCAACGGGAGCTCACCACGTCGGGGGATTTGAACCGCCCACCTTCTGATCGGCAAGCCCTAGGCTCTGTGGTTTAACCCACAGCGCCACCTGCGTCCCAAACACAATATACTGTACTGTAAAAGCAATAAAAAGCCACCCGCGCCACCCCTTACCCAAGCTGAATATGCCCCTGGGGATACTGAGTGGCTTCCAAGAGGGTTTTGCCCTGCAATTTCTGCAGCAGTTTATCCCACACCTTGCAGCAGAATTGCACAGATCAGACCCCACACCCCGAGGCATGGGCGTAGCCAGGATTTATGGGGGGGGGGATACACACACACACACACACACTCTGTCATCATCCTCCGCCTGGCTCTGCCTCGCAGATTCGGAATGAAAAGTCTCCACCAGTGTCGTTTCAAATTGCTTTCTTTTGACCCCAAGTGCTCAAAAACCTATCTACAATTTCAACTTTCAGTTAAGTATTTTTATTTATTTACTCGATTTAGGGGGGGTGTAGCTGCAACCCCTCCTGGCTATGGAGTGGGGGCCCTCTTTCCTCCTTATCCCTAACCCCCACGCCACGCCACCCCCATGCATTGCACCTCTTTGTCCTCTGCGCGCTCCAGCCTCCCTCTCTCCAAAGCTCGTCCTCTCCCATTGAGTATGGAGGGGCTTCCAAACCCCCCCCCCCTTGCGATGGCAGCTTCCTGCCTCTCTAGGAAACCACAGCTCGGTTCATCTGTCCAGCGGGAGGACTGAGCTATAGGAGCGGCCTGCCCCCCCCCCTTTCCTCTTGCTACTCCTTCGATGTTGTGCTGGCTGGAGGCTGCAGAAAGCAACGCATCTGGGGACGCATCTGGCCAGGCTTTCCCCCATCCTGCGCTGAGATTCCTGAACTGCAGGGGGTTGGACTAGATGACCCCTTGGTGTCCCTTCCAAGTCTGCAATTCTGTGATCATGCGGCGCTTCCAGCTCTCTTCCTTCTCGGGAGATTTGGGGAGCCTGCCAAAGGACTCCCCAGCCGCAGCGCTTAAAAACGGAACAGGGGAGCAAAACTCAGGAGACTGAGCTGATCTCTGGTGCAGGGGATAGGGATCCACAGGTGATCTTGCAGTGCAAACGCTGCGCCACTTTGAAGATCCCTTATGGTCCTTTGCACAGGGGCCTTTCCAGCTCTCTCCCAGTTGGGGAATGTGCCCCCCCTTAACTCCCCCTCCCCTCCAGCTCCCTGGAGCAGCTGCAGCGCTAAAATACAACACGGGGATGTGGTCTCATGGAGGAACCGAGCGCCAGATAGACGCCAAAGGAGGTGTCTTCTTCCCCACATTCAATGGGGGGAAGTTGCAAGCAGCGGTAGGCAAAGGGGAGGGGGGCACTCAGTCCTCCACCGGGCGACTGACTGGCCCGGGCTCTGCTTCCCGGAGAAGCAGGAAATCGCCATGCAAAGGCGTCGGCAGCGCTGGGGCGTCGCAGAAGCGCCCTTGGGAAACGTGCGCGGCGCAGAGGAGAGGCTGCAAAGCGCCGAGGTGCGACTTTTGTGGGGGAGTGAAAGGGGGCGGGGGAGGGAACCCCGGGAGGATTTGCTCGAGGGGTAATGAAGGAGAAACACCTCCCTCCCGCCTCCCACGCGGAGCACTTTCCCTCGGGAAATGCACCGGGGTGGGGTCGTGGATGATCCGTGCTGTGTGCACTTGGCGTCGTGTGCGGCCCAAAGTGCTGCAGGATCGCCAATGCAAGACTCCTCTTTTAAAGCCCCCCCTCTCCCAGCTCTGAAAATAAAGGCGCAGCCTTCTGATGGGGGGGGGGGACATGCAGCCCGAACAGAAGGAGAAACCCGCTATGGGGAAAGCAGCCTTGCTTGGGGGGGGGGGGGTGCGCGAGACTTTTGCGCCCAGAGCTTTGAATTTCCGAGGTCATCGCAAAGCCTGGTGGGTTTAAATTGGCGGGGGGGGGGCGCGTTTAAAACTGATGTCTTAGCTTCGGGGATGGTTCCAAAGAGCAATGTGTTTACTTTGGATCCCTGGATATTATTGTTTTCAGAAAAAGACTCGGCCTGTTGTGTTTCTTGGAAAGACATTCTCAAAGCAGACTTGATGTCTTCGCTGGAAAGAGACGAACCGATTCACCCGGCCTCTGGGGAAGGAGAGAGATTGGCAGGTACAGATTTTTGAACCGGTCAAGGGAAAAGGCTACACAGTAATGGGAAGAGCACAAAGTAGCAAACTTGAGGCACCCACTCCCTTTGGGGGAAACCCAGAGATCAGTGTTAGAACAGGCTTTGGATGTAGAAGTTCGAAGGTTCAGTCCTGTCTTTCTGCAGAGCAGTGGTTTTCAACCAGTGTGCCCTGGCACCCTGGGGTGCCTTGAAGGATGGTCAGGGGTGCCTTGGGCAACACCGGCTTCTGTCCCTCTTTCTTTCTTTCTTTCTTTCTTTCTTTCTTTCTTTCTTTCTTTCTTTCTTTCTTTCTTTCTTCTTTTCTTTTTTTTCTTTTCCTTCCTTCCTTCCTTCTTTCTTTCTTTCTTTCTTTCTTTCTTTCTGTCCTCCCTCCCTCCCTCCCTCCCTCCTCGGATGCCCTCTTGCATCTGTGTCCCAAAGGCTTGCACAGCTGTATGTGGCAGCAGCCCTGGCTACAAGCTCCCCAGGTGAATGGTCCCTCTGGGGCTGGCCAGAGGGTGCTTCCCAGGCCCCTGTGGGGGAGTGTGAGGAGGTGGGGCAGCTCAGAGACCTGGCGGGCAACAGCAGCTGCCCAGAGGTCTCCCAAGGAGAGGGGAGAGGAGAGGAGGCTGAGGGAACGCTCCACAAGGGAGGGTGTTCGTAAAAGGGTGAGAGGCTGCAGGCAAGTGGTGGCATAACTGGGCTCCTGTGCCCCACAGGGGTGCTGCAGAAAGACTTCATTTGGTTGAGGGAATCCTGGGCCCAAAAAGGTTGAAAACCTCTGCTGCAGAGGGATCTGAAAGCAGGGGAACAGACACATCTGTGCCTGCTGGTTTCAAGTGGGACATTGGCCATGATAGAATTCATATTGTCCTCCTGGAGGGCAGCATATTCAGAAGGTAAACCCAGCTTTTGGTGTCTGCAAATAACATAAAATAATGCACCCATATACACAAAGTTTGAAATCCTTTGTTTTCTGCTGGAAATTCAAAAAATGTTTCTTCTTTTTCAGATGATGGGCAGAATAATGGGAATTCCAGGGAGACATCTATGCTATCGTCGGAAACTCCTACAGCTGAAGAAGGAAAAGAGATGGTTGCAGATGAAAGTCAACTTAAAAAGCATGGAGAAGAGAAATCCTCACCTTCTCTGGAGGTTAAAGTCCAAGAACCCCAAATCGTGCAGGAAGATGGTCAAGGAAACAGCCAGAAAATATGTCCCGTGTGTGGGAAGATATTTAGATACGAATCAAACTTAAATAGGCATTGCAGAAGCCACACGGGGGAGAAACCATTTAAGTGCATGGAGTGTGGAAAGAGCCTGAGCTCAAGTTGGAGCCTTCTTACACATACAAGAACCCACACAGGGATGAAGCCATTTAAATGCGTGGACTGTGGAAAGAGTTTCAGTGAGAGCAGTACCCTCCTTACACATACGAGAACACACACTGGGGAGAAACCATTTAAATGCGCGGAATGTGGGAAAACCTTCAGTAGGAACACGCACCTTACTTCCCATCAGAGAACTCACACGGGGGAGAAACCTTTTAAATGCATGGAGTGTGGAAAGAGCTATACTGTTAGTAGTGGCCTTACTCAACATCAGAGAACCCACACAGGAGAAAAACCATTTAAATGTACAGAGTGCGGAAAGAGCTTCCGGCAGCCCAGCCACCTTACGATACATTACAGAACGCACACCGGGGAGAAGCCATTGAAATGCACGGCATGCGGGAAGAGATTCAGCCAACTCATTAACCTGACTTCTCATCAGAGAATACACACAGGGGAGAAACCCTTTCAGTGCATGGAATGTGGGAAGAGCTTCACTGATAGTAGCGGCCTTACTCAACATCAGAGAACGCACACAGAAGAGAAGCCCTTTAAATGTACGGAGTGCGGGAAAAGCTTCCAACGTCCCAGCCGCCTTACTCTCCATTACAGAACCCACACCGGGGAGAAGCCATTTAAATGCCTGGAATGTGGGAAGAGCTTCAGCCAGCTCGGTCACCTGACTCTACATCAGACAACACACACACGGGAGAAACCATTTGAGTGTACGAAATGTGGGAAGAGCTTCAGGAAGAAGGGGAGCCTTGCTTTGCATCACCAGACACACACAGGAGGAACCATTTAGAAGAGTTTGGATTTGATATCCCGCTTTATCACTACCCTAAGGGGTCTCAAAGCGGTTCACATTCTCCTTTCCCTTCCTCCCCCACAACAAACACTCTGTGGGGTGAGTGGGGCTGAGAGACTTCAGAGAAGTGTGACTAGCCCAAGGTCATCCAGCAGCTGCATGTGGAGGAGGGGGGACGCGAACCCAGTTCACCAGATTACAAGTCTACCGCTCTTAACCACTACACCACACTGGCTCTTAGTTGCATGGAATGTGTGAAAAATTACTGTAAGCTCACCCAGCTTACCTTACATTACATTACAGAACACACTGGGGAGAGACCATTTGGAAACCGGGAATGTAGGGGACAGTTTATTTACAGGAATAGACTATGCATACCATAACACACACTGAAGAGGAACCCTTTAAATGCTTCAGTGTGGAAAGAGCTTTTGTGACAGCATCAGTCTCATTCCTTGAGGCCATTTTTGCCCTTGGCAACATTCAACGCCCCCCCCCCCCCCGCCCATCCCTCTCGCTGCCTTCCCAAAGCCAGGTAAACAAGGCGCTGGGCTTTGGGAAGGAGGCATGAGGGCTCTGAGAGGGTCCTAAAGTCTTCCCACCTGTCAGGGTGCTGTCAGCGGCTCCTGGCCATAGCTGTCAACTTTCGGATTTGAAAATAAGGGATTTTTTCCAAACTTTCGGATTTGAAAATAAGGGATGCCGCGAAGGCGGTGCAATGGCACCAAGTAGCCTCGCCACCCTGCGTTCCAGAGGCTGCGCGCGAACGGGTGAGCGAAAGAGCGAGCGCGTAGACGGCAGGCAGGCTGTCTGTCTGGTTGGGCGTGAGGGTCTGGCTGCACAAGGCATGCAAGCTCTGCCCCCAGTCGGTCTCAGACTCCTTATTGGCAGCCGAGCAACTTAGCTGAGGAGCCTCCCTGGCCGGCAGGGAGGGAGAGGAGCTGCTTCCTTTGAAATCCGGGAAATTTAAGGGATATCAACAATCCAGGATAGCAGCGGGAAATGGCATTGGAATAAGGGAGTTTCCCACAAAAAAAGGGAGGGTTGACAGCTGTGATCCTGGCCCAGGAAAGTATAAAGACAAGGAAAAGTTTCTTACAGTCCTTCCCCCCGCCCCAAGCTTACAGAGGCCATAGAACCCAGCCTCTTGGGTAATGGCATTGCCCGGAGTGAATCTCCACCCCCAGCCTCTCCCACTTCCTCACTCGTCATCATCACCAACTATGTGAAATGTGTCAGTCAACTCCAACATTCCAAGAAGGACCAACTGTCATTGTGTCAGTTTGTTTGGTCCGTTGGACAGTTAAGCTGCTGCAGCTGATAGATGCTATGATGGAGTTGTTAAGACTAATATGTAACATATACCGTAGTTTATTTTGTAACGTAAGTATGAATCTGACAGTAAACTAGTTTGCTTTATTATTGCACAGATTCATGTGTATTGTTTTTAAGAGGGATAAAAGGAATTCACAACTAAGAAAGACTCTTAACGAGTCCGCAAGCCGTTTGCTGCTGTGCAGACCTCACTAAGGAAACGTTTAACTCTGCAACTAAACTATATTATAAACGTTCCTACACTCTACAGGTGACACTAAGTGCCCTCTGTCTTTGAGCTCTTTACTCTCCTACTTTTAAGGCTCGCCGGGTTCTGGCAGATGGAGGATCTGGAAAGGTTTCTAGTGACTGATGATATTTGTCCAAGCCGAGCGGCAACAGCTGCAGCGAGGATGGTTTGACATTTGCCTGTCTCACTAAGCCGTGAGAAAGCAGCTTATCTTTTCCTACATGGAATGTTTATGTTTTACTGTACTATTGTAATCCTAGCTTTGGGCTGGCTTCTTCTTGCTAGACCAAGATGCCGGACAGACGGCTTTATGGCAGCTCTGTCATTGAGCTGGCAGCAGAGATTCTCTCTGCACTATTCCTACAATAAATAGTTACAGGTAGATAGCCGTGTTGGTCTGTCATAGTCAAAACAAAATAATAAAATTCCTTCCAGTAGCACCTTAGAGACCAACTAAGTTTGTTCTTGGAATGAGCTTTCGTGTGCATGCACACTTCTTCAGATGCACTGAAAAAGAAGTCACCAGACCCTTATATATAGTGAGAGGGTGGGGAGGGGTATTACTCAGAAGGGTGGTGGGAATGGGTGATAGGCTGATAAACCTGTCTTATTGCAAAGGAATTTCAGAAATAGACTGGAAAGAGAAATTGCTGAATTGCAACTCATTACCAAGCTTAAAACCATGGAGAGACCTGGTCTGAACAAAGACATTGGATTCTTATCTCATTATACATGACAAAGCTTTTTTAACCTTCTCACCCCTTGCTTTTTCCAGTAAGACTAATTGCAGTCGTTAACAGTCGTCAACAGGTTTACCACAGCTATCAGCCTATCACCCATTCCCACCACCCTTCTGAGTAATACCCCTCCGGGGATGTGTGCACACGGCTTTGCTCTGGGCAGTCTCACTAACTGCCCCAGGCGGGGTATTTGCTGACAGTGACAACGTGTCAGCCAGCTGCTGCTCTGCCTTTCCCATAATTTCCCAACTTTCCCCCTCATCTGCCTCCAAGCTGACCCCTCCCTCAAACCCCTGTTGTAAATCTATCCTGTCTTCCTCTTCCCTGAAAGGGTCAAGATGGGGAGGTGGTCTTCACCACTCCTCCTCAGCCCAGCCCGACACCACCTCCTTCCCAAACTCTAGTAAGCACTCCCCCAGCTTAGGGAAGGAGGTGGGAGACTTCTAGCCCCCTGCCAGAGCCCCTCCTCCTTCCCAAAGCCCAGCACTTCACTTCCCCAGCTTTCTGAAGGCTGTGCAAGTGAAAAGGGCACCAGACTTTGGCCTCCCTGCCCCAATGTGACAAGGCAGTGGTGGTGGGGGGGGCTGTGGGTTGTGTCGAAGTACTTTTGCAGGAGACGGAGGAAGAGGTGGAAACTAGGCCGTTTTGGGGTTTCCTTTTATGCTAAGTTTGCTTCAGGATGCTTGACCTACAAAGGAGATAGAAACCCTCGACCAGAGCTTTCCAAACTAAATGTTAGTTTAACCTTCTGGTTTGCTTGTAAAACTAAATCACTGTGTTGCAAAATCATAGAATCATAGAGTTGGAAGAGACCACAAGGGCCATCCAGTCCAACCCCCTGCCAAGCAGGAAACACCATCAAAGCATTCCTGACAGGTGGCTGTCAAGCCTCTGCTTAAAGACCTCCAAAGAAGGAGACTCCACCACACTCCTTGGCAGCAAATTCCACTGTCAAACAGCTCTTACTGTCAGGAAGTTCTTTCTAATGTTTAGGTGGAATCTTCTTGTAGTTTGAATCCATTGCTCTGTGTCCTCTTCTCAGGAGCAGCAGAAAACAACCTTTCTCCCTCCTCTATATGACATCCTTTTATATATTTGAACATGGCTATCATATCACCCCTTAACCTTCTCTTCTCCAGGCTAAACATACCCAGCTCCCTAAGCCGTTCCTCATAAGGCATCGTTTCCAGGCCTTGGACCATTTTGGTTGCCCTCCTCTGGACATGTTCCAGCTTGTCAGTATCCTTCTTGAACTGTGGTGCCCAGAACTGGACACAGTATTCCAGGTGAGGTCTGACCAGAGCGGAATACAGTGGTACTATTACTTCCCTTGATCTAGATGCTATACTCCTATTGATGTGCATCGCCAACATGACATTAGGAAAGCTCTGCCCTAGATCTTACTGACGTAGACTGTTTGGATAAATAACAACAGTATTTGGAATGCGTTTGTACAAAATGTAATTGACTATTAATATTTACATATGTATTAGGATAGTGATATCAAATTTATAAAAGAATGTATGGGTTAGGGTGCTTTATGTATATTATATATTTGGGGGGGTTCCTACCCATTTTGTGCCTTTTTATTTTTCTTCTCTTTTTCTTTGCATCACTTTATTCCTTTATAATTGAAACCTTTTCAATAAAATAATACAAAAAATAAAATAGAGCATGCTCACAATTTCTCTACTTATGTACAAGTGTTTGTGTGAAAGAAATTACACTCACGGATCTCTGCAGCTCAACCCAGCAACAAGGACTCTTTATGTTTGCTGTCTCGGGAGCAGAAACCACCACCGTCTGCAGTAGTCTGCTTGGAGTTTCCACAGAATTCTTCGTTTGAGTAGCCTACACAACTACACAGGGTTCCTTGCTTGCAGCAACTTCAAAGGTTTAGTCTCTGGCACGCACTGCTATGTGCAATTGCTATTATTATTATTATTATTATTATTATTATTAATACTCCACCCATCTGGCTGGGTTTCCCCAGCCACTCTAGGCAGCTTACAGCATATATTAACTACTTTGCTATGCCCCTGGTGTCTCCCAGCAGGCTATAGTGGAGCTCGTCCTCCTCTAGCTCTGCTGGGATGCCCTTGGCTACAGTGATTGAGCCACTTCATCTACCGGTAAGTCAGGCTTCCTCAGCCTTGGCCCTCCAAATGTTTTTGGCCTACAACTCCCATGATCCCTACCGAGCAGGACCAGTGGTCAGGGATGATGGGAATTGTAGTCTCAAAACATCTGGAGGGCTGAGGTTGAGGAAACCTGGTCTAAGGCCCCAGGGATCAACTCCACTGATGGTTGGGACAACCAGTTACATGTTTAATAAAGCATTTAAAACTGAATGGGCACTGTGGCTCACCTGGTCATATAACAGCACATTGGAGCGTGCCAATGCAGCAGCTAGAGCGTGCCAATGCAGCAGCACTGGGAGTGACCGCCGAGACCATATAACACCGGTCCTAAAAGACCTACATTGGCTCCCAGGACTCACAGTTGTCCATGGAGGCGCAGGTCAATTCTGTGTCGAGGGCAGGTGTCTACCAGCTCCATCTGGGACAGAGGCTGAGACCCTACCTGCCCGCAGACTGTCTCGCCAGAGTGGTGCATGCTCTAGTTATCTTCCGCTTGGACTACTGCAATGCGCTCTAGGTGGGTCTACCTTTGAAGGTGACTCAGAAACTATTTAAAATTCTAAAAGATGATGCTGTTAAGGTGCTACACTCAATATGCCAGCAAGTTTGGAAAACTCAGCAGTGGCCAGAGGATTGGAGAAGATCAGTCTACATCCCAATCCCAAAGAAGGGCAGTGCCAAAGAATGCTCCAACTACCGCACAATTGCGCTCATTTCACACGCTAGCAAGGTTTTGCTAAAAATTCTACAAGGCAGGCTTAAGCAGTATGTGGACCGAGAACTCCCAGAAGTGCAAGCTGGATTTCGAAGGGGCAGAGGAACCAGAGACCAAATTGCAAACATGCGCTGGATTATGGAGAAAGCTAGAGAGTTCCAGAAAAACATTTACTTCTGCTTCATTGACTACGCAAAAGCTTTTGACTGTGTCGACCACAGCAAACTATGGCAAGTTCTTAAAGAAATGGGAGTGCCTGATCACCTCATCCGTCTCCTGAGAAATCTCTATGTGGGACAAGAAGCTACAGTTAGAACTGGATATGGAATAACTGATTGGTTCAAAATTGGGAAAGGAGTACGACAAGGCTGTATATTGTCTCCCTGCTTATTTAACTTATATGCAGAATTCATCATGCGAAAGGCTGGACTGGATGAATCCCAAACCGGAATTAAGATTGCCGGAAGAAATATCAACAACCTCAGATATGCTGATGATACAACCTTGATGGCAGAAAGTGAGGAGGAATTAAAGAACCTTTTAATGAGGCTGAAAGAGGAGTGCGCAAAATATGGTCTGAAGCTCAACATCAAAAAAACTAAGATCATGGCCACTGGTCCCATCACCTCCTGGCAAATAGAAGGGGAAGAAATGGAGGCAGTGAGAGATTTCACTTTCTTGGGTTCCATGATCACTGCAGATGGTGACAGCAGTCACGAAATTAGAAGACGCCTGCTTCTTGGGAGAAAAGCAATGACAAACCTAGACAGCATCTTAAAAAGCAAAGATATCACCTTGCCAACAAAGGTCCGTATAGTTAAAGCTATGGTTTTCCCAGTAGTAATGTACGGAAGTGAGAGCTGGACCATAAAGAAGGCTGATCGCCGAAGAATTGATGCTTTTGAATTATGGTGCTGGAGGAGACTCTTGAGAGTCCCATGGACTGCAAGAAGATCAAACCTATCCATTCTTAAAGAAATCAGCCCTGCGTGCTCACTAGAAGGACAGATCCTGAGGTTAAGGCTCCAGTACTTTGGCCACCTCATGAGAAGAGAAGACTCCCTAGAAAAGACCCTGATGTTGGGAAAGATTGAGGGCACAAGGAGAAGGGGACGGCAGAGGATGAGATGGTTGGACAGTGTTCTTGAAGCTACTAACATGAGTTTGGCCAAACTGCGAGAGGCAGTGAAGGATAGGCGTGCCTGGCGTGCTCTGGTCCATGGGGTCACAAAGAGTCGGACACGACTGAACGACTGAACAGAAACTACAATTTATCCAGAATGCGGCAGCTAGATTGGTGACTGGGAGTGGCCGCCGGGACCACATAACACCGGTCCTGAGAGATCTACATTGGCTCCCAGTACGTTTCTGAGCACAATTCAAACTGTTGGTGCTAACCTTTAAGGCCTTAAACGGCCTTGGCCCAGTATACCTGAAGGTCTCCACCCCCATCGTTCAGCCCAGACACTGAGGTCCAGATCCAAGGGCCTTCTGGCGGTTCCCTCCCTGCGAGAAGTGAGGTTACAGGGAACCATGCACAGGGCCTTCTCGGTAGTGGCACCCGCCCTGTGGAACACCCTCCCACCAGATGTCAAGAAAATAAACAACTATCTGACTTTTAGAAGACATCTGAAGGCAGCCCTGTTCAGGGAAGTTTTTAACGTTTGATGTTTTATCACTTTATTATTATTATTATTATTAATAATAATAATAATAATAATAATAATAAAGCCAGTCAGAAGGGCGGGGTATAAAAAAGAAAGAAAGAAAAGATGTCAGATACATGGTGGAAGTCTAAAATAACAGTAGGGACGTTCAGCTGGTAAGCTCTTAATGCCCAACTAACCAGGATGTTAAAATCTTGTCGTCGGAAATGGTTAATTGCCTAAATCTTCATTGGTCACTGCATTTCACCTACCAAACTAGTTTGACCCCTTCCAATAGCACCATGGGTGTCATTTGTAGAGCTTTTAAATATCGGGACAGAGCATCAAAGAAAGATGCACTCTCCAAGCAAAGTTTCCCAGCACGTTCCCACTCCAGTCTCGGCGACGTCCACGCTGGCTTGGTCCTGTCCACAGAATGGAAAATGGCAGGAAAATGCCATTCCACAGAATGGAAAATGGCTTCAGGTACCAGACCCGTGGGCAGACCAACTCTATGTTACAAAGATGTCTGCAAACGCCGCATGCAGGCCTGCAACATCTATCGCTCCATGTAGGAATCCCTTGCAGACAACCGCAGTTCCTGGGGACAGCCAGGTTGTGCATCCATTGCAGCGACCACAGGAGAAGCGCAGAGAGAAGAAACGCCATGGTTCATCTGCAACAGCGCAACTGAACACCTTTATCTGTCCAAGCTGCAATGGAACATATCTCTCCCCTATCAATCCCTACAGCCACTGTAGGTTTTCTAACCTTCCAACAGCCGATTTCACCCCCAAAGATGCACACCTCCTGAAACAGAGGGATGCCAACGAAATACCATACCCACAAGTAATGTACATAAGCTCCCAGCAGCTCTAATGTTCCTGGACGCCTTTATGGCTGCTCTCTATCTCTGTTGATCTTGGATCTAATAATCAAAGTACAGTGGTACCTCGGGTTAAGAACGCTTCAGGTTAAGTACGCTTCAGGTTAAGAACTCCGCTAAGAACAGAAATCGTGCTCTGGTGGCGCGGCGGCAGCAGGAGGTCCCATTAGCTAAAGTGGTGCTTCAGGTTAAGAACGGACCTCCGGAACGAATTAAGTACTTAACCCAAGGTACCACTGTACTTTAATCAAAGCCAATTTTGGAGTGTCAGATTAGGACCTCCTGGAACATTGGCTGTGTGCTGTACAACACCTTTAAAAACAGTATTCTTTTTCGGTGGTATCTGAAATCTGCTTTATTTAAAACACGTCAACAAAAGACCAATGAATGCATTTCAGTTCATGAAAGATGCAAGTTTAACCCACAAAGTATCAAGGAAAATCAAAGGTGCATTATACATAGAAACTATTAGGATGCCAAGATTATGTGGGAAAATAAAACTATATCCAAGTATTAGGTAAAGAGGCTGTTATACATACGTGCTACATCAAGCAACTTTTTTTTTTTTAAAAGACATCCACTGCTAAATCCTACACTGGCCCATCTAAATTTCCCCTACCCTTTAGGTAAAGCTTCCTATATTTCCATCTGCCCTGACTGCAAAGCATTAGAAGGGAGCAGGCTTCTGGAGTATTACACGCAGGATAGCAGGAAGCAGTCTGGTGTCCAGGAATTAAGATCATGGATTGCCTCTGTCAGGGACGTGGCCTCCCCTGCCAGTCCGGCACTGAGTGGGTACCGGCAGCGTCTCCCAGTGAGTCTGCCAGCTCCTCCCCGGGGGAGGAGGAGTCACCAGGGAGGAGCCAAGTGGGAAGGGGTCTCCAGGATGACGCAGAGAGACCCAGCACCGCTCAGCAGACCCACTCTGAGGGGGAGACACGGTTTCCGGCGACTGCTTTATGCAGAGGGGTCAGGGGAGTAAGGAGGCGGCACTTTAGGGTGCCGAGACTCTGGTGTTGGCGCCGCAACAAGAGGGGGGCACTTCCGGATTCTGTTAGCGACTAGGTGGTCATGTTTTAGGATAGCTCTGCACTGTACATACTTTGCACAATAAAATAGTTGAAAGACAAGACGGACTTGGTCTTTACTCATGAGCAACTGTTAAGCGAACCTGACAGCCTCCCATTTTCTTATTTACATTCTCAAAAAAAACCACCACGTGGTCCAGAACTTTGCCTCTTCACCACTGCCATCCTCCCAATCACTTCCTGAAAGTCCAGCCTCTACTCTCTCCAAGACTTACTTTTCTCTTTCTTTCTTTCTTTTCTCTTTCTTTCTTTCTTTCTTTCTTTTTCTTTCTTTTCCTTCCTTCCTTCCTTCCTTCCTTCCTTCCTTCCTTCCTTCCTTCCTTCCTTTCTCTTTCCTTCCTTCCTTCCTTCCTTCCTTCCTTCCTTCCTTCCTTCCCTTCCTGCAACAATTTACATCTTGCAAGAATATCCCCATCCCAACTAAATCTTCATTTCCCACCCCAGAAGTTCTGCTAGGTATTATTGTATGCTTTGCCAAGTTTTGCTGGCTACAGGGAAATGCCAGCTTCCTTGAGACTTATTGCTGAACTGCTTGAGAAAGCTTTCATTTACAAACTCATCACTCTCAAACCCTAGTTAACCTCCCTCTCCCCAATGTTTTCATCGAATCAAAGCATCTTAGAAGGTACCCCTGAGGGTCATCTAGTCCAACCCCCTGCAGTGCTGGAATCTTGGATAAAGCACCCCTGACAGATGGCCATCCAACCTCTGCTTAAAAACTTCCAAGGAAGGAGAGCTCACAACCTCCCGAGGGAGACTGTTCCACTGTTGAAGAGCTTACTGTCAGAAAGTTTTTCCACATGTTTAGTCGGAATCTCCTTTCTTGTAACTGGAAGCCGTTGGTTCCGAGTCTTACCTTCCAGAGCAGGAGAAAACAAGCTTGCTCCAGAGTCAGTGTGGTGTAGTGGTTAAGAGCGGTAGACTCGTAATCTGGGGAACTGGATTCGCTTCCCCGCTCCTCCACATGCAGCTGCTGGGTGACCTTGGGCTAGTCACACTTCTCTGAAGTCTCTCAGCCTCACTCACCTCACAGAGTGTTTGTTGTGGGGGAGGAAGGGAAAGGAGAATGTTAGCCGCTTTGAGACTCCTTCGGGTAGTGATAAAGCGGGATATCAAATCCAAACTCTTCTCTTCACCTTCCAAGTGACAGCCCTTGAAATATTTGAAGATGGCTTTCGTTATCTCCTCTCCTCTTTTCCAGGCTAAACATACCTAGCTCCTTCAACCATTCCTCACAAGGCTTGGCTTCCAGATCCTTGATCATCCCTTCTAAAATAAGCTGAAGACCCTTGCAAGAAATTCTACAATGTCTGCTCACTTCATTATTACAGCTGAATCCCACACATACTATTTCTCCTGCCCCCCCCCCCCCGGAAGGCATTCCTCTCTATGGTCACACTGTCTGTCCTAGGGTCCAAATTCCCAGCCTGCTGGCTCCAGAGAAGTGCAAGATGCTATCACCTCTCCAGTGCAGAAGAAAGATTAAAGTAAGTCCTGTTGGGGAACGGGGAGGGGCCACCACCTTCTCCTTAAGTTGCAGGATGCCTGGGACTGACCCTGATAAGAACTTGTCAAGCAGTTCTTTTGCAATCCAGTCTAGCTTCAACTGCGAACACGGTTTACTATTCCACTACACCTATAATTGACATAGGAACGCTAGTAACGAAATGGTCAAACATTCTGCTTTCTACAGTTCATAATACTTTTGCATGTACAGTGGTCCCTCGACTTACAAGTGACCCGACTTCCGCATTTTTCGAGTTACGAGGGATCAAAGCAGCCGCCGCTTCCAAATTTTTTCGACTTCCAAAAGGAAGTCGCGGCCGTTTTAGATGCGGTTTCCTCGACTTACGAAGGTTTTTTCAACCTACAAATGCGTTCTCCCAATGCATTCCTATGGGGACTCGAGGTACGATGTTTTCAACCTACGAAGATTCCACCGGAACGGATTATCTTCATAAGTCGAGGGCCCACTGTATTACATTTCAGTTCATTTCTCTCAAACGTTTACAGAACCACTAGTCCGGCATCTAATTGATTGTAGGAAATGAAAGCGTGCTCCTTAATCAACGTGTTTAGATTTTCAGATGTCGAATGACCTCTTTCTAACTTCCCTTCATTCCTACTGTCTTCCTGGGGTAACTTCTTCCATGTGAAACAAGAGTGCTCCGTCACTGACGCTCTTTTGAGGTTCAATTAATTTGTTTGGATTCCTGCTGGCTGCATTCTTTCGTGGAAGATAACTCCTGTCCCTGAAACGCTTTCATACAGTTATAGGTTTCCTTCTCTTTGTGGGTCCTTTGAGGAAGAGAAAGCCGAGTACTTTCTCCAGTAAGGCCTGTACCCTCAAGAAAACTCCACACTGGGCATTATTTGATGTAAAGTAAGGGACGCAGATGGCGCTGTGGGTTAAACCAGAGCCTAGGGCTTGCCGATCAGAAGGTCGGCGGTTCAAATCCCCGCGATGGGGTGAGCTCCCGTTGCTCTGTCCCAGCTCCTGCCAACCTAGCAGCTCGAAAGCACGTCAAAGTGCAAGTAGATAAATAGGTACCACTGCAGCAGGAAGGTAAACGCAGTTTCCGTGCGCTGCTCTGGTTCGCCAGAAGCGGCTTAGTCATGCTGGCCACATGACCTGGAAGCTGCACGCCAGCTCCCTCGGCCAATAATGCGAGATGAGCGCCGCAACCCTAGAGTCAGTCACGACTGGACCTAATGGTCAGGGGTCCCTTTACCTTTACGGGCATTGCTAACACTAAACTTTTTCCACACTCTACATTCAAATGGGTTTACTGGTTGTGAAAATCAGACGCTGGACTAAATAGATCAGGCTTCCTCAAACTTGGCCCTACAACTCCCATGATCCCTAGCTAGCAGGACCAGTGGTCAGGGATGATGGGAATTATAGTCTCAAAACATCTGGAGGGCAGAGTTTGAGGAAGCCTGAAATAGACTATGGGCCTGATCCACCAAGACACTTCTTTATGTGCTCATTATCCTGTGTGTCTTCTTCGATTTAAAGGAAGGCTACTGCTCACACTAAAACCTTCCACATACTCTGCAGGTAAAAGCTTTCCCCCCAGAAAGCTGTGTTCTGTGATGTAAAGTGAGCTGAGCTTACAGAAGCTTTTCCCACATCCAATACATCTAAATGGTTCCTTCTGTGTGTTTCTTGTGATGTAAAGTAAGGCTCTTCTTCTTTGCGAAGCTCTTCCCACATTCCGCACATTTAAATGGTCTCTCCCCGGTGTGCGTTCTGCTATGAGAAATGAGATTGCTGCTGTTACAGAACCTCTTCCCACACTCCCTGCACTGAAAGGGTTTCTCCCCTGTGTGGGTTCTGCGATGTGAAGCAAGGTTGATGAGCTGGCTGAAGCTCTTCCCACATTCCAGGCATTTAAACGGCTTCTCCCCGGTGTGGATTCTATAATGTAGAGTAAGGCGGCTGGGCTGCTGGAAGCTCTTTCCGCACTCGGTGCATTTAAACGGCTTCTCCCCTGTGTGAGTTCTCTGATGTTGAGCAAGGCCGCTACTATCAGTGAAGCTCTTCCCGCATTCCATGCATTTAAAGGGTTTCTCCCCGGTGTGTATTCTCTGATGGGAAGTAAGGTTAACCAGCTGGCTGAATCTCTTCCCGCATTCCATGCACTTGAATGGCTTCTCCCCGGTGTGCGTTCTGTAATGTATAGTAAGGTGGTTGGGCTGCTTGAAACCCTTTCCGCACTCGGTACATTTAAACGGTTTCTCCCCTGTGTGGGTTCTCTGATGTTGGGTAAGGCCGCTGCTGTCACCAAAGCACTTCCCGCACTCCATGCATTTAAACAGCTTCTCCTCTGTGTGAATGATGCTATGCGAAGTCAGATTAATGAGCTGGTTGAAGGTCCTTCCGCACTCAAAGCACTTAAATGGCTTTTCCCTGGTGTGTGTTCTCTGATGCAAAGTAAGTTGAGTGTTCCTGCTGAAAGTTTTCCCACATTCCGTGCATTTAAATGGTTTCTCCCCAGTGTGGGTTCTCGTGTGCGTAAGGAGGGTACTGCTCTCACGGAAACTCTTTCCACACTCCATGCATTTAAATGGTTTCAGCCCGGTGTGGCTTCTTAGATGTTTAAGAAGGCTGCAGCTTGAACTCAAGCTCTTTCCACACTCCGTGCATTTAAATGGCTTCTCCCCCGTGTGGCTTCTGCAATGCCTATTTAACTTTGATTCGTATCTAAATATCTTCCCACACACGGGACATATTTTCTGGCTGTTTCCTTGCCCGTCTTCCTGCAGGATTTGGGGTTCATGGACTTTAACCTCCAGAGAAGGTGAGGATTTCTCTCCATGCTTTTTAAGTTCACTTTCATCTGCAACCATCTCTTTTCCTTCTTCAGCTGTAGGAGTTTCCGATGATAGCACTGATGTCTCCCTAGAATTCCCATTATTCCGCCCATCATCTGGTGTAGGGGTTAAGAAAAAGAAAACATTTTTGAGTTTCCAGCAGAAAACAAAGAATCATAGAATCATAGAGTTGGAAGAGACCCCAAGGGCCATCCAGTCCAACCCCCTGCCAAGCAGGAAACACCATCAAAGCATTCCTGACAGGTGGCTGTCAAGCCTCTGCTTAAAGAAGGAGACTCCACCACACTCCTTGGCAGCAAATTCCACTGTCGAACAGCTCTTACTGTCAGGAAGTTCTTTCTAATGTTTAGGTGGAATCTTCTTTCTTGTAGTTTGAATCCATTGCTCCGTGTCCGCTTCTCTGGAGCAGCAGAAAACAACTTTTCTCCCTCCTCTATATGGCATCCTTTTATATATTTGAACATGGCTATCATATCACCCCTTAACCTTCTCTTCTCCAGGCTAAACATACCCAGCTCCCTAAGCCGTTCCTCCATGGGTGCATTATGTTATTGGCAGACACCAAAAGCTGGGTCTACCTTCTGAATATGCTGCCCTCCAAGAGGACAATATATACTTGACATCATCAGGCACAGATGTGTCTGTTCCCTTGCCTTCAGATCCCTCTGCAGCAGAGGTTTTCAACCTTTTTGGGCCCATGGCTCCCTCATCCAACTGCAATCATTCTGCAGCACCCCTGTGGGGCACAGGAGCCCAGTTGTGCCACCCCTTGCCTGCAGAGCTGGCAGCCCCTCACCCTTTTTCGAACACCCTCCCTTGTGGAGCGTTCCCTCAGCCTCCTCTCCTCTACCCTCTTCTTGGGAGACCTCTGGGCAGCTGCAACTGCCGCTCCTGGTCTCTGAGCTGCCCCCTTACCCCAAAGAGAGGTGCCTCCTCACACTGCCCCACAGGGAAGCACCCCCTGACTAGCCCCCAGAAGGGGGCATTCACCTGGGGAGCATGTAGTCAGGGCTGCTTCCACAAACAGCTGTGCAAGCCTTTGGGATGCAGAGACGCAAGAGGTAATCCGAGGAGAGAGGGAAGGGAAGAGGGACAGAGGCCAGTGTTGCCTGGGGCACCCCTGAGCATCATTCAAGACACCCCAGGGTGCCACAGCACACTGATTGAAAACCACTGCTCTGCAGGGTTTCAGATGGGGACTCTGTTGATTTCAAGGACAGGACTGAATCTCTGGGTTCTCCACCACCAAGGCAGGGTTGGCCCAAGGTGAACACAACCCAGGTTTGCAGGTTTATGTTATTCCCACTATAACCTTTCCCATTATGGGTTAAAAAATCTGTACCTGCCATTCTCTCTCCTTCCTCAGAGACTTGGCAAACTGGTTCTTTTCCTTTCAACGAAGACATCATGGGAGAATTTCTTTCCAAAGCTAGATCTTTCAGGGAACAAAATATCCAGGGATCTTCTTAATCTGTATATTAAGAGGGATCAAGAAATGGAGGCACAGGTAGGGTGGAAATCATGCTAGGCAGAATGCTTCCCCCCCCCAAAAAAAAACTCATCTGGATTAAAACAAAATTAAAAATAAAAAAATTCCTTCCAGTAGCACCTTAGAGACCAACTAAGTTTGTTATTGGTATGAACTTTTGTGTGCTTGCACACTTCTTCAGATACCAGAAGAATCAGATACCAGAAGAATCTGAAGAAGTGTGCATGCACACGAAAGCTCATACCAAGAACAAACTTAGTTGGTCTCTAAGGTGCTACTGGAAGGCATTTTTTTATTTTTTACTTTGTTTCGACTAAGGCAGACCAACATGGCTACCTACCTGTAACTCATCTGGATTAAGTGATGCAAATTATGAACCTGAACATGTGTGAATTTGAATAATAATAATAATAATAATAATAATTTATTATTTGTACCCCGCCCATCTGGCTGGGTCTCCCCAGTCACTCTGGGCGGCTTCCAGCAAATATTAAAAAACAATACATTAACATGTTACAGATTAAAAACTTCCCTAAACAGGGCTGCCTTCAGGTATTTCCTAAATGTTATGTAGTTGTTGATTGTTTTGACCTCTGATGGGAGGGCGTTCCACAGGGCGGGCGCCACTACCGAGAAGGCCCTCTGTCTGGTTCCCTGTAGCTTTGCTTCTCGCAGTAAGGGAACCACCAGAAGGCCCTCGGCGCTGGACCTCAGTGTCTGGGCAGAATGATGGGGGTGGAGACGCTCCTTCAGGTATACAGGACTGAGGCCGTTTAGGGCTTTAAAGGTCAGCACTAACACTTTGAATTGTGCTCGGAAACGTACTGGGAGCCAATGTAGTTCTCTCAGGACCGGTGTTATGTGGTCTCGGCGGCCACTCCCAGTCACCAGTCTAGCTGCCGCATTCTGGATTAATTGCCGTTTCTGGGTCACCTTCAAAGGTAGCCCCACGTAGAGCGCATTCCAACGGAAGACAACAATGTTGTTGTTTTGTATTAGGCATGCCATGAGCCTTGACAGTGATTCTGAGTCCAGTACTTGTAGCTAGGATCCAGCTGCTCCCAGCACTGCTCATAAACTGTTGGAAGCTGCATTAGGGGTTCTGGACTAAAAGGCAGCTCCAATGATAAAATTCTCTCTCTGCACGTCATTCCCACTGATGAGAAGATGCAGACTGATACTTACTGGCTGGAGAGCCAGGAGAGGTTCCTTAGCTGGGCCCTGGGAGTACCTGCCATCACCTGCTCCTGCTTCAAGGTGAGCCTTTCGGTCCAGGGGCAGCAGATGGGGGCTGGGATGGTTACATTTCAAGTGTTTGCATCTAACAATCAAAAAACCTTCAGGTCCACAGGAAGCTGCCTTCTATCAGGGGTGACTTTTTGTCCCTCTAAACCAGAGGTTTTCAACCTTTTTAAGTTCATGGCTGCCTGTCTTTCTGTGGCACCCATGTGGGGCTGAGGAGCCCAGTTATGCCACCCCCTGCCTGCAGAGCTGGCAGCCTCTCACCCTTTTCGAACACCCTCCCTTGTGGACTGTTCCCACCTCTTCTCCTCTCTCCTTGGGAGTCCTCTGTCGCCGTCTCTGAGCTGCCCCTCCCTGCCCCAAAGAGAGGTGTCTCCTCACATCGCCCCCAAGGGGCCTGGGAAGAGGATGCAACCAGCCTTAGTGGCCCGACGGAGACTGACCGAAGGTGAATGTGAGGCCAGCACCTTACTTTGGGAGGCAGCAGTGGGCACCGCCGGGCCTGCATGGTGGAAAGGCTCCCCCTTTGGGGCCAGACACTCAGCTCCCAGGCAGGTTTTGCACACAGCAAGCACAAGAAAGGCCAGCACAGTGCTGGCCAGCCTCCCACTTGTCTGTCCTTTCCCAACAGCAAGGGCTAGTGGACCAGCTGGCTGGGCTCCCTCACCCGCTTGCTTGCTTGCTGGCTTGCTTGCTTACTCCAAGGCTGCCTCAGCTCCTGGCAACCAGCACCCTCTGGCCAGCCCCAGATGCACCATTTGCCTGGGGAGGTTGTAGCCAGGGCTGCTGTAACTAACAGCTGTGCAAGCCTTTGGGAGGCAGAGACGCAGGGAGGGCATCCGAGGAAGGAGGGAAGGAAAGAGGGACAGAGGCCAGTGTTGCCCACGGCACCCCTGACCATCCTTCAAGGCACCCCAGGGTGCCACAGCACAGTGGTTTAAAACCACTGCTCTAAACCAACACCAGATACTCTTTGTAAGTAGTAAATAGCTTTATTGTACTAGCCAAAGCCATGACAACACCATGGCCAGATGGGCGAGGTATAAAGAATAAATTATCCTCTATAATAATTCCCTATGTCCCTGCGGCGCCGTCCGTGTGTCAGTGGAATTCGCAACTGGGCATGCGCCCCACTGACAGACGGATTGGAGCAGGGATTGGAGAGGGGGGCATGTCCGAGAGGCAGCGACGGCGCACGCGCGTCGTCATTTGCCTCAGTGCCGCTGCCTCGCACGGAGCTGAGCGCGCTGCCGGGTAGCCCCTGTCCGCCTGCGCTCACCCGCTGCTGCAGCCTCCGAGGCTGCCCCCGCTCGGCAGGCTCTGGCTGCGGCTCCGGTGGGATGCGCGGCGCCCCGGCTCGCCGCCGGGCTCGCCCTGCCCAGGCCCTGGCCCTCCTTCCCCGTCCGTGAGCGCCCCCGCCCTCCCTCCCTCCTGCCCGGCTCTTCTCCTGCGCGGCCGGAGCCGCCGAGGGAGCTGGGCTGCGCGCGGCGGTGCCGGCCTCCGAGGGGGCGTCCGGGGTTGGGGGGCTCCCCGGTCTCCCTGCGCTCAGCCTCCTCCCACCGCGGCGGCAGGAGCACAGCCGCGGCTGTGCCCCCCGCCCTGCAAGGCGCGCGCGTGTGCTGCCAGGCTAGCGCCCGTTATCTCAACGGGCTTCAATTCACTAGTTATTATTATAATACAGACACTGTCAAAGAAAAAAAAATCTATATATCTATATATAAAAACAGAAACTCTACCTAAACCATCAGAATCAAAATGCAGGCGCATGGGTAAATTAAGGGTCTTCACAAAACAATACAGCATTTTCTATTTAGACCTCCTAATCTCCCGGATAGTTTACTGCTTTTCCCCCAAATTAGGAGTGGGTGAGCAGGATCTGCACCAGAGAATGGCCTTTCCCATCAGTGACTGAACACAGAACCTTCTGCATGCGGAGCAGCTGTTCTCCCACTGAGCTGCACCCCCTCCCCAAACATCCAGAGCACAGCGTCTACCGGTAGACAACCATTTCCATAATTGCAACCCTACAGTGTAGGGCTCAATGGGGCAAAAAGGAATCCCATGTATTCAGTGCCTATCAGTCAAAGCAGCAGCAAATCGTCCTTATCCAGAGAGGCCACCATCTCATAATTCTCCTGCGTGGCTCCCCCTGTGCACAGCTCTTTCGACATCAGAGCCCCATTCCTCCTCTGTGAAAACCTCAGCCTCCTCCTCAAAGGTCAAGATAGCCTGGACAATCAACACACCTGAATTTACAGGCTAGTAAAGGTAAAGGGACCCCTGACTGTTAGGTACAGTTCCAGACGACTCTGGGGTCGCGGAGCTCATCTCGCTTTGTTGGCGAGAGAGCCGGCGTTTGTCCGCAGACAGCTTCCGGGTCATGTGGCCAGCATGGCAAAGCCGCTTCTGGTGAACCAGAACAGTGCACGGAAACGCCGTTTACCTTCCCGCCGGAGCGGTACCTAATTATCTACTTGCACTTTGAAGTGCTTTCAAACTCCTAGGTTGGCAGGAGCAGGGACCGAGCAGCGGGAGCTCACCCCTTCTGATCGACAAGCCCTAGGCCAGTGATGGCTAACCTTGACACTCCAGATGTTTTGGAACTACAACTCCCATTATTCCTAGCTAACAGGACCTGCGGTCAGGGGTGATGGGAGTTGTAGTCCCAAAACATCTGGAGTGTCAAGGTTAGCCATCACTGCCCTAGGCTCTGTGGTTTAACCCACAGCACACCTTTTATCATATGTGGTGGAAGTGTAAGGTAGTAAAAGAATTTTGGGAAATGATATATGAGTTTGGGGAAAATGTTTAAAAAAACATTTTCTTAAAAAACCATGAAGCCTTCCTTTTAGGATTTCTAGGTGCCGAAATCCCAAGGGAGCAGAAAAGACTATTTATGTATGTGAAGTCCCTACCAGAGAAGAATGGCAGATCAAGTTGATGGATTATGCCGAAATGGCTAAAATGACTGGAAGACTCAGAAATCAGGAAGACCAAAATGTTAATAAGGAATGGGGGAAATTTATAATTTATCTTGAAAACCAATGTAAACAGTTTAAATCGTTAGTAGGATTGGAATGACACTTGTCGTTTAATGGTGAATTTTGGACACAATGGAGAGGTAAAATATTTGGATTATTATAAAATATGCAGGAGGAAAGGACTAGCAATAAGACCCACAAAGTGGAGGAGGGAAGCCCAGGAGATTATTGTTTCTATGTTGTATGTTGTATATGTGACTGTAAAATTTTAATCTGAAAAACCAAACAAATAAATTTATATATAAAAAATGAAATTACAGGCTAGTGAGCTTAACCAATATACTGGGAACATTGCGAGAAAGTATTGCTGAAGACAGTTAGCAAGGATTTAGAAAAGCGAATCTGTTCTCTTGTGGGATAAGAAGTATTCGGAACCTGTGTTTTTAAATACGGATCAAGAATGATTTAGAGTTCAGGGTGAGCAATGAGAACATGTGAGCTGTGGCTACACAATGGTTCAGGGTGGCTAAAACAAAAAGGGATGGTGAGAAGTTCGAAAAGGATCTATCGTTGACCGTAATAATAATAATAATAATAATAATAATAATATAATTTATTATTTATACCCCACCCATCTGGCTGGGTTTCCCCAGCCACTCTGGGTGGCTTCCAACAGTAATAAAGACTGATTGATTGATCTGTCGGAAATGATCCTTCATCATTTTGTGTCTTTTTAAGCTGAAACGTGGTCAACCCGGCAGGCTTTTTTGGTGTCCTGTGCCATCCTCCCAGCTCCAAGGGGAGGTGATAACAGTCTTCCAGCAAATCACTACTAGGCCCTATAACTAGGTCAGCAAAGACAAAAAGAAAAAGAAGCATCTTTAGCACTCAAGACTGAAGGAGGAACCCAGGCCGCCTGCTCTGCCTACCCCAATTCTCCTTCCCTTACCTGAGCTCCCTGCTTGGAAATAGTTCAAGTTGGTGCATTAAGAAATATATTTAGCAGTTCCTGCTGCCCAGAGCCCCCTGTGCCTGGTTCCCAGACGACAGGAGAAAGCCGCTCAGGAGTGGGCACAGCTGTTCCCTTTAGACCCACTGGGTTCAGTTTCTTTTTTTTTAAAAAAAACCACATACCTCCCACTCCCCTTCTTGTATATATCTTCAGAGATATAAATAAAATAAATTAAAAATAAGGGGGGCAGGGAGAGCAGCAGCTCGCAATGAGGAGGAAAATAAAACGCGGGACTGAAGATTATTCACCACACAGCAGCCTGGTTTCAGGTGAATTCACTGCAAAACACCAGCGCATCGAGCTCCAGGCTTCCCCACCGCCTTCTACTGCCACTTCCCCAACTTGGTCCCGTCCCCAACAGGCCCAAACCCTTGCAAGGAAAGAGAAAGCAGCACATCCACCATCAGTCTCAGAAAAATCTCATGCCGAGGTGATAAAACTCATGCCGAGTTCTTTGCTACTGCGAGAAGCAAAGTTACAGGGAACCAGGCAGAGGGCCTTCTCGGTGGTGGCGCCCGCCCTGTGGAACGCCCTCCCATCAGAGGTCAAAGGGATCAACAACTACACGACATTTAGAAAATACCTGAAGGCAGCCCTGTTTAGGGAAGTTTTTAACTTGTGATTTTGATGTATTTTAATATTTGTTGGAGGCCGCCCAGAGTGGCTGGGGAGACCCGGCCAGATGGGCGGGGTACAAATAATTTATTATTATTATTATTATTAATAATAATAATTTGTATTTGTACCCCGCCCTCCCCGGCAAAGCCGGGCTCAGGGCGGCTCACACAATCAAAATCACAATAAAACATAAACACAAAAACGATCAATTAAAATACAGATTACAAAATTTAAAATGATTTTAAAATGATTTTAAAATGATTTTAAAAGCCGCCTTAATGTAACTGCCCATGAATTTATAACAATAGGGAGGATCTAGTCTTACAATGTTATATTATAACACAAAGGTCAGACTGAATCCAACTCAAAGGCTAGGTGGAACAGCTCCGTCTTGCAGGCCCTGCGGAAAGATGTCAGATCCCGCAGGGCCCTAGTCTCTTGAGACAGTGCGTTCCACCAAATTGGGGCCAAAACAGAAAAGGCCCTGGCCCTAGTTGAGGCCAATCTAGCCATCTTATGGGTTGGGACCTCCAACGTGTTATTATTTGTGGACCTTAGGGTCCTCCGCGGGGCATACCAGGAGAGGCGGTCCCGTAGGTACGAGGGTCCTAGGCCGCATAGGGCTTTTTTATTATAAATTTTTATTATTATTATAAACATTTCCTCAACGTCTTCCTCCCCCGCCCCACATCCCGCCCCCTTATTTGTTGCTGCTCCTCTTCTCCCAAAGAAATATATGTTAATCCACCCCGGCAAGGCTGCTTCCCCCATAGCGGGCTCCTCCCTCTGTCTGGGCTGCATGTTCCCCCCCCTTTTTTCAGAGCTGGGGGAGGGGAGGAGGTTTTAAAAGGGGGTCTTGCATTGGCGATCCTGCAGCACTTTGGGCCGCACGACGCAGGTACACAGCAAGGATCACCCACGACCTCCCCCCGGTGCATTTCCAGAGGGAAAGTGCTCCGCGTGGGAGGCGCGCGCGGGGGAGGGGGGATGGTTCCCTTTCATTACCCCTCGAGCAAATCCTCCTTGGGTCTCCCCTCCCCCAACTTTCCTCTCACTGCCCCACAAAAGTCTCACCTCTCCGCCTCCTCCTCGCTGCCTCTCGCCTCCGCAGGAGCGCTTCCCTCCGCGGAAGAGGGAGCCGGGCGCTTCTGCAACGCCCCCAGCGCCGCCGCCTTTGGATTGCAACTTCCTGCTTCTTCCCTGGGAAAAAAAGAGCCCGGCCGGGTCAGTCGTCCAGTGGAGAACCGAGTCCCCCCCCCCTCTCTGCAACCCCCCCCCCACCTTTGCCTACTACTGCAATGCAACTTCCGCACTCCATGCGCTTTCATACATTCATAGAACTCTTCCTGGGCGAAGGAACTGAGCTCTGGTTCTTAGAGAGGCAGGAAATTGACCATCGAAAGGAAGGGGGGGGGAGGGAAGACAAAATGGGGGGGGGGGAGAGGCACCCCGCTCACAGCCTGGGAGGAGAACCAGGCTTGGTTAAGGAGGAGGCTGCGGAGGAGGGAAAAGGTGCAATAATTGGGGGTGATGGAGGAAATGTTTTTTTTTTTGCAGAGGAGGGGATGAGATAAGACCTGCAGCCTGGGCTGGGGGAAAGGATGCTTCCCTAGCGGGCAAGGATGCACATTGTGTGGGGAGGGGCCCCCACTGGCTACATGCAATAGCTGTCAACTTTCGGATTTGAAAATAAGGGATGCCTCGAGGGCGGTGCAATGGCACCAAGTAGCCTCGCCACCCTGCGCTCCAGAGGCTGCGTGTGAACGGGTGAGCGAAAGAGCGAGCGCGTAGACGGCAGGCAGGCTGTCTGTCTGGTTGGGCGTGAGGGTCTGGCTGCACAAGGCATGCAAGCTCCGCCCCCAGTCGGTCTCAGACTCCTTATTGGCAGCCGAGCAACGCAGCTGAGGAGCCTCCCTGGCCGGCAGGGAGGGAGAGGAGCTGCTTCCTTTGAAATCCGGGAAATTTAAGGGATATCAACAATCCGGGATAGCAGCGGGAAACGGCATTGGAATAAGGGAGTTTCCCGCCCAAAAAATGGAGGGTTGACAGCTATGCTACATGCTGCTATCTTGCTCCAGAGCTGGAGGGCGAGAAACCTCTTGGATTTCGTAGCATTGTAGAGTTGGAAGGGGGACCCCAAGGGTCATCTGGTCCAACCCCCTGCAGTGCAGGAATCTCAGCTAAAGAATCTCAGTCAAAGCACCCTGGACCTTCTCCCTGCTGAAAGGTGGAGGATGGGGGCCGGGGGTAAGGTAAAGGGACCCCTGACCATTAGGTCCTGTCGTGACCGACTCTGGGGTTGCGGCACTCATCTCTCGTTATTGGCCGAGGGAGCCGGCGTACAGCTTGTGGGTATGTGGCCAGCATGACTAAGCCGCTTCTGGTGAACCAGAGCAGCGCACGGAAACGCCGTTTACCTTCCCGCTGCAGCGGTACCTATTGATCTACTTGCACTTTGACGTGCTTTCAAACTGCTAGGTGGGCAGGAGCAGGGACCGAGCAACGGGAGCTCACCCTGTCACGGGGATTCGAATCGCCGACCTTCTGATCGGCAAGCCCTAGGCTCTGTGGTTTAACCCACAGCGCCACCCAGGGGCCGGGGGAGAGACTCTCAAATGCGGGCAAAAGCCTTTGTGTCCCCCTCCCTCCCTCTTTGAAACTGCAGCTAGATTTAACTTTCCAAAACCTTTCCCTGCTGGCTTCATTATTTCCATTCGGCTACCTCCGCCCCGCAATGTGCGGAATAGAGACGAGAAAGCCGTCACCTGAATGTATCACTTTTTCTCATACTTCCTACAGTGGATTGGGAGCCCCTTAAGATATTTTGGCAAATCCTGATGCAGATCAGGCTGGACAGTGGATTGCAATTTATGGCGGGCGAGTGTGGGGGACTCCCTGGTCCTGAATGGGGAAATTGTGCCCCTGAAGAACCAGGTGTGCAGCCTGGGAGTCATTTTGGACTCACAGCTGTCCATGGAGGCACAGATTAATTCTGTGTCCAGGACGGCTGTCTACCAGCTCCATCTGGTACGCAGGCTGAGACCCTACCTGCCCGCAGACTGTCTCGTCAGAGTGGTGCATGCTCTAGTTCTCTCCTGCTTGGATTACTGCAATGCGCTCTACGTGGGGCTACCTTTGAAGGTGACCCGGAAACTGCAATTAATCCAGAATGCAGCAGCTAGACTGGTGACTGGGAGAGGCTCCCAGTAAGTTTCTGAGCACAATTCAAAGTGTTGGTGCTGGCCTTTAAAGCCCTATACAGCCTCAGCCCAGTATACCTGAAAGAGCGTCTCCAGCCCCATCTCTCAACCCCAGACACTGAGGTCCTGCTCCAAGGGTCTTTTGCTGGTTCCCTCACTGCGAGAAGCGAAGTTACAGGGAACCAGGCACAGGGCCTTCTCTGTGGTGGCACCCTCCCTGTGGAACGCCCTCCCGATGTCAAGGAGATAAAGAACTATACAACTTTTAGAAGACATCTGAAGGCAGACTTGTATCAGGAAGGGTTTATTTAATGTTTGATGCTTTATTACCGGTATGTTTTATATATTCTGTAAGGCACCCAGAATGGCTGGGAAAAACCAGTCAGATGGGCGGGGTATAAATAAAATTATTATTATTATTATCATCATCACCATCATCATCATCATTAAGAGTCATAAGGATTCCCCCACAGCCTCCCACAGGTGCAAAGTGACAGTAGTCTTCAGCAGCTTTATAAGTTTTATAATAATAATAATAATAATAATAATAATTTCTTATTTATACCCCACCCATCTGGCTGGGCTTCCTCAGCCACTCTGGGCGGCTTCCAACAAAATATTAAAATGCAATAGTCTATTAAACTTTAAAAACTTCCCTAAACAGGGCTGCCTTCAGATGTCTTCTAAAAGTCTGGTAGTTGTTGTTCTCTTTGACATCTGGTGGGAGGGCGTTCCACAGGGTGGGTGCCACTACCGAGAAGGCCCTCTGCCTGGTTCCCTGTAACTTGGCTTTTAAAGCAATGAAACCCAAATTTATATAAAGGATGACCTTCCCTTGGTCCATCTCTCCCCCAGGTACTGGATAGCTTCTCCCTGTTTTGAAGTGCATATGTGCATCTTGGCAACTGCTGTGAGAGTCCCAGAGGTGGCCCAGTTTATGCCGCTCCCTCCATCCATCACGATGGCTTCAGAGGCACCACCTGAACCCTCTTTTCTTTGGGGAGGAGTAGAAACAGCATCCAAGCAGCCGTCTCAGGTAAGGGAAAGATAATTGGGGATACGCAAAGCAGGCAGTGCGGATGCTTCCCCCTGTCTTGAGTTGTGAAATATTTCATTTCACCATACGCCAGTGTGGCGTAGTGGTTAAGAGTGGTAGACTCATAATCTGGTGAACCGGGTTCGCATCTCCGCTCCTCCACATGCAGCTGCTGGGTGACCTTGGGCTAGTCACACTTCTCTGAAGTCTCTCAGCCCCACTCACCTCACAGAGTATTTGTTGTGGGGGGGGGGAGGAGATTGTTAGCCGCTTTGAGACTCCTTCGGGTAGTGATAAAGCGGGATATCAAATCCAAACTCCTCTTTTAAAAAAAAATAATAATAATTTTTATTGGGTTTTCACCACAAACAACACTAAAAATAAACAAAAACATAACATAAAACACAATACAAAATACAAAATTCCAATACACTAAAAACAAGCATCATTCTATTCCCTTGCTTTTTCCTTATCATATTAGGGTGACTTCCTCCAGTCTCCCCTGCTGCGTTTCCATGTCACTCATCTTTAGCAATTCCCTTCCATCTTTCACTATTTTTTCTTATTTTTACTTATGTTCTTATCTTATATTTAACTTAATCATATTCATACATTTACATTACTCAATTAAAATTCTAATCTGTTAGCTAGCGTTCCTTCCAACTTTTTTCTAACTTACAATCTTACAGTAATTCTTTAGATATACTTTAAATTTAGTCCAATCTTTTTCCACCGTCTCCTCCTTCTGGTCGCGGAGTTTTCCTGTCAGTTCCGAGAGCTCCATATAATCCATCATTTTCATCTCAAACTCCTCCTCCTCCTCCTCCTCTTCTTCTTCTTCATTTACTTATTAAATGTGTGTACCGCCCATCCTCCGACGATCACAGGGCAGCTCACAACATAAAAATACAAAACGAGAACACAATGTCTCAGTAATTGTTAGTGAGTTGGTTCGTCAACACCCGTTTGAAAGTCTTCTATGTCAACTGAATCGCCTCTACATGCTTGTTAAGGCAAGGCTGAACTTTGGAGAAGCCATACTACAGAAAGGGTTGTTCCTCTGTACACTTGGTATCTCTTTAGCTTTAACAATGTTCCCCACCAGCTTTCTCCAGAATATTGGTTAAGCTAACTGGCCTGTAATTTCCAGGATCTCCACTCCACCCCCCCCCCCCCAAGATGTTGAAGAAATCATATTTTATTCTTTTTCTCCAGGGTTTGTCGAGCTTCCAGGCTCTCTTGACCTTTGAGGAGGTGGCTGTGTTTTTCACGGCGGAGGAGTGGGCTCTGCTGGATCCAGGCCAAAGAGCTCTGCACAAGGAAGTCATGGAGGAGAATTATGAGATGGTGGCCTCTCTGGGTAAATACCATGTGCTTTATTTCTCTGAGTGCTAGGTGCTGGAAGGTTGGAAATCATTATTTGGGCACCGTTGGGAGGCTGTTACGGAGATGGGGGTCTGGACCATGTGCTACGGATGTTTGGGAAGGGAAAGTAGCTCAGGGAGGGCCCTTGATTTATATGCAGAAGATGCTAGAGGGGAAAAGGATCAGCTGCGTTGCTCGGCTGCCAATAAGGAGTCTGAGACCGACTGGGGGCGGAGCTTGCATGCCTTGTGCAGCCAGACCCTCACGCCCAACCAGACAGACAGCCTTTCTGCCGTCTATGCGCTCGCTCTTTCGCTCACCCGTTCGCGCGCAGCCTCTGGAGCGCAGGGTGGCAAGGCTACTTGGTGCCATTGCACCGCCCTCGCGGCATCCCTTATTTTCAAATCCGAAAGTTTGGGAAAATCCCTTATTTTCAAATCCGAAAGTTGACAGCTATGCTTTCTCTGCCATTTTTTATCCCTTGAAATTCACACATGAAATTCTTTCTCTGCCTTCCCCCCCCCCACCAGATGATTGGCAGAACAATGGGAATTACAGGGACTCATCTGTGGTGTCTTCAGAAACAATTATGTGTGGAGCAGGAAAAAAGAAGTTTGAAACACAAAAGGAACCCAAAACACATGAAGGAAAGAAGTCAAAGAATGGGAGGAAGAAATCCTTGATTTTTCAGGGTATTGGTGTCCAAGAAGATCTACAAGAAGATCCAAAAGACAAAAACAAGAAAACGTGTCCAGAGTGTGGGAAAACATTTAGATATGAATCATATTTGAATAGGCATCGCAGAATCCATACAGGAGAGAAACCCTTTAAATGCACGGAGTGTGGGAAGACCTTCATACGGCATTCTCACCTTATTCGTCATCAAAGAACACATACAGGTGAGAAGCCATTTCCGTGCACAGAGTGCGGGAAGAGCTTCAGTTTCAATAGTAGCCTTACTGAACATCAAAGAACCCACACAGGGGAAACGCCATTTAAATGCAAGGAATGTGGGAAGCGTTTCAGGCATAGCAGTAGTCTTACGATACATCAAAGAACCCATACAGGTGAAAAGCCATTTCAGTGCATGGAATGTGGAAAGTGCTTCACCGACAGTAGTAGCCTTGCTTCACATGAAAGAACCCACACAGGAGAGAAACCGTTCCAGTGCAGGGAGTGTGGAAAGAACTTCAGACAGCATAACCACCTTATTAATCATCAGAGAATCCACACTGGGGAGAAACCATTTAAATGCAAGGAGTGTGGAAAGAGCTTCATTCAGAATATTCACCTTACTTTGCACCAAATAACTCACAGGGGAGAAGCCTTTTAATTGCATGGAGCAGTGGTTTTCAACCAGTGTGCCGTGGCACCCTCGGGTGCCTTGAATGAAGGTCAGGGGTGCCACGGGCAACACTGGCCTCTGTCCATCTTTCCTTCCCTCTCTCCTCTCATGCCCTATCGCGGCTACCTCCCAAAGGCTTGCCTGGCTGTTTGTTACAAGTGGTGCATGCTCTAGTTATCTCCCGCTTGGACTACTGCAATGCGCTCTAGGTGGGTCTACCTTTGAAGGTGACCCGGAAACTGCAGTTAATCCAGAATGCGGCAGCTAGACTGGTGACTGGCAGTGGCCGCCGGGACCACGTAACACCGGTCCTAAGAGATCTACATTGGCTCCCAGTACGTTTCCGAGCACAATTCAAAGTGTTGGTGCTGACCTTTAAAGCCCTAAACGGCCTCAGTCCAGTATACCTGAAGGAGCGTCTCCACCCCCACCGTTCAGCCCGGACACTGAGGTCCAGCGCTGAGGGCCTTCTGGCGGTTCCCTCACTGCGAGAAGCAAAGCTACAGGGAACCAGGCAGAGGGCCTTCTCGGTAGTGGCACCCGCCCTGTGGAACGCCCTCCCAGCAGAGGTCAAAGCAATAAACAACTATATGACCTTTAGAAAATACTTGAAGGCAGCCCTGTTTAGGGAAGTTTTTAATCTGTGATATTTTAATGTATTTTGATATTTGTTGGAAGCCGCCCAGAGTGGCTGGGGAGACCCGGCCAGATGGGCGGGGTACAAATAATAAATTATTATTATTATTATTATTATTATTATTATTATTATTATTACAGCAACCTTGGCTACAAGCTCTGCAGGCGAATGGTGCCTCTGGGGTTGGCTAGCGGGTGCTGGGTGCTAGGAGCTGAGGTGGCCTTGGGGTATTCAAGCAAGCGGGAGACAGAGCCCAGTCCGCCAGCCCTTGCTGTTGGGAATGAACAGACAAGTCCAAGGCCCCTGGGGGGCAGTGTGATTCATCTTCACAGCCGTGATGAAACAGACACATTTTCCTCCAGCACCATTTGCATCTCACTCCAGAGCAGCCTGCTGAAATGGGTTTAATTCTGCCCAGTTTTTTGGGTTCGGATCCCTACCCTATAAATTGGGGAAAATCCTTTGCCAATATAAAAGATTCCATATTTTGCGCTCTCCTCTTTCACCCTCATTAAGAGGTTCTTTAATTCCTCCTCACTTTATGCCATCAAAGTTGTGTCATCTGCATATGAGGTCGTTGATATTTCTTCCGGCAATCTTAATACCGGTTTGGGATTCATCCAGTCCAGCCTTTCGCATGATGAATTCTGCATATAAGTTCAATAAGCAGGGAGACAATATACAGCCTTGTCGTACTCCTTTCCCAATTTTGAACCAATTAGTTATTCCATATCCAGTTCTAACTGTAGCTTCCCACATAGAGATTTCTCAGGAGACGGATGAGGTGATCAGGCACTCCCATTTCTTTAAGAACCCCCCGTAGTTGGCTGTGGTCCATGCAAAGACTTTTGCGTAGTCTTAGGCATAGATTGGGACGCGGGTGGCGCTGTGGGTTAAACCACAGAGCCTAGGGCTTGCTGATCAGAAGGTCGGCGGTTCGAATCCCCGCGATGGGGTGAGCTCCAATTGCTCGGTCCCTGCTCCTGCCAACCTAGCAGTTCAAAAGCACATCAAAGTGCAAGTAGATAAATAGGTACCGCTCCGGCGGGAAGGTAAACGGCGTTTCCGTGCGCTGCTCTGGTTCGCCAGAAGCGGCTTTGTCATGCTGGCCACATGACCTGGAAGCTGTACGCCAGCTCCCTCGGCCAATAAAGCGAGATGAGCACCGCAACCCCAGAGTCAGTCACGATAGTCACAAAAACCAGAACTTGCCTGTTCCTGCTTTGTTAATGAAAGGTTATGAGTCACAGTTGGTGCCACCAACAGACTAGAAGCTAATGAGAAACAAATAAAAAAATAATGTAAAGATGAAACACAGAGATGGTGAAAGAGGACAATGGCAACACAGTCAATCACCTCTGTCTGATATTTAGGATGGAGGAAGTTCATGAAATTCTAATTGGGGTTTGGATAGGCTCAAAAATATGCCATGGTCATTTCCTAATATTTTGGAGAATACTTAGGCTTATATCTGAGCCCATTCTTAGTAAAAGCAAGGGCTCAGCCTGGTTCAGGGCCACTTGAGTGGTCCCAGGTGATACTCCACATTGCTGCCATGGCAAACTGTGACATCATCTGCATAGTGATTATGAGGGAACAATGAACCTGGTCAGTATCTGTTATGCGAGTTGCAGGCTATTCTATCTCAGGTTTTATACTTGACCAGAAAGACAGGGACTGAGGATCCCCACAACTCAGGATTCTTCCCCAGAATTAAAGCCAAAGGGAAGATATAGAGGAGTGGAGAACAGGTAGGGGATCTGTTCCTGATCTTCCTGAGAGCACATCTGTCTGAGAGACCCCACATCCAACCTTCCTCTTGAACCTAATGCACTTGCTAGAGATTATTATTATTATTATTATTATTATAAATCAGGCACCCTCCAACTCGGCCCTCCAGCTGTTTTGGGACTACGATCCCCGTCATCCCTGACCACTGGTCCTGTTAGCTAGGGATGATGGGAGTTGTATTCCCAAAACAGCTGGAGGGCCGAGCTTCGGGGTGCCTGCCCTAAATCAAGTAAATAAATAAATAAAAAATACTTAGCTGGGTGTAGTCAGTGGGGGGGGGGGCTCCCAGTATAAGCCAGCCCCTACGCAATGTCTTATCTACGGGGTATTTTTTAGCAGTGATTTCTAAAGAAAAACTTTGATTCCTTTTTTTTTTTTAAACACCTTTGGCTGTCCCCCCCTTTCAAAATCCTGGCTATGTCCATGCTAACTGACCAATTGCGTTGCAGAAAAGTTTGTTCTGCCGCTCCCCCCAACATAAAACCTGCCCCCCAATAAATCCTGGCTACTCCCATGCCTTCAGTCCCCATAAAATATTTGAGGAGGTTGCTCCCCCCCGCCCCCCAAAAAAGGTCATGGCCATTGCCGCAGTGATTGGTTATATGGGGCGGGGACTGCCTGCCCCACTCCCAATATATATATTTATGTTTTATTCAAGTCCACACGTGGCAGCCAGACAGGGCAGAGAACGGCTGTTTCTCCCTTCCTCTCCGGTGACGCGGAGGCGGCGGAGGCCGCCAGGTGGCGCTGCCGCGCAACCGAGCTTGGGGCCGTCTCTAGGCGGCCACTTCCCCTCCCTCTCTATGGTTGCCACTTCCTGTTTGGCGGACGGAGGAGGCGGCGAAGGGAGCGGAAGGGCCGCTGCCTGCTCCGAGGTGGACGGCAGGGAGGTCGTAGGAGGCCAGCGGGGCTGCCTCATCCCCTTTGCCCGAGGGGGAGGCGAGGGGCCCTCCCTGCCTAACTGGGGTGGAGAGGTGTCTTTGCATCTCTGCTCAGCAGAGACGAGATTCCCAAAATTTCTCTTCCTCAATAAAACAGAAACATAAATGATAAACTGAAATTTACCCTCAAACGGCCCTGGAGGCTCGAGCTGAGATTCCTGGGTTTGAGGTGTGTGTGAGTTGGGGGGTTGGACTAGATGACCCTCAGGGGCCCACCCAACTCTGTGATTCTACTGTTCTGTCTGGAAGGGAGGCAGAAAAAGAAGGGAGAAGGCGGTGCTCATGGAGCCAGGGCGGCAACCCGATGATGCAGCCTTCTAATGCGGTGACCTTAAAAATAAAAGGTGAATCTGGGTTGCCAGGCTGGTGCTCACCCGTTTACAGAGGTTTGCTGGCCCCTGGCCTTTCCTCAGAGACTCCCCGGGGCCGAATGCCTACCCTGGCGGGAAGCCTGCAAAGAGAACCTGAGTGCTACAGCACTCTCCCCACATTTTTTAATAAAAAAAATAGCTTTTAATTAAAGATTTTATTGGTTTGCAAAAGTACGTGCATTGTCTCTTTTCTGTTCAGGTTGTGCTTTCTACAGGTCGGTTGCATTTGTTGTTTGATTCCCAGCAAGTGGCATCGCTGGCTTCTCCCTGGGGAGAAGGTCGTCTCTTGGACCTTCTGAGCTGGCTAGTAGCAGGATTTGTGACCAAATCTGTATTCGATAGACATCATTTCTGACACCTGCCTCCTTTGTGGCCATCCAGTGGAAAGCAGGGTCTATTTAAGCATCTTCTGTTGCTCGAGTTGCCCTTTTTCTGTCAAGACGTCTTAGCTGACTGCTCTGCTTCAATCTCCTCCTCCTCCTCAGCCTCTTCTGCCTTGGACGGCTGGATTTTTCTTCCTCTGGCCAGTTCAAGGATGGGATGTTGTCTGGTAGATTCGCTCTGGGATTCCTCCTACGGATGTTCCTTTAGTGGGTCTTCTTGTTTGGTGGAGGGGGTCTATCAAGTTCTACTGGGGCTGAGTTGCTTTCCTGTGGACTTTGGGTGTCAATGCTTTTGTAGTTGTGTGGCAATTTCTCACCATGGGCAAAGGAGCCTGCTTTTGACTTCCAATTTCTTCTCTTTCCCCAGGATTTTGGAATTAACAGAACAGCTATAGGGAGATTGCAAATGCATCTTTGGGAAGTCCTGAAGCATAATTTATTTACAATATGTACAAAGAGTATTTTTAAGGACCCAGCTACAAAGCCTGAAATCATTCAGAGGTTGGAGGAGAGATTCTCCGGTAAGCAGAAAGAAAAGGCAGGAGTGTGGATGAGATTGGTGGGGGACGGAGATCTAGGGGCATCAACATTAAGGCAGGTCAACCGTACTGAAGCAAACTCGGCATAAAGGAGAACAATGTGAGAAAGGCAATTGCAATGGATTTATTCAGAGCAGTTAAGGCTCCCCAAGTGTATTCTATAATATTTTAATCCATGGAACTCACATTTGTATAAAGGTTTTAATTCTTCCTATCCCTTTTCTGTCCTCTGCAGGCACTGGAATCGCCCAACTTAAGATCTTTCTCTCTGCTTTAAAGTGTGTTGTGGCATCATTGTGAGAGGCCCAAGGTTGGCTTGGTTTATGCCTCCTCCTTCACACCCCGAAGGCAGCGTGATGGCTTCAGGGGCATCTTGGTTGTCTCTTCTTTGGGGCGGAATGCAAAGAGCTGCTGGGCAGCCACTTCAGGTAAGGGAAGGAGAATTGGGGAGAGCCATCATGGCAGCCTGGGTACCTCCCACTCTGTTGAGTGGGGAGGGCTGTTGTGTCGTGCACACCCTTGCTCTGAGATGTTCTGGCATTCCCTTGTACCCCCCCCCCCCACCTTAACAAGATGTACAGCTCAGAGTTGGGTTTTGGTGGGAATTTCTATAACTTTTCTTCCATTCCTGCTGCCACCACATATCCTATCTGAATACTCCATTCCCAGCATAAGGAAATATTATGCATGTGGTGGAATACAATTAATTTACTGAATACAAATGAATAACAATGTTTGCATGATTACTTGGTATACACGAGTGCTTTGTTTCAGACTGTGTTGTTGTTTTTGAAGTTTTTATTTATACTTTTCCAATTTACACATTTCATTAGTTTCACAATCAATTTAACATTTCAAAGTTTGACTTTCTTCTCCCTCTTTCTGTGATTCCTTAAATTAATTTTTTTAATATCTTCTGCATATCCAAATTCATTTAATTTGCTCATTTACTTTTCTACTTTAAATATTGTATATACTCTTATGAAACTGCAGGTTATTACAATAATCCTGCCAATGTGTTTATCTGTTTGCAATTTATCTGTAAATATTCAGTAAGCCATTTCCATTCTTTTATAAAAAGTTTGTTATCTTGATTTCTTATTCTTCCGGTAAGTTTCACCATTTCTGCATATTCCATAAGTTTTTGTATCCATTCTTCCTTTGCCGGAACTTCTACTTCTTTCTACTTTGGGGCAAGTAGCTACTACAGCTTTGTTTCAGACTTTTGTTATCTTAATGTAGATGCAACAGTTGACTACTAAAATCCTGAAGCTATACTGATAAATTACGGTAGCTCTGCTTCACATCCACCAGCAAGTCTCTCAACACCATCTCCCAAACTCCACTCTCATCAGCTCTCTGCTTGACTCTGAACTGAACTGCAGACAGTCTCACCAGCAGTGCTCAAACTCCTTTTCAAGCTCATATCCAATTGCCAGTCAATACCAATATTCCATCATCCCTAGCTAACAGGACCAGTGGTCAGGGATGATGGGAATTGTAGTCATCTGGAGGGCTGAGTTTGGGGATGCCTGTTCCAAACTCACCGACTTCCCCTACCTGTTTAGCGAAGTTTTTAATGTTTGATGTTTTATTGTGTTTTTAATATTCTGTTGGGAGTGGCTTGGAAGGCCTGGCCAGATGGGCGGGGTATAAGTAATAAATTATTATTATTATTATTATTATTATTATTACACCTCCCTAACATTTTGTTTGATTCTTCTAATGTGCTGGAAGCCTCCCAGAGTGCCTGCTGAAATCCAGCCCAATGGATGTGGCATAAACAATAAAATAATAATAATTATTAATGTACTTCCCTTTGCATTTATCTTAATGAGTATTAATGCCTGTGCATAAAATATTATGTACAAAAACCCAGAACCTTACAAGGGACTCTGAATTACTACTCCTTTTTCTCTCTATGTTTGCACTGCAAAATCTCAAAGTCATCTAAAAAGGTAAAGGGACCCCTGACCATTAGGTCCAGTCGCGGACGACTCTGGGGTTGCGGCGCTCATCTCGCTTTACTGGCCGAGGGAGCCAGCGTACAGCTTCCGGGTCATGTGGCCAGCATGATTAAGCCGCTTCTGGTTAACGCCGTTTACCATCCCGCCGGAGCGGAACCTATTTATCTACTTGCACTTTGACGTGCTTTCGAACTGCTAGGTTGGCAGGAGCAGGGACCGAACAATGGGAGCTCACCCTGTTGCCAGTAAATGGAACCACACATAGAGCATTAACTGTTTCCTCTTTTCAAACTGGGATAATTGTGCAGTTTTGGTCATTTGTGTTTCATTTTTATTCCAGGCCCTCTTGACCTTTCAGGATGTGGCGGTGCTTTTCACGGAGGAGGAGTGGGCCCTCCTGAATCCCAGCCAAAGAGCTCTGCACAGGGATGTCATGGGGGAGAATTATGAGATGGTGGCCTCTCTAGGTAAGGGCACTTCCTTCATGGATAGTTGTTGAAGGTATGAATTCATTGGGCTCCTTCAGACATTCACCTTGGTTTATCCTCATAACCCATGTTCATTTTTGTCTCCGCAAATGTTTCCCACCTCTAATGCTTTGGCTGCAAGTATTTCTCTACTGCCATATTGTATAGCAGGGGTTGCCATACAATACAATATGCTATACAATACAGACCCAGGTGGCGCTGTGGGTTAAACCACAGAGCCTAGGGCTTGCCGATCAGAAGGTCAGCGGTTCGAATCCCTGCGACGGGGTGAGCTCCCGTTGCTCGGTCCCAGCTCCTGCCCACCTAGCAGTTCAAAAGCATGTCAAAGTGCAAGTAGATAAATAGGAACCACTCCGGCGGGAAGGTAAACAGCGTTTCTGTGCGCTGCTCTGGTTCGCCAGAAGCGGCTTTGTCATGCTGGGCACATGACCTGGAAGCTATATGCCGGCTCTCGGCCAATAAAGCGAGATGAGCGCCGCAACCCCAGAGTCGGACACGACTGGACCAAATGGTCAGGGGTCCCTTTACCTTTACCTTTATTTCTCTACTGCCATATTGTATAGCAGGGGTTGCCATCCTTTTGGGCTAGTGCGTACATTTGTAATTTTGAGAGAATGCTGTGGGGAAACTATATAGTAAGTGTAAGTTCACTATACAGTGAATTCTTAATACAGTCGTACCTTGGTAGTTGAAGGGACGCGGGTGGCGCTGTGGTCTAAACCACAGAGCCTAGGGCTTGCCGATCAGAAGGTCGGCAGTTTGAATCCCCATGATGGGGTGAGCTCCCGTTGATTGGTCCCAGCTCCTGCCCACCTGGGAGTTCGAAAGCACATCAAAGTGCAAGTAGATAAATAGGTACTGCTCCAGCAGGAAGGTAAACGGCGTTTCTGTGCGCTGCTCTGATTCATGCTGGCCACATGACCCGGAAGTTGTCTGCGGACAAACGTCGGCTCCCTCAGCCTATAGAGCGAGATGAGCGCCGCAACCCCAGAGTCATCCATGACTAGACCTAACAGTCAGATGTCCCTTTACCTTTACTTTGGTAGTTGAATCAGTTCTGGAAGTCCGTTCGATTTCCAAAACGTTCAGAAACCAAAGCGCGGCTTCCAATTGGCTGCAGGAAGCTCCTGCAGCCAATCGGAAGCCCCGTTTGGACGTTCGACTTCCAAAAATAGTTCGCAAACCGGAACACACTCTCCTGGGTTTGCGGCATTCGGGAGCCAAAATGTTCGAGAGCTGTTGGAAAACCAAGGTACAGGCGACTCCCCATTTATGCAGGTGTTATGTTCCAAGGCAGGGGGTGCGGGTGGCGCTGTGGGTTAAACCACAGAGCCTAGGGCTTGCCGATCAGAAGGTCGGAAGTTTGAATCCCCGCGACACTTCTAGTAGCCTCCAGATTAAACTATTTCAATGTGCATTATGTGGGACTGCCTGTTATGAGACCATTGAAATACTTTAGCTGGTCCAAAACGCAGCAACCCAATAATTGGCTGGCTTCCATTTGGAACATACATAATCCCTGTTTCAAAGCAGGTGTTGCCAGTTCGTTTCTGGGCCCAGGTCAAGGTGCTCACATTAGTGTTTAAAGCCCTAAATAACTTGAGCCTAAAATATTTGAAAGATGGTGTCCTTCCATAAGGACCGTGCCAGGTGTTGGTTCTGCAGAGGGGGTCCTCTTGGTATTTCTGCTTCCATCGGTATTGTGGTAAGAAGACTTTCTTTGTGGCAGTTGTGGAACGCTCTCTCCACAAGTCATGCATCTATTAGTGTAGAGTTTTCACCCTTTGTCTTTTGTAGAACCCCCCCTCCCTTTATGAACTGATATGGTTCTGTTCCATTTGGAATGGTTGAGCTCAGTTTAGAATTGTAGCTGCCTGTCTGTTTTTATGCATATTACCGGTATATTGTTGTAACTGAGCCTGGAATGTTATGATGAAGCACAGGCAAGAAACCAGTAGATAAAGCTCCTTTTAAGTTACTTGACTTGGAACGGATAGATGTTTTGTGGTCAGAAAGGTAACTAGTATTGTCTGTTCCCTTGAAAGAATCAGACCTCCGTTCCTACTGGAGAGAATATCCGTTTATCCAGGATCCCAAAGAAGGAGAGACATCAACAGGTAGCTCTGCTTAGATGTGTTGTGGGGCCCATTTTTGGTCTGGGAATTGAAGGGTTTCCCCATTTTGTTTTTTGTTTTTTTTATAATCATTTTTTATAGATTTTATATAAATACAATAACAAGTTCGCACATTTGTCTTCACATCTTATACCGTTTTGGCTTTTTATGGCCGTGACTTCTGTCAAACCTTCCTTATGATATTCTAATATCTATTCCTTATATCTATATTTCCAAAGTCAATCATTGTTTTATATTATTATTTTCTAAAATTAATCACTATATCTTCGTACTAACAACAATATTTCTTCCTTACTCTACAAAGCCTCTTGCAATTCTACCAACGTATTCAATTGAATACAATTTTCCTTTAAATAGTCTGTAAATTTAGCCCAGTCTTTGATGAACTTCTGGTCCCTCTGTTCGCGAATTCACCCCGTCATCTTGTCCAATTCTGCATACTCCGTTAGTTTCACACTCCATTCTTCTTTTGTCGGTGTTTGTTCTTGTTCCCATTTTTGCGCTATTAACATTCTCGCCGCAGTCACTGCATATTGGAAAAGCTTAAAGTCTTGCCTTTTAATGTGTGTACCTGTAATTCCCAGTAAAAATGCTTCTGGTTTTTTAACAAATGTATATTTCAACATTTTCTTAATTTCACCGTATATTATATCCCAGAAGCCTTTCACCCTTTTTCACTCCCACCACATATGATAAAAGGTACCTTCTTTCTCTTTGCATTTCCAACACTTATGGATTTCCCCATTTTGGAGTAATATCCCAGGCAAATTGACCCATCAAGCTGTGAGACCTCCTCCTGGACATCTTTCAAGGGGGATTTGACAGATTCATTGAGGATAAGACTATCAGTGCCTACTACCTATGTCGGTTAGGTGCTACTTCTTGAAACGGGGAAAGCCATATGGCCCTCGAAACTCTTCCCAGGTCCCATCACCTCTCGAGGAACCCCAGTGTCTCTACAGGCCATCACGAAAATGTCACTTGCCATTTTTAATCAATATGGTATACAGGACCCTTTGAAAGTGCACTGATGGCAAGCTGGTTGCTGAAGCCTGAGGACTGGGGTTTTGTCTACAATCACTTTGTCTGCATCAGATGGCGTGGTGAACCTTTCGAAACTGCAATGACTATAACCACATAATAGGGCTGTGCACAGGATTCGGCCAAAGCCCTAGAACAACCGGTAGCAATGCCAGGCATTTTCTGCTAGCTTAAAATAAATATCACAAACGTAGAGAATAATATGCCTATGGGAAATGTGATTGACCTGGAAGAAAGTGACAGAAGTAGAAACTGGCACTAAAGTACCAGTGTAAAGTTGGCACCTTTGTTACTCTTGAGTTTCTGAATGGGAAATTGAAAGGAAAGTGGCGGAAACAGACTTCTGTACCTGGTGACAGAAAGTGGGATATGAACCATAAAAGAAATTTTATGTGATTGCCTTAGACCAGGGATGTCCAACTCCCAAGAGACTGCACTCTACTCACAGAATAAAAAACTGGCAGTGATCTACCACTTTTGGGGGGCGGGATTTCAGGCCTAAGCCAGTGTGGTGTAGTGGTTAAGAGCGGTAGACTCGTAATCTGGTGAACCGGGTTCGCGTCTCCGCTCCTCCACATGCAGCTGCTGGGTGACCTTGGGCTAGTCACACTTCTTTGAAGTCTCTCAGCCCACTCACCTCACAGAGTGTTTGTTGTGGGGGAGGAAGGGAAAGGAGAATGTTAGCCGCTTTGAGACCCCTTAGGGTAGTGATAAAATGGGATATCAAATCCAAACTCTTCTTCTAAGTTGTTTTTACGGAGGGGATTTGAAAATCTTGAACTTTAATAAAGGGGAAAGGGGGAAATTCACTCACCAAAAGATCGCTGAGGAAACAATCAGCCTCAGAGTGAGAACGCCGTCTTCCGTTATAGCGATCATGCGTGAATGGAGGGCAGGACAAGGGGCGGGGCCAGGTGCTCTTTTGACACCGCAAATGAAAGGGAGCCTGCGATTGACTGCGATCTACCAAAGCCTCCCAGGGATTGACAGGTCAATCGCGATAGACCTGTTGGACATCCCTGCCTTGTTGTTGTTCAGTCGTTCAGTCGTGTCCGACTCTTCGTGACCCCATGGACCAGAGCATGCCAGGCATGCCTATCCTTCACTGCCTCTCGCAGTTTGGCCAAACTCATGTTAGTAGCTTCAAGAACACTGTCCAACCATCTCATCCTCTGCCGTCCCCTTCTCCTTGTGCCCTCAATCTTTCCCAACATCAGGGTCTTTTCTAGGGAGTCTTCTCTTCTCATGAGGTGGCCAAAGTACTGGAGCCTTAACCTCAGGATCTGTCCTTCTAGTGAGCACTCAGGGCTGATTTCTTTAAGAATGGATAGGTTTGATCTTCTTGCAGTCCATGGGACTCTCAAGAGTCTCCTCCAGCACCATAGTTCAAAAGCATCAATTCTTCGGCGATCAGCCTTCTTTATGGTCCAGCTCTCACTTCCGTACATTACTACTGGGAAAACCATAGCTTTAACTATACGGACCTTTGTTGGCAAGGTGATGTCTTTGCTTTTTAAGATGCTGTCTAGGTTTGTCATTGCTTTTCTCCCAAGAAGCAGGCGTCTTCTAATTTCATGACTGCTGTCACCATCTGCAGTGATCATGGAACCCAAGAAAGTGAAATCTCTCACTGCCTCCATTTCTTCCCCTTCTATTTGCCAGGAGGTGATGGGACCAGTGACCATGATCTTAGTTTTTTTGATGTTGAGCTTCAGACCATATTTTGCGCTCTCCTCTTTCACCCTCATTAAAAGGTTCTTTAATTCCTCCTCACTTTCTGCCATCAAGGTTGTATCATCAGCATATCTGAGGTTGTTGATATTTCTTCCGGCAATCTTAATTCCGGTTTGGGATTCATCCAGTCCAGCCTTTCGCATGATGAATTCTGCATATAAGTTAAATAAGCGGGGAGACAATATACAGCCTTGTCGTACTCCTTTCCCAATTTTGAACCAATCAGTTATTCCATATCCAGTTCTAACTGTAGCTTCTTGTCCCACATAGAGATTTCTCAATGAAGCAGAAGTAAATGTTTTTCTGGAACTCTCTAGCTTTCTCCATAATCCAGCGCATGTTTGCAATTTGGTCTCTGGTTCCTCTGCCCCTTCGAAATCCAGCTTGCACTTCTGGGAGTTCTCGGTCCACATACTGCTTAAGCCTGCCTTGTAGAATTTTTAGCAAAACCTTGCTAGCGTGTGAAATGAGCGCAATTGTGCGGTAGTTGGAGCATTCTTTGGCACTGCCCTTCTTTGGGATTTGGGATCCCTGCCTTAGACTAACATATTCAGAAGGCAACTGGGGATAGTCAAAGGAGGGGTTGTCCATGTTTGAAGATGCTAAAATTGGAGAAGCAGCTACTTGGGTTTTATTATGGTGATGATTATTTTATTATTTGTACCCTGCCCAGATGGGTTGCCCCAGCCACTTTGGACGCCTTCCAGTATATATAAAACATATGGGACCGCCTCTCCTGGTATGCCCAGCAGAGGACCTTAAGGTCCACAAATAACATTTTGGAGGTCCCGAGCCACAAGGTTGTTAGACTGGTTTCAACTAGGGCCAGGGCCTTTTCAGTACTGGCCCCAACTTGGTGGTACGCTCTGTCACAAGAGACCAGGGCCCTGCGGGATTTGACATCTTTCCGCAGGGCCTGCAAGACAGAGCTGTTCCGCCTGGCCTTCGGGTTGGACTCAGTCTGATGTTTCCTCCCCTTATGGTTTTGATTATGGGCGATAAATGAAGCTGCATTTAAATTTTAAATTTTAACCTGTATTTTAATTAACGTTTTTTCTTTTCTTTTATATTTTATTGTAATTTTTATTGGTGTTAACCGCCCTGAGCCCGGTTTCGGCTGGGAAGGGCGGGGTATAAATACAATTTATTATTATTATTATTACTACTACATTAAAAAGCCATTGATCCCAAAGGAAGTCCTTTGTTTCTGCCTTGAAATTCAAATGCTGTTTTCTTTTGTCTATCTCCACACAAACAGATCATGGGCAGAACAACCGGAATTATACAGAGCTCTCTGAGGTGCCGTTGGGAAGAGCGAAGAGTGAATCACAGAAAGAGATGTTTGCCAATATTAGAGAACTCAAAAAGGATGAAGGAAACCTGTCGGAGAACGAAGAAAAGAAATGCTCTACTGCTCTGGGCATTGACGCCCGTGAACCCCCGATCTCACGGGAGGATCACGAAGAAAACAGCAGGAAATTACGCCCACTATGTGGAGAGATATTTCAATATGAATCACAATTAAATATACATTACAAGATCCACACAGGGGCGCAAACATTTAAACCAATAGTGTGTGAAAAGACTGTGCCCAGTAGCTTACCAAAATATCAAAATACCCGCACAGGAGACAAAGCATTTAAATGCATGGAGTGTGGAAAGAGCTTCAGTCAGAGAGGCAACCTTATTCGTCATCAAATGACACATTCAGGAGAGAAACCATTTGAATGCAGAGAGTGTGGGAAGAGCTTCAGTCAGAGCAGTCACCTTACTGCACATCACAGAACACACACCGGGGAGAAGCCATTTAAGTGCATGGAGTGCGGGAAGAGCTTCCGATTGAGCAGTCTCCTTACTTTACATCACAGAACACACACTGGGGAGAAACCGTTTAAATGCATGGAGTGTGGGAAGAGCTTCGCTGTGAGATCGTGCCTCACGTTACATGAAAGAGCCCACACAGGGCAGAAATCATTTAAATGCGTGGAGTGTGGAAAGAGCTTCAGTCAGAGCAGTAACCTTATTCGTCACCAGATAACACATTCCGGAGAGAAACCGTTTAACTGCATGGTGTGTGGAAAGAAATTCAGTCAGAGCAGTCACCTTACTGCACATCAGAGAACCCACACAGGGGAGAAACCTTTTCAGTGTGTAGTGTGTGGAAAGAATTTCCGCTGGAGCAGTCTCCTGACTTTACATCAGAGAGCTCACACAGGGGAGAAACCATTTAAATGTACCGAGTGCGGAAAGCGCTTCACTGTGAGATCTTGCCTCACTTCACATGAAAGGACCCACACAGGACAGAAATCATTTAAGTGTGTGGAGTGTGGAAAGAGCTTCAGTCAGAGTGGTCACCTTATTCGGCATCAGATAACACATTCCAGAGAAAAACCATTTAAATGTCTGGAGTGTGGCAATACCTTTACTCGGCATTCTCAGCTTATTCGTCATCAAAGAACACACACAGGAGAGAAACCATTTCAGTGTGTGGAGTGTGGAAAGAGCTTCAGTTTTAGCAGTCACCTTACTCAACATCTGAGAACCCACTCAGGGGAGAAACCATTCCAGTGTGCCGAGTGTGGAAAGAGCTTCAGTTTTAGCAGTCACCTTACTCGACATCATCGAACCCACACTGGAGAGAAGCCATTTCAATGCATGGAGTGTGGAAAGAGCTTCAGTGAGAGCATTAACCTTACTGTACATCAGAGAACCCACACAGGGGAGAAACCGCTGAAATGCACCGAGTGTGGAAAGAGTTTTAGTCACAGCAATAGCCTTGCGACACATAAAAGAATCCACACCGGCGAGAAGCCATTTCGATGCACCGAGTGTGGAAAGAGCTTTAGCCACCTTGCTGGCCTTCATGCACATAAGATAACACACACCGGGGAGAAACCATTTCAGTGCATGGAGTGTGGAAAGAGGTTCAGCTCCAGCAGCCACCTTACTCGACATCTTCGAACGCACTCGGGGGAGAAACCCTTTCCCTGCATGGAGTGTGGAAAGAGCTTCAGTCAGAGCAGTCAGCTTAGCACACATCAAAGAACACACACAGGGGAGAAACCCTTTAAATGCACGGAGTGCGGAAAGCGCTTCAGTGCAAAGAGTATCCTTACTAAGCATCAGAGAAGCCACACAGGGGAGAAACCATTCAAATGCATGGAGTGTGGAAAGAATTTCAGCCGGAGCAGCAACCTTACTAGACATTATAGGACACACACCAGAGTGATGGCAGGGAGGCAATGAAAATAGCTTCAGCTGATATATCAAGGGATATATGCCACTGGGGGGGGGTAGTTGTTTAACACTTCTGGGTTATGGGAAAGTTTTGCCAGACATCTTCTGTGGTGCATCACTGCCCTCCTACAGCCTCTCCTGCTGTGATGGAAGAATTGCAAGCGTGTGGAGGGTGATCATACATGTAGTGGCTGACACATGTGGTACAAACGCACCAACAGCTTGAATGGAATGCTTAACACAGAGACAATAAGCATCGCTCAGTCATCTTAACATAATGAATAGGGATGCTGGAGGTGATCATTTTTAAAGGACTTATGATTTCATTTGATTTATCACATTGCTTAAGCCAAGGCCAAGCACGAGGAGTGTGTGGTTCACCATATATTACCAGACACTAACCATTGGCCATAAGGACTGAGGCTGATGGGAATTTTGACATTCGGAAAGCCATAGGTTTTCTGCCCATGACTTAATAGATCCTTGAAAGTGGATGCATAGAGTTAGGAGCGGTGGCCTGATTTGGTGGTGGCAACAGAGTTTGGGCTAAAGACTGGGCAAGACCGCCTGAGCTGCAATGAAGGGATGGTGAGGGGCAGAGGAACTGGCAGCCATCAGTGATGAACTTCATCTCCTTCCTAGCACCCCATCATTATGGTAGCCACTGGCATCCTGCGGCACGAAGCAAGACTCTGTTAAGAAAGGGAGGACTAAGGTGTCAGTATATTGTATGGGGAAAGGTATGAGATTTTGAAGAGAGCAAAAAAGCCCCTTTTTTCATCTTGATGCTTTTCATAATTTTACACTGGATTGGGATCCTGGACTGATCCCTGACTGAGCTCAGACTTCACACACACAGTGTTTTATCTTAGATTATCATGGCTGTGATTTCTCCTAACCTGTAGAAGCTTGTTCCCTAGAACGTGATACTGTTAGGACAGCTGGAAAAGCAGGAAGCTCTTTGAGTGTAGGTGCACCAAGGTAGGTTTTAGGCATGGTTAAGTCTATAGTCCTTTTTAATCTTGCATGGTAAAATCCTTGTGTGCAATATTGTTTATTTACTCATAGAGTTGTAGTCTTAACTTTTTTTTATGTACAGTGCACTTTTGATTTACTGTTGATATTCTTGATGGACAATGTTTGCTTCTTTCATAAACAAATGCATTCGCTGGTCTTCTGATGATGTACTTAAGGGAGGGAGCCGACATTTCTCCACAGACAGCTTTCTGGGTCATGTGGCCAGCCAGGACTAAACCGCTTCTGGCGCAACGGAACACCGTGACGGAAACCAAACCACACGGAAAGGCAACATCCAGTGTGCGGAATTTCTAGGGATAACAAATCCATTTTGCCAGATTGTCAGTTACCCTCCAGTACAGTCACACATGGTAGTCTTATGCTAACTGGGAGGTCAGTCTAACAGGGTCATCCATATCCTACACCAGGAAGGGGTTTCTATATACTGGGGGTGGGGGAAATGATTCCCCAAGTTGCCCAACAGTTCAAATACATCCTCAAGCCCTGTATAAAGCCCTGCATGGCAGAGGGACCAGATTTATCAAAGGATCATCTGCACCCAAATAGTCTTGGCTGCAACTTGCAATCCAGCTCCCAGGGACTGTTTCAGGATCTACCAATAAACATAACTGAACAGGTAAATGGACACAACAGGGCTTTTTCCGTAGCAGCTTCACAACAATGGAATGCAATTATTGTTCATATGAGGCTGGCCCTGCCTTTCACATATATAATTCTCTTTCAAAAGTGTTTAATCCATTTTTTTCTTCAAAAGCCCCCCCTTTTTTTTGAGCCTATGAATGGGAGCAGGTAGCTCACACAAGGCATTGTCCATAGCAACTATTACAGCTTAGATTTAAAAAATTAACCAGAAGACCTCCCATAGCAAGGGTTCAAAATGATACATAACATGGCAAAAGCATAAATGAGATAAGCTGTAGAGACATTCTGTTAAATTTGCCCATTCTGTAGATTTTCCGAAGCTTAAGGGAAAAAATGATTCTTTTTTTTTTAAGCACACAAGTTCTGAAGAAACAGAAATAAATTTAACTTGTTCCAAAGCCAGCTCAACCGGTGACCCTTTCAAAGAGGGTCTATTCAGGGAGGGACTGAAAGACCCCCTGGTAGACAAAAAGATGCTCCCACATAAAAGGATTGAAAGAAGGAGTCAGAAGGGGCTCTTGTTCCTCTTCTCATCCCTACAAGGATTCTTCAACAACACAGATTCAAAGGGCTATAAGCCCTCCTGGGAATGAGGCAGGGTTTCTCAAACAGAAACAAGTGTAGCCAGAACTCTTCCTTCAAGCAGCCTTTTCTTCTTTGGTGATCCCTCGTAGCCAAGTAAGATTGTCTTCCATGAACACAGTTTTAGGAGTGAGTCCGTAAGTGACTGTGGAGGCCAGTTCTGGATCCACACGTCCTTCCACAGTGGGGACATAGGTTTCGAGGCAGGAGTTTTGCTCATGTTAAGAGTTAGCCAAATGTGCTTTCCTCTTAGCACGTTTCTCCTTTCATCCTGAGTTTGAGCGTCTTCAAAGCCCGTGACAACTTTGGTAAAGATTGGAGCGCTCGCAGGCAAGTGTTTCCCAGTTGTCGGTGTTTATACTACATTTTTAAAGATTTGCCTTGAGAGAGTCTTTAAACCTCTTGTTGACCACCAGCATTACACTTTCCATTTTTAAATTCGAAATAGAGTAGTTGCTTTGGAAGACGATGATCAGACATCCGCACAACATGACCAGTTCTTCCAACAGCCTCAAGGTAGTAACTACAAGGGAGGCAACAGACAGACAACAGCAACAGGCCAGAACCACAGTGCGGATCTGGCTGCTACCTTATTCTCTTTATGGTTCCAAATGTTGGGGAAATGGAGCGCTATCTGAGGTCCTAAGATCGTCAATTTGTACCTGAACCAAATGGATTCCTTGAAGACCATCCCAGAGTGTCTCAGGCCTGTACCTCTGCCTCCCTGGATCTGACCTAGGCGTCCCTCCACATCCTAGTTCACCAAGCCCATCACATATTTCTGCCTTTTGCATACCAGGGCAGGCCTTTCCAGTACAAATACCTCTCCTGTGGATTGGCTCTAGACCCCAGGATGTTCTCAAATGTGCTGGTAGCTGTGGTGGCCCATCTAAGGACGAAGGCCATTCATCTATTCCCGCTTACCTGGACAATATCTTGATCCACTCAGACTCTCTCCAGTAGGCCAAGAGCAACGTAGCAGATACCCTAGACTGTCTGCAGAGTCGCATTTTCATGGTGAGCATGGAAACAAGCTGGCTGGCCCTAGCACAGATCATAGTGCACCTGGGAGTAGTGATAGACACCAAGCAAGGCATGGTGAGTATTAACTCGGAGAGCATAGAAAGATTTGGAGGGCAGTCTGGAGGCGGGCAAAATTTCTCCCCACCTTCAGAGGGGTGGGGAGAAGACCCAGGTAACGCCTGAGCAGTCAGCTTGACATCAATACCCAGAAAAGTCCTAGAACGCATAATTCAGCAGTCTGTCAGTGAGCACTTAGAATAGGATGCTGTGTTTTCCAGTCTGCTTTGCCATCTCGGTGTAGTCTATCAACTTGGCTTGCAATTCTTCTCTGGTAGGGACTTTATCATATTTCTAACTCTGGGCCACTAACATCCACGGGGCTGTTGTTCCATACATAAAAAGTCTTTCCTGCTCCTTCAGAATATTGAAACCAACTTTGTAAAAGAATGGGGAAAATTTACCAGTTATCATTGTAAGCAGACGGAAACGAGCAGGATTTTGACATACTTGTAGTGTAAAAAATATTATGGATAATATGGTTTGATATAACTGGAGCACAGACTAATATGCAGCTGTAGATGTTTTAAAACAAGACAGGATGGAGGGGAGTCACGAGATTCAGAGAATCTCCACATATAGTGTTACTTTATTGATGTGTGTTTATCTGTATTTTTTTATTTGTAAAATTAATAAAATGTCTTTAAAAAAAAAAAAAGAATATTACTAACACTCAGCGTGGATTTCTCAAAAGAAAGCCATGCCAGATGAATCTCGTTTCTTTCTTTTTTATAGAGTTACAAGCTTGGTAGATCAGGGGAATGCTGTGGACATAGCGTGTCTTGATTTCAGTAAGGCTATTGACAAAGTACTAACATGAGTTTGGCCAAACTGCGAGAGGCAGTGAAGGATAGGCGTGCCTGGCGTGCTCTGGTCCATGGGGTCACGAAGAGTCGGACACGACTGAACGACTGAACAACAACAACAATTGACAAAGTGCCCCATTATATTCTTGCGAGGAAGTTGGTAAAATGTGGGTTGGACAAGGTAACTGTTAGGTGGATTTGTAGCTAATTGACTGACCAAACCCAAAGAGTGCTCATCAATGGTTCCTCATCATCCTGCAAAAAAATGATAAGTAGGGTGCCACAGGGTTCTGTCCTTGGCCCTTTTCGCTGTTCAACGTCTTCATAAATGACTTGGATGAAATAATGGAGGGAATGCTAATCAGATTTCCAATGACACCAAAGTGGGAGCGGTAAATGACCTTAACTGATTGGAGAACTGGGCCCAAACTAACAAAATGAATTTTAATAGGGACTAATGTATGGTTCTACATTTAGGCAGAAATAGCCAGCTTCATAAATGAGACAGGGGACACCTCACTGTCCAGGAGTACAAGGGGAAAGGATTTAGGAGTCTTACTCAAGCACAAGCTTAACATGTGTCAACAGTGTGATGCAGGAGCAAAACAATCTAATGCTATTCTAGGCTGCATCAACAGAAGTCTACTGTTCTGATCAAGGTAAGTGATAGTACGCTCTAGTGTGCCTTGCTCAGACCACACCTGGAGTACTGTGTCCAGTTCTGGGCACCACAATTTAAGGAGGATGTCGACAAGCTCAAATACCTTGGAGAGTAGGACGCAAAGCAATGGGTTCAAATTACAAGGAAGGAGATTCTGACGAAGCATTAGTAAGCACTTTCTGACAGTAAGAAATGTTTGACAGTGGAACAGACTACTTTAGAAGGCGGTAGACTCTTCACTAGAGGTTTTTATACAAAGATTGTATGGCCACCTGCCAGGGATTTAGTTGAGATTCCTACATTGCAGGGGGTTGGACTATATGAGCTTTGGGGGACCGTCCAACTCTACAACTCTTATGATCAGGGAGTTACTGCAAACCTGTTTTTCTCTGGCTCTGTCCCTTGTGTCACCCAGATCGTCCAGGAGTTTTCAGAGGAAATCTTAACCTCAATAATTATATCAAAATAATGGTGATTTGTTTACGTGCTCCAGGGATTCCCCCCAAAATGGCCTTTGAGACCAATAGCATAAACATCAAAATCACAGGCAGGGATGAGGTTACTTCTTGTAACAAGCCTGAAAGAAGTGGGAGGCTACTTATGGTTATCCTTGCATTCGAAGCAGCTGCTGGACTGAAATCACTGCAGTCAGGAGGCAACTTTTCCAGGCAGAGCCAAGATGATCTTGCTGCTGCTCCTGCTGCTGCTCCTGCCCAGTGGAGCAAATGGGATGCTGAAAGCCAAATGTCCAGTGGAGGTGTTCAGGCAAAAGGATGCACTGAATTATTACAGGCCTGGAGACCACCTCATTAGTGGCATCATCGCTCCGAGAATTGCTAAATTTGAACCATACGTCCTTTCCTGGCCACCCACGACTGAGATTGGGAGGTAAGTGACCTGCCCATCTCCTTCCTTTGTCCCTCTGTTGGGAGGGAGATTTAGAACTTAAGAAGAGCCTGCTGGATCAGGCCAATGGTCCCTCCAGTCCAGCATCTTCATCTCACAGTGGCCATGCTGGCAGGATCAGGGCACAAGAGCACACTCCCCTACTGTGGTTTCCAGCAACAATAGTGAGAAAGCCAAAAGTCAGAGGAGAGCAGAGAGTTTTGGGGCTGCAGTGCGACCTAGGAGCAAGCAGAGAGAGAAAGAGAGCCATGTTGGATCTCTGCTTGAATCCGAGGCTGTGGCTTTGGGGTGTTAATGCTGTGAAGCCCTCCATCGTAGACTCAGGTTCTATATTTGTGTAAATAAACCCTATATCACAAAGACACCACAGTCTCTGCAGTACTTCATTCCCAAAAGGAAATACGAACCCTGGGTAACCCCTGGAATCTCACATAGCTGGAAGATTGGGGCGGCGTGCAACACTGGTATCAGAAGTGGAATCTGTGTTTCCTAGAGTGTAGTGGTTAAGAGTGGTAAACTTGTAATCTGGTGAACCGGGTTCGCATCTCCGCTCCTCCATATGCAGCTGCTGGGTGACCTTGGGCTAGTCACACTTCTCTGAAGTCTCTCAGCCCCACTCACCTCACAGAGTGTTTGTTGTGGGGGAGGAAGGGAAAAGGAGATTGTTAGCCGCTTTGAGACTCCTTCGGGTAGTGATAAAGCGGGATATCAAATCCAAACTCTTCTCTTCTTCTTCGAAATGGAGGGAGAAATAGCAACACTTCTTGCGCAGCTTGAGCTTCAATCAAGGCTCCTTGGAATCAGCAAGTGTTCAAATTGATTCAAGGCTTTTAATTTTTGGAATAAAAAAGTCAAGTGTAAGGAGGACAGGGCAAGGGCTCTGTGGGAGACAGTAAATGGGTGGGGTCCCTCCCTCAACTCACCCATCCTCAACTCACAGATAGCGAGGACAAAAGTCAGAGGGAAGCTGAGTTTTGAGAAAAAGAGACCACAGTCACTGCTGTGTGGTAGGACTCGAACCAATGGCTTCAAGTTACAATAAAGAAGATTCTGAGTAAAGATATGGAAAAACATTCTGACAGTAAGAGCTGTTCAGCATTGGAACAAACTGCCATGAGAGTGTTGTGATATACCCCGCCTGGGGCAGGTTGTTAGATTGTTAGGATGATGTGCACAACATCCGTTGTGCACATTCCCGGCTACAGAGACTCCGGAGTGCAAGTAATATGTGATTGTTCCCAGATCGAAAGAACAACACACACAGCCGTTATTTAGGCAAATCTATATATTCCAAAGGCTCATATATTACAACAGTACAGTAAAAGTAAACATTCCAAGCAGGAAATAACAAAGCAACTTTCTCACGGGTCTGTGTGATAGGCAAAAGTAAAACCATTCTCACTGCAGCTGCGTGCCGCTCGACTTGGACAGAATTCACAACAGAGAGGTGGTGGGTGTCGCGAACCTCCCTCAACGCACTCTGTGTCACCCTGTTATAAATGTTTGTCAGTAATGCAGGTGCACTGGTTTATCTTTAAACCCCTCGCACCCTGCCCTCCGAGGTTCGACTAAACTGACCTCCTTAATGATTCTGGAGATCCCAGTGACAAGAGTGTTCACGTCCAGTTATACCCCCCTGCTCCAGGCTATCCTGATGCAAACCTTTTGGCCTACAGCCCTGGGTTCTAATCACCAAGAAACCCCTCTTTGCTGTCTCAGCTGGCTAGCCTCTGCTAGCTACACTGTGGCACTTACGGTTTACACCCCCTTAGCCCCTCCTTAATGAATTTCTAGGACACAGACTGTTTCTAGTTTTGCCCTCTCTCTGAGATCATTAAACTGAGCCTTGGCATAACACGCTGGACCTCATGGACGACGATACTACGATGGTTTGAACAAGAACTAGTTTTTATTGTTTAACAAGCATAACGGTTTCAGGTTTTGTCACATGCAGTTCATAGTTTCTTTACAGTTTCCGATGACTCCTATGCCTACCCATATACCTCCCTCAGTCTATCTATCTCTCTCCTCCCTTCTCTATCTCTCTCTCTCATCTCCCACTCCAACCAACCGCCAACTCCCCCTGACCAACTGCCGTTTCCCCCTTTTAAACCCCCAGGAGGTTCCGCCTCTCTGGAGTGAACTGTCAATTAACAGGTTCTATGTTTAACCTTGTAAACGCTGGGGAATTCTACAAGGCCAAAAAGGGCTGGTTCGCCACAGTGGGCTCTCCTTCCTTGGAGGTTTTAAAGCAGAGGTTGGATGGCCATCCGTCATAGATGCTTTAGCTGAGATTCCTACATTGCAGGGGGTTGCACTTAGATGACCCTTGGGTTCCTGCCAATTCTACGGTTCTATTATTCTAATACCATTGGCTGGGAATCACAGGTGGGGACAGCGGGGTTGCGTGCTTGTGAGCTTCCCTTTGGGACTGTAAGAACAGGAAGCTGAACTTGATGGGCCACTGACCTGCACTGCTGGTGCAGAATTTGCCTTGCGCTCTTAGAAATAAGGGGAAGGAGAATGGCTGCCTCAGACAACTCTTTGCTTGCAGCTGGAAATTGTGGCAGATCCTGTCGTTTTTGTTTGCCACCCAGGAGATCAACCAGGACCCCGGGCTCTTACCCAACGTCAGCCTGGGCTACAACATCTACGAGACCTATTTCAACAAGATTACGACCACCGATGCCATGCTTGACCTGCTGGCTGGTGGAGATAGCCATATTCCGAACTACTATTGCAGAAGGGGGAATAACCTGCTGGCTGTTGTTGAAGCGGCTTATTCTGAAATCTCCAAACTGATTTCAACCATGTTGAGCATCTACAAAATCCCACAGGTAGATTTGAGATGGGAGGCCAGCTGAGTAAGATTATTATCTGTGGTTGCTTCTGGCAAGTAAAAAAAAAAGACCTCTTCCTTTTCCTCCTTTTGTTAATAATAATAATAATAATAATAATAATAATAATAATAATAATTTATTATTTGTACCCCGCCCATCTGGCTGGGTCTCCCCAGCCACGCTGGGCGGCTTCCAGCAAACATTAAAATACATTAACACATCACAGATGAAAAACTTCCCTGAACAGGGCTGCCTTCAGGTGTTTTCTAAATATCATGTAATTGTTGATCCTTTTAACATCTGATGGGAGGGCGTTCCACAGGGCTTCTCGCAGTGAGGGAACCGCCAGAAGGCCCTCGGCGCTGGATCTCAGTGTCCAGGCTGAACGGTGGGGGTGGAGACGCTCCTTCAGGTATACAGGACCGAGGCCGTTTAGGGCTTTAAAGGTCAGCACCAACACTTTGAATTGTGCTCGGAAACGTACTGTTATGATAAATTCTGTATAACCTGGTTGGCCACATGTACCAGCACTGTGGTATGCTATCTAGAAACCATTTTCTAATTGAGATGGATCCAAATGGTAGTTTATTCCAAGTTTGTTCCCAGAGTTCTTCCTCTAATTCTTCTCCAAAACTGATTAGTGTAGAAGTCTCTGTGTTCATATAATCCCACTGCTACCCACCTAGCAAATGAGTATGATTTAGGTGCTGTGCGAAAGGAAGAATGAGAGAATGTGGATCCAAGCTAAGATGGAGATGAGAGTTGAACCAGTGATCCCCATGTTTTCCTGAAAATAAAACACAAATCCTTTTCTTACTAGGTCAGTGTTGGCTTCGCCACTCATGTCCTTAGGGACAAAACCCAGTTCCCTTTCGTCTACAGAATGGCCCCAAATGAGGAAACTCAGTACTGGGGAATTGTCAAGTTGCTCCTGCATTTCAGATGGACGTGGGTTGGCCTCTTCGCTCCAGACAACGACAACGGAGAGACTTTCGTGAATGCCGTCAGGCCACTGATGACCAGCAGTGGGATTTGCGTGGCCTTCTCAGAAAGAGTCCTGCACGTGACCCTATCCAAAATGTTGTCACAGAGTGAACCGCCTGCCGTGTGGAGACAAGCCAACGTATTGGTTTACTATGGGGATGCCGAGCACCAATTTGGTCCCATCCTGATGATACAGCACATTCTTGGAAAGGTGTACACAGGGGCGAAAATCTGGATCACAACAGATATCCAGGGCATCAGTTCAATCTTGTTTTCTGATACCCAGAACTTCCTGCTCATCCATGGTGCTTTGTCCTTTGTAATGAAGACCAAACAAAGGAGGACGCAGAAGTACTATCAACCAGACTTATTTGCTTCTCTGCGGTTTTGGCAGAAAGCATTCAACTGTTCGTGTTCAACAGATGAGTTGCCTGTGAGAGGTTGGACAAGATGCACGGAGAAGGAGGAACTGGAGACTCTGCTCAAAAAGGAGCCCGAGGAAACCATGTCTCGTGAGAGCTACAGCATTTATTACAGCGTCCAAGCCTTGGCTCAGGCCTTAAACACTGCATATTCATCCAGATCCAAGCGGTTGGTGGTTGGTGGAGGAGACAAGTGGAGCCTTCAAAGGCTACAACCGTGGCAGGTATTTCCACTCTCCTTTTGCCACAAATTGCGTTCCACTGTCCAGTCCTGGAGTCCTGATCCAGAATTATAGTTGTGCTTACTCTCCTCTCCTTCCTCTTTGATAAAGATATGTATTCCTATTGCCATGAGTTTGTAGGTGCTAGGTAAAGGCATCCCTGACTGTTAGGTCCAGTCGCGGACAACTCTGGGGTTGCGGCGCTCATCTCGCTCTATAGGCCGAGGGAGCTGGCATTTGTCCGCAGACAACTTCCGGGTCATGTGGCCAGCATGACTAAGCCGCTTCTGGTGAACTAGAGCAGTGCATGGAAACGCTGTTTACCTTCCCGCCGGAGCAGTACCTAGGTATTTATCTACTTGGACTTTGACGTGCTTTCGAACTGCTAGATGGGCAGGAGCTGGGACCGAACAACGGTCCCCGTCGCGGGGATTTGACCCGCTGACCTTCTGATCGGCAAGCCCTAGGCTCAGTGGTTTAGACCATAGCGCCACCCACCTAAATTCCTGGGTTTAGTAGGTGTTGTAATTTAATTAAAGCTCAGAGTCAAAACAAAATAAAAAATTTAAAAAAAATTCCTTCCAGTAGTACCTTAGAGACCAACTAAGTTTTTTCTTGGTATGAGCTTTCGTGTGCATGCACACTTCTTCAGATACGAAGCTCGGAGTGTTAACATCATGCTTAGACCTGTGTGTACTTCAGCTCTGTATTAGACGCTTCTAATCCTCTGTGTCAAAAGCCAATTAAGATGAGCTGGTGCTTCCTGTGATGTGTCAAAAGCTGATTAATCCCAGCCTCCTGCTTGAGGTGATTCTGGAGGTAACGAACCATTAAGACAACCATGGATCAAAGGAACTTGCCAGAGACAGCAAATTTTCCATAGAATCAGAGTTGGAAGGGACTCTGAGGAACATCTAGTCCAACCCCCCTGCAAAGCAGTTGTCCCATATAGGGACTGAACCTGCAACCTTGGCGTTATTAGCACCACACTCTAACCAACTGAACTATCCAGGCTGAGCTTAATGGTTGGGCTGCTCCTCAATAGATTAAATGATGTTGTGAGAAAATTTCCCACCCAGAAGTGAGGTTTTGAGATATAAAAACAGTGTTTTTATATCTCAAGGTGCAGAAAAGAAAAGTAAACAGTCACCTGATCATTCCAAGCCGGAATTAAGATTGATGGAAGAAATATCAACCTCAGATATGCAGATGACACAACTTTGATGGCAGAAAGTGAGGAGGAATTAAAGAACCTCTTAATGAGGGTGAAAGAGGAGAGCGCAAAATATGGCCTGAAGCTCAACATGAAAAAAACTAAGATCATGGCCGCTGGTCCAATCACCTCCTGGAAAATAGAAGGGGAAGAAATGGAGGCAGTGAGAGATTTTACTTTCTTGGGCACCATGATCACTGCAGATGGTGACAGCAGTCACGAAATTAAAAGATGCCTGCTTCTTGGGAGAAAAGCAATGCCAAACCTAGACAGCATTTTAAAAAGCAAAGACATCACCTTGCCGACAAAGGTCCGTATAGTTAAAGCTATGGTTTTCCCAGTAGTAATGTACGGAAGTGAGAGCTGGACCATAAAGAAGGCTGATCGCCGAAGAATTGATGCTTTTGAATTCTGGTGCTGGAGGAGACTCTTGAGAGTCCCATGGACTGCAAGAAGATCAAACTTCTCCATTCTGAAGGAAATCAGCCCTGAGTGCTCACTGGAAGGACAGATCCTGAAGCTGAGGCTCCAAGACTTTGGCCACCTCATGAGAAGAAGACTCCCTGGAAAAGACCCTGATGTTGGGAAAGATGGAGGGCACAAGGAGAAGGGGACGACAGAGGACGAGATGGTTGGACAGTGTTCTTGAAGCGACCAACATGAGTAATTTCCCCAAACACACACAACACACAGGCACTGTTAGGAAGTTTGCACACAATTTCACCGTTGTCATATGGAGTTGTCGTGCTTTCTGAATGCTGGCGCTTTCTCTGCCGTTCCAGTTCCACACTTTCTTAAAAAAAGACCACCTTTCAAATTCTTCCATGGAAGGGTTTTATTTTGACGAGAACGGGGAGATACTGGCCAACTTCGACCTCGTGAACTGGGTCCTGTTCCCCAATCAAACTCGCGCCAGAGTGAAAATTGGGAGCGTCGAGGGGCAGGCATCCTCCAATGTCAAGTTTACCATCAACCCAGAAGCCATCACGTGGCCATTGCAGTTTAACAAGGTATTTAAAAGGGGGGGGGGTTCAGTTTTATACATTTCAATAATTTTACAATCGTCTTAACATTTTGAAACTCGACTTCCTTTTCCCTCTTTCTGCTGTTCCTTAAATCTATTTTTTTTATATTTTCTGCGTATTTCAAATTAACTTAATTTGCTAATTTATTCATTTACTGTAAATATAAACTTGTATAAAACTGCAGGTTATTACAATTATCGCGCCTATGTTCTTATCTGTTTACTGTTGATTAAAGAGTTATTAAATAAGCCATTAAGAGTGCAATTACCTTCAAATGGCTCAGGGGTCTGATAACTCCATACTCTCCAACATTTCTCCGATGAAAATAGGGACATCCTAAGGCCCTGTAGAGGCCTCAGCCCCATAGAGTTGGCACACCTAGTATTATGTATATTTAGGAGGGATATACTCCTTCATAGGGACGTGGGTGGCGTTGTGGTCTAAACCACAGAGCCCACGGCTTGCCGATCAGAAGGTTGGCGGTTCGAATCCCCGCGACAGGGTGAGCTCCCGTTGCTCGGTCCCTGCTCCTGCCAACCTAGCAGTTCAAAAGCACGTCAAATGCAAGTAGATGAATAGTAACCGCTCCGGCGGGAAGGTAAACGGCGTTTCCGTGCGCTGCTCTGGTTCGCCAGAAGCAGCTTAGTCCTGCTGGCCAAATGACCTGGAAGCTGTACGCCAGCTCCCTCGGCCAGTAAAGCGAGATGAGCGCCGCAACCTCAGAGTCATCCTCGACTGGACCTAACTGTCAGGGTTCCCTTTACCTTTATACTCCTTCATGGAGTGCCTGGCATGCTTTGGTCCATGGGGTCACAAAGAGTCGGAAACGACTCAAGAACAGGAGGGATATAAATGTTGAAACAAATGAACACATCAAAGAGGTTCTGCTGCCATGCGGTTTTGGATCAAAAGTTACTTCCTGAAAAAAAGAGCCTGGGATCAGTGGGACTAGGGATCCCCTCTGGTCTTTTCTAAACTACATAAACAAATCCTATGGACACAAATAGTCTTCAGGCTTTCCGCTTAATGCTCCTCCTCTCTCTCTCTCTCTCTCTAGACTGTGCCCCTTTCCAGGTGCACTGAAAGCTGCCACCCTGGATTTGCCAAGGAGATCCAGGAAGGGCAGCCGGTTTGCTGTCACACTTGTGCTCAATGTACAGAAGGGACCATCTCTACTCAGGATGGTGAGTGACACTTAAGAAGAGTCTTTGTGGTGTAGTGGTTAGAATGTTGGATTCGAACCTGGGACACAAGGGCTCAGGTCCCCACTAAAAACAAGGCTCACTGGGTGACCGTGGACCATTCACTGTCTCTCTTCCTAACCTACCTCACAGGGTTGTTGTGGGACTATTGTGAATGATACTAACACCATTCTCCTTCTCAGATGCAAACCATTGCACCACATGCCCAGAAGATCAGCATCCAAACGAGGCCAGAGACAGATGTGTCCCCAAGATTATTACCTTCCTCACTTATGAAGAACCCTTGGGGATCCTCCTGGCTTCCTTTGCCCTCTTCTTGTCTTTAACCACATGCTTTGTGTTAGGACTTTTCATCAAATTCCTGAAAACTCCAATAGTCAAAGCCAACAACCGGGATCTCTCCTACATCCTCCTACTCTCTCTCCTGTTCTCCTTTTTGTGCTCCTTCCTGTTCATTGGCCGGCCAAGGAAAGTGACTTGCCTTCTCCAACGAACATCATTCAGCATCATCTTCTCAGTTGCCGTCTCTTCCGTCTTGGCAAAAACCATCACTGTGGTGCTGGCCTTCCTGGCCACAAAGCCAGGGAACAGGGTGAGCAGATGGCTAGGGAGGAGTCTGGCCAACTCTATTGTCCTTTCCTGCTCCAGTGTCCAAGTTCTCCTCTGCACCGCCTGGTTGTTGATCTCTCCACCATTCCCAGACTTTAACATGCATGTTGATCCTGGAGAAATCATCCTGCAATGCAATGAAGGCTCTGTGGCCATGTTTTATGGTGCCCTCGGCTACATGGGCTTCCTGGCTGCCATTTGCTTCACAGTGGCTTTCCTGGCCAAGAAGCTGCCTGGGGCCTTCAATGAAGCCAAGCTGATCACCTTCAGCATGCTGGTCTTCTGCAGTGTTTGGGTGTCCTTTGTACCCACCTACCTGAGCACCAAGGGAAAATATATGGTAGCTGTGCAGGTCTTCTCCATCTTGGCCTCCAGTGCTGGACTTCTGGGCTGCATCTTCATCCCCAAATGCTACATTATTTTACTGAGGCCTGAGCTGAATACGAAGGAACACCTCTCTACAAAAACTAAAGATGGCACTGTGGGAAATGCAGTCTCATATAACTAGCATGAGTAGCTCTAGTTCAGGGGTCCCCAAACTAAGGCCCGGGGGCCAGATGCGGCCCAATCGCCTTCTCAATCTGGCCCACAGACGGTCCGGGAATCAACATGTTTTTACATGAGTAGAATGTGTCCTTTTATTTAAAATGCATCTCTGGGTTATTTGTGGGGCCTGCCTGGTGTTTTGACATGAGTAGAATGTGTGCTTTTATTTAAAATGCATCTCTGGGTTATTTGTGGGGCATAGGAATTCGTTCATATTTTTTTTCAAAATATAGTCCGGCCCCCCACAAGGTCTGAGGGACAGTGGACTGGCCCCCTGCTGAAAGTTTGCTGACCCCTGCTCTAGTTAATGCATGAAGGGGTTAAAACCATAGAGTAAGTTGTTGTTGCTAGACTTGACCAGGTCAACCTCTTTACTTCTGGTGACAGGCACTGTTCGTCCTCTTTCACCATGTGAACTTACAACCAAGAAGCATGTATGAGCTTGTCCCTCCAAGCTCATTCTGTGTTTCTGGCCCAGGACTGTCAATTCTGGTAAGCAGTGACTCCCCAAGGGTCCTGCCTCCCCCCCCCCCAACCCCTCTGCTTCCTGGAGAACCAGACTTGCTATCTGACTGCTAGCAAAACCCGGTTCTCATTCCCCTCCTGCCTCACTACCAGATGTAAATGTGGTCCTCAGTTTGCCCCAGAGCAGCAAGAAGGTTATGACTAGATATGACTGGAGGCTGTGTGGGATATGTCAGTCAAATCCAACATTCTAAGAGAGGACTAACTGCCTCTATGTGTCAGTCAGTTTGGTCCGTTGGTCGGTTAGGCTGCTGCTGATCGAAGTGTTAAGAAGTAAATGCTCTGATGGAGTCTTTTTAGGACTCACTAATATCTAATATATAGTTTATATCTTTTGTAACCTAAGTATGTACTCAATGAATCTGACAGTAAACTAGTTTATTTTGTTCTCATTCAGATTCATGTGTATTTTACTTTTAAGAGGGACAAAAGGGATTAACAACCAAGAAGGCAGGAAGGTAGAAGATGTAATTATTAAAAAGGACTCAAACGAGTCAGCAATCCGCTTGCTGCTGTGTAAATTCAAATAAGGAAACGTTAACCCTGCTATATTATATATAAACGTTCCTACATTGGGTTATGGTTGGCCCAGAATTGCGTAATATTTTTTTAGTTCCTGGTTGTCTAGTGGGGCTTAAGTAACCCCTCCCTTCCCTCAGAGGTTACAGTAACCTAAGGCAGTGGAGATTATAATTTTAAAGAGTGGCTAGTGGAGATTTTGTAAGTGATCTAGGACGAGGCTTACCTGTTCTAAATGAACATAATTTTGTGCACTGGAAGCAACGCTTAATAGCACTTCTAGATGCGAAAGGCGTCCTTGATGCTATAAAAGAACCCCGACCCACAAGCATGAATGAGGGTGATAAGAGTTTGGGAAGAAAAGAACAGTAAAGCTAGATTTATCATTTTGAATGGACTTCGCGATGAGCACCTCTCAATGATAAATTCTGAAGAAACTGCTTGCTGCTGTGTAAATTTAAACAAGGAAACGTTTAACCCTGCTATATTATATATAAACGTTCCTACAGGCTGAAGCCTATTTCGATCATTTATTTAAAATGCAGGAGCTGAAGACAGTGAACTCATTTTAATTTATTGAAGATGAAGGGATAATCCGCAGAGAATTTGAAAGGAGAATCAAAATCACTTTATACATAAATAACATTGGGATTTATTGATTGTCTGGGGAAATAAATTGTGAAACTATATGAAAATATCTGGCAAGGACCCAATTACATACAAAGATTAAAAGTAAGTACAATACTTTCCCATTGATAAGTCCTTGATTAGCTCCCCCAAACTCCACAAAACCTTTAGTTAACGCTTCCTACATTTCCATCTTTCCTAACTATCATTCCAGGGAACAGGTTTCGGTGGGCTTAGATGCAGGTTAGCAGACATCAGAATAGTGTTCAGGATGCAAGACACTGAATTGCCTGCATAGTAAACATTCATTTTTCATTTCACCCCCTCCCTGTTGACTTCCCTCAGCTTCCATTTCTGGTTTATTACATCAAATGATACATTCTGCTGTTTGTATAGAATACTACATTATCACATTGTTATATTTCTTGTTTTGTGTAAATAAAGTTGTAAATGTTTATTTAAATCCTGCCAACAAGTCAATGTTGTTGTTGTTTTTACTTCTGCAAATATATTGTAAAGGGTTCCCATTCTTTTTCAAAGTTCCTATTGTCTGCCATATAAGAGAAGATGCCTTACTTCCTGAGAATTACAGGTGTCTAAAATCTTGGCCCAACTTTTCAGCTGCCCCTTATTTATCTAATATTACTTATGAATCTTATAGATGGGCTTTTTCCAGAGCCCGATTTGAGGCACTGCCTACAGCTGTACTACACGGCAAATTCCTGCGGGTACCAATCCACGAGCGCCTATGCCCATGCATGACCAATAAGGTGGAATCTGTTACTCACATTCTTCTATTCTGTGAATTTTATAGTGAAGAACGGTCTCGTCTTATATTACCCCTTTTATTAAAATTTAAACCCTTGCAATATTATCTGGAATTTATTCCTGAAATACTACACAAATTCCTTTTGGAAGACTCTTTGAGCTCAGTATCCTATGCCGTGGCCAAGTTTTGCACCTTAGCCATCAAAAAACGTAAATCGCTTCTACTGGAAAATACACTATAAATTTCTTTTGCGCCATTGGTTCCCCCCCCCCCAAATCCTTAGGATTTTGACGCCTTGTAGCGATATTCTGATCGCTGGTTTGGAATTATACTGTACTGTATTATATTGCTGGCTTTTGCTGTAATAAACTGAGTTGAGTTCCTATTGTCCTTTTCTTGCAGTTGGTCCGTTAACTTTGCTGACTCTGCGTAGTTCATCAGTTTTTCTTGCCATTGTTCTTTAGATGGTACTTCTCCAGTCTTCCAATTTTGTGCTATTAGAAATCTTGCTGCTGGCAACGTTGTTGAGCTTTCCGGGTTTTTGGGGGGTTTTTTGGCCAAAGGTTTTGGCAAAATTGCACCCAAAAAAGGGTGTTGTGGAGAGCCAGTGTGGTGTAGTGGTTAAGAGCGGCAGACTCGTAATCTGGGGAATCGGGTTCGCGTCTCCGCTCCTCCCCATGCAGCTGCTGGGTGACCTTGGGCTAGTCACACTTCTCTGAAGTCTCTCGGCCTCACTCACCTCACAGAGTGTTTGTTGTGGGGGAGGAAGGGAAAGCAGGTTGTTAGCCGCTTTGAGACTCCTTCGGGTAGTGATAAAGCGGGATATCAAATCCAAACTCCTCTTCTTCTTCTTCTTTTATGGAGGCTATATCCAGAATGGCCTCTCTCATGTGTGGGTTCTTCGATGTACAGCAAGGTTACTGTGAGACCGGAAGCGCTTTCCACACTCCTTGCATTTAAGTGGTTTCTCCCCCGTGTGTATTCTTTCATGCACAATACGAGTCCTGTTCTCACTGAAGCTCTTTCCACACTCCTTGCATTTAAATGGTTTCTCTCCTGTGTGTGTTCTTTGATGTGAGGCAAGGCTACTGCTATCACTGAAACTCTTTCCACATTCCATGCATTTGAATGGTTTCTCCCCTGTGTGTGTTCTCTGGTGTCTACTAAGGCTGCAGCTGTCACTGAAGCTCTTTCCGCACTCCGTGCATGTATATGGCTTCTCCCCTGTGTGTGTTCTTTGATGCAAAGAAAGCCTACTGCTAACACTGAAGCTCTTTCCACATTCCATGCATTTGAATGGTTTCTCCCTTGTGTGTGTTCTCTGATGTGTACTAAGGCTACTGCTCTGACTGAAACTCCTTCCACACTCCTCACATTTAAAGGGCTTCTCCCCTGTGTGGGTTCTTTCATGCAAAGTAAGGCTATAGCTCCTACTGAAGCTCTTTCCACACTTCAAGCATTTAAATGGCTTTGCCCCTGTGTGGTTTCCGCTACATGTTTTTGATGTTGATTTATATCTATTTCCCCCCGTGTTGTTTCCTTTGAGATCTTTTTGTAGGATCAGGAATTCACGGACATCAATACCCCAAGAACCTGCAGATTTCTTCTTCCCATTCTTTCCTTCATCCCTTTTTTGCCCTCTTAGCTTCCCAAACAATTCTTTTCCTGCTTCACGCACAGATGTTTCCAACGACACCACAGATGGCACTCTATAATTCCCAGTGTTCTGCTCATCATCTGGTGGAGGGGAGGAAGAAGAAAATCATGAACTCAATGTATATTAAGTCAAGTTCAGTGGCACTTTGGATGCCTAGTGAGCTATTTTAATTTAGGGTATACCTTACTACATTGAAGGGAAACGTTGAACATGGAAGCCATCCCTCCTCTTTTTAACAACAACAAAAAAAGTCTATTTAGTCCAGGATCCCCACAGTAGCCTACCCTACTAGCAGAACATAAAGGCAGCAGATGACGACTTCTTCTGCTCCCTTGATTCCAGAGCTTAGCACATAGTCATCATAACTAATAGCCATTAAGATCTTACATGATGTTGACCAATCTCTTTTAAAAACTCCTGAAGATGTCAACCAGAACTACAGTGGTATCTTGGTTCTCAACCGCCTTGGTACTCAAACAGCTTGGAACCCAAACACTGCAAACCCGGAAGTAAGTGTTCCGGTTTGCGAACTTTTTTCAGAAGCCGAACGTGCTCCGTTTTGAGTGCCACACTTCCGTTTTGAGTGTTACGCTGAGGTCTGTCTGTTTTTGCTATTTATTTTGCATTTTTGTTCAGGGTGGATAAAAATCAATGATTTTTTTAAAAAAATCAAAAAAATCGGATTTTTTTGATTTAAATCGGATTTTTTTGATTTAAATTGGATTTTTAAAATAAAATGCTTTTGGAGGAAAAATCTTTCTAAATATAGTCTATTTAAGTTACATTGTAGTCCAAAGGCTATTCATCAGGAAATAAGGATTTGTTTTAAGTTTATCAAGTGTTAAAATGTTTTAAAAAATCAGTTAAAACCACATCATGTTATTGTTTTAGTTAAATAAATTGTTTAAATGGTTATTAAGGAAATGATTATTTTTCTCCTTCCAATAAAGTACAGCAGAAAAGTTGTCCAAATATAAAGTTAACTTATTAAACCTCACCATAATTTCATAATTATCTGTCTATGTATTTCTAGTAGTATAACCAAATCAGTAATTTTTGATATAACTGTAAAAACTACTCTGAAAATGTATTATTCCAAAAATGAAACCTTCATATGGTTGTAAATATTAAGATTATACCAGCAAGAATGAGTCTTTCTGTAAAAAAAAATATTTAAATCAAGTCTTACTGACTAGTGATTTAAATCAAGCCTTACTGACTAGTGATTTAAATCGTGATTTAAATCAATTTGATTTAAATCAAATCCACCCTGTTTTTGTTTTTGTGACTGTGTGGAACCCAGTTCAGCTACTGATTGATTGATTGATTGAGTGTGTGTGTGATTGAGTGCAGTACATTGTTTAATGTTTATTGCTTTCATTTTATGGATCAATGGTCTCGTTAGATAGCACAAATCATGCTAAATTGCTGTTTTAGGGGTCGTTTTTAAAAGTCTGGAACGGATTAATCCATTTTGCATTACTTTCGATGGGAAAGCGCGCCTTGGTTTTGGAATGCTTTGGTTTTGGAACGGAATTCTGAAACGGATTAAGTTTGAGAACCAAGATACCACTGTACTTGCATTCAGATTTTACATGAATTTGTCCATTCTCTTTTATAAACCCTTGAAGATGTCAGCCAGGAGAACTTGCATCCTGATGGGTCAAATCCCACCCACCCCTTGCCCCAGATGATTTTACACAGGAATGGACAAACTCTTACTACTCCCAGACCAGAAGTAGCTCCACAACACAGCTAAGCATTTACCTGATGCACTCTCTGCTTCTTTGGGATTTTCTGAACAGTAATTCAGGGCTGATTCTTTGAAGGAAACAGACAAGCCTGGTTACATTTGACCACAAAATATTCAGCCGCTTCAGACTGAGTCATTTTTATGACCTCAAGGTTAACAAGTAGAGTCGTTCTGATTTTATAACTTCTGCACCAGAGAAAAAGGAGACAGCTGTGTGGTCCCTAGGACTTGTAAATATGAGCCCACTCACTGGATATGGAGCTTGGCTTGAACCATCTCCTGGGGGTTATACTGCAGAACTTAGCAAAACTAGCTGTTTTGATTTGGGCCTCATAATTTTATCACACCAAAAGTAAAAAACAGCCTGGGAGTGGCCTTTCCACCTCCAAATGTTATCTGGGACTGTATTTCCATTTAAAAATTCTGGGGGGGAACCATCATTCATGAAGATTAAGCCACTGTAACATATGTGTGTATCTGGAAATTCCCTGGCCAACACACGGCACTTTTAAGTGGATTTGATGCATCACATGTGCGCATGACTTAAATGTCATACATGTCAGAGAAATCCAAAGGTTTCGTTTAGGATTAAAGATACTGAACTCTGCCCCAGTAAAAATGGAAAGCAGGGTGACGTGGCACAAAAAAAGTGAAACTGACCACTTAGCTGCAGAAGGAACAAAAATTGTGCAAAGTGTTCTTACGCGTGTAACTGCAAACTGCCCAGGGCAGGAATATAACTACTGCGCAGTATATTTTAGAAAATATCGAAACATGTCAAAACTTGTTTTGTGCTTTTCCATCACAATTTGGGGAAACAAAAAATGAACACCCACTTCTGGAGATGTCATGGATTGAGCCAAGAATCTTCTGCTTGCAAAGCAGAGCTCTCTGATCCAGGACACATGGTCCAGACACCCATTTCTATCGTAACATCCAACAGCACAGGAGTAAATTCGCAAATACAGGCATCCCCCCAACTTCTCTGCGTTCAGATTTATGTGCTTGGCAAAAACAAAACAAAACAAAAACCAATAAAAAGGGGGTGGAATGGGGTGGGAATCTGGGACGCCCCCGGTTTTAATTTTGATTTTTCAACTTACATTTTATATCATCCTACCAAATTTTATATTATACAATCAAAAGGAAAAGAACTCGCCTCCCACATCAACTTCCTTCCCCTCTTTTCTGAGGTTAAATATGTTATATCTTTTTTCCTACCACATCTCTAAGTTAAACCTGTTTATTATTTACCCTTATAATTCTATATAGCTTAACTCACTGCATTTTTACTTCGATCCTGCTAACTGTAAATGTATACGATCAGTTTTCATATATTCAATAAAACATTTCCATTCCAAATCAAAGTCTCTTTTCTTGATTTCTTGAACCCAACGGTATACGCGATTTCACATATATACACGGTACCAGGGAATATAACCCCCATAGAAGTGGGGAGTCACCTGCACTAAATTCATACCTTTGACATTTATCAGACAAACAAATATGTCCTTACCAAGAAAGGTCACCATCTCATAATTTTCCTCCATGACTTCCCTGTGCAGAGCTCTTTGGTCTGGATCCAGCAGAGCCCATTCCTCCTCTGTGAAAAACACAGCCACCTCCTCAAAGGTCAAGAGAGCCTGGAAGGTCAACAGATCCTGGAAGAAGAAAAAAACAATTTCTTTAAAATGTGTGATTCTCCCAGTTTGTGCTGGTCCCGTGGGTTACCCGAGAGGCAAGGTCCAAGTCCGGTCCGTGGTCAGAGGTGCAACGTAAAGGCAGTCCGTAGTCACTGAAGCTGGGTGCAGGGCAGGGAGTCAGGCAAAGTCGGGAACAGGTAGGCAAGCAGGGAACCAGGGCGGGTCAGGAGCTCAGGCAGGAAAGCAGGACAGGTTTCAAGCAGGAACTGGTCACCAACAATGTTGCTCCTGCAACTTGGGCTGGGGCTGGCTGGCTTTTATCTGCCCTGAGGCAGAGGGCGGCCCCGATCCTCTGGTGACTTGCCTCTCCTGGCCTGGAGGCGAGCACTCCTCCTGTGGGAACTCAGTTCCCTTCGCCTCTCTGCCCTTCGCCTCTGCAGCTCAGGAGAGGCTGGAGCGTTACTGGACCCAGAGGCAACCTCAGCATGCTCTGATGGGGCTGGGAGTGGAGCACCTGCAGGCAATGGGTCCTCCATCCCATTAGGGGCCAGAGCAGACTCAGCAGATGCCTGCACCTGAGGATCCAGCACAGGTGAGGACCCTTCAGACTCAGGCCCTAGCCCCGGCTCTGCTGGTTCTGGAGGCAGGGAAACCTGTGCAGGCTGGGATCCCTCAGGTTCGGCATCTGAGTCTGAATCCCAGGCCATCACACAGTTTGACAGCGGAATAGCAGGGTAGTCATATGTGTGTCTTCATTTATTAGGTGATTTCAACATCTTGCAGGGCCAAATGCAAAACAGATAATCACTAAACAGAGAGGGAGGTATGCAGACTGATTCTCCGCCACTTACTTGAGGCAGATGCCTGGCAGCTGTTTCTGCTCCACCGAAGAGAAGAGACGACCCAGGTATTGCCTCTGAGGCCATTATGCCGGCTTTGGAACAAGGAAATGTGAACTCAGCCACTTCTGGGGTTCTCACAATGCACTTGGAAGCAGGTGTAGCTCTCAAGCTGGGTCACTGCAGAGGACAGAAAGGGCATGGGAAGAATTCATTCAGCTTGGGGTTCCAGGAGTTTAAATATCAAAACCTGCCTCAATCTTTGGGGGTAACTGCTTTAAATAAATAGATGACATGTGACTTCAGGGTGCTTGGCCTCCCTTAACATCGACGACCTAAATCTCTTTCATCCCCCTCCCCTGTTTCTTCTAGACTAGGCATGTCCAACTTCCAAGAGACTAGTTACAGGTCTTAAACAACTCCTTAAACAAATCTTAAACAACTCCTCACCCACAATAATACTACAACCAGACTTAACACGGACACTGGCACCAGAGCCTGCAATAAACCCAGATGCCAACTTTGCTGCCACATACACCCGGACAACACCATTACTGGCCCCAACAACATCAAACATACCATCTCAGGACTATTTAATTGCTCATCGTCTAACATTGTGTATGCCATCAAATGCCAACAGTGCCCTTCAGCTCTCTATATTGGACAAACAGGCCAAACCCTACGCCAAAGGATAAATGGACATAAATCTGACATCAGGAATCACAAGACAGAGAAAGCAGTAGGAGAACACTTCAATCTCCCAGAACACTCTATACAAGATCTCAAAGTAGCTGTCTTATTGCAAAGGAATTTCAGAAATAGACTGGAAAGAGAAGTTGCTGAATTGCAACTCATTACCAAGCTTAAAACCATGGAGAGACCTGGTCTGAACAAAGACATGGGATTCTTATCTCATTATACATGACAAAGCTATTTTTAACCACCTCACCCCTTGCTTTTTCCTGTAAGACTAATTGCAGTCGTTAACAGTCATCAACAGGTTTACCACAGCTATCAGCCTATCACCCATTCCCACCACCCTTCTGAGTAATACCCCTCCCACCCTCTCACTATATATAAGGGTCTGGTGACTTCTGTTTCAGTTACAGGTAGATAGCTGTGTTGGTCTGTCATAGTCAAAACAAAATAATTTTTTTCCCCTTCCAGTAGCACCTTTGTTGTTGTTCAGTCGTTCAGTCGTGTCCGACTCTTCGTGACCCCATGGACCAGAGCACGCCAGGCACGCCTATCCTTCACTGCCTCTCGCAGTTTGGCCAAACTCATGTTAGTAGCTTCGAGAACACTGTCCAACCATCTCATCCTCTGCCGTCCCCTTCTCCTTGTGCCCTCAATCTTTCCCAACATCAGGGTCTTTTCTAGGGAGTCTTCTCTTCTCATGAGGTGGCCAAAGTACTGGAGCCTTAACCTCAAGATCTGTCCTTCTAGTGAGCACTCAGGGCTGATTTCTTTAAGAATGGATAGGTTTGATCTTCTTGCAGTCCATGGGACTCTCAAGAGTCTCCTCCAGCACCATAATTCAAAAGCATCAATTCTTCGGCGATCAGCCTTCTTTATGGTCCAGCTCTCACTTCCGTAGCACCTTAGAGACCAACTAAGTTTGTTCTTGGTATGAGCTTTCGTGTGCATGCACACTTCTTCTTCAGTGTGCATGCACACGAAAGCTCATACCAAGAACAAACTTAGTTGGTCTCTAAGGTGCTACTGGATGGAATTTTTTTATTTTTTATTTTGTTTTGTCCCAAGAGACTGCAATTGACCAGAGTTGTTGAGCATTATTTTATTTTATTTTTTGCTTAGAGATTGCTAAGGGTCCAAGATCGACCAGGGATGGCCCGCGATCAAACAGTAGTTCTAGACCACGGGTGTCAAACTCCGGCCCTCCAGATGTTTTGGAACTACAATTCCCATCAGCCCTAGCTAACAGGACCAGTGGTCAGGGATGATGGGAATTGTAGTCTCAAAACATCTGGAGGGCCGGAGTTTGACACCCCTGTTCTAGACTGTCCTGCATTCTTGGGAAGGTCCTTCCTTCTTCTCAATTCTCCTTCCATCTCATCTCCACTTCCTGCTTCCACAAAGCCTTTCCTTCTCCTCCAGCTTGTCAACCATTTCAGGCTTGGTAAGTGAACCCTTTTCGTCAAGTCTAGGACATAACTTTAAAAAATATGGGAGGCAATCTATTGCCCAATTGCGCTGGTGGAATCCAGCACCGGCATAAGGGGGCTTCTCTCATCTTCTCCCCATGTTGTCCTCGTGCTCTCCCCAAATCCACTCTGGGGAATCTGGAAAACAGTGTACAAGAGGCAGGGGAGGAGAGACCGCACCTTCCCAGTGCTGGAAATTAACCAGGTGCCAGGCACATGTTGCACCTGGCTTTCAACCAAGGATGGTGCAAAGCGAAGATGCTTTGGTGCCAGGATGGCACTTGACGTCTCCACCATCTGGGAATCATTGAATCTGAACTGCTTTCACACACTAATACCCCATCTTGTAGAATGCTATCAGTTATATTTTATCTGCACAACTGGAATGAATTTCTAGAGCCAAATTGCTTTTTCTGTGCAGCCTGAGCAGCAGCAGCAGGAGCCATTAAGGAAAATGTTTTTGTTTTGTTTTTGCGTTGAGTGCCCTATCTGGGTGGATGGAGCAGCCAAGTAATTTCGTTGTCCCCAAAGGGGACAATGACAATAAAATATATTCTATTCTATTCTATTCTATTCTAAAACAGGTTGGAATATAGGCCAATATATATGTGGATCCAGCATCCTATTTTGGACCAGGAGGTGGGGGACTTTTCCCTCTCAATCCTGCCCATAGCTGTCAACCTTTCCCTTTTCTCACGAGGAATCCTATTCGGAATAAGGTAAAGGTAAAGGGACCCCTGACCATTAGGTCCAGTCGTGACCGACTCTGGGGTTGTGGCGCTCATCTCGCATTATTGGCCGAGGGAGCCGGCGTACAGCTTCCAGGTCATGTGGCCAGCATGACTAAGTCACTTCTGGCGAACCAGAGCAGCGCAGGGAAACGCCGTTTACCTTCCCAATGGAGCGGTACCTAGTTATCTACTTGCACTTTGACGTGCTTTCGAACTGCTAGGTGGGCAGGAGCTGGGACTGAGCAACGGGAGCTCACCCCGTCGCGAGGATTCAAACCACCGACCTTCTGATTAGCAAGCCCTAGGCCAGTGATGGCTAACCTTGACACTCCAGATGTTTTGGGACTACAACTCCCAACATCCCTGACCACTGATCCTGTTAGCTAGGGATGATGGGAGCTAGGGATGATGGGAGTTGTAGTTCCAAAACATCTGGAGTGTCAAGGTTAGCCATCACTGCCCTAGGCTCTGTAGTTTAACCCACAGCGCCACCTGGGTCCCCAGAATAAGGTAATTTCCCTTAAAAAAAGGAAAAAGTTGACAGCTAAGATCCTGCCCGCCCCCCGCCCAGAAAATCTCTCTCCCTATCCTTTGCACACCCACCCACCCACCCACCCTGTAGTCACCTCTTTGACCTCTGCCCGGTCCAGCCTCCTCCTCTCCTTGCCCATTGCCTATCTCTTCCGGGGGATATGGAGGGAATGCCAGCCTCCCTTACTTTGATGACAGCTTCCTGCCTCTCTAGGAACCACGGCTCGGTTCCTTTGCCCCGGAGGACTTGATTGGCAGGAGCTGAGCCCCCACTCTCTGCAAGCCTGAAGGTTTCTCCTCCTCCTCCTTTTGCAAGCTTTCCCTCCACTTGGTCCTCTGCTCCGAGGGAAGGGGCTGGGAGGGGGTGCGGGATTTGTGGGGCTGGGGTCTCCCGGATTCCCACCCTCTTCTGCAAGGAGGGGACCCCTCTCTCCCTCGCCCCCAAGCTTTTGCAGACGCGGGACTCCCCTGCGGAGAAAGGTTTGCAGCGCTTGGGACTTTCCAGTTCAGAGGAAAGGTGAGTTCAGAGGCGACGCGGTGGAAGTTTGCAGAATTACGCACGGGGAAAGTGGGTGCAAGGCGCAGCACAGTTTCCCTGCCCTGCTCTTCATAACACTAGAGAGCTCCGCGGGTCTTAATCTCAGGGTCCTGGGTTCGAGCCCCGCGTCGGGCAAAAGATTCCTGCGTTGCAGGGGGTTGGGCTAGATGACCAGTAGGGTCCCTTCCAGTTCCATGATTCGCGGGCCTCCAACGAAGCTGGATGTTGGGATAAAAAATAAAGGACTGTTTACCTGTGGAACTCGCTTCCTCGGGAGGTGAAAATGGCCAGGCCACCAGTCCTGGTGGGCTTTAAAACAGGATTGGAGAGATACATGGAGGAGAGGCCTGCCAATGGCTGCCAACCGCGATGATACTCATGCTTCCCGATTCCAGTTGCTGGAAACGACAGCAGGAGAGAGAGCATGTCCTGCTCAGAACAGGAAAAGCTGGAAATGCTGGACTGGTTAGGTATGGCCAAATTTGCACACGCACCCCAGCTTCCCAGATGCCTCAAAGAGTAGTTCAGAACGATGTTCCCACTTCCATGCGTCTCTAGCATTTGGGATTTGATCTTTAAAATACGATGGTGTGTGGGGAGCGGGGTTATTGGTTTGTTCTTGTATTTTGTGGTTTATGCTGTGTATTTTCACGCTGCGAGCTGCCCCGAGATCTGCGGATGAAGGGGTGTCACGCAAATTAAAATATAAATAACTAACTGCATCGTTCCCAAAAGTAGACCACTTAGTTCTTCTTCTCTCTATTTTCACTGGCCCAAAACTCCCCCGTAAAGGTCTTAACAATTTCCTCTTGATTGGAGCCAGGTCAATAGCTGGAGGCTGGAAAAGTTTTGGGGACGGGGCTTTAATTGCTAATTGGTATTAGCATGTTCTGCTTCTCACTGTCATGCAGAAAATAAAATAATGCACTGTATGTGGAAAGCGAGGGGCCACATCACATCTGCTCAGTTTGCGGCCTCCCAACTACCCACGCTGGGTTTTGGGAGGATTCATATTATATACCGGTAGTTGCTTTATTTATTGTTTATTTGGCTTTAACGAACATAGGGAGCTGCCTTATAACTTTGGTCCATTCTAGCTCAGTATTTTTACACTTCTGCTGCTTTTTGGACTACAACTCCCATCATCCCTAGCTAGCAGGACCAGTGGTCAGGGATGGTGGGAATTGTAGTCCAAAAACAGCTGGAGACCCAAGTTTGGGAAACCTTGGTTGCACTAAGAACTCATCTTAACAGCAGTACATGTGAAAAGGATCTAGGAGTCTTGGTAGACCACATTCTTGACATGAGTCCACAGTGTGATGCAGCAGCTAAAAAAACCAATGCAATTCTGGGCTGCATCAATAGGAGTATAGCATCTAGATCAAGGGAAGTAATAGTACCACTGTATTCCGCTCTGGACAGACCTCACTTGGAATACTGTGTCCAGTTCTGGGCACCACAGTTCAAGAAGGATACTGACAAGCTGGAACGTGTCCAGAGAAGGGCAACCAAAATGGTCAAAGGCCTGGAAACGATGCCTTATGAGGAACGGCTTAGGGAGCTGGGTATGTTTAGCCTGGAGAAGAGAAGGTTAAGGTGTGATATGATAGCCATGTTCAAATATATAAAAGGATGTCATATAGAGGAGGGAGAAAGGTTGTTTTCTGCTGCTCCAGAGAAGCGGACACGGAGCAATGGATTCAAACTACAAGAAAGAAGATTCCACCTAAACATTAGGAAGAACTTCCTGACAGTAAGAGCTGTTCGACAGTGGAATTTGCTGCCAAGGAGTGTGGTGGAGTCTCCTTCTTTGGAGGTCTTTAAGCAGAGGCTTGACAGCCACCTGTCAGGAATGCTTTGATGGTGTTTCCTGCTTGGCAGGGGGTTGGACTGGATGGCCCTTGTGGTCTCTTCCAACTCTGTGATTCTATGATTCATCTCCAGACTTGCCTTTCCCCTGGGGAAACCTAATCTTTACCGCTGAATCGGAGCCGATGTCAATCATGATTGATATTTGTTCCGATATACCACTAAAGAGCAGGTTTTCCTGAAGGGCAAAACCACTCAGACCCATGCCTAGGAATCGTGGGACAAACTGAAAACCATTCGGACCCTTGGCACAGGACAAGGACAAGTCTGGATGAGCCCTGACTGGCAGCAGCTCAGCAGGACTTCAGGCGGGGGGGGGGGGTCTTTTAGGCAGGGGAGGGTCTTTCCCAGCCCTTCTTGGGGATGCAGTCGAGAATTCAACCTGAGACTTTCTGCATGCAAGGCACCCGACGCTGTGCCACTGAGCTACGGATCCCTCCTTTCCAACCATATGCTTTAACAAGGACACGCGAGAGATCTGGGAAGGCTTGTTTTTGATGTCCTTTACTGCAATTTGCAAAATCGAATTACTTTTTTAAAAAATAGAAGCAACAGCAGCACAGATAAGGGTGCCTGCTGGATAGCTCAGTTGGTTAGAGCGTGTTGCTGACAACACCAGGGTCGCGGGTTCGATCTCCATATGAGAAAGCTGCATCTTTTTGCATTGCAGGGGGTTGGACTAGATGATCCTCAGGGAACCCTTCCAATTCTGTGATTCAATGCGTTTAACAATGGGGTGCGCAGAGAGAAACTTCTGGGCACCCTCTTCCCTTGCAAGAACTGGCGGGCGCGGGCGGAGAGGGAAGGGAGGGGTGGGGGGAGGCGCCTTCTGCCACTCAGTCCTCCAAATGGTAAAAACGAGTCGAACTTTGCTTCCTAGAGAGGCAGGAAGTTGGGAATTTTTTTAAAATTATTATTTTTTTATATAAAAAAGGAGGAGGAGGAGGACAGGCAGCCTCGAAGGGGGAAGAGAGCACCCCCATTTCTCTTGCATATTCTGGGAAGAGAAATAGTCCTGGAGAGTCGGGAGGACAAAGAGGTGCAACATCTTAGGGGGGGGGTGGTAATCTTGATGCGGGTGGGGATTTGCTTTTGGGTGCGGGGGCGTCGAGGAGAGGAAGAGATCCGCCCTGCCCGCTTCCTCCTCTCCGGGAATCCGCAGGCAGCCAGGCCGGATCCGCGGCGTGGATCCCGTTGCAAAAGCGCATCTTGGCAGGGTTTGCAAAAGCGCCTTTGCGAGCTTCTTCCCTTGCAGGTCAAAACAAGGGAACGTGCAGCTGGGGCTGTTTTATTTTATTTTTATATTTTGGGGGCGGGGAAGCTCTTGGCGCAGAGGAAGCAGCTTTGCGGTGGGTGGGGTTGTGCACAGTGCGTGCGTGTGTGTTGCCGTGCTGGTTTTGCGAGCTGCAGAGGCAGACGCCTATGGGCTCCTAGGGAGAGGAAGGAGGTTGCTAAAAAGGCGGGGGAGGTTAGGATAGGGTAGGCAGCGGGGGAAAGGAAGTCGGCGGCGCCAGATTCCTCAAAGGGTAAGGAAGAGGGGAGGTTGGGGAGCCAAGACTTTTGCTTTCAGGAGGCCCCTACTTCCATCCCTGGGGGTGGGGTGGGGGGCTCCCTTCCTGAAACCCGGGGCTGCTGCAGCTGCTGACAGCACTGGGCAAAATGGACCCAGCTTCCTGTTTTCCTAGGAAACAGCCTTTCAAGAGGTGGGCAGGCTGCAGGCTGCGGGGAAGGGCAGTGCTGGTTTTGTTTGCACCCCAAAGAGAGGAGGAGAGGGTGGCTTCCGGGTTCCTCCCCCCAGAGCTGAAAAAGTGCCTGGTCCGTTTCCCTCTGCCTGGGCCGGAGGGGATTTGAAACTAGCTCTTCCCAGCGGAGGCTGGAGGAAGTCGATAAATTAACATTGGGAAGGACTTTCTGACAGCGAGAATTGCTCCAGCATTTCTCCGATGAGAACAGGGATGTCCGGCTACCGTAATAATAATAATAATAATTTATTATTTGTACCCCGCCCATCTGGCCGAGTTTCCCCAGCCACTCTGGGCGGCTTCCAATCAAATATTAAAACAATACAGCATTAAATATTCAAAACTTCCCTAAACAGGGCTGCCTTCAGATGTCTTTTAAAAATAGGATAGCTGCTTATTTCCTTGACATCAGCTGGAAGGGCGTTCCACAGGGCGGGCGCCACTACCGAGAAGGCCCTCTGTCTGGTTCCCTGTAACCTCACTTCTCGCAATGAGGGAACCGCCAGAAGGCCCTTGGCGCTGGATCTCAGTGTCCGGGCTGAACGATGGGAGTGGAGACGCTCCTTCAGGTATACAGGACCGAGGCCATTTAGGGCTTTAAAGGTCAATGCCAACACTTTGAATTGTGCTCGGAAACGTACTGAGAGCCAAGGTACCGTACCCTCCTCCAACATCAAACCTTCCTCCAGAGGTTGTGGACTCTGCCACACTGGAGGTTTTTAAACAGAGGTTGGATAGCTGTCTGCCAGGGATCATTTAACTGGGATTCTGGCAGGATTGGCCCAGCAGAGGGGTGCTGAGTTTCTTTCTATGCTGGCGCTGCCAGCCTCTCCTTTGGGCAGGAGGGCCTCTTAAATGTTTGTGTCCCTGCTTGGCAATAGATCTGTCCGTGATCTGGGCCCATTTATGGATGTTGTGAAGCAAAAGGTGCTGGTGGAGGGAGGGGGGGGGTCAGACCACAGGCCTGGGTAAAACAATTCCATTTTATTTTATTAAACAGAATTGCTGTGCAAAAGCCTCTAAGCAGTTTTCATAAAATATGCACTTGAACCGGGATGGAACCAGACGGTTGGCACTTAAAATAAAAAGGTGACTTTCAAACAGGTGGTGAGGGGGGGATGGAGTCAAGAGGAGCTGTGGTGGGTCTGTTTCGGAACAAATCTCCCTCCTGGGATGAATAAGGTAAAATAGGTTAAAAATTAAATTCAGGTGTCAGAGAACTAGTTTCAGACCAGGAGTAGGATCTAGGAGACATGGACTTAGCTGAGATCATGAGAAAAGAGGGTTTTACATGACTTCATAGATATGGATTTTATTCTTTGAACTGCCCTGAGACCCCAAGGTATAGGGTGGTATATAAATTCAATTAATAATAATAACAATAATAATAATAATCACGAAGCCTAAAAGCTTGGCAGTATAGAGGCTGGATCTAAAAGAGTTTTGAACTTATAAAAGACATGTCTTAAGCACAAGATGTCTTCTCTTTTGAGTCCCACCTTCAGAGTTTTGAAATATCTAACCTGTAAGTTTCCAGGATCCCTGGTAGATCTGGCCAGTGGCCCCTCTAATCCGGCATCCTCTTCTGACAGTGGCCAACCAGATGCCTGTGGGAAACCGGCAAGCAGGACGCCTTCCTAAGAGCATTCTCTTTTCCCTCCTGCAGCTTCCTGCAAATGCTATTCAGAACATTACTGCCTCCCATGATGGGGGCAGAGCATAGCCATCATGAATTTATCTAATCCTCTTTTAAAGATGTACAAGTTGGTAGCCATCTCTGCCTCCTGGGGGAGTAACTTCCATACTTTGAAATGTGCGCTGTGAGAAGTCTGTTTGTCGATTTCTTCAGATTAAAATTTTACAGTCTCACATCCAACATGCAACATAGAAACAAGATTCCAAAGAATCTCCTGGGCTTCCCTCCTCCCCTTTGTGGGTCTTATTGTTAGTCCTTTCCTCCTGCATATTATTTTTAGTAATCCAAATCTTTTACCCCTCCATTGTGTCCAAAATTCACCATTAAACTACGAGTGTTATTCCAATCCTGCTAACGGTTTTAACTGTTTACAATGGTTTTTAAGATAAATTATAAATTTTCCCCATTCCTTGTTAAAAATTTGGTCTTCCTGATTTCTTATTCTTCCGGTCATTTTAGCCATTTCGGCATAATCCATCAATTTGATCTGTCATTCTTCTCTGGTAGGGAATTTATCTTCTTTCCATCTCTGGGCCGATAACATCCACACAGCTGTGGTCGCATACATAAATAGTCTTTTCTGCTTCCTTGGGATTTTGGCACCTAAAAGGAAGGCTTCGGGTTTTTTAAAACATTTTTTCAACTCATTATATATCATTTCCCAAAATTCTTTTATTACCTTACACTTCCACCACATACGATAAAAGGTGCCTTCTCTTTCCTTACATTTCCAGGTGTTTGTCAATTCTACCCCCACCCCGCTAACCAGTAAAATGCCTCCATCTACACCCATCTGCCAGGAGTCCAGTTGCCATGCCTGTTCTTGGTTTGGGGAACTGCAGGTTTCTAATGAGCCGCAGCCCTTTCCAAGCTCTTCAATAATCAATTCCCCATTTGAATTGGGAGAATTGTGCATGTTGACAAATGTTGTACATTTTCTCCTCTTCCTCCAGGGTCTGGCGACCTTCCGGGAGGTGGCTGTGTGCTTCACGTTGGGGGAATGGGCTATGATGGATCCCAGCCAAAGAGCTCTGCAGAGGGAAGTCATGGAGAGGAATTATGAGACGGTAGCCTCTCTAGGTAAGGGCGCCATTTCCCCTCTTGACCCACTGATGGCAAAGGTATGAATTTACTATTGGTCCCATTCATCCCTGTGCTCTCTTTTCGGTTATCGTCTCAGCTTGCAGAATTTGAGTGGGCCCTCTAAACTGGTGGTGCTATTGATTCATGCCCGATTGGTCCTAGATAACATAACAATACTCTGTGATTTAATCCTAGTGTGATTTTGTTGGCATCCGTCTGTCTTGAGACAGTCCGTGCCTGACCGGTGCTGCTGGGACCATACAGCCCTCTTCAATTCAGGCGGTGAAGAATTATAACTCTTCTTAACCTTCAGAAGGCTCGATCTGGAATGGCTGAGTGCGAACCAAACTAACTAGTCTTGTCTGTTTCCTTGGTAGAACCAAACTTCACTTCCTGTTGGGGAGGAGGAGAATATCCATTTATCCAGGAACCCAAAAACAGGGAGACATCAGCAGGTAGATACTTAGCTGTGCAATTCCCTTTTTTTGGTCTGGGAATTGAAGCATTTCCCCATTCCTGAGTAATAATCATCCAGGAGAGATTGTCCCATCAGGCTGTGTGTTCTCCTAGTGGATGGGTTTAAGAACAAAGTTCTCAATGCCGGCTACCGTTCATTTATTAAATTTCAATCCCATCCTTTCTCCCAGGGTGCCATGATGGCTATACGCTGTCTTTGGAATCAAGGGAGCAAAAGTTACAGAGGGGTGATGAGGAAGCTGGGCTATAGGCCTTTGGTCTAATCCAGCAGGGCTCTTTGGATAAAAGAGAAGGAATAGTCTCCAGGCTGAAGTTTCTCCTCCATCTGCTGAGATATTCCCAAAATTAAACTAGCTAGATTGGCTTCCACAGTGCTGCGGATGTATAGGGAGCACCTGTTAGACGTGTCGGATGGACCAACAAGCCTGTCTGTTTATTTTAAAGAAATTTCCAAGCCGCACTTCATCTCCTGGCTGCAAGGACGAGATCTACTTGGACGGGGCTCTAATGAAGGGGAGAGGTCTGCAGGTACGGATTTTGAAAACAGGAGATATCTTAGGAAGAAAACCGTGATTCCATATCTGTGGCTAAGTTCAAAGGTTGCCAGTGAAATGCAAAGCCATCTGTTAGTTAACCGGTGAGGAATTCCCCATATAGTTTAGAGCAGGCATAGGCAAACTCGGCCCTCCAGATGTGTTGGGACTACAGTTCCCATCATCCCTGACCACTGGTCCCTGAAACCCTTCAGAGCAGCTGCCAGTCGGGGTAGCCAGTACTGAGTTCCCAGGACCATGCAAGTCAGCTTCCTGTGTTCCTTTATTTGTATCCAGCCAGCTGTTTTGACTGCAGCTGAAATTTATAGGAACCACGGAGCCGTGAGCTGTGCCCGCTATGGCCTCTTCCACAGCCTTGCTGCACTTCATATTTCCCCTCAAACCCTCTTCTTAATGCATTTCTGTCACTAGAGGCCCAAGTGCCCTTTGTGGCTAGGAGTGCCTTTTACCAGATCCGTCCGGTTTGCCAGCTACAGCCATTCTTGGACAGGGGTAGCCTGACCACTGTGGTCTGTGTTTACAGCCTAATCTGTAGGCTGGATTACTACAGTGTGCCCTATATGGGGCTTGCTTTGAGACTGGTATAGAAGTTCCAGCTGGTGCAGAATGAGGCAGGCAGACTGTTGATGGAGACATGTGGCCAAGAACATGTGACACCATGGTTAAAATATTCACAGTGGTTGCCCATATTTTACAAAGCCCCAAACAACTTAAGTCCCAGTTACCTCATGGACAACTTGAACCCTTGTATCTCATCTTGATCTCTGAGATCATCATCAGAAGTGTCATTAGTCGTTCCTCAGATTGGCGAGGGTCACATGACAACAAAAAGAAACCGAGCCTTCATTGTGGAATACTCTGCCAATAGAGATTCAGCAGGTGCCTTCTGTTTCAGCTTTTAAATGCCTGCTGAAAACTTTTCTATTCCACCAGGCCTAGGCAAGTGATTAAGAATACATCTTCGCAAAATGGTTAATTTATGTCTGTTTTTAACTTCTTTATTTCTTTTTAATTGCCCAATTTTATGTACAATTGTAGGGACGCGGGTGGCGCTGTGGGCTAGACCACAGACCCTAGGGCTTGCTGATCAGAAACTCAGCAGTTCGAATCCCCGCAACGGGTTGAGCTCCCATTGCTTGGTCCCTGCTCCTGCCAACCTAGCAGTTCAAAAGCACGTCAAAGTGCAAGTAGATAAATGGGAACCGCTCCGGCGGGAAGGTAAACGGCGTTTCTGTGCACTGCTCTGGTTCTCCAGAAAGTGGCTAAGTCATGCTGGCCACATGACCCGGAAGCTGTACGCCGGACAGTAAAGCGAGATGAGCGCCGCAACCTAACGGTCAAGAGTCCCTTTACCTTTACCTATGTACAATTGTAAACCGCTCTGATGTTTTATATGAATATCAAGTGATCCAATTTTTTTTACCCCATGTCATCCAGTTTTCTTAATATTTTGTACACTTGTTGAATGATCCAAACTAAGTTTAAATCTGAAAATTTAATTATTTTATCTCATCCCATTTTTGAGTTATGAGGGTTTGAAATTTGGCCTTGCCGGACTACACAAAAACCCAAGTATCGGTATACTACTCCTGCAGTGCAGAACGGGTCGAGGGCAGGCGGATTAGTGACATCAAGTGATCTATGGATCAGAAAGGAATTGAGGTGATTGTCTGAGACTGTAGCATATAAGGAAAGCAGCCTTGATTTCAGCAGGGGAAAAGAAGAAAAAGAGGGGAAATAGGTGCAAAATATCTTAAGAAAGGTGCAAAATATCTTAAGATATCTTAAGAAAGGTGCAATATATCTTAAGAAACCTCTAATTGGACTTGATCAATGATGAGATCCTTTGCTTTTCAAATGTGTTTCCCTTCCCACCCCCAGCAGATGCCGGGCAGGCCAATGAAATTTACAGGGAACAACAGATGGCAGCAACTGTCAAGTGCGAAACAGAAAAAGAGATGTGTGGGGAAAGTGAGGGGCCAAAAACGCCGGAACGAAACCTGACAAAGCACGGGATGAAGAAACCCTCTACTTCTCAGGGTTTGCATCAAAGAACGCACAGTGGGGAGAAATCCTTTAAATGCATGCAATGTGGAAAGGGGTTTAGAGTGAGCAGCAGCCTTGCTTTGCACGAAAGGACACACACCGGCAAGAAGCCCTTTAAATGCATGGAATGCGGGAAGACCTTCAGTCAAAGCGGCAACCTTACTGCTCATCGGAGAACTCACACAGGGGAGAAGCCGTTCAAGTGTATGGAGTGCGGGATGTGTTTTAGCCAGTGCGGTAACCTTGCCTCTCATCAAAGAACTCACACAGGGGAGAAACCGTTCAAATGCCTGGAGTGTGGGAAGAACTTCAGGCGGAGCCATCACCTTACTAAACATCGAAGAACCCACACAGGGGAGAAGCCGTTCAAGTGCATGGAGTGTGGGAAGAGCTTCAGTGTGCGCAGCAGCCTTACAGTACATCAAAGAACCCACACGGGAGAGAAACCATTTAAATGCATGGAGAGCGAAAAAGCTTCAGCCAGAGTGGTGGCCTTACTGGCCATCTAAGAATCCACACAGGGGAGAAAGCATTTAATTACGCTTATTCTTATTCTTCTTAGTATTATTATTACTACTGCCACTGTTGATTTATTAATCACTTTCTAAACCACCGTCTCAAGGCAATTTACACGTAAGATAATGGCAAACAGTTAAAACCACCAAAAAAAGCCAAATACATTTAAAACAAGACTAAAACCATTACCAACTGGACAGTCGTGGCAAGGACCCCATTTATCCAGCTGGCAAACGTCTATTGGAGCAAAAATGTCTTCAGCTGTTTCCAGAAAGTGCAGACCGTGGGTGCCTGTCATATCTCAACAGGAATGCTATTCCACAGGACGGGGGCAGCCCCACTAAAAGCCCATCTCTGAGTTATTGCAGAGCAGGCTTCTGATATTTTTGGGACTCAACAGGAGAAACTCCTGCAGACCACAGCAATCTGCTGGGTGTGTAAGGGAGAAGGCGGTCTCTTGAGTAACCTGGTCCCGAATTGTATAGGGTCTTATATGTTAGTACCAACACACCTTGAAGTTGGCTGCATCCTCCGAACCAACCCCAATAATAGCTTCAGCTGCACCACCTCCCTTAATGTACATCAAAGAACTCACAAAGGGGCGGAACCATTTTAAATGTATTTAGTGTGGGGAAAAGCTTCAGTGTGAGTTGTCCTGTAAATGACTGCCTTACAGTACATCAAAGAAGGCACACAGGGGAGAAGCCGTTTTAAGTGCACGGAGTGTGGGAAAAGTCTTGGAGTTGCAACCTGCCTTCCCATGAAAGAATCCACATCTGGATTTCACGTCGGGATTGAAATTGCCTAGAATATGAAGAGAGCTTCACATCAAAGAGCCTGCAAAGGACAAATGATGTAAATTCCTGGAGCGTGGCAAAAGCTCCTCTTGGACATAACGGGGTTTCTTCTGCAAGGTTGGGGGAGGGGCTTTGTTTCATTTGTTTATTCGTTAGATTTCTTACCCACCTTTTACCATAAGCTCCCAGGCAGGGTTACAGAAAATAACAACAAAACAATAATTACAACAATAAAACGGACCACTATAAAATAAAAGTTTTCAACTATCAAACATGAAAAGTGTAAAAACGTTATATATAAAACAATTAAAACCCATTCCATATTTTAAGAAGAAACAGACCTTTGGGGGGGGAAAGCAATGCTTTTAAATGGTTTTCATCGCTGTTTTTAATAGGGTCACTTACTGAATTGCTTTTAAATATCCATATAGTGTGCTTTTTGTTGTATCTGTTTCAATTTCTGCTGTGAGACGCCTTGGGTCCTGCATTGGGAGAAAGGCGAGATGTAAATAAAATAAATAAATATATATTAAAAAGAGTTTTACAAGTTGCAATACAGGGGCAGACTGGGAATAAAAATCTCCAATTTAAAAGGTTTTTTTTTTTTTTACAATGGAAAGTGTTTGGTAGATGCCGGGAAGGCAACAGAGACAGTACCTGTCTAATAGGTAACGGAAGGGCCACCACACAAAATGTCGTTGTGTATCTGTGGTGGCTTCCTGCATGATTGAGAATCTTGCAAATTGCTTACCCCACCCCATTCCATTAGCTGGTCCTGAAATTTCTCTCTAGCCACCATCCTCTGTTGCGAACGCTCTGCAGCATTTGAGACACGTTTGTGGCAAAGAAACAGTAGGACTTACAAAATTGCTGCTCGGATGAAGGTTTTTGCCACACTCTCCCATGAGGACTTGTTTCGATTGCACGTCGAGACATTAAAGGAATACATGACACAAAGAGAAGGGAAAACCAAGGGGGAAAGCTATGTCAGACCCGGATGACAAGAACGTTGTGTGGCCTAACAATGGACCTGTAGGCAGACCTGTAAAAATTAAAATGGTAGAAGTATGACAGCAGACATACATACACACAGATAATCCCCTTCGCAGGTGAGACTAATGGTTCTATCTCAGAAGAAGAATCTTTATTTGCATCAGCCACTAGCCATAGCAATAAAATAAAATGAAATGTACTGAAGATGGAGGTAAAAGCTTAACTATAGAAAATATATTTTTGGGGTTTACATCAATAATCAAATAATAGATCTTATTCTAATTGCTCCTGCTAAAATCCTTACAGTTTTTGCTGTCACCTGATCATCTTGATCTGCTAAAAGAAAGGACACGGCAGCAATGGTTTAGTGACCCGGCATGGATGATAATAGAGCAGTAATAACCTCACTCCTCAAATCTTTATAAAGTGCAAGCCAGAAGCACATGAGCCACTGACTCAATACTGCCATCTCCACAGGTACATAACTGTTTTTCCAGCAGAAGTTTTTGCAATCGATCCTCGAGTACAGCTGAAGGCCGTATGTTTAATCTTGCGAAAGTGAAAGCGCGTCTGTATTTTGGAATTGTTAAATTTCACAAATAGGGTGCCAAAGTGTCATAATGACTATCTCGTGCAGATTAATCGGCTATCATGATGGGACTCGCCCAAGCTGGCCATATAGGATGGACAAACATTTAAAACCCAAGATACTCTGCAGGACGCATCTGGTTGCGTGTAACAAAGGTACTGGGAGAAGCCAAGTAGCTACTCTCCAGATTTCAATAAATGCTGTTTGCCAGAGGTTGTGGAACAGCAATCCTTTCAACTCGGGGAAGATGGTTTGACTCTCCTGTGTCATTTCAGTTTACACATGTTTCATCCACAACAAGGTTCTGGCACATACCACTTCTAGAAAACCAGATGGTGAAGCCACTGTTGCAAAATGTTTTCCTTAAAAGTTTTCTATCACAGGTACCGTAATCTTTTCTTGTGTTGTTGCACTTTATTTAACCTGTCCTTCAACCTACGGTCCCTGGGCAGGCAACATCAATTAAAACACCACACTGATACAGTGACATCTTGGTTCTCAAACGGCTTAGTTGAACCCGAATGCCCAAAACCCGGAAGTGTTCCAGTTTTTGAACTTTTTTTGGAAGCCGAACATCTGATACGGCTTCTGCTTGAGTGCAGGAAGCTCCTGCAGCCAATTGGAAGCCGTGCCTTGCTTTTCGAATGGTTTTGGGAGTCGAATGGACTTCCGGAACGAATTAAGTTCGAGAACCAAGGTTCCACTGTACTAAGATACAGTATTACACAATATTAAAAAGTTTGAAACAACTTAAAACAGGCATAGGCAAACTCCGGCCCTCCAGGTGTTTGGGACTACAATTCCCATCATCCCTAGCTAACAGGACCAGTGGTCAGGGATGATGGGAATTGTAGTCCAAAACATCTGGAGGGCCAAAGTTTGCCTATGCCTGACTTAAAATGACAGAAATAAGGTGGGTCCTTAAAATATGCAGCATACCAAGGGAACTCTTGCCAAGAAGTGATATTTCTGCAGGTAAAACACACAAAGGAGACGTAGTAGAAAGGACCTTAGTGGGGCCAGGGAAATGCACTTGCTGCCCACAGAACACTGAGTGGTTTAGGGTAATTGGGAAGATGGGAGCGGAAATGGAATGGAGCATACTGGAAAGGGGCGTGGCTGTCTGGAACCAGGAACAGGAGCACTCTATACTGCAACCTTTTTGCTGGAGGCTCCACTTGTGCAATCAAGTACATACAAACAAAAACTCAGTCTGCTCATCACTTTGTATGGTGACTGGTAATTCCAACTGCCACTCACATTTGAATCTTGAAGTCTTTGCTGATAGTGTTGCCAGTGGTTTGCTAGGTGCTCCAGAATATGATAAAACAATTCAGGCTTGCATTCAAAGAAAAACAAAAACCCGTCACACTTCATTTAACATGAGTTACGAAGCACCCCTCTTAAACACAGCTTTTGCTATCAGAATGGTAGCCTGCACTGAAGAAAGGAAGTTCCATTTTGGTCCGGAAAGGTAAGGAAAAGGTCCAATTTGCAACAGCGCTTGCTAAGCCCATTCACTGCTGACTCCTTCACTGATGCCAACCTCCCTTCTGGATTTCTTCCCAGATCAGTTGCTTAGAGCGTGGTGTTGATAATGCCGAGGTTGTGGGTTCAATCCCCGTACAGGCCACATGCGTATTCCTATATTGCAGGGGGCTGGACTAGATGACCCTCAGGTTCCCTTCCAACGCTACAATTCTACGATCACTTGTAAATTTGAAGCAAAACAAAAGAATATCACATGCCTTCTGGAAGTATTAATCCAAGAGATTCTCCTGAAAGGTCATTCACATAACAACAAATCAATACATTTCAGTGACCTATGCCTCATATTTGAAGAGCCCTAAAATATGGGTTAATATCATGTCCCCCCAAAAACAAAGCACTGGACACAGGAATCAAAATGTAGGTTTAGAGGCTCTTTCTGAGATCTACTGTCCTGAGATCTATCGATGAAGGATGGCATACAAATTTAATAATAATTGCTCAGAGATTTAAGAGCATGATAGCACGAGAAGAGCCTTCTGGATCAGGCCAATGGCCCATCTTGTCTAGCATCCTATTCTCACAGTGGCCAACCAGATACCTGTGGGGTGGACAGTCCAGAGCCGGCTATATCAATGGCCTCATTCACTATAAAAATGCAAGACCACCATTTCCAGAGGGAATAGCTGCATTTCCATTGAACCTTTGCTCATGAAGCTGTGCATGTATTCCTATTTTATTGTATTAGCCACAGCCATTTATAGCCTGGGGAGCGGGGAATTGGTTATGTTCTGTATTCTTAAAGTAAACAATAAAATCAAAGTGAAGAATTTTTTAAAAATAATTTTTAAAATTACTTTTCCAATATACCCCAAATAATAGCCAAATTCCATGCCAGAGTGAGAGCCAGGTACCGGGACGAACTGCGAGTGAAGCCTGTCTCCCCCATCCCTGGAAGGAATTTGCAAGGATGATTTCTCCTCGGTCATCCTTATTTTTCGTTCACCGATGATCCCCCGCTTTCATGGGGGCGACCTCCATTAAGGCAGGTGGGACCGGAAGCCCTGTACTGAACATTTTTGAACCCCAGAAACTGTTTATATGTCCATTTTTCTAGGCCAGATTCCCATACTTTCACGTGGCAGTAAGTGATACCTGCTGAAGTGAGAAATGAAGCCCCCCCCACCACAGAGCAGCAACAAAAGCATCCAGACCCACCACACTTCAGAGGATAACCTTTTCCATAGCTGCCCCCCAACTCCCTCTCTGTCAGCCTAATCCAGAGCGAGTCCTGTCAAATTGGACATGGACCCGAGAGTGCAAATAGCAGACATGCCATGGAGACATTGAAATAATTGGTCCGTGTGGGGGTGGGGGCAGGCCATTTCTAAACAATCTCCTTGTGTTACGATCACTGGAGACGTTCTTTCAAGATGTTGAAAGACATTCTTCTCAAGATCTTGTATTATGAACTAATACACAGTGTTGGTATTTCTCACTAAAATGCACAGGTGTTGTCTGTTCAATTCAGTTCAGTTCCTTTAGCCCAGGCCCAGCTCAGTGTAGGGAGAACCGAACCCTTCCCTCAGGATTTTCCCTCCAAAAATTCTCCTCAGAGCGCGGAGGACGGGCCTTAGGGGCCCTGCTTCCTGATTGGCTCTCTCCTCTCAGCACTCTATTCCATTGGCTCTCTCCAGTGCCCGTCTAATTAGACCAACGTTCTCTGCTTCTTCATCCTTCCTATATAATAATCTTGCTATGTCCCTGCGTCCACTTTCTGTGTCACGGAAGTGCGCTACTGCGCATGTCACAAAGGAGACACAGGGATTGGACAGCAGAGACCACTTCCGCCACCGTCTTTACTGGAGGCTCCCGCCGCCGCCATTACTGCTTACAAGGCCAGCGGCGGGGAAGCCACCCCAGATCGAAGCCAGACAGCCGCCTAGAGGCTCCTGCCGCCGCAGCCGTTGCTCCTTCTCCCTCACACTCTCCCATCCCAGCGCACGCAGCCATCGCCTCCAGGGTAGCGGCGGCAGCGGGAACAGCGGGCTCTCTGGGGTCCGGGGCGGCGGCGGTGGTGGTTGCCAGCTCGACCGTGCCCGCTCCGGGTCCGTGTGGGGCGGTGTCGGCGGGAGGGCAAGAAGGCTGCGCGGAGAGAGAGAGAGAGCGTCGGCCGAAAGAAGCGCTCGCTCGCCTTCCCAGCATCGCCTCGCCGGACGACGGGGTTCTTCAATGGTGCCTAAGGGACCCCTTTCAGCCGCCTCCTTCTTTCTCTCCCGCCTCCACTTCCTTCTCGCTAGCGAGGCTGCAAGGAGGTGCAGCAGCAGCAGCAGCCGAGCGGGCTGAGCGCCGCCCTGTTTGCCTCCCATTCCCCCACCCCAGCAGCTTCCACCCTCCTCCTTGCTGCTCCCGGGCCGGCCGGTGGCTGCTCTTCCCCTGCCCGAGGGAGAGGCAACTACAACTGCAAGCAGCGGGGCTGGGAGAGGGGGAACAGAGTCGCCAGGGAGTGTTGGGCAGTGCTGGTGGCTTGAACTGGCCACGGCTGCCTGAGGGCTGCCTGACCTCGCTCGGCTGCTGCTGCTACTGCTAATTAGGCGCTAATTAGGGGGTTGTTGCTAAAAACAGGGGAAAGCGAAGCCCCGCGCGCGCTTCCCCGGGGGATCGAGCGAAGTCGCTGGGTCTTCCCCACCCTCGCATGCAGGAGTTTGCAAACGCTCCCTGCCCGCCAGAAGGGAGTAGCTTTCACAGGAGGCCGGCTAATTAATCAGCCGTTTCCCTCAGTGCATCGCTCGAATGGCCACGCAAAAGCTTAAATTAGATTTATTTTTAACTGCGCAACGCCATCCATAGAAATGCACCAAGGCTATCAAGCTAACCTATTTATTTGGGGGAAAACAACACATGCATATGTGCCTTCTTCCGCTGCTGCCTGCCTCCCCACCCGGTGCAAGGCGGTTTGCACCACAAATTTGCAGCAGCTGAGGATCCACACCTCGCTGATTTTGGAGCAAGACCCGCTGGATTCAGTACGCCTTACCTCTGAGTAGAGGCCTTAAAACGCCTTGCCAATAGTCCTCCCAAGCAAACCTTAAAACACCTTGCCAATAGTCCTCCCAAGCAGACGCAAAACAGATAAACAGCTATGTGGTTTTTTAAAAAAGACATCTGAAGGCAGCCCTGTTCAAGGAAGCTTTTGGTGTGTACTGGTGTTTTTACTATTATTCTGGGGCAACCCAGTCACATTGGTCTTCTAGAGCCCGTTATCTTTACGGGCTTAATTTACTAGTCACTAATAAAAGGGTAACTGAGCCATATTATTATAAAGCTAACCTTTAAATGGGTTTTCAGAGGAAGTACCGTAGACAGGAGAGCAGGGCAGCATTTGACAGTGAACGTGGGCAGAGTGTTGTGGGTCTCGGAAATGCTAGTATTTCCCAGTACTGTAAAATGTACAGTACAGAACATTGCTTTCAGTACTAGATGAAAGTGAGGTCCTAAATTTGCCCCACAAGGTTGTGACCAGAGGCTGAAATCAATTTGTAATATTTATTTTAACCATGTCAGCAGCAGTCTGGTAAACGCATTTCAGCTTGTGAAATGCATAAGCACCATCCACAAAAAGAAAATTCAAAACCACATAATGTTACTACTACACTACTAAATTTATTACCTGCCCTGTGCCAGCAGGTCCAAGGGAGGGGCACAACAAGTTAAAATTCAGCATTAAAAATTAAGTTAAATTACAGTCACGGATATAGGATGGGTGCTGAAAATACACATCTCAAGTGTCAAAAGGCCAGGGTAAAAAGGTGCGTCTTCAACATTTGGCCAAAACTGTACAGGGAAGGTACAAGATAAATATATGGGGAAGGGATATCACAGCAAAGTAGCCCAGGATGGAAAACACACAAGCAATAAAACAATTAAAATACCTTAAAACAAATTTCAATACATACACAGACTGTGTGTAGTTCTTGACATACATTGTACTTTTTGCAGTATATATTAGCAAGCCTCACTATTAATTAGATTAATATAGGGTTGCCATACATCCGGAATTTTCCAGACAGTGTCTGGGCACAAAATTGCTCAACAACTTTGCTCAACAACTTTTGTGTCCATATTTTCACTTTTTGAAATATGGCAACCCTACATTAATACAGCTAATTAGTTTTCCAGATGCAAAAAGACTAACGTCTCTCTTTCCGCACCCCATGTGTGATTTTTTTTCATGTGCAGAAATACTTCTGTTGTTCCTGAAACACTTTCCACACACAATTAATTTCTATTGTCTCTACCTGTGTGGATTCTTTGATGTGAAGTAAGGTTACTGCTCTGACTGAAGCTCTTTCCACATTTCATACATTTATAGGGTTTCTCCCCTGTGTGGGTTCTCAGATGAACAGTAAGGCTACTACGTACACCAAAGCTCTTTCCACACTTCAGACATTTATGTGGCTTCACCCCTTTGTGGGTTCTTTGATGTTTAGTAAGTGTTCCATTTTCACTGAAGCTCTTTCCACACTCAGAACATTTAAATGGTTTCTCCCCTGTGTGTGCTCTTTGATGCAAAATAAGGCTACTGCTCACAGTGAAACTCTTTCCACATTCCATGCATTTATAGGGTTTCTCCCCTGTGTGTGTCCTTCGATGACTAGTTAGGTGACACGACACACTGAAGCTTTTTCCACATTCCATGCATTTAAATGGCTTCTCCCCTGTGTGTGTTCTTTGATGTAAAGTAAGGCTACTGCTCACTCTAAAGCTCTTTTCACAAACCATGCATTTAAATGGTTTCTCTGCTGTGTGTGTTCTTTGATGTTTAGCAAGCTGATCTCTTACACTGAAGCTCTTTCCGCACTCAATGCATTTAAATGGTTTCTCCCCAGTGTGGGTTCTCTGATGATTGTTAAGGTGATTCCTCACACTGAAGCTCTGCCCACATTCGGTACATTTAAATGGTTTCTCCCCAGTGTGGGTTCTCTGATGTATAGTAAGACTGCTGCTTATACTAAAGCTCTTTCCACACTCCAAGCATTTATATGGTTTCTCCCCTGTGTGGGTTCTCTGATGTTTAGTAAGGCTCCCATTAAAGCACATTCCACACTCCCTGCATTTAAATGGTTTCTCTCCCGTATGGGTTCTTTGATGTTTAATAAGATTGCAGATGACACTAAAGCTGTTTCCACATTCCATACATTTAAATGGTTTCTCCCCTGTGTGGATTCTTTGATGTGCAGTAAGGCTACAGCTCACACTAAAGCTTTTCCCACATTCCATACACTTAAAGGGCTTCTCCCCTGTGTGAGTTCTTTGATGCTTAGTAAGGTTACCACTCACACTGAAGCTCTTCCCGCACTCCATGCATTTAAAGGGCTTCTCCCCAGTGTGTGTTCTTAGATGTTTAGTAAGGCTACCACTCTCATTAAAGCTCTTTCCACACTCTCTGCATTTATATCGTTTCTCCCCTGTGCAGATCTTTGAATGCCTATTTAGGTCTGATACATATCTAATTATTTCGTTGACGACGTTGACGACGACACCATCCATGGTTCCCTATAATTCTCAATGTGTTGCCCACCATCTGTTGGGGCAGAGGGTTGGGGAGGGAGAAAAAAAGAAAAATCTCACTTGTATTTCAGGGCAGTAACAGTATATTTTTTGCTGTTTCTTGGACTTGAGCATCCCAGTTATTTCCCCCCCCCATGTTGACAGATGAGACATAACTGTGGTGTCAGGTTTCAACAAGACTACCCTGTGGGTGGAATTCAACATCGCACAATTCCAGTTGTTCTGCCTACACAACCATATCAGCTTCCCAGACATAAACGTTATCAAAATATAGATAAAAATCAGTACAGTGGTACCTCAGTTTCCAAACGTAATGTGTTCCAAGTTCAGAAACGTTCCAAGTTCAGAAACGTCCGAAAACTCAAGACGGAAGCCTCAATACGGAAAACTCAATACGGAAGTTGCGTGGCATTTCGAAAACCGAAATGCTTGACAACGGAGATGTTCGGAAACCGAGGTACCACTGTATTTGCAAAAAGATGAACTCAAAAGAACTTACAGAAACAAACTTTAAGAAAAAGTGTAGGAACAAGAGCTAAAAACAATCTGAAAATGTAACAATCATGCAAGAATGAATCCTACTCCACCCAACCCTACTAAAGTCTAAAGGCCTGGGTGAATAAAAATAAAAGCAGATACTGATGGTGCCAGGCATATCTCCCTGGGGAGAGCCTTCCATAAATGGGGAGCCACCACTGAGAAGGCCCATTCTCATCTCGTTGGGTCATGTCAGGATAAGTGCTCCTTGAGGTATTAGGAGCCCTTCGTGGGATTTATACATCAAAATTAGCACTTTGAATTGGGCCCGGAAACTAACCTGTAGCCAATTTAGCCATGCCAGAATTGTAGCTTTGCCCCTTCAAAGGCAGCCCCACAGGTAACACAGAGGTTAGTGTCAATTCACAGTGTTAAAACTGCCATAATAAAATTATGCTTGAAGAAGAAGAGTTTGGATTTGATATCACTACCCAAAGGAGTCTCAAAGCGGCTAACATTCTCTTTTCCCTTCCTCCACCCACAAGAAACACTCTGTGAGGTGAGTGAGGCTGAGAGCCTTCAAATAAGTGTGACTAGCTCAAGGTCACCCAGCAGCTGCATGTAGAGGAGCGGAGACGCGAACCCGGTTCACCAGATTACGAGACTACCGCTCTTAACCACTACACCACACTGGCTTGGGTTTTTTTAAAAAATTGTTAGCAGGTGCCAAAAACAACACAATGAAGGTGCCTTCTTAGTATTAAGGCAAGGCGTTGCCACAATTCCTGGCAAGAGTGGAATGAACACGTTGTTGCACTTGTCAGGGTGCCTCTTCTGTATATCAAATTGGTTGAGCGGGCACATAGAATCCTAGAATTGTAGAGTTGGAAGGGACCCCCAAGGACCATCTAGTCCAACCCCCTGCAATGCAGGAATCTCAGCTAAAGCATCCATGGCAGATGGCCATCCAACCTTTGTGTGATAATTCGGTGAGGATTACTTTCATGTAAATGGGGTGAAGATTGCAGTCTAATTTATATTATTCACACAAAAACTCCTTAAGAAGAAGAAAAAGAACCAGCAAAACCCAAAAGTTTATATCCTTTTTCTTTGACAACAGAGGGGGCTACCATGTGGTTTCACTTTGAAAAATCTGATGCCAAGAGGGAGGAGGACGACGGGGTTTGAGGAGGAAAGTGGGTGCCCAAGGGGCTCATGGCAACATGGAATTGGACCTGTCCACAGCTGCCAACTACATGTGTATTGGAAGCCCAAGAGCAAAACTTACAAGGCTTCAACCCTCTCCTGATTCTGGGGGTAGCACAGAGCCATCAAGACTAGTAGCCATTAGGAGTTTTATGTTCTATGAACTTACCTAACGTTCCTTCAAAGCCATTTGAGATGTCCACCAGGAGAACTCACAGCCTAATGAGTCAGTCTGCCCTCAACGGCATTACACGGAAAATGGAGAAATCACTTAGTTCACAGGCCAAAAACAGCAGCTCAGCACTGCTAAGCACCAACCTGCTGAGATCTCTTCTTTGAGGTCCCAGATAAACCGATCTTCTCCTTTCCAACAGGAATTGAGGTATGGTTCTTTCAAGGAAACAAACAACAATAATAATAATTTTTTATTTATACCCCGCCCTTCCCGGTCCAAAAACCGGGCTCAGGGCGGCTAACAACAAATACAAAACAATGATTAAAAACAACTTAAAAAACAGCATAAAAAACAACATCAGTGGGATCACCAGGGCTAACTGGCCAAGTTAGTCTTGCTAGGCCAGTAGGGAGACCAGGGAAGAATTTTAATGTGGGGACCCAGAAGGGTTTCTTCAGAAAAAAGGAAAGGGGAAAAAGGAATAAGGGATCAGGCTAGATTGAAGGCCAGGCGGAATAACTCTGTCTTACAGGCCCTGCGGAAGGAGGTCAGGTCCCGCAGGGCCCTAGTTTCATGGGACAGAGCATTCCACCAGGTCGGAGCCAACACTGAAAAAGCCCTGGCCCTTGTGGAGGATAATCTGGCTTCTTTGGGGCCCGGGGCCCTTAAGCTATTGTTATTCATGGACCTTAAGGGCTTCTGTGGGGCATACCAGGAGAGGCGGTCCCGTAAGTACAAGGATCCTAAGCCGCATAGGGCTTTAAAGGTCAGAACCAGCACCTTAAACAAGACTCATTACTTTTTACTGCACTGTGACAACATACATTTAAAGTGCTATGGTATCACTGTAAACAGCCATGGCTTCCCCTGAAAGAATTCTGCAAGCTGTAGTTTTTTAAGGGTGCTGAACAGAGCTTTCCAAACTGTGTGTCGCGGCATGTTAGTGTGTCGGCTGCAGTGTGTAGTTGTTTCTCGTGAACTAACCCTTTAACCTCCGCTTTGCTAGTAAAACTGTGTCGTGAAATGATGCATGTTTAAAACTTGTCTCACCAACATGGAAAGTCTGGACAGCTCTGGTGCCGAGTGTTCTTAGGAAGCCCCTGTTTCCCCCTTGGAGCTGCAATTCCCAGAGTGGTTTATCAGTCAATCCCTCTATTTTGTGGCTCTTCTGATGGGAATCGCTAACGACAAAAGGGGAAGAAAGTGCCCTCACCTAGAGAGGCCACCGTCTCATAATTCTCCCCCATGACATCCCTGTGCAGAGCTCTTTGGCCTGGATCCAGCAGAGCCCACTCCTCCTCCGTGAAAAACACAGCCACCTCCTCGAAGGTCACCAGACCCTGGAAGAAGAAAGAGAAAGAGGAGGAGGAGGAGGGGGAGGGGGAGAAGAAGAGATAACTTCTCCAACATACTGTGTCCAGTTCTGGGCACCACAGTTCAAGAAGGATACTGACAAGCTGGAACGTGTCCAGAAGAGGGCAACCAAAATGGTCAAAGGCTTGGAAAGGATGCCTTATGAGGAACGGCTTAGGGAGCTGGGTATGTTTAGCCTGGAGAAGAGAAGGTTAAGGGGTGATATGATAGCCATGTTCAAATATATAAAAGGATGCTATATAGAGGAGGGAGAAAAGTTGTTTTCTGCTGCTCCTGAGAAGCAGACACGGAGCAATGGATTCAAACTACAAGACAGAAGATTCCACCTAAACTTAAAGACCTCCTTCTTTGGAGGTCTTTAAGCAGAGGCTCTCTCTCCAGTTCTCCTTCTCTTACCTGAGGTGACTTTCCAGAGGATCCAGACCGTGCCATGGCGGAGGAGGAAGAGGAGTAAACTAGACCACCTCAGGGGCTCTCACAGCTGCTGCCACCAAGACGCACTTCAAAAGCAGGGGGTAACTCATTCCAGTGCCTACAAGGGAGCCAGGAGTATGGTTTAGAGGTGTGTGAGAGAGAGGTTTTTTGTTCCTGTTACGGTCAAACCTTGGTTCCCGAATGCCTCCGTTTTGGAACGATTCGGCTCCCAAATGCCGAAAACCCGGAAGTAACTGCTCTGGTTTCCGAACAATTTTCGGGAGCCGAACATGCTACATGGCTTCCATTTTGAGTTTCCCCATTGTACTGAGGCTTCTGCTTTCGGTTTTCAAACGTTTTGGAAGTCAAAGGTTAATTCTGTGTCCAGGACGGCTGTCCACCAGCTCCATCTGGTACGCAGGCTGAGACCCTACCTGCCCGCAGACTGTCTCGCCAGAGTGGTGCATGCTCTAGTTATCTCCCGCTTGGACTACTGCAATGCACTCTACGTGGGGCTACCTTTGAAGGTGACCCGGAAACTACAACTAATCCAGAATGCGGCAGCTAGACTGGTGACTGGGAGTGGCCGCCGGAACCACATAACACTGGTCCTGAGAGATCTGCATTGGCTCCCAGTACGTTTCCAAGCACAATTCCAAGTGTTGGTGCTGACCTTTAAAGCCCTAAACGGCCTCAGTCCTGTATACCTGAAGGAGCGTCTCCACCCCCACTGTTCAGCCCGGACACTGAGGTCCAGCTCCAAGGGCCTTCTGGCGTTTCCCTCACTGCGAGAAGAAAGCGACAGGGAACCAGGCAGAGGGCCTTTTCGGTAGTGGCACCCGCCCTGTGGAACACCCTCCCAGCAGAGGTCAAAGAGATAAACAACTATCTGACATTCAGAAAATACCTGAAGGCAGTCCTGTTTAGGGAAGTTTTTAACCTGTGAGGCCGCCCAGAGTGGCTGGGGGGACCCAGCCAGATGGGCGGGGTACAAATAATAAATTATTGTTATTATTATATTATTATTATAAATGGTCTTCCGGAATGGATTACGTTCGACAAACGAAGTTTGACTGTATTTTTTTTGTGTATCTTTGTTTTTTAGATCTTATTATGATTTATATGGATTTTTTTTCAATCCAATTGTGTACTGTTTAATCTGTTTTATTCACTGCTCACGACTACTTTTCCTGTCTGCAATTACGCAAATCTTTTCATCATAGAATCGTAGAGTTGGAAGGGACCCCAACCCCCGCAAGGGTCATCTACTCTAATCCCCCTGCAATGCAGGAATCTCAACTAAAGCGTCCATGACAGATGGCCACCCAACCTCTGCTTTGAGCATGGCTTCAACTATGGAAGAGCAGCATATGAAAATGGGTATGATGAGAAGATGCTGTCAGGGATTGGACCTGCGGAGCAAATTATCTACCACCGAGCCCTTTCCCGAATTAATTCATAATAAAGAAAAGACCCTGAGTTATTGGCATTGGCACAAGATTGACACAATTGATCTAAGTCAGCCTTCTGAAACCTGGGGCCAGCCAAACACTGCAGACTACAACTCCCATAACCCTTGGGTTCAGCCCGGACACTGAGATCCAGCGCCGAGGGCCTTCTCCCTCCCTGCGAGAAGCAAAGCTACAGGGAACCAGGCAGAGGGCCTTCTCGGTAGTGGCGCCCGCCCTGTGGAACGCCCTCCCAGCAGAGGTCAAAGCGATAAACAACTACATGACCTTTAGAAAATACTTGAAGGCAGCCCTGTTTAGGAAAGTTTTTAATCTGTGATATTTTAATGTATTTTGATATTTGTTGGAAGCCGCCCAGAGTGGCTGGGGAGACCCAGCCAGATGGGCAGGGTACAAATAATAAATTATTATTATTATTATTATTATTATTATTGGCACTGCGCAAAGTGGCTGGAGCTGGATGGGAGTTATAGTCCAACCGCACCTGGGTCACCAGAGGCTGTTCCTAGCTGAACAGCTGGCGGCACAAGGCTTTATCGATCGGTTTAGAATTTGTTAGGTTGCAATAGATTGCAATGGATTGTTTTGAACTGAAGTCATTTCAGCACCAGGGCGAAAAGAAAATCGCCCCCCCCCGATACACGGCGGGCGGGGTGTGCATGTGCGCTTCTACCTTCCCCTCCAACAACCCCGCCCCCCAATTATTGCATATTCCCTGGGGAGGCTGTTCCACCTGCAGGGAGAGGCGGCTTCAAAGCTCCCTCCTCCCCCATTATCCTTCAAGATCTGCCCCCCCCCCGCAAAAAAATAGCAAATTCTTAAATCTGTGCATTGCACCTCTTCGTCTCTGCACGCTCCGATCTCCTCCTCTGCAAGCCTGTGTCTCCTCTTTGAATATGCATAGAGGACCCCCCCATCCCCACCCCTCTCTGCCCCCCCTCTTCGTATTGCAGCTTCCTGCCTCTCTAGGAAACCACAGCTCGGTTCCTTTACTGGAGGGCTGAATGACATCAGCTGGGTGTTCGGCCCCCCCCCCCCCAGTTTTCTTTTCCCCTCTTTACCCACCCACCACCCATTTGGTCGGGGTCTGGCTTCAGCAGAGGTCCCCAAAGGGGGCTGTAGCAGCCCCTGCGCGGGTGCCAAGATCATAGTGTTGGGAAGGGACCCTAAGGATCATCCAGTCCAACCCCCTGCAATGCAAGAAACTGCAGCTGCCCCTCACGGGGATCGAACCTGCAACCTGGGCGTTATCAGCAGCACGCTCTAACCAGCTGCGCTATGAAGAGGCATAACCTTTTCATTAAATTTTCAGATTTTACAAATTCTTTTAGACAACACTCAGAACAAATCTCTCCTATCCATTGACTTCCCATCCAACCTTCCATGCTGTTCTTTTCTTACCGCATAAAGCTGTTATATTACTTATATTTCACCCGTTATTTACATTAATTCTGACTTATTAAACGACCAGTTCTCATCTGTTGCGATACTTCAAATCCTGCGTATTTAAGAACAAAATGAGGAAAGTGGAATGTTGCAGTTAAAGCATCTTGTCAAGGACACTGCAGACATTTCTACATTTGGGTGCCCTTCAGATATAATGTCCTGCTTGGGGTTTGTGTGTGCTGTGTGTTTTATTATGTGAAAGATCAGAGGCAGGTCCAATAAAATGCCAATGACAACAAGAGCAGATGGCTGTGCTTTTATGTAGAGCCCAAGTTATTTGTGGTTCTTAATACAAGTTAGCACTTCAGTGGAAAAGCTGAAGAAACTGAATATGCGAGAACCATTGTTGCCATCAGTCTGTCTCGAAAAACAATGGAGTGTGCCTGCGTTGCTCACCAATAATTACAGAGAATAGGATGTCATTAGACAACAGCACTGTTTGTGCTTTGCTTGCATGTAAAATCAACCACTCTGGCCCAGCCCACAAATTCACTCCTTCCAAAAGAGTGTTAAAGGATGCAAAGTCTGCAACACTTTTGTATAATAAGTCATTAATGGATGCCAGAGAGCCAAAAGAGTGAACCTGATCAATCCCCCCATTAAGAATTGACGCTTTTGAATTGTGGTGCTGGAGTCCCGTGGACTGCAAGAAGATCAAACCGATCCATTCTGAAGGACATCGGCCCTGGCTGCTCACCGGAAGGACAGATCCTGAAGCATTGCATGAGAAGAGAAGACTCCCTGGAAAAGAGACCCTGAGGTGGGGAGAGATGATGGTGTGTAGCCTGGTGTAAATTAATTTGTAGCCTGGGGGGATTACCGCGCCGTGGACTGTCCCCGAGAACCGTAGACTGTCCCCGGGACAGGTGAGGCTGCTGATCCCTTATTTTCAAATCCGAAAGTTGACAGCTATGCTTGGGGGGTGGGGTGGGGTGAAGTCAAGTTAGCAGCACTGAAGTGAGTTCCTGAGGTGCAAGCCTGGGCAGTGCGTGTGGAGATCCTGGGCTGCCCAGACAACAAGATCTTCCTGTTGGCCTCGCCAATTTGCTTCAAAGGAAAGCAGAGCAATACACTAGAACACACCAGGGGAATCTGATCCTGCAACCCCATTGCTGCATCAGCATCCAGTCCCCCAACTGGCAACATGGCTTAGATACTGAGGAACATCTCTTGTTGAGGAACGAGCTTGGCCTGATTGTGTTTTGAAGCTGATGTTATGAATCCCTGAAATGGATCAGAAGCACGCCAAATATTTGCATCTAAAAGGGACGTGGGTGGCACTGTGGTCTAAACCACAGAGCCTAGGGCTTGCCGATCAGAAGGTCGGTGGTTCGAATCCCTGCGACGGGGTGAGCTCCCATTGCTCGGTCCCTGCTCCTGCCAACCTAGCAGTTCAAAAGCACGTCAAAGTGCAAGTAGATAAATAGGTACCGCTGCAGCGGGAAGGTAAACGGCCTTTCTGTGCGCTGCTCTGGTTCGCCAGAAGCGGCTTAGTCATGCTGGCCACATGACCCGGAAGCTGTACGCCGGCTCCCTCGGCCAGTAAAGCGAGATGAGGGCCGTAACCCCAGAGTCGTTCGTGACTGGACCTAATGGTCAGGGGTCCCTTTAAAGGTAAAGGTACCACTGACCATTAGGTCCAGTTGCGGACGACTCTGGGGTTGCGGCACTCATCTCGCTCTATAGGCCGAGGGAGCCGGAGTTTGTCCGCAGACAGCTTCCGGGTCATGTGGCCAGCATGACTAAGCCGCTTCTGGTGAACCAGAGCTGTGCACGGAAACGCCGTTTACCTTCCCACTGGAGCAGTACTTATTTATCTACTTGCACTTTGACATGCTTTCGAACTGCTGGGTTGGCAGGAGCAGGGACCGAACAACGGGAGCTCACCCTGTCGCGGGGATTCGAACTGCCAACCTTCTGATCGGCAAGCCCTAGGCTCTGTGGTTTAGACCACAGCGCCACCCATGTCCCAAGGGGTCCCTTTACCTTTACCTAAAAGGTACAAATGTTTGTCTTAGGTTGCCTATCTTTACCATTGGCGTCGCCTTTATCTATAGCGTTTTACTTACTGTGGTTCCACCTCACTCCCTGGTTCCTCAGATGGAATCGAAAGAAATCTACATTGTCAGTGGTTAAAAGTATAGTTTAAATGAAATGGGTAATGTTTGGCTGGTGCCTGGCTGGCTCCTTTTTAGCCTTTGGCTGGGCTGAGCTGATGGGATGCCCTAGAATGTATCCACAAAACTGTCAAGAGCAAACAGGACCCAATATTTACAGTGGTACCTTGGTTCTCAAACGCTTTGGCACTCAAAGAACTTGGAACCCAAACACTGCAAACCCAGAAGTAAGTGTTCCGGTTTGCGAACTTTTTTTCAGAAGCCAAACGTGCTCCATTTTGAGTGCCACATTTCCATTTTGAGTGCCAAACTTCCGTTTTGAGTGTCGCACTTCCGTTTTGAGTGTTATGCTGAGGTCTGTCTGTCTTTGCTATTTATTTTGTGTTTTTGCAGCTCTTTTTTCTTTTGTTTTTGTGACTGTGTGGTACCCAGTTCAGCTACTGATTGATTGATTGTGTGACTGCAGTACATTGTTTATTGCTTTCATTTTATGGATCAATGGTCTCGTTAGATAGTAAAATTCATGTTAGGGGTTGCTTTTAAAAGTCTGGAACGGATTAATCCATTTTGCATTACTTTCTATGGGGAAGCGCGCCTTGGTTTTGGAACACTTTGGTTTTGGAACGGACTTCTGGAACGGATTAAGTTTGAGAACCAAGGCACCACTGTATATGAAATACATCATCAGAAGACCAATGAATGCAGTGGCCAAGTTTGCTGAAAATACGAAATCGTTCAGGACCTCTTCAACAGGAGTGAGTGGCAGTAAAATGGCAAATGCAATTCAATGTGAAAAAAAAGAAAAGAAAAGTTTTGGGTATAGTGGTGGGTCGGGTTTGGGATATTAATTTCACATATAAGCTCATGGGGTCAGAACTGATGATAACTGACCAGGAAGGAGACCGTGATGAAGATGGTGACCCAGTGTGTGGAAGCTGTGGAAAAGAAAAGGGTAAAAAACACAGTTAAGAGAATAAAGAAAACCTCAAAATATACATCTAGCGGGATATGGATTGTTCATTTGCCCCCACCAAACCCACAAGGCCCAAAGTCTCTAAACTGTGAGTTCTACATACTAGCTTAGACGTGCGGGCTTGAAAAGTAACTTGTGCAGTCAAAGAAGAAGAAGAAGAGAAGAGTTTGGATTTGATATCCCGCTTTATCACTACCCTAAGGAGTCTCAAAGCGGCTAACAATCTATGATGACCTATGAAGCTAAGAAAACTAAGAAAAAACATTCAAATATTCATTGTAAATGGCACGTCTGTATTTTTTTCTTTAAAAAGTTGGTATTCATAATTATATGTAGAAAACGGCAGCTGAGCACTAGAGAACAATTACTGACATAACTACAACAGCAACAAAGAACAGAGAGAGGGGAAACAAGTCTGCTGAGGAGAAGATGACAGACTTTTTTAAAAAAGTTGAGTTCGACTGGCGTCCTTCCATTCATCGGTGGAGCTAGCCGCTCCACATTGCCAGAAGGGTGACTGGAGATCTGGGAGAGCCGGTATTGTTATTAACACAACTAATGAACAGAAACAATTTATCCCGTTTCGCTTTACCTGCAACAACTCTTCTGTGCTGGGTCAAATGTTCACATAAAACTGTGCCCCACATTTTACTGCACCACCCACCCTTTGTGGGCAAAGAGACCCGCTTCTGGTGACATCGCTGGCAGCTGGTAACATTGGTAGCAGGTCTTTGTGCTGGACTCTGGGATCGCTACCTGTTCCGACTGAGAACAGGGCTACAGTCGTACCTTGGTTTTTGAACAGCTTAGTTCCTGAACGTTTTGGCTCCTGAGTGTTCCGGTTTGCGAACTATTTTTGGAAGCTGAATGTCCGACGGGGCTTTCTGCAGCCAATCAGAAACTGCCCTTTAGTTTTCAAACTTTTGGAAGTCAAATGGACTCCCAGAACGAATTCTGTTTGACTTCCAAGCAGGGTGGATTTGATTTAAATCAAATTGATTTAAATCACGATTTAAATCATGATTTAAATCACTAGTCAGTAAAGCTTGATTTAAATCACTAGTCAGTAAGGCTTGATTTAAATATTTTTTTTACAGAAAGACTCATTCTTGCTGGTATAATCTTAATATTTACAACCATATGAAGGTTTCATTTTTGGAATAATAAATTTTCAGAGTAGTTTTTACAGTTATATCAAAAATTACTGATTTGGTTATACTACTAGAAATACAAAGACAGATAATTATGAAATTATGGTGAGGTTTAATAAGTTAACTGTTTATATTTGGACAACTTTTCTGCTGTACTTTATTGGAAGGAGAAAAATAATCATTTCCTTAATAACCATTTAAACAATTTATTTAACAAAAACAATAACATGATAGCATATGTATCCATGTTTGTTAACTGATGTGGTTAAACATTTTTTTTTAAAAAACAGACTGAGTTTTAGCACACTTGATAAACTTAAAACAAATCCTTATTTCCTGATGAATAGCCTTTGGACTACAATGTAACTTAAATAGAAGACTATATTTAGAAAGATTTTTCCTCCAAAACATTTTATTTTAAAAATCCAATTTAAATAAAAAAAAAATCCGATTTTTTTTTTTAAATCGTTGATTTTTATCCACCCTGCTTCCAAGGTACAACTGTAATGACAATGGCGCCCACCTGAGAGGTGCTGGAATTGAGTTCCGGTGAGTTCCAGCTGGGGGGGGAAAGTCCTGGGGCAACCCCACCCCAAATGAAACACCAATCCTCTTTCACCACACACCCCTCCACCACAATGGCGAGACCCCCTTGGCAGCATGTGAAAATTCAACTGGTACCCGGTGCCATCTCCGTAGGCATGAGCGAGATCCTCAAACCACGCCTTTGTTCTGCTTTAGAAGCACCAGGTGCTCAAACATGTCGTCCGCCAGAGAATGTCTTTTCACAGTCATTACGTTCCCACCTGCGCCAAAGAGGCGCTCAGCAGCGGCGCTCGAAGGCAGGCCCGTGTTGTATGCGAGGAAACTTTTCAAAATCTGTGGGAAGGCATGCAGCGAAGAGAGCTCGCTGTTGGGGAACTTCAGGTACCTCGAGACCTCCTCTTCGGCAGAGTCCGATGCCGACTTCTTGCTTCGGGACTGTATGCCGAAAAACTCGTCGTCGCAGTCAGCGGCGCATTCCCTCTCCGAAGAGCTCTTGACCTGCTCTGTGACCACCCTCTGAATCTCGGCTCTCAGCAAAGCTTCCATGGTACTTTTGCCGATCTCCGTGTTGCACAGATCCAACCAGTCCACCTTGAACCGAGGGTGCAAGCAGGCGGCCACCAACAGCTTCCTCTCCTTCCAGATCGGCTCAAACCTTTTCCTGATCCCTTCCCGCACAATCTTCACCAGGGGACGGCAGTAGGTGCAATTTACAGGCTTCTTCTCCAGCACCTCCAACTTATGGTCCAGAGCATAGAGAGTGGGGAGCAGATAACCCATAAACATGCCGTTTTCCTTTTGAAGGATATCGAGGGCTTGGGCCACAGGAGCGAGGATCTCGCAATATTCTTGGACAACCTGGGCCTCGGGAGCTGTGATCCTCTGCAAGGAGCAGAAGTCCAGGATGGAATCCATCTTCTGCGGCGCGGTGGACAGTAGATCCCTTAGCTGCTTCAGAGCATCGTAGGTGGTACTCCACCTGGTCTTGTTGGGGACCCTGAGCAAGACACCGCACTGGTCTTTGATGTACTCTGCGGTAATCGCCGATTGCTTTTGTTTGGACCACAGCTTAGAACACTTCCCCAGCAAGGAGCCAAAGTGTTTCTTGAAACCGCCCAGAGGAGAATTCTTAGAGTTGAGGACTCTCTCGATGTCTTGGGTGGCCACCAAGTTCAGCGTGTAGCTTGCGCACCTTTGGTGCGGGGGCAAGCACATCTCTTCTTCAGCAGCTCTGTATTCACCCGTGTCCAGAATGTTACAGACATCCACAAACTCCACTTCCTGCTGGTCACTGTCCCCTTCGTCTGCTTGGTCCATGACATCCATGGCCTCCTTGTCTGTGTAGAAAGCTCTGAAGACTTTGACCAGGTTACAGCCATTGTCTGTGGTGGTGCATACCACCTTGTGGTGGATCTTGTACTCCATGTGGATGTTGTGCAGAGTCGTGGCGAGATCGTAGGCGTGGTGTCCTTTCAGGCGTCGGCAGGCCAGGGCGCAACACTCCCGAGTGAGGCTCTCCGGGTTGATCCAGTGGGCCGTAACCCCGAGGTAGGTCTTCCTTCCATGCGTCCAGCAGTCTGCAGTGGTAGCCACATGCTGCACCCGTGTCATTTTCATGGCTGCCTCCTCCCGCATGTGGTATGCCTTCTTTTCCAGCCTCTCTTTCAGAGTCTTGGAAGACATGATGGACAGCTCCTTGCCGAGGCCGAGGCGAGCAAACTCGATGAACGACGGCTTGTCCACCAGCTGGAGGGGCACTGTCTCCTCCACAATGAAGTCCAGCAGTTTCTTATCCAGCAGTTTCTGGCTGACAGGCTCTCTGCTGGACCCCCACCTCTCCAGGGTGGCCGGCATCTTGGGAGGTCTCAAGCCGCTCGCGTCTTCCGCCTCGGAGAAGTCGTGCTTCTTTGTATTCTTCCGTTTCGCAGCCTCGAGGACTCTGAGCTGCTCTGGGTGCTGCTTCTGGAAAAGAAAAGAGCGGTACTTTATTTTTATATATTTTTTATTTGATTTTTAAAAAAAATATAAACGCACAACAAACAGCAATTCAAAATTCGAATATCGAGATTGCTCTGAATCTCCTGACTCTCCCCATCCCTTCCAAGGGTACTAATGATAATATTTACAACTGCATATCAATATTTATCCAAGTCGAGTTGGAGGCAGAGGAAAGTATATGAGATCAAAAATAATTAAAAGAGTTAGAAGATATTATAAACGAAAGGGAAATGGGAATTGGTGACGGGATAAGGGGATAAGATTGTGAGATAGGTAATATAATGTACATTACAAAAATAAAAATATTTATCCATTTTTCCCCTTCTAAATTCTCCATTCTTTCCATTACTTTACAAGTGTGGTTAAAATCCTGCCAATGTTTTGACATGCTTGCAGTGGTCTCGTAAATAAATTACAAACTTTCCCCCTTCTTTTTTAAAGTTCTTGTCTTCTTGATTTCTGAGCTTCCCAGTTAATTTTGCCATTTTGGCATAGTCCATCATCTTGATTTGCCATTCTTCTCCTGTTGGGGTTGACTCTTCCTTCCATCTCTGGGCTAGTAGAATCCGTGCGGCTGTTGCCGCATACATAAACAATCTTTTCTGGTCCTTTGTTATCTCGGTACCTGTAATTCCTAATAAGAAGGCTTCTGGGGTTTTTTAAAAAAAGTTATTTTAAACGTCAAATACCACCAGTACATCATAGCCTCTCCTAGTCTATCATTTGTATATTATGTCCCATCTTTTGCCCAGTGTATCATCACTGATTTTACCTGTCCTGATTGAAAGAGCACTACTCTTGTTTTAAATTCTGCAATTTATATAAATGTTGCAAAATTGAAAATGATAATTCTTATTTTTTTAAAAACTGAACATACCATCTTAGTAAAGGATTCTCTTCTCATCTGACCATTTGTTGTTTTTTAAAAAAATTGTAGAAAAATTTTATTTATGGATGCCACTACTGTGGCTCGTGTTTTGTTAATGACTGGTGTTTTAATGTATTTTTTACTTTTTTGTTGGAAGCCGCCCAGAGTGGCTGGCGAAACCCAACCAGGTGGGCGGGGTATAAATAATAAATTATTATTATTATAGCCCAAAATGGAAAATGAGCGAAGTCCCGACTAAAGAAGAATGGCAACTTAAACTGATGGAATATGCGCAGCTTGCGGACCTAACATATAGAATAAGAGAACAAGAAGAACATACATTTAGAGAAGATTGGAAAATGTTTGTTGAATATATGGAGGAAAATTGTGTTTATTTGAAAATGTGGACCGCATTTAGACAAATTCAACAATGTAAATAAGTTTTGATGGATGTAATAATGGAATACAGAATGTTTTAGTTTATATAAAATATGCAGGTATTTATGTTGCGCAAAATGAACCATGGAAAGAGAGGAAGGGAAGTCAGAAGTCTTGGTATTTTTTAAGGTTGTTTATAAAACGTAAAACGGAAATTTAATTTTCTCTCTCTTTCTCGCCTCTTCTGGCAGTGGCCAACCAGACATTAAGACTCAGGTGTCTCCAATGGGCACCTACCTGCAGGTGCCGTTTCAAGTTGGACGTGGAGGTTGTGGCGGCGCTCACCGTTTTCACTTTCGGCAAGCAGAACTTGCACTGCACCGTCACGTTTTTGCCCTTCTGCGACACAAAACAAAAGGCGCACTCAAAGCCGAGCCACGGCAGCGGTTTGGCGGAGGTGGACGGTCTCGCCAGCAGCGCGTCTTGGGCAGTGCCTTCCTCCCCGACAACCTTGCAGTCGATATTCTGGCCTTTCTGGGTCTCTGTAAGACGGAGCAAGAATACCGTATATACTTGAGTACAAGCCGACGCGAATATAAGCCGAGGCACCTAATTTTACCACAAAAAACTGGGAAAACTTATTGACTCGAGTATAAGCAGAGGGTGGGAAATGCAGCAGCTACTGGTAAATTTCAAAAATAAAAATAAATACCAATAAAATTGAGGCATCAGTAGGTTAAATGTTTTTGAATATTTATTTCAAAGAAAAACAGTAAACAAAAACTTTAGCTCAATCAGCAACCAAGCTACAACACAAGAGTTAAAATCCTTCAAAACTGGACTCCTCCTCCTCATCTGTATGTTCAAACAGAGCTTCCGCTTTAGCGGGTGTGAGGTCATCAGCATAGACATTGTCATCATCACTGAGTTCGCCGTCATCACCATCACTGCTGTCGTTCTCATACAAAGCGCTGTCTTCACTGCCATCCATAGCATTACTAATGCCACATTTCTTGAAGGCGCATTGCACTGTGTCCTCTGGAATCTCTTCCCATGCATCACGAACCCACTTTGCTATCAATTCTACGTCAGGCTTCATCAGATTTCCAGCTTTTGTCAGTCGGGCTTGGCCAGATGACATCCATTCATGCCACATCTTTCGCAGACGGTATTTGAAAGGTTTATTTAAACACACATTTAGGGGCTGCAATACAGGTGTAAGCCCACCTGGAATAACGGCCAAAGTAACTTGAGAAGACTTTGCCAATTTTTTTATGTTAGCAGATGTGTGGGCTCTGAACATATCCCAAACTAGCAATGATGGTTTCTTCTTTAAGGCTGCTCCTGGTCGCCCGTTCCAAATTTCTTCCAGCCATTTTTTTGTTCCGTCTTCATCCATCCAGCCTTTAACATGTGCGCGCACTGTAATTCGTGGTGGGAATTTGACCTTTTTAGGCAAGGTCTTTCTTTTAAAAATAATGACAGGACGCAGCTTAGTTCCATTAGCCAAACATGACAGAACGACTGTGAAATGGTTTTTTTCATTTCCTGTGGTTCTGAGTAAAACTGTTTTGTCTCCCAAACTTGCCACAGTTCTGTTGCTTGGAAGATCAAAGGTCATAGGTGTTTCATCCATATTCCCAATATCTCCCAGCTCATAGTTATGGATCCTTCTTTGTTTTATGATGAATGAATGGAACGACATCACTTTTTCCTCCAGGTCTTTTGGCAACTTCTGTGAAATCTTTGTTCTTTGCCGTAAACACAGGGCAAACCTATTCATGAAGCGGGTACACCATCCTGCTGACGCAACAAAATTTTCAATGCCTGGTGCTTTTAATTTGTCATCTTTAGCCATCTGAAGGGCACGTAAGCGAATTCCCGTGCGTGTTACGCAGTAACCATTTTGACGACGCTCCATAACCCATTTATGCAATTCAGTCTCTAGAGCCCCATATGAAGTTGTTAAACCACGTCGAGCTTTTTTTGCCTTTGGAATCTTTTCCAAGTCAGCTTTCATTTTCCGCCACTCCCTCACTTGTTTTTCGTCAACACAAAATTCCTTACTTGCAATGCTGTTGTTGCTTTCTTCTGCTCTTGACACAACCTTAAGTTTGAAACCAGCTTCGTATGACCTGCGTTTTTGTTTTGGTCCACGATTAGAAGTACTGGTACTGGGATCCATTTCTAACAGGATAAAAAAAAAAGACGTGTGTATATTATGAGCCCTAACACAGGCTGCTCTATGCAAGCATAGTCAACACTGGGTCCAGATAGGGGTTACGGTAATAAGAAAATAAAAAATAAAAAATAGCAGACTGATATGTCTGGGGGTTCTCCAGGATCCAACATAGTCACTGGGGGCTCAGGTGGCCTCAGTGACTAGCAGGATCCCTTTCCAGCTCTGACAATAATAATAATAATAATAATAATAATAATAATAATAATAATTTTTATTTATACCCCGCCCTCCCCAGTCAAGACCGGGTTCAGGGCGGCTAACAACAACAAAATCACAATAGAATACAAAAGCCAATTAATTAAAATAAGATTAAAACCAGTTTAAAATGCCGAATTCATTTGGCGCCCATTACCAAACCAAGGGGAGGTAACCATCGAACTTAAGAGTCCGACCCGAAGGCCAGGTGGAACAACTCTGTCTTGCAGGCCCTGCGGAAAGATGTCAAATCCCGCAGGGCCCTAGTCTCTTGTGACAGAGTGTTCCACCAGGTTGGGGCCAGAACTGAAAAGGCCCTGGTCCTGGTTGACACTAGTCTGGCAGCCTTGTGGTTCGGGATCTCCAGCAGATTATTATTTGTAGACCTTAAGGTCCTTTGCGGGGCATAATGGGAGAGGCGGTCCTGTAGGTACGAGGGTCCTAGGCCGCATAAGGCTTTAAAGGTCAAAACCAGCACCTTGAACCTGATCCTGTACTCCACCGGGAGCCAGTGAAGCTGGTAAAGCACTGGGTGAATGTGATCCCAGAGAGGACAAGGCCAGGGTCCTCCATGCTCTGGATCCGATGAGGCTATGGCAGTGCCCTCTAGGCGGAATTGCCCTTGAAGAGGACTCCAAAACGCAGAGGGGCTGGGTTTCCTCTCTTTATTCATGGCATTTCTCTCCCCTCCTTTTCTCCTAGGAGCTCCACGTGGCATCCATGCCCCCCCCCTCACTGAATCACCAGAACCTTGAGAACACATCTAATTTCCCTCTTAAAACAGCCGCTTTGATGGCCAGTTCATTTCCTGGCCCAGTTCAGGGGCTCACACTTGGCACCCCAAATATCAGAACATCAGCAGGACTGGGGCGCAAGAGCCCTTCTCTCCCCCTGCACTTGCTTCCAGGAACTGAGATTCAGCAGCATCGCTGGGGAGACAAAAGTTCAGCCCTCGCGACTGAAGCTGAGCAGAGCCTCTCCTCCTCCCTGCCTTGCCTCCTGGGGCAGGGAGTTCCATAGGCTTGACTCTGCACCGCAGGAATACCAGCGCTTTCTTTTATTTGCCCGATCCCCTCTTCCAACATTCAGGCTTTCCTTTTTATTTCTTCAGTGTATTTTATGTCCAATATTTCCGTCCCCCTACAACCTCTATCAGTAAATGGGACTGATTCCTGAGGAGGTTTATTTTCAGGCCCTTTTCTTCCCTCCCCAAAGACCCCTCCCTTCCCAAACGGCCAAGCGGTGAATGGATCCAAAGGAAGACAAGAGTTGCAGAGCTCCTGTGACTTTGCCCCCTCCTGGGCTTTGCAGAGAGGAGGGGGGCAGGAGCCTCTGCTCCTTGACTTGGGGATCCCCCCTGCACCCTCCCCTGCATCCTGGGGATCACCCTCTTCTCCCCAATGCACCCTTTGCAAGATGAGCAGAGACTCACCAGATTCAGGAGGCGCAAGGGATGCAGCACATGCAGAAGAGAGAGACAAAGGCCCCCTCCTCCTTTTATAGGCGCAGAGAGGGGGGGGCTTTTGCTCGGAAGTTTCTCTCGCCCCCTCCCATCCCACCGCCTTTATTTCATGACCTCTCTAGGAATCCCACAAGGGTCTGATCCTCTGTTCCTGTACCTTTCCCCTCTGTCAGAAGGGCGGGGGGTGGGAGAAGAGGCTAGAAGCCCTTTCTTGCCTCTTCTCCGCCTCGCCGACAGCTGCGACGAAAGGCACAGGACCCGAGTATACGCCGAGGGCGGCTTTTTCAGCCCCAAAAATGGGCTGAAAAAGTCGGCTTATACTCGAGTATATACGGTAATCTCTATTATAGAGACAAACCTTCTTCTCCCTCCACCTTTCCCTGACCGGAGAACATGATCAGGGGATTCTGCTGGGATTCCCGGTATCGAGGGCTGTTGATATTAGTGTCCCGGTATTGGCTGAGCAACTTCACCCCACCGAACCCATCGCAACACCACCTGGCCCTCAGTAAACACAAGACAGGGACTCTTGCCGGGAGGTGGTTCAATCAAGTTATGGGATGTATGCAGCCTTTGCCACTGCCAATATTTGGATTTACTCTAACAAGCCCAGATATCGTCCCAGAGTTTTTGTTAACGTCATATTCTTTCCCAAGACGTCTCTTAAAATCGGTACCTGCCACTTCCGCTCGTGCACGTCGGGAGAAAGGCTGATTTATAACATCGCTCCCGACCCCCGCGGGGAATTTTGGCGGCTGCTTTGGGAGTATGCAGCCTCCCTAACTCTCCCGGGATGACGAGAGGGGCCGTTGGCCCGCAGATGCCCCTTAACCCGTTCTGACCCTTTGGGGGGAGCGGGGGGGGGGGCCTGGGCTGATAGCACCCGTGGGGGCCGGAACTCCTGGAAGCCACCCTGTTCATGCACGAGTCCCAGAACTTGGAATTTTAATTAGGCAAAAAGTTTTGGGCATGCCTCGGACAAAGGAGTAAAGAGAATATTGCTAATGGTTCCAGCCCTGAGCAGCTAAGAAGAAAACTGGAAGAAGAGATGGACTTTATAATGGTATGTGAAAGTGGGAAAGAAAGGGGGGAAGCCCTGGACCCTATGCTTGTTTTGCCTCAATATTATACTTAACACGGGCGAAACCCCCCCAGAAAATCCACTTTCACTTGGAAATAGCAAGTGGACTTTAAAGACTGAGATTGATTTTGGCAGAAAAGATTTGATTTTATATTTATAAACTGTCTGGAATTAAAAATAAGACTCTGAAAGATTTATTAGTAATGGAGGACCTCCGACTTCGCAAGTAATGGCGCTGCAAGAATTGAATCGGTGTGGGGGAGCCCGTGGGCAGAGCACTACTCCATAGGGAGAAGCCAGTTCTGGTTGTTTATTGAAGTTTGATTTATATTAGAGATTGGCATCCTGGAAAGGGTATGTGCAAAGCGAGCGGGGGAGAGTAGCAGCGTGAAGAAGTTTGGTGAACAACAGGACGAGAAGATGGCGATGGTCGGAATGTGGCATTTGGAATTAAGAAGATTGACCTCATCCACACAGAGACATTGTTTATTATAATTTAGCCTGCTTGCTGGCATATAGCAGCGGCTGTGGAAATATGGGAAAGAATTTTGAAAAGCAATTGATGGAGGTGATCAGGGAAGCTCCGGCGTCCGAGGCATGGGAAGTCCATATATAAAAAAATTATTATAATAAGTACCGGTAGGCATAATTAGAATGTTTCTTTTAATTGGGATTTGTATAATTAATTTGGATTGTAATTTGAAATGTAATTGGGAATAATTTCAATGTGATATGCTATGATTTGTATTGGAAAATTCAATAAATAGATTATAAAAAAAATAAAAAATAAATAAAATCGGTACCTGCCCATCTCGTCACTTCCTCCGAGCCCCACCTAATCGGATCTTCTTCTTTCAGCCAAGACATCAAGTCCGGTTTGGGGATTTCTTTCAAAGAAACAAACAGGCTAGTTGCTTCTGAGGACAAGATATATTCCATGTTCACCCATTGCCATAGCCTCCTCCCAAAAAGCCCAGCTGAATGATAGGATCCAGCAAGATTCACCTGGCTATTATTATTATTATTATTAATTTGTATACCACCCTTCATCTTAAAAAGCAGAGACATCACCTTGCCAACAAAGGTCCGTATAGTTAAAGCTACGGTTTTCCCAGTAGTAATGTATGGAAGTGAGAGCTGGACCATAAAGAAGGCTGATCGCCAAAGAATTGATGCTTTTGAATTCTGATGCTGGAGGAGACTCTTGAGAGTCCCATGGACTGCAAGAAGATCAAACCTCTCCATTCTGAAGGAAATCAGCCCTGAGTGCTCACTGGAAGGACAGATCCTGAAGCTGAGGCTCCAATACTTTAGTGATTAGTAGCGAGAGCTTTGCCTTCCATCAATTTGTTTAACCTTCTTCTTCTCCCCACCGGAAGAACTCATAGCCTGAGAGGTTAACCCAGCGGTTCCCAAAGCGGGCGATACTACTGCCCCCTGGTGGTGGTGCGGTGGTAGGGTTACCTGGGGAGGCGCAAAGAGGCGGGGGACGGACGGACAATGTAAGTGTAAACGCCTATCAGGCTTCAAAAAGCCGGTACCCATCAATCTTGTTGAATTAGTTAAGCTGAATACGTAGTTTTAATTGGATTTAATTGGGTTTTGAATAAATGTGAAGGAAGCCAATAACACAATAAAATTCAAAACAATGCATTGCAAGCCGCTATTCTGAATAATGCTTTTCATAGGGTAGGGGGCACTGGGGACGAGTTTGATGTAACCCAAGGGAGCGAGAGACCCCCAAAAGTTTGGGAACCACTGGGTTAATCTGTCAGAAATGATACCACACCGGAAATGGGCATTTATTCTATTCCCAGCCCAAAAGCTGACACTTACCTGCTGACGTCTCTTCTTCTTTCAGATCCTGCGTAAACGGGTCCTCTCCTTCTTCCCAGCAGGAGCTAACATCTGATTCTTTCGAGGAGACAAAAACAGATGCTTCTGATCACAAAATATTCAGCCATTCCGAACCCAGCCTTTTCTAGGACCTCTAAGCTAACAAGCAGGGTGCTTCTTGTGGGATATGTTAGTCAAATCCAACACTCTAAGAGAGGACTAACTGCCTCTATGTGACAGTCAGTTTGGTCCGTTGGTCGGTTAGGCTGCTGCTGATAGAGGTGTTAAGTAGTAAATGCTCTGATGGAGTCTTTTGAGGACTCACTAATATCTAATATATAGTTCATTTACTTTGTAACCTAAGTATGTACTCAATGAATCTGACAGTAAACTAGTTTATCTGAAGAAGTGTGCATGCACATGAAAGCTCATACCAAGAACAAATTTAGTCGGTCTCTAAGGTGCTACTGGAAGGATTTTTTTAATTTTTTATTTTGTTTTGACTAGTTTATTGTCCAGAGCTTTGGGCTGGGCTGTCATCAATATGCTGATGACACCCAGCTTTATTTGTTGATGGACGGCCGCCCTGACTCAGTCCCAGACACACTGACCAGGTGTTGTATGGAAGCTGTGGCTGGATGGATGCGTGGGAGCCGGTTGAAGTTAAATCCTTCGAAGACAGAGGTCCTCTGGCTGGGTCGGGACGACATGGGGTTGGGGGGCCAACTCCCATCTCTTGCGGGGGCCCAATTAGTGCCAGCGCCTTCTGTCAAGAGTCTGGGTGTAACCTTCGACGCCTCCCTTTCCATGGAGGCGCAGGTTGCAGCCACAGCAAAGGTGGCATTTTTCCATCTCCGCCGTATTAGGCAGTTGGTCCCCTACCTTTCTTGCCCTGATCTGGCCACAGTGATCCATGCGATGGTCACCTCCAGACTTGATTATTGTAACTCGCTCTATGCGGGGCTGCCCTTGAAGCTGACCCAGAAACTCCAGCGGGTGCAGAATGCCGCGGCGAGGCTCCTTATGGGGTCTTTGTCGCAGGACCACATTCATCCAGTGCTCTACCAGCTGCACTGGCTCCCGGTGGAGTACAGGGTCAGGTTTAAGGTGCTGGTTTTGACCTTTAAAGCCCTATGCGGCCTAGGACCCTCGTACCTAAGGGACCGCCTCTCCTGGTATGCCCCGTGTAGGACCTTAAGGTCCTCAAATAATAACATCTTAGAGGTCCCGAGCCATAAGGATGCTAGGCTGGCAGCAACTAGGGCCAGGGCCTTCTCAGTACTGGCCCCGACTTGGTGGAACGGTCTGTCGCAGGAGACCAGGGCCCTGCGGGATTTGGCATCTTTCCGCAGGACCTGCAGGACAGAGCTGTTCCGCCTGGCCTTTGGATTGGTTTTAGTTTAACCCTGATGTTTTATTCCTTTATGGTTTTATTGGTGGGCTACTTAAAAATGAGGCTGCATTTTAAATTTTAAATTGTATTTTAACTTGCATTTTAATTGATTGTTTTGTATGTTTTGTTGTGGTTTTTATGGTTGTTATCCGCTCTGAGCCCGGTCTTGGCTGGGAAGGGCAGGGTATAAATAAAAATTTATTATATTATTATATTATTTTGTTATCATTCAGATTCATGTGTATTTTTCTTTTAAGAGGGACAAAAGGGAATTAACAACCAAGAAGGCAGGAAGGTAGAAGACATAATTATTAAAAGGACTCAAACGAGTCAGCAATCCACTTGCTGCCGAGTAAATTTAAATAAGGAAACGTTTAATCCTGCTATATTATATATAAATGTTCTGATATTACAACTCCTGCACAAGACAGGCAGGAGAAGTTTGTGTGGTCCCAGAAGGATCGGCCTGGCACTTGTGAACGTCCCCTCATTAGGCATAACTCAGCTTCATGCCTATTCCTGGATTGAAGGGGGTTGGACTAGATGACTCTAGGGGTCCCTTTCAATTTTATGATTACAAGATTCTCTGGAAGATGACACTGTGGACCTTAGCACAGACAGCTGCTTAAATTTTCATATGGGCCAAAACATCTCATTGCACACAGAGTAAAAAGAAAAGAAAATAGAAAAGAATAGCCTAGGTACCAGTCCTCCTTCCCTCCTCCAAAGCTGCACTTCAAATTTACAGTTCTGGGGGAATATTCCCCCCCCCATGGAGATTCAAGATTCAAGTTACTGCAATGCATTGTTGTTGCTGGAAATGTTCCAACTACACTGAAGTGCCTTGATTATTTTTAATAACGCGGGTGGCACTGTGGTCTAAACCACGGAGCCTCTTGGGCTTGCTGGTCGGCAGGTCGGCAGTTCGAATCCCCGCAACGGGGTGAGCTCCCGTTGCTCTGTCCCAGCTCCTGTCCACCCAGCAGTTCGAAAGCACACCAGTGCAAGTAGATAAATAGGTACCGCTCCGGCGGGAATGCAAACGGCGTTTCCGTGCACTCTGGTTTCCGCCATGGTATTCCGTTGCGCCAGAAGCAGTTTAGTCCTGCTGGCCACATGACCGGAAAGCTGTCTGTGGACCAACGCCGACTCCCTCGGCCTGAAAGTGAGATGAGCGCCGCAACCCCATAGTCGCCTTAGACTGGACTTAACCATCCAGGGGTCCTTTACCTTTTTTTTTTTACCTTTTTAAAATTATTTTTAAAATTGATACACTGCCCTTTATCCGAAGGTCACAGGGCAGTTTACAACGTAACGTACACTATAGTTGCAGAATATATATCCAAGTAATCATGATCAGTACAGTCATACCTCAGGTTACAGACGCTTCAGGATGCGTGTTTTTGGGTTGCACACTGAGCCGAACCCAGAAGTACCGGAACGGGTTACTTTCGGGTTTTGGCGCTTGCGCAGAACCGCTAAACCGCGCATGCGCAGAAGCGCCAAATCGCGACCCGCACGTGCGCAGACGCAGTGCTGCGGGATCAAACGCTGTGGGTTGAGAACGTGCCTCCTGCACGGATCACATTCGCTACCCGAGCGTCCACTGTATTGGGCGAATATACTGGGGAGGCGGGGAGGAACTGACAAAGCGCATTTGGGGAGGGTGTGTGTGCTTTCTCCCACATCATATTTCGGGAAAGAGAAATAATTTCACATTAATGCTCCTATCCTGAACATGCTTCTTTGATGAATGCCCTGTTGATTTTGATAGCCTAAGAATGCTTCGGGCTTCAGTCTACTTTTACTTTCCAGTTTACGATTCAGTTATATATATATACTAGTAGACATGAAGCCCGTTAAATTAACGGGCGCTAGAACATATGTCCGTGGGGCAGGAAGTAAATAAAAGCTCCTCATCAGGAGAGTTATTTTCGTTTACAGGGGAGGAGATCCCACTTGCTTTTCTTATCTCTCGTTTCTCCTCCCTTCCCTTTGTTCACCACGTTTGCAAGGGGAAGCCAAAGGGGATTCAGCAGTCTGGAAACTGAACGTGAAAAGCGGGGACGAAAGAGAGAGGGGAGGGAAAGAGAGAAAGAGAGCAGCGAAAGCGAGAGAGGGAGGAAAAAAAAGAAGAGGGCCTTGGATCTCGGCAACCACCATTAAGTGGGAGGAAGAAGCGAAAACAGCTGGCCAGCCAGCAGCCGAAGGGTTGGCTTTGACCCCCTTCGGGCGCTGTGCCCTTTTTTGGAGAGGGAGGCGGCGTGTGTGTGTGTGTGTGCGCGCGCTGCAAAAGGAGAAGGCAGGAAGAAGAGCGAGCAAGGAAGGCAGAAGAATAAAAAAGAAGAAGAAAAAGCAGCAAAGGGAGAGGGAGGGAAGGGACTTTATTATATAGGATAGTGGGGGAGAGAGAAACTTGTTTTTTGGGGAGAGGGAAATCCATACCGTGGACGTGTCTGGAGGCAGGGGAGCATCCTTACCCAGAGAAGTCACCGTCTCATAATTCTCCTCCATGACCTCCCTGTGCAGAGCTCTTTGGCCTGGATCCAGCAGAGCCCATTCCTCCTGGGTGAAATGCACAGCCACCGCCTCAAACGTCACCAGGTCCTGGAAGAAAAAGTTGCGTTGTGGGGAGGCTGGTCGACTCAGAGGGAGAGCGAATAACGCCAAGGTTGCAGGTTGGACCCTCGTACGGGGCAATCACATATATTCCTGCATTGCAGAAGGTTGGACTAAATGATCCTTGGGGGGGGGGTCCCTTCCAACTCTACGACTCCACGAATGTGGTGTGTCGTGGCTAAAGTATCAGACCCGGGTTCGAACCCCTGTCCAGCCATGATGAAGCTCAGTGGGTGACCCGGGGCTCTCTCAGCCGCAGCCTACTTCTCAGGGTTGTTGTGCAGGGGAATTAAATGAGAAGGAGAACCACGTAGACTCCCTGGAGGGAAAGATGAGGTTTAAATGCAACAAATCTTTGAATTAATTAATGCAATCCCTCGGATTGCCCAAAGGAGATTCCCCGATTTGTCTCTTCCCACCCGCCCGCCCCTCCAAAACTCTGATGCGTGTAAAGCTGCGCTCCTTCACCCCCATCAACCGCTTTGCACCCAGAGGCGCGCCTCCCCCCATCATCCCCGCTGGCCTGCCTTGCAGGAGCGTCGTGCAATGCAAAGAAGGCAAGATCGGGCATGCTCCCCCCGACCTTTCTTGCATTGCACCCTGAACTCTTCTCTCTCTGTTGGCCCAGCTCCTCTTCGGGAGGAAAACTCGCGAGGAGGCCACCTCCCTGCTGCGTGCCTTCACAATGGACCATAGGGACAGGGGAGGAACGCCGACCCGCCTTCACTTCCGGCTCCCATTCAAACGAGCGGGGAGAGGGAGGAGGAGCAAACAGCTGTTTCCTTTGCGCTGGCCGCCTGCGAATGGGAACCCGAAGTGTCTCAGCGATGCCCATGGGTGGCCATGGGGGGGGGGGAGAGAGCCGGGCTTGTGAGATCTCTTGGCTAAGGGATGCAAGGGGGGCGGATGCACAGAGGAGGACAAAGAAGTGTCTTTTTTGTGAAGAGTTCAGCAGAAAAACCTGCCAAAGGGGGCGCATCTACTGTATCTGAAAGGACGCATGGCAAATAGTCTTCCTTGGTGGTACGAGATGTTTTCGGTGCAAAGGTGGGGGGCTGGGAATGTCTCGTTCCCCCTGAAATGGACCGGACGGGATTGGATTAAGGTGTCAGACAGACAGCAGACAATATTCATTTATTGGGAGATAACAAACTCATTCTGAACATCGTCCAGAATCACAAGGAATCCCCCACGTTTAAAGCATAGCTGTCAACTTTCGGATTTGAAAATAAGGGATTTCCCCCCCAAACTTTCGGATTTAAAAATAAGGGATGCCACGAGGGCGGTGCAATGGCACCCAAGTAGCCTCGCCACCCTAAACTGAAGGCTACCCCGCAGCCCCTACCCACTTTCCAAACTAATTTTTAGTCTTGAAGAACTCAAACAACCCACCCAGTGATCAGGTTCTTGGGGGTGGAAAGTTAAAAATATATTACAAGATCCATCTCATCCTGGATATAGTCTTTTTGCACCACTGCCTTCGGGCAAGAGATATAGAACAATTAAATTAAGAACAAATCGATTAAAGAACAGTTTATATCCAAAAGCCATAACCATCTTAAAAGCTGTAACTAGATAATATGACCTTGGAGAATCATAGAATCATAGAGTTGGAATAGACCCCAAGGGCCATCCAGTCCAACCCCCTGCCAAGTAGGAAACACCATCAAAGCATTCCTGACAGGTGGCTGTCAAGCCTCTGCTTAAAGACCTCCAAAGAAGGAGACTCCACCACACTCCTTGGCAGCAAATTCCACTGTCGAACAGCTCTTACTGTCAGGCAGTTCTTCCTAATGTTTAGGTGGAAACTTCTTTCTTGTAGTTTGAATCCATTGCTCCGTGTCCTCTTCTCTGGAGCAGCAGAAAACAACTTTTCTCCCTCCTCTATATGACATCCTTTTATATATTTGAACATGGCTGTCATACCACCCCTTAACCTTCTCTTCTCCAGGCTAAACATACCCAGCTCCCTAAGCCGTTCCTCATAAGGCGTCATTTCCAGGCCTTTGACCATTTTGGTTGCCCTCCTCTGGACACGTTCCAGCTTGTCAGTATCCTTCTTGAACTGTTGTGCCCAGAACTGGACACAGTATTCCAGGTGAGGTCTGACCAGAGCAGAATACAGTGGTACTATTACTTCCCTGAATTATGGTGCTGGAGGAGACTCTTGAGAGTCCCATGGACTGCAAGAAGATCAAACCTATCCATTCTTAAAGAAATCAGCCCTGAGTGCTCACTAGAAGGACAGATCCTGAGGTTAAGGCTCCAGTACTTTGGCCACCTCATGAGAAGAGAAGACTCCCTAGAAAAGACCCTGATGTTGGGAAAGATTGAGGGCACAAGGAGAAGGGGACGGCAGAGGATGAGATGGTTGGACAGTGTTCTCGAAGCTACTAACATGAGTTTGGCCAAACTGCGAGAGGCAGTGGGGGATAGGCGTGCCTGGCGTGCTCTGGTCTATGGGGTCACGAAGAGTCAGACACGACTGAACGACTGAACAACAACAACAACATTACTTCCCTTGATCTAGACGCTATTGATGCAGCCCAGAATTGCATTGGCTTTTTTAGCTGCTGCATCACACTGTTGACTCATGGCAAGTTTGTGGTCTACCAAGACTCCTAGATCCTTTTCACATGTACTGCTCTCAAGCCAGGTGTCACCCACCCTGTATTTGTGCCTTTCCTTTTTTTTGCCCAAGTGTAGTACTTTGCATTTCTCCCTGTTAAAATTCATCTTGTTTGCTTTGGCCCAATTCTCTAATCTGTTAAGGTCATTTTGAAGTGTGATCCTGTCCTCTAGGGTATTAGCCACCCCTCCCAATTTGGTGTCATCTGCAAACTTGATCAGGATGCCCTCAAGCCCATCATCCAAGTCATTGATAAAGATGTTGAATAAGACTGGACCCAAGACAGATGAGTATGTATGTATATGTATGTGTAGCTGAAATTTTTTCCCCTCCCCCCCCCCATGTTGTTTTTATGGGTTGGCATCCAATTTCATTGTACTTGTACAATGACAATAAATAAATCTTATCTTATCTTAAAGGTGGGTAAAGCTGGTCTCATAAGACAGGCCCTGGAGGGAGGCAATAGCTTGGAACACCAACCAGGAAGCAGAAACCCTAACGCCAGTCTTCTGTGCTCTGATAACTTTTGGAAAGGAAATCTAGAGGATTCCTCCATTCCCAACAGCTGAGAGGGTCACCATCTCCTCCTCGCAGATTCTGATCCCTGTGACATGGACCTCCCACGGCTAGAAACCCTCTGAGTCTTGCAGAGGGCTGCTGGGGCTCTTAAAATCTTTTTCTTGTCGGGCTTCTGTAGCACTAGTGACTGACAGGCAGGCAGCAGTGACACCAGGAAAGCGTTGCATTAATATTATTATTATTTTATTTATACCAAGACCACCTGCTTGGTTTTCCCAGCCACTCTAGGCTGCTTGCAGCATAAAACTGTTGTAAGAATTTAAGAGAGTTATCTAGATAAAGGGTTCGATTCCGGGTGGAATCCTGAACCTCGGCAGGACGTTATTTTGAAACCCCTGCCTGCGCAGAAAAGACAGAGACCAGACCACTGCAGCGGTACCTATTTATCTACTTGCACTCTGACGTGCTTTCGAACTGCTAGGTTGGCAGGAGCAGGGACCGAGCAACAGGAGCTCACCCTGTCGCAGGGATTCGAACCGCTGACCTTCTGATCAGCAAGCCCTAGGCTCTGTGGTTTAACCCACAGCGCCACCTGCATCCCATGCCTGATGTCAATAGCAGGGAATAATTCTAGTGGATCAGGCCCTTGAGAGTTCTGGCCCAGATCTATATACAGTTATACCTTGGAAGTTAAAAGGAATCCGTTCCAGAAGTCCAGTCGACTTCCAAAATGTCCGGAAACCAAAGCGCAGCTTCTGATTGGCTCCTGCAACTCCTTCCGATTGGCTCCTGCAGCCAATCAGAAGCCGTGGCGTTTGGCTTCCAAAAATAGTTCACAAACCGGAACAGTCACTTCCGGGTTTTCAGCGTTCGGGAGCCAAAACTTTTGAGAACTAAGCTGTTCGAAAAACAAGGTACAACTGTATTTGGACAGGCAGTTCCTCCTCCAAGCTCTTCAGTAGACATTTCCCCCAGCACTGCTGTTTTCCCAAATGGCCTGGGGAAGCCAGTTCAGCTCTGTGATTGTTGCTAAAACACAACTCTCACTCCTCTCTTGCCCTGCTCCTGGTACCCAATGAAAGTGAAGATACTACACTTGATCTTAGCCAAAAGGCCGAGAAGCGATAGCAAAATAGCAAGATGGTCACCCCCATTTAGTTAACATTAGACCGATTTTAATCTATATCTACAGCTGATTTGTATGTAATTCTGTGTGTATGTGTGTGTATACTGGTTGTTGACCGTAATAAAATGATTGGATTGAAAGTGAAGGCCGTATCAAATATACAACCAGGGAGTGAAATCAGTTTGGAATATGTATTGAAAATAAATCGGCAGTGAACGCATTGCACTTTTGGATTAGGAAAACCCAGAAACAAAAATTCAGAACCACACTCTAGATAAAAACTCTCGGGATACAATGATTACACGGCGAAACCAAGTGAAGCAAATTTATTTATTTATTTATGAACAAAATCTCTATAGCGCTGAAAGGTTAGCTTTTCATGGGAGTCCCCATTAAATATCTTAGGGTCATGCAGATGAGGGAATCTACTAGATGTGTACTTTCAAAACCTCCTTAGTAAGCTTAGATCAGGAACTGCTTAAGAATATAAAAGCCCTGAAGCTGGATCAAGCCAAAGGCCTCGCTGGAGGGTATTGAAGGAAACTTTCATAGAATTGTAGATTTGAAAGGGAACCTAAGGGTCATCTAGTCCAACCCCCAGCAATGCAGGAATCTCAACTAAAGCATCCACGACAGATGGCCACCCAACGTTGCTATTTGGTACCTTATCTCTGTGCTTCTTTGCCATCTACAAACCCCTCATGCCAAAACACCCTAGTAAGATCTCACTTGCTTTCCTCTGCCCAAAGCTTCCATGTTAAGACTGCAAATCCTTACAAGAAATCGTATGATGCATGTTTCCTTTAGTTATCACATTTTTTTCACATGCAGTTCCTCTTGTATTTATTGGACGTCTTCCTCCCAGCTGCAACTCACGTTAAAAACCTTTCCACATTTACCGTATTTTTCGCTCTATAACGCACACTTTTTTCCTCCTAAAAAGGAGGCCGCCTGCCTCTGATGCTCGCAAGAGATCGGAGCCGGGGCTGAGAGGCACAGCGCAGCGCAGCACCTCTCTCAGCCCCGGCTCCGATCCCTGCTCTGGCGAGTGTCAGAGGCGGGCAGCAGCAGAAGCCTGCTTTTGGGATCGGCAGGCTTCGTGGGGTTTGGTGGAGGAACTAGCAGGGATGCTGCTATTTCCTCCACCAAACCCCGCGCAGCCCGCGCATCCCAAAAGCAGGCTTCTGCTGCCGCCCGCCTCTGACGCTCGTGAGAGATCAGAGCCGGGGCTGAGAGAGGTGCTGCGCTGTGCTGAGATCTCCGATCTCTTCCTTCCTTCTCTCCTCTCTCTCTCACCCTTTCTTTCTTTCTTTCTTTCTTTCTTTCTTTCTTTCTTTCTTTCTTTCTTTCTTCTTTCTCCTTCCTTCCTTCCTTCCTTCCTTCCTTCCTTCCTTCCTTCCTTCCTTCCTTCCTTCCTTCCTTCCTTCCTTCCTTCCTTCCTTCCTTCCTTCTGTCTCTCTCTCACCCCTTCTTTCCTTCCTTCTCTCTCTCTCTCTCTTCCCTCCCTCCCAGCCTTTTAGAGGAGGAAAACCAGGAAAAATTTTTTTTCTTGTTTCCCTCCTCTAAAAACGAGGTGCGCGTTATGGTCCGGGGCGCGTTATGGAGCGAAAAATACGGCAATTTCTCTGCTGCTGTGTTCTTTGAAACGTATTGCTCATCAAAGCTCTTTCCACACTCCATACACTTAAATTGTTTCTCCGGTGTGTGGATCCTTTGCTGTACGTTAAGGATACTGCTGCGCCTGAAGCTCCTTCCACACTCCTTCCACGTAAATGGCCTCTCCCGTGTGTATTCTTTGATGTGCAGTAAGACGACTACTCACACTAAAGCTCTTTCCGCACACCATGCACTGAAATGGCTTCTCCCCTGTGTGGGTTCTTTCATGTGGAGTAAGGCTGCTGCTGTCGCTGAAGCACTTTCCACACTTCTTGCATTTAAATGGTTTCTCCCCTGTGTGGGTTCTCTGATGTACGGTAAGGTGACTATTCACGCTAAAGCTCTTTCCACACACCACACACTGAAACGGCTTCTCCCCTGTGTGGGTGCGTTGATGTGGAGTAAGGCTGCTGCTGTCGCTGAAACTCTTCCCACACTCCTTGCACTTAAACGGTTTCTCTCCTGTGTGGGTTCTCTGATGTACGGTAAGGTGACTACTCACACTAAAGCTCTTTCCACACACCGTGCATTTAAATGGCTTCTCCCCTGTGTGGGTTCTTTCATGAGGAGTAAGGCTGCTGCTGTCGCTGAAGCACTTTCCACACTCCTTGCATTTATATGGCTTCTCTCCCGTGTGAGTTCTCTGATGTTTCCGAAGGCTGTTGAGCAAACGGAAGCTTTTTCCACACTCTGTGCATTTATGTGGTTTCCCCCCTGTGTGGATTCTGTAATGTCTACTGAAATCTGATTTATCTCTAAGTATTTTCCCACATACTGGACATGCATTCCTGCATTGATCTTCTTGTAGCATCAGGGGTTCTTGGTCATCAAAACCCTGCATAGTCAATGATTTCTTCCTCCCATTCTTTGACTGGTTTTGTTCATGGTTTGGGGGGTCCCTTTGATTGTCAAACATCCCTTTTCCTGCTTCAGCTGCAGGGGTTTCCGGTGCTTCTCTATAGTTCCCGTTGCTTTGGCCATCATCTGAGCGAGAGGTGAGAAAGAAAATCATGAGTGAATTTCAAGGGGAAATCAAAGGTTCTCATCACAGATTGAACCCATTTACCTCCCCCCCTAATTTTGGCATCTCCCCGATTCTCTCTCTTTCTGTCTGTACTTAAGAGCACCTTAGAGACCAACTAAGTTTGTTCTTGGTATGAGCTTTCGTGTGCATGCAGTAATAACAATAACAATAATAAATAAATAAATAAATAAATAAATAAATAAATAAATAAATAAATAAATAAATACTTATACCCCGCCCATTTGGTCGGGCCTCCCCAACCACTCTGGGCGGTTCCCAACAGAATATTAAAAACACGATAAAACATCAAACATTAAAAACTTCCCTAAACAGGGCTGCCTTCAGATGGGTTGGTGGGGGAATAGCAGAAAGAACAAAAACATGCTGAACAAACAATTGAGGAAAAAAGCATCCTTACCTAGAGAGGCCACTGTCTTATAATTCTCCTCCATGACTTCCCTGCGCAGAGATCTTCAGCTGGGATCCTGCAGGTGCCACCTGTCCTCCGTAAAATCCACAGCCGCTTCCGTAAAGGTCAAGAGAGCCTAGAATAAGAAGGAAACACAAGCTGTATGCACCAAGAGTCACTAAAGTAAATGGATGGGTAAGAACATTGGAGGAATTTGGTAAACATGAGAGGGACAGGGAGGGAGGGAGTTTGGAATGTCTCAATTTCCCCCCCAAAGGTGTCTCTCCTCCACATACCCTTTGACATTTCTCCAATGAAAATAGGGATGTTCCATTCCATAACGAGAATTTTACTATTTACACCCCACACATCTTACTGGGTTGCCCCAGCCACCCTGGGCAGCTTCCAACATATATAAAATAATAAAACATTTTAAAAAAGTAGGGAAGTTTTTAATATTTAATGCTGTATTGTTTTAATATTTGATTGGAAGCCACCCAGAGTGGCTGGGGAAACTCGGCCAGATGGGCGGGGTACAAATAATAAATTATTATTATTATAATTAAAAAAAACCCCTTCCCTTTACAAGATTGCCTTCAGATGGCTCAGAGGTTGGATAACTCCATCCCCTCCAACATTTCTCTGATGGAAACAGGAAAGTCCTAAGGAAAAGCGGGACATTCCGGGATCAAATCAGAAACCGGGATGGGCTTCTCTAAATCAGGGAAAGTCCCTGGAAAATAGGGATCTTTGGAGGGTCTGCCTCTAGGGCACAAAAGCAGCACAACACACTCCCACCCCACTCATACCCATAAGTCTTGTTTTGCCTGCACCAAAGCGGCTTCTCCTGCCCTCTCCCTGCAAATCCCCCACTGCAAGGGGGAAGAGAAGTGGCTTGATCCCTTCGGAGGGCAGAGGGCAGCTTCCCAGAGGCTCTTGCTTCCCCAGCCCCCCATTTAATTTCCATTTTACACTTGAAACAATAAGACCATTTCAAAGAAAAGAAACACACAACCGGCATTGACTCCCCTACCCTGGTGCATTTTATTACAGTACTGTCTTTCCCACTACATTTCCCCCTATATTCCCCCTCTTCATATCTCAATTATTTCATTTATTCTGTCACTTGTTCACAATTGGTTTACAACAGGGGTGCCCAAACTTTGTTCAAAGAGGGCCAGATTTGATAAAGTGAACATGCATGAGGGCCGACCAAATTTGTTGAGCTTTATTTTTAGGATTGAAGTCGCTGAGCTATTTTTAAGGGTTTTACCCCAGGACATATACTGACACGGGGGCCGGATTAAATCGACCGGCGGGCCGGATTAGGCGCCCCAAACGGACTTTGGACATGCCTGGTTTACAACGTGCCTCTAAATATTCCACATAAAACATAGAGGTTTTCCCCCCTTCTTCTTTTTTATCCTGATCTCTTGCTCTGTTTGTCAGTCTTGCCATTTCCACATATTCTACTAACTTTGTCTGCTATTTACTCCTACCCCCCCCAGGCAAACCCTCCTCCTGCGCCCCCTCCCCAACTTCATACACCCCCCAAATAGGGCACCTCTTAGATTTCACCCCTATTCGCCGCCCATAAGCCGCCCCTCTTCCCCAACCTCCTTCTCCGCTGGACCATTTCTCCTGCCGGAAGAAGGTAGGAGCCCCTCTACCCTCCACCCCTTCTGTGGCATGGCAGCTTCCGGCCTCTCTAGGAACCAGGACTCGGTTCCTTAACCCCCCAACCTCCTGATATTCTTGTAAAGAATGCTACCATGCAGTGGATTTGTAACTGGCTGACTGACCGAACCCAAAGGGTGCTCATCAATGGCTCCTCTTCATCCTGGAGAGAAGTGACTAGTGGGGTGCCACAGGGTTCTGTCTTGGGCCCAGTCTTATTCAACATCTTTATCAATGACTTGGATGATGGGCTTGAGGGCATCCTGATCAAGTTTGCAGATGACACCAAATTGGGAGGGGTGGCTAATACCCCAGAGGACAGGATCACACTTCAAAATGACCTTAACAGATTAGAGAACTGGGCCAAGGCAAACAGGATGAATTTTAACAGGGAGAAATGTAAAGTACTACACTTGGGCAAAAAAAATGAAAGGCACAAATACAGGATGGGTGACACCTGGCTTGAGAGCAGTACAAGTGAAAAGGATCTAGGAGTCTTGGTAGACCACAAACTTGACGTGAGTCAACAGTGTGATGCAGCAGCTAAAAAAGCCAATGCAATTCTGGGCTGCATCAATAGGAGTATAGCATCTAGATCAAGGGAAGTAATAGTACCACTGTATTCCGCTCTGGTCAGACCTCACCTGGAATACTGTGTCCAGTTCTGGGCACCACAGTTCAAGAAGGATACTGACAAGCTGGAACGTGTCCAGAGGAGGGCAAACAAAATGGTCAAAGACTGTATTAAATCTCCGACACTCCCGAGGGACGTTCCAGTTCATACACAACACCTTGAGTTGCGAAGGACGCAGGAAAAGTGAAGGCAAAATGGGAGCAGGTGGTTGGAGATTGGGGCACCTGGGTCATCTGCCCTCTCCAGGCTCAAAGGTGCCTCTAAGTCCCACATTTGTGCTTGCTGATTCATAGAATTATAGTAGAGTTGGAAGGTCCTCCAAGGGGCATCTAGTCCAACCCCCTGCAATGCAGGAATCTCGGCTAAAGCATCCATGACAGATGGCCTCCTAAGCTCTCTCCCTTTTGGGAACCGCTTTTGCTCTTTGTCCAGAATCGAAAATTGCCAAGCAAGAGACCCCTGCTTTTTCCGTTCTTTATCTGATGGGAAGTAATGGTGGCCGAGGGAGGAGGAATCCCTGCGGTTGGGGTCTCCCAGCCATCCATGCTATCCCGAGTCAGCTGCAGGGAGACCGCCCTCCCCACAACCGCTGCCCTTCTGCCAAATGGAGAAGATTTTAGCCTTATGGAAGAGAGAGAGAGAAAAGGATGTTTTGTCTGTGGATTAAAATGCATGCACCACCCGACCAAAGGTATCAAATGCCCCAACAATTGGGAGAGGAGGCAGAGAGCGTCTCTGTAATATTCCGGAGGTAGCAAGAACGTTCTCAAAGCTCTTTTTGAAACCGGATCCGGCATGACACACGTCTAGCAACTTGGGTCAAGGAGAAGCAGGGAAAAGCTCTGGCGTTTTCTGAGCTGTTCAAAGCTTTATAAAATGTTTCAGGATGTACTTATATTGCACTTGGAAATCATCACTGTTAGATAGAAACACCTCCCAAGTATATAAGCTAGTTGCCAAATGGCACCTTAAACCAGAGGTCGGCAACCTCCGGCCCATGGGCCGGATGCGGCCCACGAAGGCCGTTTTAGCCACGAAGCCACCCGCCAACTGAGCCGCCTGCTCGGCAAGCCCCTCGCGCATGGCACGGGGACTTGCTGAGTGGCGCCGGAAATTGCATCTGTGCATGTCCAGACACCGAAAGTCGCTTCTGCGCAGGTGCGGTTTTCAGCGTCTGGGCATGCGCAGAGCGATTTCCGGTGCCACGGACATGCGCAGACGCGATTTCCGGCATCGTGCTGTGCATGTCCGGCCCACGGACGCTCTCCGTGGGCTTGATCCGGCCCATGGCTGGATAACCTTGCCGACGCCTGCCTTAAACATAGACTACGGTCACCACAACGAATGCCTAGCTGCTATTTGTTTTTACAAGATTACAAAACAAAAAATGAATTGTGTATATCATCAATGTTAAAATGCATTTAACAATTCAGTTGTACAATTAGTCATCTTTCTTTCTTTCTTTCTTTCTTTCTTTCTTTCTTTCTTTCTTTCGTAACGAATGAAACACAATTCACACCAGGGACACATTTTTCATACCACATTTTTAATAGCAATTGCGAATTGGACACCACAAACATAAATGGGGCTCAGCCTCAGCAATAGTAGCCAACCGTAAGCAATTTGAGTAAGTAATATTTATAGATACCAGCATGTATGTGTATAAAATAAAATATTGTGCTAGATTTGTACGCTACACTGCTTTATATGACAACAGTATTTGTGCAGAGCTGTAGCATCACTGTTAAAATTTTGATTTTCTTACGGGTAAACGCGTTCTTCCATTCTGACAGTGTGTAAATTATTCTGTTATGACAATAACGTTTTATTCCTGTTTAGGGAAGTTTTTAATGTTTGATGTTTTATCATGTTTTAAATATTCTGTTGGGAGATGCCCAGAGTGGCTGGGGAAACCCAGCCAGATGGGTAGGGTATAAATAATAAATTATTATTATTATCATTGAGGCTCCTAGCATGCCTGGGCTTCAGAGAAAGATGGAAAAGTGAACAGCAGCCACGAGCTCCATCCTTCCCCTTTCCCCATGAAGCTGAAGAAGGCTCAATTACAGGGAGAGGAAGAGTTGGAAAATCTGGAGGGGCAGCGTGGCTCTCCCCAGTGAAGCAGAAGATACGATCCCTTGCGGGTTTTTGCTACTGTGTGAAAAAGAAATGGAGGGATGGAGGGTCGAGAATCTGAGGAAGAGAATCACTTGGATTAGATGATCCTTGGGGTCACTTCCGACTCTACAATTCTATTATCCCTTTAGAAGTTTGAATGTGTTTAAATAGCAATGGTTGAGTCATTTTACAGACTACACATGATCTACACACAGGAAAGTAAGGGGTGTGTGAGCCTTTTTCGTGTCAGAGGCAGTTCCTTGGCAAGCTCTGGTCAGCCCGGCTGCATTAGGATTGTAACGGAAGGGCACTTTCTACTTTAGACTCGCAAAAAGCATTTTTTTTTCACCTTAAAGGTAAAGGGACCCCTGACCATTAGGTCCAGTCGTGTCCGACTCTGGGGTTGCGGCGCTCATCTTGCTTTACTGGCCGAGGGAGCCAGCGTACAGCTTCCGGGTCATGTGGCCAGCAGGACTAAGCCGTTTCTGGAGAACCAGAGCAGAGCACGGAAACGCCGTTTACCTTCCCGCCGGAGTGGTACCTATTTATCTACTTGCACTTTGACGTGCTTTCAAAGTTTACTCAGGAGTAAATTCACAATTCAAACTCCTTGAAAGGGTTTGCACAGAACCAATAAGAAGGGTGGGTGGCAAAAAGCCTCAAAGAGGGGGTAAAGCATTTTAAAAGGAAACCAGAGGGTCTTGGCTGATCTTACGGAAATGCAGTCTTTTAATGATCCTGTGACCAAATAAATACAATTCAAAACCTGACCTCAGATAGACAATTGCTGCACATGGAAGTTCTACTTTTGACAAACAATTTGCTTTTACTGAAACGGATGCTCTTTGACCCTTTGGCCTTATAGTCATAATGGTTCTTAGGATTCCTCTGTATTCAAATGATAGTATACCGCCTACTTTTTATGCCCTTTAAGAATAAATGTGTTGATGTGTTTGTATGTATGTGTATGTACGCAAACACACATCTGGGAGGTGAGAGGCCAAAACAGGACTTTGACCAGGGTGACAAAAAACCTAGTTTCAGCCCTGACTTATGCTAAAGCCATAAACCAATTATAAGAAGGTGGCACTATTATTACAGTAATCTGTAACACTAATTTGTTTGCCAAGATTACTATAAATTTGTTATGAGTTCTGTGACAAGGACAAAAAAACCTGCAAAGTTTGTTACAAAAGGCGGATGAATAAATCGCACTTACCTGTTTCATTTTGTCTATACAATAAAAATATTGGGACCATACTTCGGTTTTTAAAATACCCTAGTCTTTGTTTTTAAAGTGGGGTCTTCTAATGCGGCCCCTGGCAACATCGTTCCACCACAAATTAACTGCATTTGCAGCGTTGAAAATCTCTAGGTCCGGACCATTCATCTTGATCATCAGTAAGTCATCAATGGTCGTCGCAAGCAGGCGTTTCCGACTGTCCGTTTTAACCAGGTTTAGTTGGCTAACCCCCCTCTCGCATTCGGCGGTGCTAAGCGGCAGGACCCGTAAAAAGTTCAAAACTTTGCATATATTAATATACGAAGCAGAAGCCGTTGACTCTGCCTGAAGGCGTTGCCAAGCCTCTTCACATGTGATGCTGGTCTTGTTGCCAGCCCACACTTTGAACTCTTGATACTCCTCCAAGATGGCTTCCTTGTCGACTCTCACATTGCTGGGCAAGGCCTGCATTAGTTCACTCAATTCTTTTTCTCCGTGGCTACTTGCGGACGTGTCCCTCTCCGGTTTGGGTATGTTGCATGGGTCAAATATTTCCACATTTCGCAGAACTCTGTCGTTTCCGATGCGGTCAAACCACTTGTCGATGGCTTCCACGATGGAACTCAGCAAGACACGCCGGTCTTCCTCAAAGCAGCCAACTTCGCTTGCGCTACTCACAATCTCCACGTCTTTGTACACCAACGCGCCGCCTTCCAGCTGCGCGGCGCTCTCAAACTTTTGCAGCTGAGGGCCGCTGTCTCTCACCATCCTCTGCAACCGCTCTTTCGTCGCCGTCAAGCTGGTTTTAACGTCGCTGACGGACACACACTTCCTCCGGAACACCTCGGAGAGCCTCGTGAGCGTGTGCGTGACGTCGTCCATGAAAAACAAAAACCGGACAAACCGTTCCGACTTCAAACGCTTCAGGTACCCCTTCAGCTTGGCCTCCACCTTCCTGTCTGGCTTTGTGCCAGAGCCGCTCACAATCTGCTGCAAATGAACCACAACGACAGGCAGATTGTTGGCCAAGGCCTTCACGGCAGAATTCTTCGACTGCAGCCATCTGATTCCGGTGATCCCCATGTGGCGAAGCACTTTCTCGTTTAGGACTTCGCCGATCTCTTTCAGCTCCTTTGCCCTTTTAGGACTACCGTGGTAGAACGTGTAGATACCCTTCACGACATCTTCGGCGAGCCCGGCAAATTTGACGCACTTCAAGGCATCCCCTATCGCAAGCTCCAGTTGGTGGGCGACGCAGTGCACGGCCACCAGACCCGGGCAGCTGTCCTGGAACAATCTGGCAACCCCAGACGCACCGCCTGTCTCAACGCTAGCCCCGTTGAAACTGATTGCCGTCAGCTTGCTTTTCCAATCGGGTATGTAGTCGTCGAGAACCGACTCAATGGTAGACTTCACTTCCGCTGCAGTCTCGCCAGGACATTCCCTAAGGGCTCCGTAACTGCATTTCACTTCAGCTTCACTTATATAATAAAAGTAAACGATCTCGGAAGCCGCGTTCGATCTATCTGTCGAGCCGTCGGCCAGAATCCCAAAGAAATTTGCTTTACTCAGCTTGTACTTGAGCTCCAGGCGAAGGCTTTCCGCAATGTAATGAGCAAACTGCTTGGCCGCTTTGTCATTCCTGTATGTCTCGCCTACTATCAAGCCGTTTTTCTTCTGCAGTGCACATAACGCGGGGAAGTCGTCAAACGAATAGTTCTCCTTGACGATGAAGTACGCTGTGTTGAACAGCTTCTCCAAGTTACTGTGCAGATTGCTGTCCATCGTTCTTAATTCCTGCACCGTTGGGACTGAGAGTGGTGCGGGCACTGGATTCAACCTGGCTAATTGAGCACGGCAAGCTTTTTGGTGAGTAGCAGATGCACCGTGTTTTTTAATCTGAAAAGGTAACAAAAATGAAATTTGTTATTACAGAATCTTACGAGTTGGAAGGGACCCAAGGGTCCTCTAGTCCAACCCCCTGCAATAGAGGAATCTCAACTAAAGTATACATGACAGATGGCCATCCAACCTCTACTTTAAAACCTCCAAGGAAAGAGAGTCCACCATGGGCGGGGTATAAAAAATAAATTATTATTCTTATTATTAGTAGTCCAGTCAAAGGTGACTATGGTGTGTGGGGCCGAGGGAGCCGGCGTTTGTCCACAGACAGCTTTCCGGGTCATGTGGCCAGCATGACTAAACCGCTTCTGGCGCAATGGAACACCGTGACAGAAACCAGAGTGCATGGAAATGCTGTTTACCTTCCCGCCGCAGCGGTATCTATTTATCTGCTTGCACTGGCATGTTTTCCAACTGCTAGGTTGACAGAAGCTGGGGCAGAGCAATGGGAGCTCACCCCGTTGCGGCCGACCTTCCGATGGGCAAGCCCAAGGGGCTCAGTGGTTTAGACCACAGCGCCACCCACGTCCTTAGTATAAGAGAGAGAAGACAAAGCGCAGCAAGGGGAGAAATCAAAAACACCATGGAAAACGGGGTGGGAAGTCGACAAAACAAAAGAAAAATCTATTATGTACAGTCATACCTCAAAACAAAATAAAAAAATTCCTTCCAGTAGCACCTTAGAGACCAACTAAGTTTGTTCTTGGTATGAGCTTTCATGTGCATGCACACGAAAGCTCATACCAAGAACAAACTTAGTTGGTCTCTAAGGTGCTACTGGAAGGATTTTTTTTATTTTGTTTTGACTATGACAGACCAACACGGCTATCTACCTGTAACTGAGTCATACCTCAGGTTGTGTTTGCTGTGGGTTGCGTTCCGCACGGGTTACGAACGCGCTGAACCAGGAAGTACCGGAACGGGTTACTTCCGGGTTCGGCGCTTCGTGCATGCGCAGAAGCGCAAAATGATGTCAAGCGCATGCGCAGAAGCGCCCAATTGCGCCGCGCACATGCGCAGACGCGGTGCTTCAGGTTGCGGACCTTTCAGGTTGCGAACGGGGCTCCGGAACGGATCCCGTTCGCAACCAGAGGTACCACTGTATTGGAATGCATATGTGACATTTCTGGAAATTTAATAAAATATATCTGGGGGGGGGGGATTGCCTTTCTGCAGCCTATCTCTGCTCATGGTAGTGGGAGGAATGGTAGTACCGTATATACTCGAGTATAAGCCGACCCGGATATAAGCCGAGGCACCCAATTTCACCACAAAAAACCTGGGAAAGCTTCATAGGAGCCACTGCCTGCCTCACTCGAGTATAAGCCGAGGGCAGCTTTTTCAGCAGAAAAAATGTGCTGAAAAAACTAGGCTTATACTTGAGGGTAAAAGCACTCGATTCCAACAGCAAGCGAGGCTTGATCTACAGCATTTGTGATTCTGCAGAATTCAGGCAACCAGCCTTGGGGTCCACGGGAGCCTGGTGGTGACATGATAGCTTCCGACTCTGTCAGTTCCTCCTCGGCCAGCTCTGAGCTCCAGGAATAATTTAGGGCATTATTTAATTGCAGATTGGAATGTTTTGCTGTTTTAAAAACCGGAACAGACATGATTATAAGGACAAAAAACTAAAGAACAAAAACACCTGTCAGGGATCTGCCCGCCCCTGCCAGTCCAGCTCTGAGTGTTTACAGAGAGCCGCAACTGGTGTTAACAACAGATTCATCTTCATGTGAATCTGGCAGTCCCGTCTCAGGGGAGGAGCAGTTAGTGGCTGGGAGCCAGGGAGTGTCAGGTGTCCAGGGAGATAGTGGGAGACCTGGCACCACCCAGCAGACTCGCTCAGAGGGGGAAGCATCAGTTCCGGCGCATATATCACGTAGGAGGAGAAGGCGGCAATTTAGGATGCCGAAACTTTGGTGTTGGCGCCAAAACAGGAGGGAGGCACTTCCGGATTCTGCTAGTGACTGAGCAGACATAAGCCTGAGCTCTGCACTGTAAATAGCTTGGCACTGAATAAAAAGACTTAAAGACAAATGGCTTTGGCATTTCTATTGAACAACCGATAAGAGAACCTGACAACACCCAACGCCATTCATCCGTTTTGTTTCATCGAATAAGCAGGAGGCTGTTTGCCGTAAGGCATGGAGTCTGGCAAAGATGATGTCACACAGGAAAAAATAAACTACAACAACAACAAAACAGAGGAGCTGTGCAGATGTAGCACCCACCACGGGCTAGAATTCTTTATAGGTTTCCATCATCTTTGTTGCAGCAGTGGCAACCCTACTCAGAGCAGCAAAACAAGACATATGAAAGCTAGGAGATGTTTATGTCCGTGTCTTGTTCCAGCTGCAAAAGTAACTTGCAGCCTAATAGTAACAAGGAAAAACTGGCAGCTGCTTCTCATGATGCCCTATTAAAATCTGCCGCTATTAATGGCTGGTTTCCCCAGACCATATAACTAAACAACAACAACTGTCACATTTTTAAAAATTGCCAAAATGTATATGCAGAATAGAAATATAAACTCACTGTTTCAATCTTGAATGTTGCGCAGCCTTTCACGAAACTCGTATCCTCAGCCCGTGCAAATTCTTTGCAGATGAGGCATATCATAACATCAGCAAACATTTCCAGCCACGGATTTTCCAGCTTCCACTTCGAAAAAGTTGATGGCCTCACTTTTTTCCTCTGAGATTTAATAATACAAGTATTAGAGCAGCTAGACTCTTATCCCTTATTGCCGGGTTTTCCTAACAAATCCGGCACTGTCCAAATATAAACAGTTAACTTATTAAACCTCATCATAATTTCATAATTATCTGTCTGTGTATTTCTAATAGTATAACCAAATAAGTAATTTTTGATATAACTGTAAAAAACTACTTAGAAAATTTATTATTCCAAAAATGAAATCTTCCTCTGGTTGTCAATATTAAGATGATACAAGCAATAAGGAGTCTTTCTGCAAAAAATTTTTTTACTGACTAGTGATTTAAATCATGTTTTAATCAATTTGATTTAAATAACATCCACCCTGGTCTTCACCCAAAAAGGAGCTTGCAAAAGCAAAAAGACAATACAGTATTTGCTTTCCTGACTGCAAGGTCAGCTACGTTCTATGGCAAGGGTCAGCAATCTTTTTCAGCCGTGGGCCGGTCCACCGTCCCTCAGACCATGTGGTGAGCCGGACTATATTTTGAAAAAAAAATATGAATGAATTCCTATGCCCCACAAATAACCCAGAGATGCATTTTAAATAAAAGGACACATTCTACTCATGTAAAAACACACTGATTCCCGGACTGTCCGCGGGCCGGATTGAGAAGGCGATTGGGCCGCATCCAGCCCATGGGCCTTAGGTTGCCTACCCCTGTTCTATGGTCCCTCCCATACCTTGCATACCTTCACACCTTAAAACCTGCTCTCCTCAAATCACTGCAGGAACCCATTCATTCACAAACTTAAATGCCCCAAACTTGTCAACAAGACCTCATTCATGTTCGTCTCTCCTAAGCTTGGCTCCCATCCACATTCGGCTGCAGACAATAACTAGAAAGTGTGCAATGCATGTTTGCCAGTGTTCCACCTGAGCTCTCCAGACATTTCCCTATCTTGCTACACTACCTGCCTGAAGTCCTATTCCAACTGGCTGGCCCAGGTGCAGAATGCCTGGGACTGACCCTGATAACAACTCACAGAGGAGGTCACTTGCTATCTAGCTTGAATTGTGGGAACGCTTTTTCATTCCAATACAGCTATTAAAGTTTGCATTGTCATCAATTACGGCAGCTATGAATGGCCATTGGTCATCACTGGGACTTCAGAAACTAAGTTTCCATCAAAACTCCCTGCTTATTGTCCGGAGCTTTGGGCTGGGCTGTCATCAATATGCTGATGACACCCAGCTTTATCTGTTGATGGACAGCCGCCCTGACTCGGTCCCAGACACACTGACCAGGTGTTGTATGGAAGCTGTGGCTGGATGGATGCGTGGGAGCCGGTTGAAGTTAAATCCTTCGAAGACAGAGGTCCTCTGGCTGGGTCGGGACGACATGGGGTTGGGGGGCCAACTCCCATCTCTTGCGGGGGCCCAATTAGTGCCAGCGCCTTCTGTCAAGAGTTTGGGTGTAACCTTTGACGCCTCCCTTTCCATGGAGGCGCAGGTTGCAGCCACAGCAAAGGTGGCATTTTTCCATCTTCGACGTATCAAGCAGTTGGTCCCTTACCTTTCTCGCTCTGATCTGGCCACAGTGATCCATGCGACGGTCACCTCCAGACTTGATTATTGTAACTCGCTCTACACGGGGCTGCCCTTGAAGCTGACCCAGAAACTCCAGCGGGTGCAGAATGCCGCGGCGAAGCTCCTTACGGGGTCTTTGCCGCGGGACCACATTAATCCAGTGCTCTACCAACTGCACTGGCTCCCGGTGTAGTACAGGGTCAGGTTTAAGGTGCTGGTTTTGACCTTTAAAGCCCTATGCGGCCTAGGACCCTTGTACCTACGGGACCGCCTCTCCTGGTATGCCCTGCAGAGGACCTTAAGGTCCACAAATAACAACATTTTGGAGGTCCCGAGCCACAAGGTGGTTAGACTGGTCTCAACTAGGGCCAGGGCCTTTTCAGTACTGGCCCCAACTTGGTGGAACGCTCTGTCACAAGAGACCAGGGCCCTGCGGGATTTGACATCTTTTCGCAGGGCCTGCAAGACAGAGCTGTTCCGCCTGGCCTTCGGGTTGGACTCAGTCTAATGTTTCCTCCCCTTATGGTTTTGATTATGGGCGATAAAGCGACATTTTAAATTTTAAATTGTATTTTAACCTGTATTTTAATTAACGGTTTCTTCTTTCTTTTATACTTTATTGTAATTTTATTGATGTTAGCTGCCCTGAGCCCAGTTTCCGCTGGGAAGGGCGGGGTATAAATAAAATTTAATATTATTATTATTATTATTACTAGTTGAATTTAGCCCGTTCAATAACGGGCGCTAGAGGAGGAGGAGGCAGGACAGCGGCCGCTGGGGGGTGGAGAGGGGCTCCCTCCCCCTTCTTCGTTTTCCCCGGGGGCGGCTGTAGCGGCGGCGGTAGCGGCGGCGAGGATGGGGCGGCCCTCTGCTTCCGTGCGAGGCAGCGGCGCTGGCGCAACTGACACCGCGCGTGCGCTGCCGCTGCCTCGCGGACACGCCCCCCTCTCCGCCCGCTCCAATCCCTGCGTCCCTGTGGGACACGGACATGCGCAGTAGCACAATTCCGTGACACACGGAACGGACGCAGGGACACAGCAACTTTATTATAGAGGATTATTGTTTTTCTCTACGCTGATTGATTCACCTTCTAAACAATAGAAGTCGTAAACTCTTTCAATGCCAAAATACTCCGGTCCCTCTTTCAAAGCTCCAGTTATTTCTACTCCCTTTATATGCAGAGTGTGTGCAAAGGCTGAAGCTCATTCCACATTCAGAGCATTTAAACGGTTTCTCTCCAATGTGGGTTCTTTGATGATTAATTAAGGTGGTTATTCTGTCTGAAGCTCTTTCCCCACTCCCTGCATTCAAATGGTTCCTCCCGTGTGTTTTGCAATTCCTTTTTAATTCTAAGTTTTATGTAAACACTATCACACATACTGGAGTCGGTTGGATGTTAGGATTCTGACCATCAAACGCTTTCATCTTCCCGTACTTTGCATTATTTTGTTCTTGCCATTCTATTCCCATCAGATTCTCAGTCATCTCTTCTATTGCTTCACTCTTGACGATCTCGGATGACAAAGTCCATTGCTCCCAATAATTCCCATTCTTCTGCATCTCTTCTGCCATCTCTTCTGTCGCTTTGCTCTTGACGATCCCCGATGGCAAAATCCACTGCTGCTTATAATTCTCATTATTCTGCATCTCTTCTGTTCCTTCACTCTTGACGATCCCCGATGGCAAAATCCACTGCTGCCTGCAAGTCCCATTGTTCTGCATCTCTTCTGCCATCTCTTCCGTTACTTCGCTCTTGATGATCTCTGGCGACAAAGTCCATCGCTCCCTAGAATTCCCATTATTCGGCACATCGTCTGATGGTGGGGAGAGAGAAGAAGCATGTTTGAGTCTCGAGAGAAAAACAAAGGATCTAATCACAGACCATTTCCCCACTACAGTACCGTATTTTTCGCTCCATAAGATGCACCTGAACATAAGATGCACCTAGTTTTTAGAGGAGGAAAGGGAAAAGCCCTGGTTTTTTTTTAGGATCAGCTCAAAGTGGTGCAGCTTTTTTTGCAAAGGGAAAAGCCCTGCTTTTTTGAGGATCAGCTGAAAGTGGTGCAGCTTCTTTTTCAAAGAGGAAAAGCCCTGTTTTTATGGGGTTCAACTCACAGTTTGCAGCTTCTAGTCCTACAGGAAAGGGAGCCACTTCTACAGTTTCCAGACAGATAATCTAATCAGCCAGTTACATGTCGCTGGGGAAACAAACAGCCTCCCTCTGCATTCAACAACGGAGGCCTGGGCAAGGGGGCGGGGCTGGAAAGGGAGCCTTATCTCTCTCCCCGATTGCTTGCTAAACAGCTGTTCAGCGGCTTCCTTTCAACACCCTCTTCTCTCTTTGTAAAAAAAAGAGCACAATCTGCTTTTGGCCCCTAGGCAATTTGGCTCCAGGGACCATGCATTCCCTCCATAAGATGCACAGACATTTCCTCTTACTTTTTAGGAGGAAAAAAGTGTGTCTCATGGAGCGAAAAATATGGTATATGCCAAATTTAAATGTGGTTAACTTCTGAACACCCTACAGCAGCCTTTCTCAACCTTGGGTCCCCAGATGTTTTGGGCCTACAACTCCCATCATCCCTGACCACTGGTCCTGCTACCTAGGGATGATGGGAGTTGTAGGCCAAAAACATCTGGGGACCCAAGGTTGAGAAAGGCTGCCCTACAGTGCAGGACAGGGGTGGGGAACCTCCAGCCCGCGGACCAAACTTGGCTCCTTTTGGTCCAGCAGAACAGTTTAAGGACCTCTTCCCCAGTCACCCTGCACCTGACGTCATACATAAGGGTGATACTTCAAAGGAACAACTGTGAGCTTAAAGCAAACCTCTGATTCTTCCTTGCTAGAGCAAGTTACACTCACAGCTCCCTATCAACTGATGGGTAGAAGCAGCGCACCTTCATCAGGAGCGGTATGACATCTAACTCAAAAGGACTGTTCTGCAAACAGGATGGAACTTTCAAAGACAAGGATGTGAGGGACAGTACACTGTGGGAGAGGATAAGAGAAATGCAAATACCGTGGAATGAATCTTTTAAAGATGATGATATGAAGAGCACCACATTGGATAAGAAGAGAAGAGAATGCCATACCACACTGATTGACTTTTGGGTTTGGAGGTTTGGAGTGGGATAAAGAGGACATATTTGGATCTGTTTCTCAGGAGCAGCAGAAAACAACCTTTCTCCCTCCTCTATATGACATCCTTTTATATATTTGAACATGGCTATCATATCACCCCTTAGCCTTCTCTTCTCCAGGCTAAACATACCCAGCTCCCTAAGCCGTTCCTCATCAGGCATCGTTTCCAGGCCTTTGACCATTTTGGTTGCCCTCCTCTGGACACGTTCCAGCTTGTCAGTATCCTTCTTGAACTGTGGTGCCCAGAACTGGACACAGTATTCCAGGTGAGGTCTGACCAGAGCGGAATACAGTGGTACTATTCCTTCCCTTGATCTAGATGCTATACTCCTATTGATGCAGCCCAGAATTGCATTGGCTTTTTTAGCTGCTGCATCACACTGTTGACTCATGTCAAGTTTGTGGTCTACCAAGACTCCTAGATCCTTTTCACATGTACTGCTCTCAAGCCAGGTGTCAAGTAGTAGAATTTAAGTACATTGTGAAGTGATGTTTGAAGATGGTATGAATTTGGTGTTGTTTGTTTTTTATTTGCTTTGTCTTGTTAATTATAAATGAAATAAAAATTAAAAAAAGAAAAAGAAAGAAACTCCAATCACTCTCTTGTCAGTATCCTTCTTGTCAGTATCCTTCTTGAACTGTGGTGCCCAGAACTGGACACAGTATTCCAGGTGAGGTCTGACCAGAGCGGAATACAGTGGTACTATTACTTCCCTTGATCTAGATGCTATACTCCTATTGATGTCTACTGCAAAGGAATTCCGAGAGAGTTGAGAGGATTTATTTTCTACTAAAACTGCATGTCTTTCATTCTCTGTCGCCTCTACTGTGTCCTGTCGCCTAACTGTCTTGCCATTTATCAGTACCCGATCTCTCTAGGTGGGCCAAAGTGATTCAGGACAATCTCTGTCTCCACCCAATCTGGTTCAAGTCCAGATTTCCCTGAATTGATGCAATTTCGTTCCGGATCAGCCTTTGGGCTGGATCTGGTGCACAGCTTTACTTAACACAGAGAGATGGGGTGTATTTCACTGGCAAGCTTTGATTTTAGCCTAAATAGCATAGATATTGCACCATAGTTTTGTTCCCATTATAATCTCTCTCACTGACATTGTTGATATCAGTACCTGTTAATTTCTTCCCTTCCTCGCAGGCCTGTCCTGTTGGGTTTTCTCCGAACATAGAGACGAGGTCTGGTTTCAGAACGTCTGCCATAGAAACAGAAACAGGATAGTTACTTCTGAGTACAAAAGACAAACCTAGACAGCATCTTAAAACCAGAGACATCAGCTTGCCAACAAAGGTCCGTATAGTTCAAGCTATGGTTTTCCCAGTAGTGATGTACGGAAGTGAGAGCTGGACCATAAAGAAGGCCGATCGCCGAAGAATTGATGCTTTTGAATTATGGTGCTGGAGGAGACTCTTGAGAGTCCCATGGACTGCAAGAAGATCAAACCTATCCATTCTTAAAGAAATCAGCCCTGAGTGCTCACTGGAAGGACAGATCCTGAAGTTGAGGCTCCAGTACTTTGGCCACCTCATGAGAAGAGAAGACTCCCTAGAAAAGACCCTGATGTTGGGAAAGATGGAGGGCACAAGGAGAAGGGGACGGCAGAGGACGAGATGGTTGGACAGTGTTCTTGAAGCTACCAACATGAGTCTGACCAAACTGCAGGAGGCAGTGGAAGACAGGAGTGCCTGGCGTGCTCTGGTCCATGGGGTCACGAAGAGTCGGACTCGACTAAACGACTAAACAACAACAACACAAAAGACGGAGCCTTTCCAGGTTTGCTAACTGCTATGTTCCCCTCCCTAAAACCAAGAAGATCAGACAGAACATGGTTGTGTGGACCCAGAGGAATCAACCTGGTCCTTGGGAGCCACTACTCACTGCCCATTTAGCTCAGCTGAGCGGCGTTCTAGAAGCCAAAGCAGCTATTTTAATGCGGGGCAAGGTGGAAGCGAAACCTCAACCAGGAGGCCATCTTTTCTCTGTATAAGTGGAACTTTGCTGGATGAAGCCAAAAGGCTTGTCTTGTCCCGCATCCCCACATAGGCCAACTTGATCCTTATGGAAATTTAGAAAATACCTGAAGGCAGCCCTGTTTAGGGAAGGTTTTAATCTGTGATATTTTAATGTATTTTGATATTTGTTGGAAGCCGCTCAGAGTGGCTGGGGAGACCCGGCCAGATGGGTGGGGTACAAATAATAAATTATTATTATTATTATTAATATTAATATGGGGATCCTACTAGGACATAAAGGCAAGAGCCCTCTCCTGCTCCTCTTCCCAGTTTCAGAGATGTTTGATATATAGCTGTCTTGGCTAAAAGCCATGTACAGCTTTACCTTCCCTGAATTTACTTAACCCTCTTTGAAAGTCACTGAGAGCCAGTGTGGTGTAGTGGTTGAGAGCGGTAGACTCGTAATCTGGTGAACCGGGTTCGTGTCTCCGCTCCTCCACATGCAGCTGCTGGGTGACCTTGGGCTAGTCACACTTCTTTGAAGTCTCTCAGCCCCACTCACAGAGTGTTTGTTGTGGGGGAGGAAGGGAAAGGAGAATGTCAGCCGCTTTGTGACTCCTTAGGGTAGTGATAAAGCGGGATATCAAATCCAAACTCTTCTTCTTCTTCTTCTTCTGAACAAAAATCTTTCAATACCGAGACCAAAAGGAGCCCCGCAAGACAGCTAAGCACTTACCTATTGATATCTCCTCTTCTCTAGGATGCCGGATAAGTGGATCTTCTCCTTCTTCCCAACAGGAATTGAGGTCTGATACTTTGAAGGAAACACACAGGACCAATTACGTCCGATTCTACTTACTCGCCACAAAATATCCAGCTATCCCAAAGCCAGCCAACCGGACAGAGAGCCTGGAGAGTGAGATGGAATTTCTATCGGCCACAGCAACTACCCCTACCCAACCCTCGTGTCTGCCCGGATGCCACAACAAGTGGGCACTGTGCTCACCCACTCAGGTCTCCATGATGTAGACCAGATCAGCCTCCTCATCCACAATCAAATCAGGGATGAAGGAGGTCATATTCAGAACCGACCTGGTATTCAGCAACAGCAGCCACAGGCTGATAGAACAATCGACATACCCCATGTTTTGCTTGCACACAATACAGTCACTGTCTGTGCCATTTTAGCAGGAAGCTACGGGACATGCCCCCTTCATGGATCACTGCCTTGTCGTGGCGAAGGGGCTTGAATAACTCCAAGAAGCTATGAGCTATGCCGCGCAGGGCCACCCAAGATGGACAGGTCATAGCCGAGAGTTTAGACTAAATGTGATCCACCTGGAGAAGGAACTGGCAAACCACTCCAGTATTTTGCCAAGAAAACTCCATGGACATAAAAAGGAGAAGCTTTGAGAAGAAAGTGAGAGTTTCCAAGGCATGCTCTGGTTCATGGGGTCACGGAGAGTTGAACGCGACTAAGACGACTAAACAAAAATGGGACATGCACCCACTAAATCTGGAGCAGTATACAAGCTCAAACCTTTGAAGCAGCAAATGGAATAGAAAGTGCAATTTTGTTTAACTGCTCAATAACATCAGAAAAGGGCTCAATTACAAGGACATATGGAGGGGGGGGGCTACTAAATTCATTCCTTAGACATCTATTATTGAATGAGAAAAGAAGCAGCCTTACCTAGAGAGGCCACAGTCTCGTAATTCTCTTCCATGACTTCCCTATGCAAAGCCTTTTGGCGCGGATCCAGCAAGGCCCATTCCTCTGCCTCGAAAAACACAGTTACGTCCTCAAAGGTCACCAGGCCCTGGACAAAGGAGTAGAATTCATTCCACCATTTTCCAAGCGAGACGTGATAGCTGCATGTGTGCTTTCATTTATCTATCAGTCCCCATCACGGCCACTTTTGCTGGGCCAAAAGTTAAAAAAAAAAGAGGCATATTTTTTCAGTCTCCCTTGTCTCTCCACACACAGAGAGGCACCCAGGAAACTCCAATCACTCTCTTGGATTCTCCTCCCCTTACCTGAGGTGGTTGCCGGGAAACTCTTTCAACCTCAACCCAAGGAAGAGACAATCCCGGCACTGCCTCTGAGGCCATAGCCCTGCCTTCAGGGCATAAAGGATGAACCGCGCCACCCCCAGGACTCTCTCAGCTGCTCCCCCGATGCACTTTAAAGCATGTTGCAGCCGTCAAGCAGGGTCATCCCAGTGCCTGCAGGGGAGAAACAGGAGATCGGAGAGATGTCAGCCATCTCCAACCTCTGCTAGAACACAGTAAACAAACACGCAAGCAAATGAAGAGACCACTGAGCTCACTGAGGTCCAGCGCCGAGGGTCTTCTGGCAGTTCCCTCACTGCAAGAAGTGAGGTTACAGGGAACCAGGCAGAGGGCCTTCTCGGTGGTGGCACCCGTCTTGTGGAACGCCCTCCCATCAGATGTCAAGGAAATAAACAACTATCTAACTTTTAGAAGACATCTGAAGGCAGCCCTGTTTAGGGAAGTTTTTAATGTTTGATGTTGTTTGATGTGTTTTTAATATTCTGTTGGGAGCTGCCCAGAGTGGCTGAGGAAACCCAGCCAGATAGGCAGGGTATAAATAATAATAATAATAATAATAATACATTTTTATTTATACCCCGCCCTTCCCAGCCAAGACCGGGCTCAGAGCGGCAAACACCAATAAAATCACAACAAAACATACAAAACAATCAATTAAAATGCAGGTTAAAATACGATTTAAAGTTTAAAATGCAGCCTCATTTTTAAGTAGCCCACCAATCCAAACCATAAAGGAATGAAACATCAGGGTTAAACTAAAACCAACCCAAAGGCCGGGTGGAACAGCTCCGTCTTGCAGGCCCTGCGGAAAGATGCCAAATCCCGCAGGGCGCTGGTCTCTTGTGACAGACCGTTCCACCAAGTCGGGGCCAGTACTGAGAAGGCCCTGGCCCTAGTTGAGGCCAGCCTAGCATCCTTGTGGCTTGGGACAAATTACTATGATTACTATTACTACTACTACTACTGCTGGTGGGACTTGTAGTTCACAGATCATATATACGTAGATCAGTATATATATATATATATATATATATATATATATATATATATATATATATATATATTAATTACAGGATCCATCTCATCCGGGATATAGTCCCTTTGCACCATTGCCTTCGGGCAAGAGATATAGAACAATCAGATCAAGAACAAATAGATTGAAGAATAGTTTCTACCCAAGAGCTATAACCATCTTAAATGCTGTAACCAGATAATATGACCTTGGAGAGTTGTGATGGGTGTGTACGTATGTGCATGTGTGGCTGAAAATGTGTTTTTTGTGCTGTTTTTTTGTTTGTTTTGTTTTTATGGGATGGTATCCAATTTCGTTGCACTTGTACAACGTTGTACTTGTACAATGACAATAAAGAAATCTTATCTTATCAGTGATTTCCAAGCATGGGTCTCCAGCTGTTTCTGGACCACAATTCCCATCATCCCTGGCCACCGGTCCTGCTAGCTAGGGATGATGGGAGTTGTAGTCCAGAAACAGCTGGAAACCCAATTATTATTTTGTGGGGGGGGGAGGAACTGCACGATCCCCGGTCAGCCTGGCCATCTCGGTCCTCCTCCAGCCTCGTCTCCACTCCTGGTTCCGAAAAGAGCTCCTTCCCTACCTAACCCGGAGCATCCACCAAATTAGGAGCGATTTCTGACTTCCAGGCCCCCTTAGAAAGGATCTGGGGAGGAATAGGAAGGAAATGGGGTGGGGTCCCTTCTCTTCCTTCCAGCTCCAACCCCCCGCCCCAAATCCTTCCCTTCCCTCCCTCCCTCCCACCTGACACCTCTTCTCACCTGCAGCGCCCGACCCAGCGGCTCCCATCCGCCGTCCGGAACCCGGAGGAAGCAATATGGGTGAAGCCCCGCCCCTTCCTTCCGATGCCAACTTCCTGCCCCTCTAGGAAGCAGAGCTCGGTGCATTAACCCTTCGCTGGACTTAAGGTGCGCGCGCGGGCGTTCACGCACAAAGAAACGCGAGCTTTTAAAACGCTTTTAGGGAGTTTTTTTAAACAGCACGTAGGGGGGGGGGGGAAACAGAAATAAAAAAGCTATATCCAGCAGTCTCCCAAGGTGCCGCAATATGACCCGCACTGCAGGGGGTTGGGCTAGATGACCTTTGGGGGTCCCTTCCAACTCTACTTCTATCTTGCATAGCAAAAGCAAAGGAGCGATCACATGTACATGTTTTAGCTCAGCCCACCATATTCTAGCTGAGTTAGCTGAGCACAGGTCTGAAGAAGAGCTCGACTTGCGTTTTCATTTGTGTAAAATAGAACCTGCTTCTCTCATGTTTAGACTTGTGCTTTGGAAACACAGCCAAACGAAAGCTATAATAATAATAATAATAATAATAATAATAATTTATTATTTATACCCCGCCCATCTGGCTGGGTTTCCCCAGCCACTCTGGGCGGCTTCCAACAGAACATTAAAATACAATAATCTATTAAACATTAAAAGCCTCCCTAAACAGAGCTGCCTTCAGATGTTTTCTAAAGGTCTGGCAGTTGTTGTTCTCTTTGACATCTGAAGGGAGGGCGTTCCACAGGGCGGGCGCCACTACCGAGAAGGCCCTCTGCCTGGTTCCCTGTAACTTGGCTTCTCGTAGTGAGGAAACCACCAGAAGGCCCTCAGCGCTGGACCTCAGTGTCCGGGCTGAACAGTGGGGGTGGAGACGCTCCTTCAGGTATACAGGACCGAGGCCGTTTAGGGCTTTCAAGGTCAGCACCAACACTTTGAATTGTGCTCGGAAACGTACTGGGAGCCAATGTAGATTTCTCAGGACCGGTGTTATGTGGTCATGGCGGCCGCTCCCAGTCACCAGTCTAGCTGCCGCATTCTGGATTAATTGCAGTTTCCGGGTCACCTTCAAAGGTAGCCCAACGTAGAGCGCATTACAGTAATTCAAGCTGGAGATAACTAGAGCATGCACCACTCTGGCGAGAGTCTGCGGGCAGGGAGGGTCTCAGCCTGCGTACCAGATGGAGCTGGTAGACTGCTGCCCTGGATACAGAGTTAACCTGCGCCTCCATGGACAGCTGTGAGTCCAGAACGACTCCCAGGCTGCGCACCTGGTCCTTCAGGGGCACAGTTACCCCCATTCAGGACCAGGGAGTCCTCCACACCTGCCCGCCTCCTGTCCCCCAAAAACAGTACTTCTGTCTTGTCAGGATTCAACCTCAATCTGTTAGCCACCATCCATCCTCCAACCGCCTCCAGACATTCACACAGGACCTTCACCGCCTTCCGGATCCGGATCCCTCCCTCTTTTCCCCCACCACACCACCTCATGTAGACGGTCCCTTTCTTAGAGAACAGATTTCTGGGGTTCCTAACGCCACTTGGGATCACAGAGGCATCACTTTATTTTGTGAACAATTTGGGGTGGGGGTGGGGGGGTGGAGACGCTTCTTCAGGTATACCCACTATTGATAGGAGGGTGGTTAAATGTTGCTTGAGACTGGATGTGCGACCTGTTTCCAACTGGGCATAGGTGCACACACCTAAGATGAGCAGGATTTAATCCCCTGCTTATCAGAAACCAAGCCGTATGAGGAACGGTTGAGGGAGTTGGGTATGTTTAGCCTAGACAAGATACTCTCAGGAGATAATGCTAGCCATCATCAAATACCTGTCACATGGAAGATGGAGCAAGCTTGTTTTCTCCTGATCTTTTTAATGTATTTGTTTTTGTGGGGTTGTTTGGTGTAAATTTGCCCCAAAGGCTGAAGAACTTGTTCACCAGAAATGACAGGAGGCTGAAAGCAGTTCCAAAAACCTATTTATGAATACATCAGCAGTGTGTGGCGGACCTGTCACATTAAAGACTTCTATTGTGTTTTAATTGTATTTTTCATATTCTCCACACTGATTTTTTAATAGGACCTTTATTGCTTTGTCACTGCATTTTGTTGGTTTGAAATTTGAATTCCTTATACAGTGGTGCCTCGGGTTACAGACGCTTCAGGTTACAGACTCCGCTAACCCAGAAGTAGTACCTCAGGTTAAGAAGAAGAAGAAGAAGAAGAAGAAGAAGAAGAAGAAGAAGAAGAAGAGTTTGGATTTGATATCCCGCTTTATCACTACCCGAAGGAGTCTCAAAGCGGCTCACATTCTCCTTTCCCTTCCTCCCCCACAACAAACACTCTGTGAGGTGAGTGGGGCTGAGAGACTTCAGAGAAGGGTGACTAGCCCAAGGTCACCCAGCAGCTGCATGTGGAGGAGCGGAGACGCGAACCCGGTTCACCAGATTACAAGTCCACCGCTCTTAACCACTACACCACTTTCCTTCAGGATGAGAACAGAAATCGTGCAGCAGCGGCACGGTGGCAGCGGGAGGCCCCATTAGCTAAAGTGGTACCTCAGGTTAAGAATAGTTTCAGGTTTAAGAACGAACCTCCAGAACGAATTAAGTTCTTAACCCGAGGTACCACTGTACAGCATCTAGAACAGTACGTTATGATTGCTAAACTTCAGAATAATCATTAAGTGGTCCAGAAATATGCTCAGCAGTTGCTCAGTCACTCAGGACAGCCCTTGAAGACAGGAGCTTGAGAACCACGGTTATATATTATGGATGATTCCTGGGTTGTGTAGGGGACTAGACTGCTAAAGAGGCGTTAATGAGTGTTGGGTGTGTGCCTATGCAAAGCAGTCATAAGCAGGATTTCTTCAAACCAACATCTTGTTGGATTTGCTTGGAATACAGAATTCCATAGGAAGCTCAGAACAAAATAAAAAAATTCCTTCCAGTAGCACCTTGGCACACGAAAGCTCATACCACGAACAAACTTAGTTGGTTAAACCACAGAGCCTAGGGCTTGCCGATCAGAAGGTCGGCGGTTCGAATCCTGATGGGATGAGCTCCCGTTGCTTGGTCCCTGCTCCTGCCAACGTAGCAGTTTGAAAGCACGTCAAAGTGCAAGTAGATAAATAGGTACTGCTCCGGCGGGAAGGTAAACGGCGTTTCCATGCACTGCTCTGGTTCGCAAGAAGCGGCTTAGTCATGCTGGCCACATGACCTGGAAGCTGTACGCCGGCTCCCTCGGCCAATAATGCGAGATGAGCGCCACAACCCCAGAGTCGGTCACGACTGGACCTAATGGTCAGGGGTCCCTTTACCTTTAAGATGCTACTGGAAGGAATTTTTTTATTTTGTTTCGACTACAGCAGACCAACACGGATACCTACCTGTAGTAGGAAGCTCAGGGCTGTGTACCACAACAAGCAGTCAATCCCTCAAGGTCTTAATCAGAGATTTTCTCCAGTGCTACAGCTTTCCCCAGAGGCCCCTCCATGTAGATTCTCTGATAAGTAAGTGGAATACTCTAATGAATTCCACATTCCATGCATTTAAATGGTTTCTCCCTGGTCAGGCTTTCAAGTGCCTGCTTTGTCTTCCTCCCCCCCCCCTTCTTTGGCTTTTTTCGCCGCGGCATGGAGGCAAGCGGCGGAGGCGTAGATCTGTGCGCATGCGCGCCATGACGTCATGCGCACGGAGCGACACCCTGCCCCCAGGGGTGCTGCTTGGCTTGCTGCCCCCGGCAGCCAAGCGGCACGCTACGCCCCTTTCCCTGGTGTAGATTCTCTGATGATGAATGAGGTGTCTACTCTGCCAAAAGGTCTTTCTGCAATCTCTGCATTTATACGGCTTCACCCCTCTGTGAGCTCTTTTACGATGAGTACTATGACTACTCAGACTCCAGTGCTCTCAACACTCTATGCATTCAAACGTTTTCTCCCGTGTGTGGGTTCTTTGATGTTTAGTAAGGCTACCGCTCTGTGTAAAGCTCTTTCCGCACTCCACACATTTAAATGGCTTCTCCCCCGAGTGTTTTCTTTGATGCACAGTAAGTTTGCTGCTCTGTGTAAAGCTCTTTCCGCACTCCATGCATTTAAATGGCTTCTCCCCGGTGTGCGTCCTTTGATGTGTAGTAAGATTACTGCTCACTCTAAATCTCATTCCACATTCCATGCACTGATACCGTTTCTCCCCTGTGTGGATTGTTTGATGTTCAGTAAGGTTACTGTTTGCTCTAAATTTCATTCCACATTCCATGCATTCAAATGGTTTCTCTCCTGTGTGGGTTCTCAAATGTCTGCAAAGGCTACTCCTCCTATTAAAGCACTTTCCACACTCCCTGCATTTGAATGGTTTCTCCCTTGCGTGGGTTTTCTGATGCGTAGTAAGGTTACAGCTCAGACTGAAGCTCTTTCCGCACTCCATACATGTAAATGATTTCATCGCAGTGTATGTTCTTTTTTCAGGCATTCTGGGTCCCTTGTGATTTCCAAGCATCTCTTTTCCAACTTCAGGCTTGGCTGCTGCTGACGACGACTCCATATGTGGTTCCCTATGTAGCTCGTTGCTTTGTACATCATCTGCAGTGTGTGGAAGGAAAGGGGAAAGCATGTTTTATCTCTTTTCTTTTTCATCCTTTAAAAAATTAATACTTTTATTTAAATCACCAAAACAGAAAAAATATTCCCAAGAACTAGGGGGAAAGTACATCTCCTATTGTATATGAATAGTTTGATAAGATCTGGTCAATAATAACAATGATTATATTAGCTTATTATAGACAGGTACACATAAGTCAAGGATGCGGGTGGCACTGTGGGTTAAACCACAGAGTCTAGGGCTTGCCGATCAGAAGGTCGGTGGTTCGAATCCCCGCGACGGGGTGAGCTCTCATTGCTCGGTTCCTGCTCCTGCCAACCTAGCACTTCGAAAGCACGTCAAAGTGCAAGTAGATAAATAGGTACCGCTCCGGCGGGAAGGTAAACGGTGTTTCCGTGCGCTGCTGTGGTTCACTGGCCACATGACCCGGAAGCTGTACGCAGGCTCCCTCGGCCAATAAAGCGAGATGAGCGCCGCAACCCCAGAGTTGGTCACGACTGAACCTAATGGTCAGGGGTCCCTTTACCTTTACACATAATTCAACCTGGTAAGACATTGAAATATGGGTATTCTTTGTAATGCCCTAGTATAATAGGTTTATTGATAATAGTCCTTTGCTGCCTTCTATTTGTTTTAATACTATTAGTATTTGTCTTTATTTTATTGTACCTTGTTTTTAAGAAGAATCACATTTAATTTCAAGGCTGAAACAATCACAGACTGAGCCCAATTAGGTGTTTCTCAGATTTTTTGCATCTCTGTGATTGACCTGCTGAAATCAAGGTCACCTTTTGAACATTCCAGAACCCCACACAACCTCTTATTCCTTTCTGGTCCATATACCACGTGACGTCATTAAAATTAGATGTGCATGATATCTTCTCCTTTGTAACAACAGTGGTACAGTATATACATTTCTACAAGAATAAGGAGAACAGAAGTCTAGAAAAGCTGGGGAAGAGGCCAAACTGGGAAGATCACTGCCTGCTCTGTGATTCCAATGACTTTAGTGGCAGTCACAAAACTCCAGGAATTAAACCTAAGACCATCTACATGCAAAACATGTCACCAGGGCATTGAAATGAAACTGATTGGTTTGGAAACTGCTTTCAATGTAGCAGACTGGTGAGTAAATTATGAAGATGGCTCCCAAACCCAAGAAACCAGGGCCCTGCGGGATTTGGCATCTTTCCGCAGGGCCTGCAAGACAGAGCTGTTCCGCCTGGCCTTTGGGTTGGTTTCAGTTTAACCCTGATGTTTCATTCCTTTATGGTTTGATTGGTGGGCTACTTAAAAATGAGGCTGCATTTTAAACTTAAAAATCGTATTTTAACCTGCATTTTAATTGATTGTTTTGTATGTTTTGTTGTGATTTTATTGGTGTTAGCTGCTCTGAGCCCGGTCTTGGCTGGGAAGGGTGGGGTATAAATAATAGCAAGGTTTTGCTAAAAAATTCTACAAGGCAGGCTTAAGCAGTATGTGGACCGAGAACTCCCAGAAGTGCAAGCTGGATTTCGAAGGGGCAGAGGAACCAGAGACCAAGTTGCAAACATGCGCTGGATTATGGAGAAAGCTAGAGAGTTCCAGAAAAACATTTACTTCTGCTTCATTGACTACGCAAAAGCTTTTGACTGTGTCGACCACAGCAAACTATGGCAAGTCCTTAAAGAAATGGGAGTGCCTGATCACCTCATCTGTCTCCTGAGAAATCTCTATGTGGGACAAGAAGCTACAGTTAGAACTGGATGTGGAATAACTGATTGGTTCAAAATTGGGAAAGGAGTACGACAAGGCTGTATATTGTCTCCCTGCTTATTTAACTTATATGCAGAATTCATCATGCGAAAGGCTGGACTGGATGAATCCCAAACCGGAATTATGATTGCCGGAAGAAATATCAACAACCTCAGATATGCTGATGATACAACCTTGATAGCAGAAAGTGAGGAGGAATTAAAGAACCTTTTACTGAGGGTGAAAGAGGAGAGCGCAAAATATGGTCTGAAGCTCAACATGAAAAAAACTAAGATCATGGCCACTGGTCCCATCACCTCCTGGCAAATAGAAGGGGAAGAAATGGAGGCAGGGAGAGATTTCACTTTCTTGGGTTCCATGATCACTGCAGATGGTGACAGCAGTCACGAAATTAAAAGACGCCTGCTACTTGGGAGAAAAGCAATGACAAACCTAGACAGCATCTTAAAAAGCAAAGACATCACCTTGCCAACAAAGGTCCGTATAGTTAAAGCTATGGTTTTCCCAGTAGTAATGTACGGAAGTGAGAGCTGGACCATAAAGAAGGCTGATCGCCGAAGAATTGATGCTTTCAAATTATGGACTGCAAGAAGATCAAACCTATCCATTCTTAAAGAAATCAGCCCGGAGTGCTCACTAGAAGGACAGATCCTGAAGTTGAGGCTCCAGTACTTTGGCCACCTCATGAGAAGAGAAGACTCCCTGGAAAAGACCCTGATGTTGGGAAAGGTTGAGGGCACAAGGAGAAGGGGACGGCAGAGGATGAGATGGTTGGACAGTGTTCTCGAAGCTACTAACATGAATTTGGCCAAACTGCGAGAGGCAGTGAAGGATAGGCGTGCCTGGTGTGCTCTGGTCCATGGGGTCATGAAGAGTCGGACACGACTGAACGACTGAACAACAAATATTATATAAACAAAGTTAATTCCTACCTGATGATGTCTCTGTTCTCCTTCCCAAAAGATCTTCTCCTTTCCAACAGGAATTGAGGTCTGACTCTGTCAAGGAAGCAGAGAAGGTGGCTTATATTTGGTCACACAATACTCAGCAATTCAAAGTCGAGCCTTTTAAAAGCTAACAGGAGGTATTATTTTGATTTTGCGACTCCTGCATGAAATGAATAGAACACGTCTGTGTCCTGTGTCCCAGCAAGATCACTTTGGAATGATGCTGTGGAATTTAATAATCCAGCTGTTCTCATTGAAACTGTTATCATTTTAGACAGTGGAATGGTAATTGATTTTAGAAGGCACTCTTCCGCCCTGCTGCCACTTTCCATCCTTGATAACATGGTTGTAGTAGTAGAGTCCTTTAAGTTCCTGGGCTCTATAATTTCTCCAAACTTAAATTGGTCAGGCAACAACAATAGTATTATTAAAAAGGTCCACCAGAGGTTATATTTCCTGCGTCAACTAAGGAAATTTAAATTGCCCCAGGAAGTGTTGATCCAATTTGACAGAGGCATCATTGAAACTGTTCTCTGTAATTCTATTACTGCCTGGTACGACACAGCCTCCAAGATGGACAAGAAAAGGCTCCAACGAGCAATAAGAATTGCAGAGAGGGTAATTGGTGCTAGCTTGCCTTCTATAGAGACACTCTATGCTACCCGAGTTAGGAAGAGAGCAGAGGGAATTGTCGCAGGTCCTTTCAATCCTGGTCATCATCTGCTTGATTTACTTCCATCTGGACGTCGCTACAGGACTTTATACACAGAATTGGCCAGGCACAGGAACAGTTTTTTCCCTTGTGCCATTAAATTGTTAAATTCGTAGTTGTGTGCAGCTGTTTGCCGCTCGGCTTGGACAAAAATCATAACAGCCACTGGTTCTCCAGAGCAGGAGAAAACAGGCTTGTTCCCTCTTACCTGATCCTACCCAGCTTCCCATGGGATGCCAGACAATGCAATTAAGATATTTTGTGGGCAAACCAGGTGTTCTCCTACCGAGCTGCAAATAATAATAATAATAATAATAATAATAATAATAATTTATTATTTATACCCCACTCATCTGGCTGGGTTTCCCCTGCATGCCCATTTCCATGACAGCATCCCTGCAGTACAGAAATTAACGGCACAAATAGCAAATCGATACCTTCAGAATAAAACAGCAACCAAGGGGGGGAAAAGTGTCCTTACCAAGCGAGGCCACCGTCTCATAATTGTCCTCCATGACTTCCCTGTGCAGAGCCCTTTGGCTGGGATTCAGAAGGGCCCACTCCTCTTCCGTGAAAAACACAGCCACCTCCTCAAAGGTCAAGAGAGCCTGGAAGGTCATCAGGCCCTGGAAGTAGAAAAAAAGACGGCAGCAGGTTCACCATGCACCATCCTCCTGGTAGGCAAGGGTAACACAGTGGTCGGATGTTGTCTCTTTGAGATATTTCAGTGATGGCCACCAAGGTGGGTGGCTCGAAAAGAGGATTTGACAAATTCACGGAGAGTAGAAGCTATCACCCACAATGAGGGTGGCGCTGTGGGTTAAACCACAGAGCCTAGGGCTTGCCGATCAGAAGGTCGGCGGTTCGAATCCCTGCGACGGGGTGAGCTCCTGTTGCTCGGTCCCTGCTCCTGCCAACCTAGCAGTTTGAAAGCACGTCAAAGTGCAAGTAGATAAATAGGTACCGCTCCAGCAGGAAGGTAAACGGCGTTTCCGTGCGCTGCTCTGGTTCGCCAGAAGCGGCTTTGTCATGCTGGCCACGTGACCCGGAAGCTTTACGCCGGCTCCCTCGGCCAATAAAGCGAGATGAGCACCGCCACCCCAGAGTCGGTCACGACTGGACCTAATGGTCAGGGGCATAGCTGTCAATCCTCCCATTTTTTGCGGGATACTCCCTTATTCCAATGCCGTTTCCCGCTGCTATCCCGGATTGTTGATATCCCTTAAATTCCCCGGATTTCGAAGGAAGCAGCTCCTCTCCCTCCCTGCCGGCCAGGGAGGCTCCTCAGCTGCGTTGCTCGGCTGCCAATAAGGAGTCTGAGACTGACTGGGGGCGGAGCTTGCATGCCTTGTGCAGCCAGACCCTCACGCCCAACCAGACAGACAGCCTGCCTGCCGTCTATGCGCTCGCTCTTTCGCTCACCCGTTTGCGTGCAGCCTCTGGAACGCAGGGTGGCGAGGCTACTTGGTGCCATTGCACGGCCCTCGCGGCATCCCTTATTTTCAAATCCAAAAGTTGACAGCTTTGGTCAGGGGTCCCTTTACCTTTACCTTAAAAGCTATCAGTGGCTACTAGCCAGGACAGCTATTGCCGGCTTCCAAAATTTGAAGCAGTATACCTGCTGGGAATCATAGGAGGGGAGAAGGCTATTGGACTCAGGTCCCACTTGCAGGGTTTCCCACATCTGGGTGGCATCTGTGAGAACAGGATGCAGGACTAGATGGGCCCTTGCCCCCATCTGGCAGGATGTCCTGATAGAACGCCAAACGTGGAGACAACCAGGCAGCACATGGAACCTTACAAAAGGACAATACGAGTGGACTCTCTGCGCCTTTACCACAGCAAAAAGACTGATACTGATGAATTGGAAAAATAAAAATGTGGCTCCCTTCTATGATTGGATTGAAGACTTATACAAACTCGCAACATACAAACAACTTGCATATAAATGCAGACTTGCCATGGACAAATTCAATGATATTTGGAATCCATTCTTGCAAATATTGGAATAGGAAACGATCTGGTGAAGTACAATAACTACCTTGCAAAGTATGCAGTTTTGGGTTCCCCCCTCCCCTGTCAGCAGATACCCCGCCTGGGGCAGTTTGTGAGACTGCCCCAAAGCCAGAGCAAAGCCGTGTGCGCACATCCCCGGCTACTGGAGTAGTCCGGTGGTGCTGTCATATGTGATTGTTCCCCAGCGTGAAGAACAACACACACAAGCCATAATTAAGACTAAACTATTTATTGTAGGAAAGTGCAGAGAGAATCTCGGCTGCCAGCATAAAGCAGTCCGTTCGGCATCAGGTCTAGCCAGAAGAGAGAGCACAAAGGCTAGGATTACAATAGTACAGTGAAACATAAACATTCCATGTAGGAGAAGATAAGGCAGCTTTCTCACGGCTCAGTGAGACAGGCAAATGTCTAACCATCCTTGCTGCAGCTGTTTGCCGCTTGGCTTGGACAAAAACCATAACATCCCCCCCTTTATTTATCCTTCTGCACCGGTTCTGTTTCTCTTTTTGTTTACGTCTCACCATGTTCAGTGCACTTATAATTATGTACTTTATGAACTTTCAATAATTTTTTTTTTAAAGGCATATTCTTTCAAAGCCCCTTCCCACTCAGCCCACAGAGACTTAATCCAAGCTGCCCATCCTTTCCTTACCTGGGATGGCTGCCTGGCAGCCGGTGTCTCAGTGGCCATTGTGCTGCCAGGAGGAGATGAAAGAAGAGGCCTAAACTGGACCACTCCTGGGACACCCGGAGCTGTTGCGAAGATGTCCTTTAAAATAGGGTGTAGCTTGCAAATGCCTGCAAAGGAGAGACAGGGGGTGAGGAGGATTCCATCCTTCCTACTTTTGTTCCCCCCCCCTATGTCAGTGTTTCCCAAACTGGGGTCTCCAGTTGTTTTTTTTGGACTACAACTCCCATCATCCCTAGCTAAGAGGACCAGTGGTTAGAGATGATGGGAATTGTAGTCCCAGCTGGGGACCCAAGTCTGCGAAACACTGATCTACGTATATATGATCTGTGAATTACGAGTTCCATCAGTACTCAGCTGGTGGTCTCTTTTCATTTGTTTGTTTGCATGTTTGCTTCTTGTATTATAACTGATGCAACCTGCTTTGATAGTTAGCATCGTCCAGGGCGCAAAATAGCTTGGCACCTGCACTGGGAAGGAGAGAACCACATACGTCACCTTCAGTTCCTTGGAGAAAAAAGGTAGGAAATGAATTCAATAAACAAACAACCCAGATCACCCAAGTGATTGGGTTTTGGATTCTGAGTCAGCCTCGTAAAAAACAAAAGAATTTACAAAAGAATTTCAGAAATAGACTGGAAAGAGAAGTTGCTGAATTGCAACTTATTACCAAACTTAAAACCATGGAGAGACCTGGTCTGAATAGAGACATTGGATTCTTATCTCATTATACATGATAAAGCTATTTTTAGCCATCTCACCCCTTGCTTTTTCCTGTGAGACCAATTGCAGTCCTTAACAGTCGTCAACAGGTTTACCTCTCCTATCAGCCAATCACCCATTCCCACCACCCCTCTGAGTAATACCCCTCCCCACCCTCTCACTATATATAAGGGTCTGGTGACTTCTGTTTCAGTGTATCTGAAGAAGTGTGCATGCACACAAAAGCTCATACCAAGAACAAACCTAGCTGGTCTCTAAGGTGCTACTGGAAGGAATTTTTCTATCTTTTATTTTGTTTTTACTACGGCAGACCAACACGGCTACCTACCTGTAACTCGTAAAAAACAGTACGGCAAATCCCAGCCCCACCTCTCGCCATATAACTCCCCCTCCAAGGCTATGTCCCCTGAGCCAGGGGGTGGGTCGGAAGATCCTGCGCTGAAAACAAGGCAGTTGGGTGACCACTTTGCAGCTGGAGAATCATAGAATCTTAGAGTTGGAAGGGACCCAAGGGTCATCTAGTCCAACCCCCTGCAATGCAGGAATCTCAGCTAAAGCATGCAGGACAGGTGGCCATCCAACCTCTGCTTAAAAACCTCCAAGGAAGGAGAGCCCACCACCTCTCGTGGGAGACTGTTCCACTGCTGAACTGCTCTTATTGTCAGAAAGTTATTCCGTATGTCTAGTCGGATTCTCCTCTCATGTAACCTGAAGCCATTGGTTCTGGTCCTACCCTCCGGTGCAGGAGAATACAAGCTGGTTCCCTCTACCATGTGACAGCCCATGAGACATTTAAGAAGTCTGCAAACTGCCTGCATGGGAAAGGTAATTCTTTTCCTCCTGTTTCCCCCTCTCTCCCAAGAAAGGGCGTCTTCCCAGCACCAATCCCCCACTCCCTTCTCCATAGCCTAAGACTACGGCGTTGATGCTTTTGAATTATGGTGCTGGAGGAGACTCTTGAGAGTTCCCTGGACTGCAAGAAGATCAAACCTATCCATTCTCAAGGAAATCAGCCCTGAGCGCTCACTGGAAGGACAGATCCTGAAGCTGAGGCTCCAAGACTTTGGCCACCTCATGAGAAGAGAAGACTCCCTGAAGAGACCCTGATGTTGGGAAAGATGGAGGGCACAAGGAGAAGGGGACGACAGAGGATGAGATGGTTGGGCAGTGTTCTCGAAGCTACCGACATGAGTCTGACCAAACTGCGGGAGGCAGTGGGAGACAGGAGTGCCTGGCGTGCTCTGGTCCAGGGGGTCACGAAGAGTCGGACACGACTAAACGACAACAACAACAACAACAACAACAGGCAGATAGATAGATAGATAGATAGATGATAGATACAGTATTTTCTTGCATATAAGACTACTTTTTAACCCAGGAAAATCTTCTCAAAAGTCGGGGGTCGTCTTACACGCCGGGTCGTATTTCTTATATGGCGAGTATATCCCAAACTCTATATTTTAACTGGGAAAGTTGGGGGTCGTCTTATACGCCCAGTCGTCTTATATGCCGGAAAATACGGTAGATAGATAGATAGATAGATGATAGGTAGTGGAAGACAGGAGTGCCTGGCATGCTCTGGTCCATGGGGTCACGAAGAGTCGGACAATACTAAACGACTAAACAACAACAACAACAACAACAGGCAGATAGATAGATAGATAGATAGATAGATAGATAGATAGATAGATATAGATGATAGATAGATAGATAGGCAGTGGAAGACAGGAGTGCGTGGCGTGCTCTGGTCCATGGGGTCACAAAGAGTCGGACATGACTAAACGACAACAACAACAGGCAGATAGATAGATAGATAGATAGATAGATAGATAGATGATAGGTAGTGGAAGACAGGAGTGCGTGGCGTGCTCTGGTCCATGGGGTCACAAAGAGTCGGACATGACTAAACGACAACAACAACAGGCAGATAGATAGATGATAGATAGATAGATAGATAGATGATAGGTAGTGGAAGACAGGAGTGCGTGGCGTGCTCTGGTCCATGGGGTCACAAAGAGTCGGACATGACTAAACGACAACAACAACAGGCAGATAGATAGATGATAGATAGATAGATAGATGATAGGTAGTGGAAGACAGGAGTGCCTGGCGTGCTCTGGTCCATGGGGTCACAAAGAGTCGGACATGACTAAACGACAACAACAACAGGCAGATAGATAGATAGATAGATAGATAGATAGATAGATAGATGATAGATAGATAGATAGATGATAGGTAGTGGAAGACAGGAGTGCGTGGCGTGCTCTGGTCCATGGGGTCACAAAGAGTCGGACACGACTAAAGGACAAAACAACAACAGCGTTGATACTGGAAGCGCGGCGGCTTCGCGGTGGATCGTGCCCTGGGAACCGCGGCGCGCTTTACTGCGCGCGTTGCAAGTGGACTGCACGGATGCGCCTCTTCCCACGCTGCTCTATCAGGGGGATCCTAAATAGGGAAGCTGGGGGTGGGGCTCCTTCGAACCCTCCTCCAAAATCAAGCCCTCCCCCCCGCCCCTTCCTCCTTGCGCACCCCTTTCTCCTTTGCCTGCTCCTCCAAGCTCCTTCTCTCCATCCAGGCCGAGTTAGGGATGGCGTCCCGCCCCTTCAGCAATCTCTCTCTCTCTCTCCTTCCTCCGCCTCCCTCGCTTTTTGAATCATACTTCCTGCCTCTCTAGGAAGCAGGGCTAGGTTCCTTTGCCCAAATCGGAAGATTTGAGTGGCAGGACCTGCCCCCCATTCGCCCCCCCTTTGCAAGCCTTGGGAGTTTTACGCATGCGCGCCCCTGACATCAGGAATCACAAGGCAGAGAAACCAGTAGGAGAGCACTTCAATCTCCCAGGACATTCTATACAAGATCTCAAAGTAGCTGTCTTATTGCAAAGGAATTTCAGAAATAGACTGGAAAGAGAAGTTGCTGAATTGCAACTCATTACCAAGCTTAAAACCATGGAGAGACCTGGTCTGAACAAAGACATTGGATTCTTATCTCATTATACATGACAAAGCTATTTTTAACCTTCTCACCCCTTGCTTTTTCCTGTAAGACCAATTGCAGTCGTTAATAGTCGTCAACAGGTTTACCACAGCTATCAGCCTATCACCCATTCCCACCACCCCTCTGAGTAATACCCCTCCCACCCTCTCACTATATATAAGGGTCTGGTGACTTCTGTTTCAGTGTATCTGAAGAAGTGTGCATGCACACGAAAGCTCATACCAAGAACAAACCTAGTTGGTCTCTAATGTGCTACTGTAAGGAATTTTTTTATTTTTTATTTTGTTTTGAAGATCTGACAGTAACAGCTGTCGGACAGCGGAATGGACTTCCCTTACAAAGTGGTGGACTCTCCTTCCTTGGAGGTTTCTAAGCAGAGCTTGGATGGCAACCTGGCATATGCATGCTTTAGCTGAGATTCCTGCATTGCAGGGGGTTGGACTAGATGACCCTTGGGTCCCTTCCAACTCTACGATTCTACGGTTATATGTATCAGCCTGGCGTCTCCTGTATGCAAGGCAGATGCCCTGATGCTGAGCCCTGTTGGAAGGGCCACAGCACAGGAGCTTTGCGTGCAGAAGAGCGACACCATTGCTGGTCCGTGCAGAGCACAGTAGGGCTGCCACCTTTGTTCTGGCAAAATGCAGGACAGGTCGATGAGGTGGGTAAACCTTTTTTTTTAATCTGATGCTGAAGTGACTTCAAAGCAATCCATTACAAGCTATTGCAGGATGGCGCATGTGAAATTTGTCACACACACATCTTTGCAAATCTGCCTCTGTTTCGCTACCCAGACCTTAGACCTAAATACATGACCTTTCACACACCCTTTCAAACACAGGCATTTGGAGAGGATTCCTAACTTGGCAGAGAGGGGAGGGGGGGCGTGAAACACAGGACAAAACTGTATCAATACAGGATGTGGCATTTCACACTGAAATACGGGACAATCCTGCATTATGCAGGACAGGTGGCAAACCCAATTGCCTGACGGGGCACCAGGCAGCAGCATCCTATGTCCCCACCTCCTCCAGAAGCGGCCTCCCTGCCTCTCTGGTTGCCTCCACCCCCTGCCTGGAGCAGGGCTCCCTTCCCCCCTCCCTCCCCTCCCCAGTTCCCCTGCACCCCAAAAAGCCGCTTTGCACCTTCGCGCTCCCTTGCCAAGAAGGCAGAAGCAGAGGCGCGTCGCGCAGCCCAGCGCGTGGGATAATCCCCTGCTCTTTTCCCACGGGGAGGGGGAGGAATGGCTGCCTCTCTAGGAAGCAGCACTCTCTCTCCGTTTCCGCCCATCCCTGCCTCCTCCCCTCAATCATTTTTCTTTATTGAGGAGGAGTGGGAGGGGGCTCTTGCATTCCTAGAGAGGCCACAGGGTGTCAGCTGGTGTGGGGTGGGTGTCCTTTCTTCCCATCCTTCCTCTACTCTGGTCCCCACCACTATTTCTGGGGGAAAAGCTGGAAAGGTGAGTGGAAAGGGGCTGGGGGGGTGAGGGAAGGGAGACGCTCCTCCCCACCCCTAGGAAAAGGAGGAGAGGGGGTGTAGGGGTGGGGGGAAGAAGGGGGCTGGGCGATTTCCCGCAGTGCGCAGGGTGGCAGGTTCAATCCCCGACCCCTCCCCCAGCTCAGCATCTCTTGCTAAACTGGGGTGGGGTCTTCTTTGAAGCTGGGTAAGGCCCTTCATTGCCCAGGACCTAGGGTTGCTACCTTTATTCTGGCAAAATATGGAGTGGGCTGGTTGCGGGGCATGTTTGGTTTTATGTTTTCATCTGGTGACTCCGAAGCAACCCATTACAATCTAGCAGCCTAACAGGATGGGTCCCTCTGGAATTTGTCACACACAAACATGCGTTGTAAGTCTGTGCTTGGCTACCCAGAGCTTAAATGCATGACCTGCAGAGGGTTGGGCTTGATGACCCTTGGTTGTCCCTTCCAAGTCTACAGTTCCATGACCTTTCACTCACCCTACCAAACACAGGCATTTGGAGAGGATCCCTAACTTGGCAGAGAGAGAGAGAAGACCTGAAATACAGGACAAAACTGTATTCTTATTCTTATTCTTATTTATACCCCGCCCATCTGGCTGGGTTTCCCCAGCCACTCTGGGTGGCTTATCAATACAGGAGGCAGCATTTTACACTGAAATACAGGACAATCCTGTATTATACAGGACAGGTGGCAACCCTCCTGGGACCCCTGGAAGGGGGTGTTCTGCTTGACAGAGGGATAGAGGGATAGTTGGATATAGGGACACAGGCCCAGATGCTCTAGATTGATTTATTACTTATTTATTGCTTGCATTTATTATATAATAATAATAATAATAATAATATAATAATAATAATAATAATAATAATAAATAATACAGTATACATAAAAACAATCAATCAATCAATTAAAATGCATCCCAAAATTAATTCAAATAAGTTAAAATTAAAATTAAAACTGGACAAGTGGCAATCTTCAGGTTAAAATTGAAGGCTGTTATCGTTTCCACTGATATTGTAAGGACCTGTGAGTGGGCTGGGAAACCTCCTTCATGCTTGTTCTTATACAAAGAGAAAATGAGTCAGACTCAACCCTGACCAAAGGCCTGGCGGATCAGCTCCATCTTGCAGGCCCTGTGGAAGGATGTCAGATCTCGCAGGTCCCTGGTCTCTTGTGAGAGAGTGTTCTACCAGGCCAGGGCCACGGCTGAAAAGGCCCTGGTTCTGGTCGAGGCCAGTCTAATCTCCCTGAGACCCGGGATCTTCAGGGTGTTGTTATTTGCAGACCGTAAGGTCCTCCATGGGACATACCAGGAGAGGCAGTCCCATAGGTATGAGGGTCCTAGGCCATATAGGGCTTTAGAGGTTAAAACCAGCACCTTAAACCTGACCCTGTACTCCACCGGGAGCCAGTGCAGCTGGTATAGCACTGGGTGAATGTGATCGTGCGGTGAAGACCCCATAAGAAGTCTCGCTGCGGCATTCTGCACCCGCTGGAGTTTCTGGGTCAGTTTCAAGGGCAGCCCCACGTAGAGTGAGTTACAATAATCAAGCCTGGAGGTGACCGTCGCATGGATCACAGTGGCGAAGTCGGGGCGAAAGAGGTAAGGGACCAACTGCTTAGCTTGGCGGAGATAAAAAAAATGCCGCCTTTGGTATAGCTGTAACCTGTGCCTCCATAGAAAGGGAGACGTTGAAGATTACACCCACATCTCGACCCAGCCAAAGGACCTCTGTCTCTTGAAGGATTTAACTTCAACCGGCTCCCACGTAGCCATTGAGCCACGGCTTCCAGACATCTGAACAGTTATGTACCATATTACATCCTTCCCAAGGAGTTCAAGGTGGTGTGCATGGCCCTTCTCTGAAGTCTCTCAGCCCCACTCACCTCACAGAGTGTTTGTTGTGAGGGAGGAAGGGAAAGGAGAACGTCAGCCGCTTTGAGACTCCTTCGGGTAGTGATAAAGCGGGATATCAAATCCAAACTCTTCTTCTTATACACAGGAAGTCTGGCAATAAAGGATGCCAAAAAAAGAGAGAAAGGAGTACGTTGCTATGAAAACATTAGGACCACCAGCCAAAAAAATATTTAATTTTGTACCTCTGTAAATACAAGTTGCTGGCAATCATAGGTAGGGAGAGAGTTGTTTCCAAAGAGGAATGATCTGGCCAGTCCTAGGCCTGTTTCTGCCATTCTAGCTAAGCTTAGCCTCACGTTCTGATTTTGGGCATCTAACTGGTCACTGTGAGAACAGGATGCTGTACGGTAGTACCGGTAACACATAGCCCTTTGGCCTGATCCATCAGGGTTGGTCTTACATTACGCTTTCTTCTCCAGGTTCCGCCATCCTCTGAGGAGATGGATGCTTGCGAGGAAGTCATGCCGGAGAACTGTGGGAATGAGACGTCTCTGGGTAAGTATACCTGTGTCTTTATTTGGTATTGCTGTAGAGGCAGTCGACTTGTCCATTCTCCAGACGAATTCATGATCAGGTTGAACGGGACGAGGAAAGAACCTTATCTGTTGTCAGGTTCCCTTATCGGTTGCTCAGTAGTAAAGACCAAGTCCTTATTGTCTTTCCATCATTTTAATTGTGCAAATATATACAGTGCAGAGTTCAGTCAAAACATGACCGCCTAGTCACTAGCGGAATCCGGAAGTGCCCCCCTTCTGTTTTGGCGCCAACACCAGAGTCTCGGCACTCTAAATTGCCGCCTCCTCCTTCTACGTGAAATGGGCGCCGGAACTGACGTCTTCCTCTCTGAGCGAGCCTGCTGGGTGGTGCCAGGTCTCTCTGCATCTTCCTGGAGACCTCTCACTCCCTGGCTCCCACCCACTAACTGCTCCTCCCCGAGGAGGGGCTGGCAGACTCGCTCTGAGATGAATCCGTCTTCAACACAGGCTGAGGCTCTCTGTATCCACTCAATGCCAGACTGGCAGGGGTGGGCACATCCCTGACATCCATAGTAGTTGTGTTGTTTGCGGAATTGTGTGGGTTGAAATTGTCATTGAAATTCTACTCAGTATTGATCCAGAGTAGATTCCAATGTATAGTTAGCAGAGTAAAAATTTAAACACGTTGCAGGATTCCCCAAAAATAGACCAGAGGCAATTACATTTCATCCAGCAGAGCTTTACTGCTACTGAAGGCAAATGAGCATAATGGTCACAAATTCAATACAGTCAGGATTAGCCCTGTCCATAAGAAATCCAGTAGCAGCAGACTTAACTTAAACTGACAATAACTTACAATAAGTCTAAGCCTTAACACGAAGCATACTATGTACCGAACACCACACCAGATGGAAAAGAGATAGAAAGGGAAAGTGTGAAACCCAGGCTCCTTCTGGCCTCTAATCATAGTCAGCATGACCTTGAGAGCCAGTGTGATGTAGTGGTTAAGAGCGGTGGACTTGTAATCTGGTGAACCGGGTTCGATTCCCCGCTCCTCCACATGCAGCTGCTGGGTGACCTTGGGCTAGTCACACTTCTCTGAAGTCTCCCAGCCCCACTCACCTCACAGAGTGTTTGTTGTGGGGGAGGAAGGGAAAGGAGAATGTTTGCTGCTTTGAGACTCCTTCGGGTAGTTATAAAGTGGGATATCAAATCCAAACTCTTCTCTTCTTCTTGACAGAAAGAGATAAGAGAACCAGTTTAAACCACCTGTACTCAGCTTCTCTGAAGGAATAACCTTCTGCTTGCTTCTTTCACACAGAGACGCTTCCAGAACCTTCTTGAATTAGAATAGGAAAGATGTCTATCTTGATGTATATTTGAACTCTCGGAGGAGTTCTTGGCTGCTCCCAGCCATAAATCACAGACCTGAATGTCCGGCACTCTTCCGTTGCGCTTCAGTCTGTGTAAAAGTCCAGCAGAGTGAAAAAACCACGCAGTTTCAGCGTTGAAGTCTTAGCGAAGCACTTGTGCAATAAATCAGACTGCTCCTGCTCGTTTATTTACAAAGAATAACATTGCAGCCTGGAGAGGATGCAGCCATCTCTCTCGAGACTCTCTCCCAGTCTGAGAAACACAACAGCAACATGAGAAGTCACAAGCTTTTTTTGGGGGGGGGGGAGATTTTACTCTGTTATATTACATTATAATATAATAATACATTTTGGAGTTATTTAGTAGTAGTAGTAGTAGTAGTAGTAATAATAATTTATTATTTGTACCCCGCCCATCTGGCCGGGTCTCCCCAGCCACTCTGGGCGGCTTCCAACAAATATCAAAATACATTAAAATATCACAGATTAAAAACTTCCCTAAACAGGGCTGCCTTCAGGTATTTTCTAAAGGTCATATAGTTGTTAATCCCTTTGACCTCTGACAGGAGGCGTTCCACAGGGCGGGCGCCACTACCGAGAAGGCCCTCTGCCTGGTTCCCTGTAGCTTTGCTTCTCCCAGTGAGGGAACCGCCAGAAGGCCCTCGGCGCTGGATCTCAGTGTAGTAGTTGTTATTAAAATAATTTATATACCGTTCTATACCTGGAGGTCTCAGGGTCGTTCACAGAATAACCAAAGGCTTGGTAAAAATGAAGATTTTTGCCTGGCGCCTAAAGGTGTATAATGAAGGCGCCAGGTGAACATCCGTGGGGAGAGCATTCCCCAGATGGGGAGCCACTGCAGAGAAGGCCCCATTCTCCTCTTGCCACCCCTCCGGACCTCTCGAGGAGGAGGAACCCAAAGAAGGGCCTCAGAAGATAATCGCAGGGTCTGAGTAGGTTCATATGAAAAGAGGCGGTCCTTGAGGTATTTCGGGTCCTGAGATTGTATTTGTTGTTTTGTAAACCACACAGACTTTCTTAGTTTTATGTGATTACACACACACACACACACACACACACGTACACGTATATGAAATAAATACCGAAAGAATGGCCAACTGATTCTTTTTTTCAATTTCTGTATTCATTTTTCATTTTACAAAGAGAAAGAAAAGAGATCACAAAAGAAAAAAAAGGGCAAAAACTAACAAACATAAAAATACATAAATGTATACATAAATAAAAAATTATTATGCATGTCTACACAGATTTCTTCATAATACATTGAATTCTGTATCTCTAGCAACTAAATAATAGTCTATAAACAAACAAACCGATACATATTTTTTTTCATACTTAATTTTGTGTAGATTTTGTATCAATTGACTTCCCTCAACTAGCACTCCATTGCATCACATGATAACTCATATTCCAATTCCAATTACCATATTCCTGTTGTTGTTATTGTTTTCCTTTTTTAAAAAAAAAGCTTTGAAACCAAATGTTAAAGATCCATTCGATTGGTATTTATTTTGCTTAAAAATTACAGTATTTTCCTGCGTATAAGACTACTTTTTAACCCAGGAAAATCTTCTCAAAAGTCAGGGGTCGTCTTATACGCCGGGTCGTATTTCTTATACGGCGAGTATATCCCAAACTCTATATTTTAACTGGAAAAGTTGGGGGTCGTCTTATACGCCCAGTCGTCTTATATGCCGGGAAAATACGTAGTTTTTCACTAGCTGACAATTTTCTGCGAGAGCTATTGCAGAGCATGTAGCCTGTTCAGGTCATACCTCTTTTTTAGACCACCCAAAAATTTGCCTTAAACTTATGGCCAACTGATTCTTATTTCTCTTCTTATCGTGATTCTCTCTTTATTCTAGCAGGTGATGGACAGGAGAATTGTGGTTGTAGAGAACTACATCAGGTGCCACCAGAAGCAGCTGTGCATGAATTGGGGGATGAGACCTTCAATGCTCAAGATGAATCACGGAGGCAGGAAGAAAACCATACAGAGAACTGGAGAGATCAATCCATTGTGTGTCATGCTGATGACCTTCATGAAACCCCAGTACAATATAAACACCACAAGGGGAAAAAGAGGTATGAGTGCCCTTTTTGTGGGAAAGCTTTCAGTTCTAAGTCTCTCCTTGCTGTCCATTGCAGAACGCACACTGGAGAGAAACCATATAAATGTTCAGAGTGTGGAAAGAGCTTCCGCCAGAGCAGAAACCTGACTTCCCATCAACGGATCCACACAGGGGAGGAAGCCGTACAAGTGCTTGGAATGCGGAAAGAGCTTCAGTTGGAATTCAAACCTTACTTCACACCAGCGGATCCACACAGGGGAGAAGCCGTACAAGTGCTTGGAATGTGGAAAGAACTTCTGTGATAGCACACTCCTTACCAGACACCAGATAATCCACACAGGCGAGAAGCCATTTACATGCTTGGAATGTGGGAAGAGCTTCCGTCAGAGCAGAAACCTTACTTTACACCAGAGAATACACACAGGGGAGAGGCCATACAAGTGCTTGGATTGTGGGAAGAACTTCCACCGGAGAACACACCTTACTTCCCACCAGAGAATACACACGGGGGAGAGGCCATACAAGTGCTTGGAATGTGGAATGAGCTTCAGCTGGAATTCAAATTTTACTTCACATTACCGGATTCACACAGGAGAGAAACCACATAAGTGTGTGGAGTGCGGGAAGAGCTTCTGTACTACCACACAGCTTGCTTCACATCATAAGACTCACACAGGAGAGAAACCTTTTAAGTGTTCCGAGTGTGGAAAGAGCTTCTCAGATAGCACTCTCCTTACTAGACATCAGATAATCCACACAGGGGAGAAACCATTTAAATGCTTGGAATGTGGAAAGTGCTACGGTCAGAGGTCCAGCCTTACTTCACATCGGAGAATACACAGAGATGCCATAAGACAGAAGCCATACAAATGTTTGGAGTGTGGGAAGTGCTTCAGTAACAGCACACAGCTTATTTTACATCAGAGAAGCCACACAGGAGAGAAACCTTACAAATGCTTGGAATGTGGAAAGAGCTTCAGTGATGGCACACTTCTTAACAGGCATCGAATAATTCACAAAGAGGAGAAGCCGTATAGATGCTTGGACTGTGGAAAGAGCTTCCGTCAGAGCCGAAACCTCACTTTACATCAGAGAATCCACACAGGGGAGAAACCCTATAAGTGTTTGGATTGTGGAAAGAGCTTCCATCAGAGAACGCACCTTACTTCCCATCAGCGAATCCACACGGGAGCAAAACCGTTTAAATGTTTGGAATGTGGAAAGAGCTTCAGTTGGAATTCAAGTCTTACCTCTCATCACAGAATCCATACAGGAGAGAAACCGTACAAGTGCTCGGAGTGCGAGAAATGCTTCTGTACAACCTCACAACTTGCATCGCATCGGAAAACCCACACAGGAGAAAAACATTACAAGTGCTTGGAGTGTGGAAAGAGCTTTTGTGACAGCACACTCCTTACGAGACATCAGATCACCCACACAGGGGAGAAGCCATTTAAATGCTCAGAATGTGGAAAGAGTTACAGCCAGGTTTCAAGCCTCTCTTCTCACCGGAAAGTCCACAGAGATGCCACAATCCAGAAACCATACAAATGCTTGGAGTGTGGGAAGAGTTTCAGCAATAGCACGCAACTTATTTTACACCAGAGAATTCACACGGAAGAGAAACCTTAGGAATGGTTTGTAGTCACACGCCTGAGGATTTGCATGCGAGAGAAACCTTCTAAATGCCAGGAGTGTGGAAATTGCTCCAGAAGTAGTTGGGAGCTTAAAACCGTATCAAAAGATCCACACTGCCTAGAAACAATAAGCATGTTTGGAATAGCGAGTTTCTAGTGGAATAACTCGGATACGTTCGTACTGTAGCCTTTTTAGACCTTTCCAATAGCAAGGATTCACGTTGCTCCCGAGAGGGAGGGAGGAAGGAGTCAAACGGACACCGAGGGTTGAATCAGAGAAAGAGTTTATTTCTGCTTCCTAGGATAGCAGAAAGGCACTTGCGTGATCGTTCACCGCAAGCACACTAATGGCAGTTTACATACAGCTTTTATACACACACTTTTACCCCGGAGTTCTGTAAACCTTATAAGGAAGATCCTTCCTCCTTCCATATAAGGAATAACCTTATAAGGTTCTGTAAACCTTATAAGGAAGATCCTTCCTCCTGAACTTTGGGCTGGGCCCTTGTGCGTAATCTTACGACTGCTCATATCTTACCCTTGTACTGTGGTCAGCCAGTTTCCTAGTGACGCATATCCTGAGACCTTGTTGCTAATCTTGCCATTTGCACATGTCTTGTCCTTGTACTGTGGTCAGCCTGTTGCCAGTTGACTCATATCCCGGAATTGTAGTGTTTTAGCACTGTAATTGTAGTGTTTTAGCACTGAAGAGTTTGCCTACCTGGGCTCCTTTGGGAGGAAAGTTAGAAAGGTAATCCTATTATATGTTTTTATATATGCTGGTAGCTGCCCAGAGTGGCTGGGGCAACCCATTCAGATGGGTGGGGGTACAAATAATAAATTATTATTACACTCGTACCTTGGAAGCCGAACGCCTTGCAAGTCAAACGTTTTGGCTCCCAAACGATAGTTTCTGGTTTTTTAATGGTTTTTTTTGGAAGCCCAACGTCCGATGTGGCTTCCAATTGGCTGCAGGAGCTTCCTGCAGTCAATCGGAAGCCACACTTTGGTTTCCAAACGTTTTGGAAGTGGAACGGACTTCCAGAACAGATTCCATTCAACTTCCAAGGTACAGCTGTATTATTAGTTACATGTAGGTAGCCGTGTTGGTCTGCCATAGTCGAAACTGTTATGAGATTCATTCCCTGTGTTCAGTCATGGGCTTATTGTGTTTCACATGACTGTATTTATGTTTTCATCCCACAGAGTGGAAGGAGGAAGTGACGGCAGACAGGAAGTCTTGTTTTGCTGTGTACCCTCTAAATAGGATTCTTATCCTTTGTTCTCTCTCTCGGCTGCCTGATGCTAGAGAGAGGGAGTCATCATGTAGAGCTCCGTGAATGTAAATATGTAATAAAGTAGTTTTAGCTACAATGCTGAGCTGCTGTGTCTGTTACGCTACTGCGCACACTTACTGCTGATTTATGAGTGTGCTGGATGTCTGCCGACACCAGTCGCTGTGAAGTTCGGGCTGAAGAAGCTGATAAGTTCCCGGACGATCTTGGAAGGCGAGATCATGCCAGTCGGGCATGTGTCTTTGCTGTGTCTTTACTCGTAAGTAAAGACCGTTCCATAACAGAAACAAAATTAAAAAATTCCTTCCAGTAGCACCTTAGAGACCAACTAAGTTTGTTATTGGTATGAGCTTTCGTGTGCATGCACACTTCTTCAGAAAGCTCATACCAATAACAAACTTACCGTATTTTTCGCTCCATAAGACGCACTTTTTTCCTCCTAAAAAGTAAGGGGAAATGTCTGTGCGTATTATGGAGCGAATGTGTGGTCCCTGGAGCTGAATTGCCATGGGGCAAAAGCAGATCGTGCTTTTTTTTAGAAAAAGAGAAGGGGGTGTTGAAAGGAAGCCCGTTGAGCAGCTGCTCAGCAAACAATCGGGGAGAGAGATAAGGGAGAGAGATTCCAGCCCTGCCCCCTTGCAGAAGGGGGCTGTTTCCCCAGCGACATGTGACTGGCTGATTAGATTATCTGTCTGGAAAGTGTCGAAATGGCTCCCTTTCCTGAAGCTGCAGGACTGTGAGTTAAACCCCATAAAACAGGGTTTTTTCCTTTTGCAAAGTAAGCTCAACAACTTTGAGCTGATCCTCAAAAAATGGGGCTTTCCCCCTCTAAAAACTAGGTGCGTCCTATGGTCAGGTGTGCCTTATAGAACGAAAAATACGGCAGTTGGTCTCTAAGGTGCTACTGGAAGGAATTTTTTATTTTGTTTGTATTATTATTATTATTATAGTAATTTATTATTCCTCATCATCCCTGCAAGGATGAAGACGGCAGCTCAGGATGGGATCATTCATAATATGCAACCTGGGGATTTGTGCGCCAACGCGCGTGCACACACACACACTGGAATGGTTGGAATGATGTTTATTTTATTAGCACAGGCATTTTGAAACAAGGTGATTGGAAGCAGCAACAGAAAACACAGAAAGGTATTGGCACCTCACACAGATAACAATTCAAAACATAAAGTCTCACTCTATACACAACTACTAACCTCCCCACCAGTCTCTAGCCCAGAACTCCAAAACATGAATGAGAAGACAATTTACACTCTCAAGACCTAGTAGATACAGGGGGAACTATGCCTCATTGCTAGGGAATCTATTTGTGCTCATCCAATGCTCTACTATCAGTGCTCATGGGTGGGCGCTCCAGGGGCCACAGCAGACAGGACAGCATCCATCTTTTTTTCAATCCGTTGCAGCACCTCCAACATCTCGTCCTTCCATTTTCCTGTCTCGTTCTTTAATGTCTCTGTCTCGTTCTTCAGCTTCTCAATTTCTCCGCCTGTTTTTTTATTATGATAAGAAACGAGAACAGGAAGACATTTTGTGACTGCGGCGAGAATCTTAATAGCACAGAAATGGAAACGAACAAACACCGGCAAAGGAAGAATGGATTGTAAAACTAATGGAGTATGCAGAATTGGACAAGATGACGGGGAGAATCCGTGAACAGCGGGACCAGAAGTTCATCAAAGACTGGACTAAATTTGCAGACTATTTAAAGGAAAGTAGTACTCAATTGAATACGTTGGTGGGATTGCGAGAAGCTTTGTAGAGTAAAGAAGAAATATTGTTGTTAATACGAAAATACAGTGATTAATTTTTAGAAAGTATTAAGGTAAAACAATGATTGATTTAGGAAATATAGATATAAGGAATAGATATTAGAATATCATAAGGAAGGTTTGATGGAAGTCACGGCCATAAAAAGCCAAAACGGTATAAGATGTGAAGATAAATGTGTGAATTTATTATTGTTATTATTTGAACCGCCGACCTTCTGATCAGCAAGCCCAAATGGCTCAGTGGTTTAGACCACAGCGCCACCCGCAACGGTTTGAATGGGAAAACAGTTCAGTAACTTTACTTACTCATTGAGGAACAGGTAGGGCATTGCTGGCTGATATACCACTGCTTCACATGCCTCTCTGTGGCAGGTGCTGATCTGCTACTTGTGGTTGTCGTGAGAAGACCACCACTGCTACGTGCTGCTTCCGGAAGTCCTTGAGGAGGGCACCCCAAAACAGATTCAGCTGCAGAGGCATCTGCATCTTCCACCTCCTCCTTTATCTCTTTGAACTCGATCTGCTCTTCTGGAAGGGAAGGGGCTTGCTGGTGGCGGAAGGGAGGAGAAGGAGGAGTTCCTTGGGGTTCCTCTTCAGAAGACGGGGTCATCGGCTCCTCCTGCTCCCATCCTTCGTTCTCTTCTCTGCATCTGGTCACCCTCCTTGCAACTTCAACTGCAGAAACAAATGGAGGCGGTGTTAATTTAGAAATAGTATCTAAGACACAGCGCACAAAAATGTAGAAAGAGCTTGCTGGACCACGCCAATGGCCCATCTAGTCTAGCTTCCAGGTGCCTGTGGGAAGTTTGCAAGCAGGATTCGAACACAAGAGCCCTTTCCCCTCCTGCACTTTCCAGAAACTGGGATTCAGAAGCATTGCTCCAACTGCGGAGGAAGAGCACAGCAGTTATGGCTAGTAGCCATTGATAACCCTCTCCTTTAATCTACCTTTAAAGCCATCTAGAGTTGGTGGCCATCCCTGCCTCTTGTGGCAGTGAGTTCCATAGTTTAACACTGTACTGCATGACGGACGTTTCCGAGCACAATTCAAAGTGTTGGTGCTGACCTTTAAAGCCCTAAACGGCCTCGGTCCTGTATACCTGAAGGAGCGTCTCCACCCCCACCGTTCAGCCCAGACACTGAGGTCCAGCGCCGAGGGCCTTCTGGCGGTTCCCTCACTGCGAGAAGCAAAGCTACAGGGAACCAGGCAGAGGGCCTTCTCGGTAGTGGCGCCCGCCCTGGATCAACAACTACATGACATTTAGAAAATACCTCAAGGCAGCCCTGTTTAGGGAAGTTTTTAACCTGTGATATTTTAATGTATTTTAGTATCTGTTGGAGGCCGCCCAGAGTGGCTGGGGGGACCCAGCCAGATGGGCGGGGTACAAATAATAATAATTTATTATTATTATTATTTATCTGTCCTGAACGTTCCAGTGTTCTGCTTCTTTGAACATGCACTACTTCAGTCATGAAATACACATTATTATAATCTTTATATAATAATAATAATAATAATAATAATAATAATAATAATAATAATTTGTTATTTCTACCCCGCCCATCTAGCTGGGTTTCCCCAGCCACTCTGGGCGGCTTCCAACAGAACATTAAAATGCAGTAATCTATTAAACATTATTTCATTATATTATTTATAATGTTTATTATATTATTTATAATTTATATTTATAAATTCATAATTTATAATTCATACGACATGTAAGCTTCACCAAATGTTTTGTTCTGTGAACAGCAGAAGAAATTCTAATTTTCTTGGAAAATAAAACAGCACGGGGCAGTTACAGATTTTCTTTTGTACCCGTTCTTTTTAAAAAACAAAACAAAATTTTTTTAAATTGTTTTTTAAACAAATACAATAACCATTAAACACTTATCCAGCAGTACATCTAATAGTGTCTGTTTTCTCCATTGTTTCTAGACATGCACTTACAGATTCAACATTCAGACGTATTACTTATTGTAACCTCTCCACTGAGAATACTGAGCGGTTGGTAGAAGGAGGTCTTGATTTTGGTCATTAACATGGTTAAAGAAAGGGGTCCAGGTTTATTCAAAGGGGTCTCTATTTGTTTTGCCTTTAACTACTTGTACCACTGTTCTTATAATAAAACCTTTGTGGATTTTAGAAAACAGAAATAAACAAAAGAACACAAAATATTGGAAAAGCAAAAGCTGTTAAAATGACAAAAGATCAGGCTCTTACTATGTCCTTAAGTTACAAAATACCTAGTCATAAAGGATACTTTCCTTTTAAAAACGCACACATAAAAACTCCTCACTACTATCTTACCAGTCAAGGGGCCGCTTTCTGACCACTGTCCTGATCAAAGCTGGAATATTTTGTATGAAAATGCAGTCTATGAAACATTTTAAATATATAGAAACCTTTTCTGTTCTTTTTCTGAGTTTGTATTTGTATGAATTTAAGTGTTACTATGTTATTGTATTTACGTAGAAGAAATGTATAATGCTTTATATCTCTTTGTCCCTTCTTTGTCCCTGTTTCCTTTTTCTGTTTTTGTACTAAACGTTGTTATGCATATATGTTTTTTAATCTAAACCAATAAAGATTATTAAAATAAAAAAACATTAAAAAAAATACATATAAATAAATAAACGGCTTGGCTCCCGAGTACCTAAAGGAGCAACTCCGCCAGTATCGACCACCTTTGGCGCTACGACCGGCAGGGGAGGCCCGGTTGGCGGTGCCCCTTCCGGCTGCTGCCCAGCGGCTGCTGGCTTGTGGCAGGGCCTTATCGGCGGCAGCTCCCCATTTGTGGAAGTGCTCTCGTTGTCGGTCTCTGACGCATCCACTGCTGAAACGGAGAGAGAAACCGACGTTAGTGGTTGGGGGGGGGGGGAGAAGAAGAAGAAGAAGAAGAGGAGGAGGAGGAGGAGTTTGGATTTGATATCCCGCTTTATCACTACCCGAAGGAGTCTCAAAGCGGCTAACATTCTCCTTTCCCTTCCTCCCCCACAACAAACACTCTGTGAGGTGAGTGGGGCTGAGAGACTTCAGAGAAGTGTGACTAGCCCAAGGTCACCCAGGAGCTGCATGTGGAGGAGTGGAGACGCGAACCCGGTTCACCAGATTACGAGTCTACTGCTCTTAACCACTACACCACATTGGCTCTCACTTATGCACTCAACCCAGCAAAGTCAAGATAAAAAGGTAAAGGGACCCCTGACCATTAGGTCCAATCGTGACCGACTCTGGGGTTGCGGCGCTCATCTTGCGTTACTGGCCGAGGGAGCCGGCGTACAGCTTCCAGGTCATGTGGCCAGCATGACTAAGCCGCTACTGGCAAACCAGAGCAGCGCATGGAAACGCCGTTTACCTTCCCGCCAGAGCGGTACCTATTTATCTACTTGCACTTTGACATGCTTTCAAACTGCTAGGTTGGCAGGAGCAGGGACTGAGCAATGGGAGCTCACCCCGTTGCGGGGATTCGAACTGCTGACCTTCTGATCGGCAAGCCCTAGGCTCTGTGGTTTAACCCACAGCGCCACCCGTGTCCCAAAGTCAAGATACTGGAATGATAAATCTGAAAAAAATCAGAAGACCCTGCACATCAGAATGTTTCTTTTAAAACATACCGGGCTTTCTGTGCTCCCCAAAAGGTGGTTTCCCAGCTGCAATCCAAATCGAAGTCACTTCCTTGTAGAAGGGAGGAGGGTTCTTGACTCTGACTTGTCCGCAGGCCGCCTCGATGCCCTGATTGAAAAAGTCCATCTTCAGGCGCTTCCACTTGGCGCGGAGCTGGCAGCTGGATCTGGAGTATCCCAGAGCCAGCATTTCATCCTGCAAGGCTTTCCAGTGCTTCTCGTTCACAGCCGTGCTGCTGTTGCTGCTCATGAACACCTTGATGCCAGGGCTCCGGGCGATTATAGAGAGCATCTTCTGGGTTTCGTCTCCGGTCCATCTAGGACGACAACATGCAAGAGTCAAAAAAAGTGTATTGGCACTATAAAATAAATCAAGGTGACCTCTCTCTAGCAAAACTAGTTGGTTTGGGGAGTTCAGCTGGTTAACGTAAGAATATAATAAGAGCCTGTTGGATCAGCTCAGCATTTTGGTTTCCCGGTGGTCATCCAAATATCTTTGGTAATCACACAGGTAACATTAGAGCTTGGGTTCTTGGGTTCCATGATCACTGCAGATGGTGACAGCAGTCACGAAATTAGAAGACGCCTGCTTCTTGGGAGAAAAGCAATGACAAACCTAGACAGCATCTTAAAAAGCAAAGACATCACCTTGCCAACAAAGGTCCGTATAGTTAAAGCTATGGTTTTCCCAGTAGTAATGTACGGAAGTGAGAGCTGGACCATAAAGAAGGCTGATCGCCGAAGAATTGATGCTTTTGAATTATGGTGCTGGAGGAGACTCTTGAGAGTCCCATGGACTGCAAGAAGATCAAACCTATCCATTCTTAAAGAAATCAGCCCTGAGTGCTCACTAGAAGGACAGATCCTGAAGTTGAGGCTCCAGTACTTTGGCCACCTCATGAGAAGAGAAGACTCCCTAGAAAAGACCCTGATGTTGGGAAAGATGGAGGGCACAAGGAGAAGGGTACGACAGAGGACGAGATGGCACAAGGAGAAGGGGACGACAGAGGATGAAATGGCACAAGGAGAAGGGGACGACAGAGGACGAGATGGTTGGACAGTGTTCTCGAAGCTACTAACATGAGTTTGGCCAAACTGCGAGAGGCAGTGAAGGATAGGCGTGCCTGGCGTGCTCTGGTCCATGGGGTCACGAAGAGTCGGACACGACTGAACGACTGAACAACAACAAACATTAAAGCACAAGAACACTCTGCCCTCCTGTGGTTTCCAGCAACTGTGATTCAGAGGCAGAGTTGAGTCACCCTGCCTAGCAGCCATTAAGAGCCCGCTCCTTCATGGATTTGTCTAATCCTCTTCTGTTCCACAGTTTATGTGCTGTGTGAAGAGTACTTTTATCTATCCTGCATCTTCCAACATAATGCTTTTGCTTTCCCCTCAAAAACCAATGCAGTATATGCTATATAAATGATAATTGTAATGCATAGCTGTCAACTTTCGGATTTGAAAATAAGGGATCAGCAGCCTCACCTGTCCTGGGGACAGTCTATGGTTCTCAGGGACAGTCCACGCTGTGGTAATCCCCCCAGGCTACAAATTAATTTACACCAGGCTACACACCATCATCTTTCCCCACCTCAGGGTCTCTTTTCCAGGGAGTCTTCTCTTCTCATGAGATGCTTCAGGATCTGTCCTTCCGGTGAGCAGCCAGGGCCGATGTCCCTCAGAATGGATCGGTTTGATCTTCTTGCAGTCCACAGGACTCCAGCACCACCATTCAAAAGCGTCAATTCTTCATGGGGGGATTGATCAGGTTCACTCTTTTGGCTCTCTGGCATCCATGAATGACTTATTATACAAACGTGTTGCAGACTTTGCATCCTTTAACACTCTTTTGGAAGGAGTGTATTTGTGGGCTGGGCCAGAGTGGTTGACTTTACATGCAAGCAAAGCACAAACAGTGCTGTTATCTAATGACATCCTATTCTATGTAACTATTGGTGAGCAACGCAGCTGAGGAGCCTCCCTGGCCGGCAGGGAGGGAGAGGAGCTGCTTCCTTTGAAATCCGGGAAATTTACGGGATATCTAACAATCTGGGATAGCAGCGGGAAGCGGCGCTGGAATAAGGGAATTTCCCTCCAAAAAAGGGAAGGTTGACAGCTATGTTGTAACGTCCTCTTGAGAGTCCCATGGACTGCAAGAAGATCAAACCTATCCATTCTGAAGGAAACCAGCCCTGAGTGCTCACTGGAAGGACAGATCCTGAAGCTGAGGCTCCAATACTTTGGCCACCTCATGAGAAGAGAAGACTCCCTGGAAAAGACCCTGATGTTGGGAAAGATGGAGGGCACAAGGAAAAGGGGACGACAGAGGACGAGATGGTTGGACAGTGTTCTCGTAGCTACCAACATGAGTCTGACCAAACTGTGGAGGCAGTGGAAGACAGGAGTGCCTGGTGTGCTCTGGTCCATGGGGTCACGAAGAGTCGGAAACGACTAAACAGCAACAACGTCTTCTTCTTCTTCTCCTCATTATCATCATCATCATCAACAACAACAACAACTTTTAGAGGACAGCTGAAGTCAACCCTGTGTCAGGAATGTTTGACATTTTATTATTATTATTTTGCTGGCCAGATGGACGGGGTAGTTGTTGTTGTTGTTAACCTATATCCCTCCTTTGCCTTCCTCCCCCAAAGAAGAAGTGTGACTAGCCCAAGGTCACCCAGCAGCTGCATGTGGAGGAGTGGAGACGCGAACCCGGTTCCCCAGATTACAAGTCTACCGCTCTTAACCACTACACCAATTGGCTCTCAATAATACTTGGAGTTGCAGTCCAACAACTGGAGGGCCACATATCTGTGCCCACCAGTGTGCGCAGTACCAAGATCAACCAACGGTTATGAGAGTGACCTGTGTTCCTATTTAAAATCAGGCATTTGTTCATCCCAAGACTCACATAGCGTAGGGTACGAACGGGATGTGTGGGTGTTTGTGAGAGCGCTGGGCTAATATTGACGTTCCTTTATTGTGAAATTATCTTTGAGATACTTCATGCAAAGCAGTTCCTAAATGGAATCACAGTGGAGGGTCATGCAGACAATAGGATCCGACATGCAGAAACACAGGCAGATTTGTGCACGCATTGCAAAGGGGGACATTCACGTTGTTTTAGTCTTGGATGTATTTATTAAATATGGAGAGGATTTTTTTTGGGGGGGGGCCTATGCTTCCTCAATTATTATAGTTTTGTAAACGAGGCGACAACGCTCGAGCACACCCTAAACCCAAAATTTGTGTAAGTGCCTTTCGGAAACAGATTCCTTGCGCGTCCCTAGAAGAAAGTGGGTTGCCCTGAACCCAAAGCTCTTTCCACACTCCAGACACATTTCCCCCTCCCCGGAGCTGGGTTTCTGTATGGATATTAACCAGTTGTACTTGCAAATCACCTTTTCCAGCAGGCGGGACACTCTTCCCCTTCCTCCGCGTTTTGCGGTGTTTGGTCTCGCGAGTGGCCTGCGATTCCGGAGAAGTTGCCACACACATGAGCAGAACTCTCGTTGCCTCTGGTTCCCTCCCGCTTCTTCGTTTCATCTTGATCCCAGTCGTCCTCTTCCGTGTGTGGACAGCTTGCGCAGTCCTCGTACACCGGATGGGCTCGGCATTCGTTGTCTGTCTCCCAAACATCCCCTCCTGAAACAGAGAGGAGGCAAACGTGTCTGCTGCGATGATCTATTTATCTACCGTTTCCTACAGGGCATCTCAAAGCAACGTCGCAATAGAAACATGGGTTTAACCAATTCAGATGGACATTAAAGGACTATTGAAGGAAATGTCATAGTTTGATGAACTCGCGAGCAGGATTTGAAACATGCAACCAACAATATATACCACGGTTACGTAAATACAAGAGCAAACTCACACCAAATGTAACCTGCTGAACATAATTAAAGATACAATTGGATCATAGCCAAAATTATATAATGATAAGGAATCACCTCCTGGCAAATAGAAGGGGATGAAATGGAGGCAGTGAGAGATTTCACTTTCTTGGGCTCCATGATCACTTCAGATGGTGACAGCAGTCACGAAATTAGAAGACGCCTGCTTCTTGGGAGAAAAGCAATGACAAACCTAGACAGCATCTTAAAAAGCAAAGACATCACCTTGCCAACAAAGGTCCGTATATTTCAAGCTATGGTTTTCCATCAAAGGAAACACCATCAAAGCATTCCTGACACGTGGCTGTCAAGCCTCTGCTTAAAGACCTCCAAAGAAGGAGACTCCAGCACACTCCTTGGCAGCAAATTCCACTGTCGAACAGCTCTTACTGTCAGGAAGTTCTTTCTAATGTTGAGGTGGAATCTTCTTTCTTGTAGTTTGAATCCATTGCTCCATTGATCAAACCTATCCATTCTTAAAGAAATCAGCCCTGAGTGCTCACTGGAAGGACAGATCCTGAAGCTGAGGCTCCAAGACTTTGGCCACCTCATGAGAAGAGAAGACTCCCTGGAAAAGACCCTGATGTTTGGAAAGATGGAGGGCACAAGGAAAAGGGGACGACAGAGGATGAGATGGTTGGACAGTGTTCTCGAAGCTACCAACATGAGTCTGACCAAACTGCGGGAGGCAGTGGAAGACAGGAGTGCCTGGCGTGCTCTGGTCCATGGGGTCACGAAGAGTCGGACACAACTAAACAACTAAACAACAACAACCACTTCTACTGATGTGTTTGATGCTTTTCTTGTTGCTACCACAGCCCTGTCTTTTTAGATTGCATTCCGCCGGATGGCATTTTTACACAAAAGTGCAGCCTGCAAACATTTAAGCAAAATGCATAAATAAATATGGCTTGGGACCGGCGTACCTAAAGGAGCGACTCCGCCGGTATCAACCACCTCGGGTCCCACGATCCGCAGGGGAAGCCTGGTGGCTGGTGCCTCTTTGGGCTGCTGCTTAGTGGTCGCTGGCCTGTCGCAGGGCCTTATTGGGGGTAGCTCCCCATTTGTGGAATTGCTTTCATTGTCCGTCTCGCACACATCCACCACTGAAATTGAGAGAGAAACCGAAATGAGTGGAAACAAGGTTGGAGGCCTTAAGGCTTTCTGAATACTGGTTTCTGGAAACCGAGGAAAGTGCTCTCGGTGAGCTAACGCTTCCCCATACCTGGTACAGGTAGAACTTCGCATGGAGCAAGTGATGGATCTTTCTACATCACCTTTGCTATCTGACTTTCCTCAATGTTATAGAAATTGGACAGTGAGAAATATTCAAACATACATAGCTTAAAAAGGTAAAGGGACTCCTGATTATCATCATCATCATCATCATCATAATTTATTATTTGTACCCCGCCCATCTGAACGGGTCCCCCCAACCACTCTGGGCGGCCTCCAACAGATATTAAAATACATTAAAATATCACAGGTTAAAAACTTCCCTAAACAGGGCTGCCTTGAGGTATTTTCTGAATGTAGGATAGTTGTTTATCTCTTTGACCTCTGCTGGGAGGGCATTCCACAGGGTGGGTGCCACTACCGAGAAGGCCCTCTGCCTGGTTCCCTGTAGCTTTGCTTTTTGCAGTGAGGGAACCACCAGAAGGCCCTCGGCGCTGGATCTCAGTGTCCAGGCTGAACGATGGGGGTGGAGACGCTCCTTCAGGTATACAGGACCGAAGGTATACATTACGTCCAGTCGTGTCCGACTCTGGGGTTGCGGCGCTCATCTCGCTTTACTGGCCAAGGGAGCCGGCGTACAGCTTCCAGGTCATGTGGCCAGCATGACTAAGCCACTTCTGGCAAACCAGAGCAGCGCACGGAAACACCGTTTACCTTCCCGCTGGAGCGGTACCTTGCACTTTGACGTGCTTTCGAACTGCTAGGTTGGCAGGAGCTGGGACCGAGCAACGGGAGCTCACCCCGTTGCGGGGATTCGAACCGCTGACCTTCTGATCAGCAAGCCCTAGGCTCTGTAGTTTAACCCACAGCGCCACCCGTGTCCCTATACATAGCTTACAGGCCTTCAAAGTAGACCCCCTTGGATACAATGCACCTTTGACAACGTTTGTAGAACAATTGGAAACTTCTGGAGAAGTCTTCTTTTTGTACTGCTTTCAGTTCCCTCGTCACAGCAGCTTGGACGTGTGAAACGTTGGAAAATATGTGCCCTTTCAGTGCAGATTTCAGCTTTGGAAAAAGAAAGAAATCCGGTGGGTCCAGATCGGGAGAATATGGAGGGTGGGGCAACTCAGTAACGGTGTCACACGGAATATGCAATTCTTCCGCCATCATTTGGATGGACATACGCCAATCCCTCATCAATAACTCACAAACTCTGTTGACATTTGCTGCCGTTCTGTTCGTCGACAGAAAGGCTTAAACCACTCATACGCTGTCTTTTGACTTACAGTTTCATCTCCGTACACAATTGTGAGCATTTCGTGTGTTTCTGATGCCGATTGTATGTTCGAATATTCCTCGCTGTCCGATTTCTGTGACTGTTCACCAAACTTTCCAATCACACCTTGTATTTCAGAGCCTAGGGCTTGCCGATCAGAAGGTTGGTGGTTCGAATCCCTGCAACGGGGTGAGCTCCCGTTCCTCAGTCCCTGCTCCTGCCAACCTAGCAGTTCGAAAGCACACCAGTGCAAGTAGATAAATAGGTACCGCTGCAGCGGGAAGGTAAACGGCGTTTCCGTGCGCTGCTCTGGTTCGCCAGAAGCGGCTTTGTCATGCTGGCCACATGACCCGGAAGCTGTATGCCGGCTCTCGGCCAATAAAGCGAGATGAGCGCCACAACCCCAGAGTCGGACACGACTGGACCTAATGGTCAGGGGTCCCTTTACCTTTATATCTATTGAACTACAACTCCCATCGACCGCAGATTGGCGAAGGCTGCCCTAGATAAACCACCCGGGTCATGAGAATCATAGAATTGGAATTGGAAGAGACCCCCAAGGGTCATCTAGTCCAACCCCCTGCAATGTATGAACCACAACTAAAGTTCTGTAGTCTTGTAGGCGCTTATAGGCTTGGGGGGGGGGGAGGCAGAATGCTAGAATTGAGAAATATGGGAAAAAACACCACACCCAGAAACAGAATATCCTGCAAATAGTAAGCATTTTCCTTAAAAAACCTACCAGGCTTTCTGCGTTCCCCGAAAGGCGGCTTCCCTGCCGCGATCCAGATTGCAGTTAATTCCTTGTAGAAGGCAGGAGGATGCTTGACCCGGATTTGTCCACAAGCCGCCTTGATTCCCCGATTGAAAAAGTCGATCTTCAGGCGCTTCCACTTTGCACGGAGCTGGCAGGTGGATCTCGAGTACCCCAGGGCATGCATGCTATCCTGCAAGGTCTTCCAGTACTTCTCGTTCGTAGCCGTGCTACTGCTCATAAACACCTTGGTGCCGGCACTCTGAGCTATTATAGAGAGCATCTTTTGGGTTTCATCTCTGGTCCACCTATGACAACATGCAAGAGTGAGACCTTCGGGTATAGGGCGGTATAGAAAACAAACAAACAACAACAACTTCTACTTTTTACTACGGATTGCTTTGACAACTCTCATTTTAAATACCCCTGCTATAGGTAGACTATAGAAGCTGTGTTATATTGCTAGCATCAATGTTGTTAACTTTCAACAACAAAATAATACATATTGCTCCCTCACTTGCCACATGAAAGTATTTGGGCTCACGTTCACATCTTTGTGAACGCAAGTGTGCACAGAACAATTTATTAAGCTGTTTTAACATGTACATATGGACTCTCCTTAAGGGCAGGGGGATGTGAACTCCTGCCCTCCCAGACTCCTTCTCCAAGATCTTGAAGCTGAGCCAGCGTCCTTTCAGCTCAGCCACAAAAGAAGGGATTTATACAGGATATAGCTAGTTTAAGATGTTGCTCTGTTGTGATTCTCTGCTACAGATTAGCTTAGCCAGGTGCCTTAGATCTGAGTCTAATACACTAGACAATTTTTCTTGAGTTACAAAAAAACCAAACAACACGCCCCCCCCCCGGACATTTTGCCAAATTTTTAAAAATCTGCCCAGACAGAAATTTTAATCCTGGAAAAAGAGGACATATGGCAACCAGATCTGAAAAAGAGGACATGTCCTGGAAAAAGAGGACACATGGCAACCAGATCTGAAAAAGAGGACATGTCCTGGAAAAAGAGGACACATGGCAACCGTAACTGAGAAGATCCCTTGGAGCTCGCCGTAGACAGAAGGCGGGTCCTGACACAGAGGGCTAGGGAGTGAAGGGGAGTTACAAGCCAACTGATTCATCTAGACAGAAGCAACCTTCAGAAGTCTCCGTGTGCCATTTGTTCTCTAATCTGCAAATGGCCTGTTCTCTTTGTCGGCTCCTTGTCAGAAGTTTTCCGCATGTGTATCAATGTGCTGATTTACAAGCATACCTTTTCCCACACGCAGGGCACTCTTTCCTTCCATCTCTCCGAAGGTTGCTTTGGGCTCGTAACTGCGCCGCAATTTCACACAGGTTGCCGTCCGGGCACGAAAGGGGCTCGTGACTCCTCTCACTGTTTTTACTTCCCTCCTGCTTCTTCATTCCGTCCTGATTCCACGCGTCGTCCTCTGTGTCGGGACACTTATTGCCTTCCCCAAACACGGGGTGTGCTTTGGTTTCGTTGTCTGTCTCCCAAACATCCCCTCCTGAAATAAAAAGAGAAAACGTGATTATGTCAGTTTGTATTTCTTGGTGCAGAAAGTAGTGATCTGATGTGTAGAGATCTTATTCTATTCTAATTCATACAAGAGGGTTCTGGAAGCTTCTCTGTGTGAAAGAAACTTCATGATGTTTGGGTTGTTCCTTCCGAGAAGCTGAGTACAGCTGGCTTAAACCGGGTCTGTTATCTCTTCCAGTCAAGGTCATGCTGGCTATAAAAGTAGGGCCAGAAGGAGCCTGGGTTGTACACTTTCGCTTTCTCTCTCTTTTCCTTCTGGTGTGGAACACTAAGTACAGTGGTACCTTGGGTTACATACACTTCAGGTTCATAGCTGTCAACCCTCCCTTTTTTTGCGGGAAACTCCCTTATTCCAATGCCGTTTCCCGCTGCTATCCCGGATTGTTGACATCCCTTAAATTTCCCGGATTTCAAAGGAAGCAGCTCCTCTCCCTCCCTGCCGGCCAGGGAGGCTCCTTAGCTGCGTTGCTCGGCTGCCAATAAGGAGTCTGAGACTGACTGGGGGCGGAGCTTGCATGCCTTGTGCAGCCAGACCCTCATGCTTAACCAGCCAGCCAGCCGTCTACTCGCTCGCTCTTTCGCTCACCCGTTCACGCGCAGCCTCTGGAGCGCAGGGTGGCGAGGCTACTTGGTGCCATTGCACCGCCCTCGCGGCATCCCTTATTTTCAAATCCGAAAGTTGACAGCTATGTTCAGGTTACAGACTCTGCTAACCCAGAAATATTACCTCGGGTTAAGAACTTTGCTTCAGGATGAGAACAGAAATCGGGCAGTGGCGGCGCAGCGGCAGGGGGAGGCCCCATTAGCTAAAGTGGTGCTTCAGGTTAAGAACGTTTTCAGGTTAAGAACGGACCTCCAGAACGAATTAAGTACGTAACCAGAGGTGCCACGGTATGCTTAGTGTTAAGGTTTAGTTTTATTATAAGTTATTGTAAGTTTAAGGTAAGCCTGCTGCAACTGGGTTTCTTGTGGACAGTGCCAATCCTGAATGTATTGGATTTGAGGCCATTATAATCATTTGCCTTCAGTAGCAGTAAAGCTCTGCTGGAAGAGTTTGGATTTGATATCCCGCTTTATCACTACCCAAAGGAGTCTCAAAGCGGCTCACATTCTCCTTTCCCTTCCTCCCCCACAACAAACACTCTGTGAGGTGAGTGGGGCTGAGAGACTTCAAAGAAGTGCGACTAGCCCGAGGTCACCCAGCAGCTGCATGTGGAGGAGCGGAGACGCGAACCCGGTTCCCCAGATTACGAGTCCGTCGCTTTTAACCACTACACCACACTGGCTCTCAAATTGCTGGATTAAATATAATTGCGTCTGGTCTATTTTTGGGAACCCTGCAAGTTTTTACTCTGCTAACTGTACATTGGAATCTGCTTTGGATCAATATTGAGTAGAATTTCAATGATTACTCTTATGACTATCACAGAACCATAGAATTGTGGAGATGGGAAGGACCCTGAGGGTTTTCTAGTCCAAGCCCCTGTCAACCTTTTCAACTGCATATTCTTTCATAATCCATATTTTATACTTCTCCATATTGTCCATGGCATTTGCTACATTACAAGTGTTATCAAAATCCTGCTAATGTTTTCATCTGCTTACAGTGGTCCCCTAAAATAAATTATAATTTCCCCCCTTTCTTTATTGAAGATATTGTTCCTGAGCTTTCCTGCCAGTTTTGCCATTTCGGCATTTTATCCAGCCTGTAGATTCTTAAATAAAACAAATAAGTATTTTGGGACACAAGTACCCAAAGGAGCGACTCTCTGGGTATCAGTGGTCTCAGAGCCTACAGTTGGTAAGGCAGGTCTTGCTGGTGGGGCTGCTTCTGGCTGCTGCCCGGTTGGCGCTGCCCAGTGACAGGGCCTTCTGAACGGCGGCTCCCCATTTGTGGAATTGCTTTCATTGTCCGTCTCCCACACGTCCACCACTGAAATTGAGAGAGAATCCAGCATGAGTGGAATGTCAAATCAGTGAACAAGCCAAATCAACCGTTTACAGATTCCAGCAGAGAACAAAAAGGTAAGATACTGGGATGAGGAATATGGATGAGATCAAGGTTTGTTTGGGTTAGAGGGCTGCAAAAGGCAGAAAGACTGTTTTTGGGGGACAGGGGGCGGGCGGGTGTGGAGGATTCCCTGGTCCTGAATGGGGCAACTGTGCCCCTGAAGGACCAGGTGCGTAGCCTGGGAGTCATTTTGGACTCACAGCTGTCCCTGGAGGTGCAGGTCAATTCTGTGTCCAGGGCGGCTGTCTACCAGCTCCATCTGGTACGCAGGCTGAGACCCTACCTGCTAGCAGACTGTCTCGCCAGAGTGGTGCATGCTCTAGTTATCTCCCGCTTGGACTACTGCAATGCGCTCTACGTGGGGCTACCTTTGAAGGTGACCCGGAAACTACAACTAATCCAGAATGCGGCAGCTAGACTGGTGACTGAAGGCGGCCGCCAGGACCACATAACACCAGTCTTGAAAGACCTACATTGGCTCCCAGTACGTTTCCGAGCACAATTCTAAGTGTTGGTGCTGACCTTTAAAGCCCTAAACGGCCTTGGTCCAGTATACCTGAAGGAGCATCTCCACCCCCATCATTCAGTCCGGACGCTGAGGTCCAGCTCCGAGGGCCTTCTGAGGGTTCCCTCCCTGTGAGAAGTGAGGTTACAGGGAACCAGGCAGAGGGCCTTCTCGGTAGTGGCGCCCACCCTCTTCAATCACATGTCAAGGAAATAAGCAGCTATCCTATTTTTAAGAGACAGCTGAAGGCAGCCCTGTTTAGGGAAGTTTTTAATATCTAATGCTGTTGTTTTAACATTCGATTGGGAGCCGCCCAGAGTGGCTGGGGAAACTCAGCCAGATGGGCGGGGTACAAATAATAAATTTATTATTATTATTATTATTGGTTGTCGAACATTTCGGAAGTCAAACGGTCTTCCGGAACGGATTGCGTTCGACAACCGAGGTTCCACTGTAATTAGAATTATTAATTAGAATGTTGCGAAAGCATAAAGACATGCTGAATGTTGCATTGGAGGAAATACGATTTAATATTAAGATTAATGATTTACCGTATATCAGGCATCCCCAAACTCGGCCCTCCAGATGTTTTGGGACTATAACTTCCATTATCCCTAGCTAACAGGACCAGCAGTCAGGGATGATGGGAACTATAGTCCCAAAACATCTGGAGGGCAGAGTTTGGGGATGCCTGATTTATATGGATGGATAAAAGAAGATTACTTGATCAACTGGGAAGACAGATAAAAGTCTAAGCAGGAATCGAACAAGTACAGTCGATGGAAATAGAATGCATGGGGAAGTATTAGAAATAAAAAGTACTTCATTATGAGCATCAAAGTGGAGACGGAAAAGAAGCATCTTAAAAGTGGGGGGGTAGTCAACTTTTAAATTTGTGTTAAATTTGAATTAATTTGTTGCTAATCTGTTAAAAATTTGGAAAATTAATACAAAAGAATAGAATAGAATAGAATAGAATAGAATAGAATAGAATAGAATAGAATAGAATATATTTTATTGTCATTGTCCCCTTTGGGGACAATGAAATTACTTGGCTGCTCCATCCACCCAGATAGGGCACTCCACGCAAAAACAAAACAAAACAACTACAAAAAACACTGATTAAAACCATACAGTATGATACAACATAACAGGTAAGATTAGATGACTTTCAAAGTCCAGGCTTCCCATTCAAGGCTGAGATCGCTCTGGAGAAGAAGCTGTTCCTAAGACGGCTTGTTCTTGTTGTCATCGTCCTGTATCTCCGTCCCGATGGCAAGAGCTCAAAGAGACGGTGACCAGGATGCGATGGATCTTTTACTATGTCCAGTGCCTTTCTGTGGCACCTCATGGCATAAATCTGCTCTAAGGTGGAGAGCGAGCAGCCAACAATGCTCTCTGCTGCCCTAACAGCAATCCAATGCTGCCTTTCCCCCCCTTTAATTGGCAAAAAAGGGGGGGAACCCTGCAAATCAGGTTTCCCCCTTTTAAAAACTTACCAGGCTTTTTCCGTTCCCCGAAAGGGGGCTTCCCAGCTGCAAGCCAGATGGAAGTCACTTCTTTATAGAAGGGAGGGGGGTGCCTCACCCGGACGTCTCCGTCGGCCGCCTTTAAGCCCTGGTTGAAGAAGTCGATCTTCAGGCGCTTCCATTTGGCACGGAGCTGGCAGGTGGACCGGACGTACCCCTCGGCGAGCATGTCGATCTGCAGGGCTCTCCAGTATCTTTCGTTGGTGGCTGAGCTGCTGCTCATGAACACCTTTATGCCGGGGCTGTGCGCTATGATGCAGAGCATTTTCTGGGTCTCCTCTCTTGTCCACCTATGGCAACGGGCAAGAGTCAGGGGCGTAGCAATGGGGGGGCGGGCCGCCCCGGGTCCCACCTCAGAGGGGGGTGACACTTTTTTTAAAAATTTTTTAACTTCATTGAAAAAAAGAGATAACACACACACACACACACACAACCCCCCCCACCTCACAAAGTGGCGCCATCAGAGGGGGGTGACACTTTTTTATTTTTTTATTTATTTTAACTTTATTGAAAAAAAGAGATAGTAGACACACACACACACACAACCCCCACACCTCACAAAGTGACACCATCAGAGGGGGGTGACACTTTTTATTTTTATTTATTTTTATTCATTTTATTTTATTTTTTATTTTTTTATTTTAACTTTATTGGAAAAAAAGAGATAATAGACACACACACACACAAAAAAACCCCACCTCGCAAAGTGGCACCATCAGAGGGGGGTGACACTTTTTATTTATTTTTTAAAAAAATTTAAATTAAAGTGGTGGTGGTGGGGTGACAAAAAAAATTCTGCCCCGGGTACCACCGGGGCTTGCTACGCCTCTGGCAAGAGTGAGAAACTATGGTGCAATAAACCAGGGGTAGGAAACCTAAGGCCCGGGGCCAGATCCGGCCCAATCGCCTTCTCAATCCGGCCCACGGACGGTCCTAGAATCAGCGTGTTTTTACATGAGTAGAATGTGTCCTTTTATTTAAAATTCATCTCTGGGTTATTTGTGGGGAATATGTTCATTCCCCCCCCAAAAAAAATATATAGTCCAGCACACCACATGGTCTGAGGGACGGTGGACCGGCCCACGACTGAAAAAGGTTGCTGACCCCTGCCATACAGAATAGTTATTGATGATGTCTTACTGTGTCTTAATTTGTTGGAAACCGCCCAAAGTGCCCAGTTAGATGGGCGGGGTATAAATAATAAAATGATGATGATGATGGAATAGGACATCTCTGTTTTCATTGGAGAAATGTTGGCGTAGGGTATATTTCTATGAGATAGTTCAGAAGGCCATGAATACATTAATTGTAGTAGTAGTAGTATTAATAGTTGTTTAGTAGTTTAGTCGTGTCCGACTTTTCGTGACCCCATGAACCAGAGCACGCCAGGCACTCCTGTCTTCCACTGCCTCCCGCAGTTTGGTCAGACTCATTTCTATGCTCAGGCTGATTATGTTGTTTTTATCCCTGTGTTCCTTTCTTTCTTACAGTGCTGCCCAAGTACGAAGTTTTGGTGAAGGCACCCAAGGAGATAACATTTCAGGCTGAAGAACTAGAAGTGACCGTCTGTGGCCTGTAAGTGAGAGCAGCCTGGGCTTCTCTCCCTGAGATGTGGGACCACGGGAACTGAGAACTTGGGTGATGTTTCTAGCACCAGCTAACCTCTCCTCCCCTCCCCTTCACCAGCCTTGGCCGCACCACCCTAGCTCCGATGGAATGATTGCCATAGCTACACTGAATTCCTCACAACGTTGGGCCACTTGTCTATCTATCTATCTGCCTGTTGTTGTTGTTGTTTAGTCATTTAGTCGTGTCCGACTCTTCGTGACCCCATGGACCAGAGCACGCCAGGCACTCCTGTCTCCCACTGCCTCCCGCAGTTTGGCCAAACTCATGTTAGTAGCTTCGAGAACACTGTCCAACCATCTCATCCTCTGCCGTCCCCTTCTCCTTGTGCCCTCAATCTTTCCCAACATCAGGGTCTTTTCTAGGGAGTCTTCTCTTCTCATGAGGTGGCCAAAGTACTGGAGCCTCAACTTCAGGATCTGTCCTTCTAGTGAGCACTCAGGGCTGATTTCTTTAAGAATGGATAGGTTTGATCTTCTTGCAGTCCATGGGACTCTCAAGAGTCTCCTCCAGCACCATAATTCAAAAGCATCCATTCTTTTGCGATCAGCCTTCTTTATGGTCCAGCTCACACTTCCATACATCACTACTGGGAAAACTACTGGTTTTCCCAGTAGTGAATAGTAGTAGTAGTAAGGCATATATTATGGAAGATGTGCATGACCCACAGCCTTGTGGATATTTATCTGTATGATACATGCTTTTGCCTATTCTCCCTATATGACGTGTGTGTTTTAAGGAGGGGAGGTTGTAATAAAAATACGCAACCACAGATTGACTTATATTATAAACTGCATAGAAACCACCATTTCGTTCAGCAGCTCCACCTGAGAGGAGATAAAGCTTGATCCACAAATCTACATAAAATAACCACTGGAAACGGATCACTTGAGCATCGCTAGAAGGAACACCTCACCTGAGCCTGCTGCCACACTCCAGACATGGTATCTCTCCTATTCGGCTTTTGGTGTAGCCGTTGAGCGTTGAATTACGAGCAAATCTTTTCCCACAGGCGGGACACTCTTTCTTCCTCTGCCTCCTACGAGTTTTGGGGTGGACCGGAACTTCATAGCAGTCGCTATCCAAGAGAGCAGCGGGTTTCTTCTTCTTTTCCTTGTTTTTATTCCCTTCCTGCTCCTTCGCTCCCCCTTGAGGCCCAGCATCTGTCTCTGGGCCATTCTTGCCTTCCTCGGATGCCGGAGGAGCTTTGCTTTCGCTGTCCGTCTCCCAAACATCCCCGGCTGAAAGGCAAAGAAAGAAACTGGACAGGAGTGCAAAGGAGGAAACAAAACGAAGTGCGGACAATTCCATAACAATAAAAATGGCTCTGACTGGACATGCTTTCCAAGTCTGGCTGGGGACGCCAATCCTGCCACAAATTAGATCCTGCTGGTTGATTTGCAGTTCATGGGAAATTAACTGGGAAAGCGGTTCAGCCAGGACAGTTGCTTGCTAGGAGAGCTGCGCCTGACAATAAATGGAAGCCAAAGGAAGTGCTAATATCTGTAATGCCAACCAATGGCCTTGATCCAGCCCCCAGCACAGCTGATTGGCTCTTTTGTCTGTCCTTTATTCTCTCCCAGGCCAATGGGAGATGATGGGGGCTGTGATATGACCACAAAGGCTGGGGGAATGTTCAACTCACATATTTATCTATTCCATGTATAGATCGCTTACTACCTGAAAGATCTCAAATCGGTTTACACTAGATAATTAAGTGTGTAAATATGTGTGTGTGTGTGTGTGTGTGTGTGTGTGTGTGTGTGTCCTCTCTGACCAGGGTGGATCACGATTTAAATCACTAGCAGGGTGGATAAAAATCAACGATTAAAAAATAATAATTACAAAATCCGATTTAAATCAAAAAAATCTGATTTTTTTAAAAAATTTTTTAAAAAATCATTGATTTTTATCCACCCTGCTAGTGATTTAAATCGTGATTTAAATCAGTTTGATTTAAATCAAATCCGCCCTGTCTCTGACTTTATTTACAATACAGTGGAACCTCGGTTGTCGAACTCTTCGGAAGTCGAACCTTTTGGCTTTCGAACGCCGACAACCGGAAAGTGAATGCTTCCGTTTTCGAATGCGCCTCGGAAGTCGAATGGCTTCCGATGAGCGTTTCTCCATTTTCTCCATTGCAATAATTGCCTCGGATGTCGAACGTTTCGGAAGCTGAACGGTCTTCCGGATCGGATTACGTTCGACAACAGAGATTCCACTGTATAAAATTAAAATATACATTATATAAAGCACAAGATGCTGGTTGCTCCCACCTCTTTGCAGACCCTGCTAAAAGCAACACCAAAAACAGCTTTTAAATGCTGCATCTATAAAACTCAAGGCTTTTAAAAACCATGGGTTGGAAAGGCAGGCTTTGCTCTGAAACCCTTCAGTTATCAGGTGGATTTCCCCAGGCCTATATTTATCTGAGGGATAAATTTCCGGCCGATGTACAGACTCAAGAATATCTACAGACCTACCTGTCAAGGTCTCCTGGCCACACAGCTCTTCTTTTTCTTCAAGCAAGGAGACGAGATCAGATTTGGGCACCAGCGGCCCTTCTTTGAGGGAGAATGAAGAAATATTAAGTTCTTACTTATGGTACTCGTGGCTGCAAAATTATTCAGAAACAATAAAAAGGCAAATAAATAGTAAAGGGAAGGTGCAGTGGGAGTGTTGCTTGTTGGATCGGCATCTTAGCTTGCGCCTTGTTTTGCTTTTGCCCTGCCCTGATTTAGGCATTAAACCGAGCTGGGAGTTCAAGCTCTTCATGCGAGGCAGGAACCCAGGAGGACAAGTCAGCTCTGTTCCCCTCACAGTTCCCCTTCCCCTTAGCAGAGAGAAGAGCAGACATCCTGTTTGGAACAGCCCACTGGTCGGCGGTTCGAATCCCCGCCACGGGGTGAGCTCCCGTTGCTCGGTCCCTGCTCCTGCCCACCTAGCAGTTCGAAAGCACATCAAAGTGCAAGTAGATAAATAGGTACCGCTGCAGCGGCAAGGTAAACGGTGTTTCCGTGTGCTGCTCTGGTTCGCCAGAAGCGGCTTAGTCATGCTGGCCACATGACCTGGAAGCTGTACGCCGGCTCCCTCGGCCACTAAAGCGAGATGAGCGCCGCAACCCCAGAGTCGTCCGCGACTGGACGTAATGGTCAGGGGTCCCTTTACCTTTACCCTTTACCACCTCCAAAGTGCGGGAATGTTGAGGAAGGTAGGAGAGGATTTATTGATTAAATATTATCCCTCCTCACTCACGCTAGTGAGCAAGCAGCAGAGCATATTCCCTTGCTGGAAGCAAGCTGATGGATTCGTTAGAATCGTTTAAGTTAAGCAATCCAGTCTGGATTGTTCCTGGTAAGTTTCCCCCTTTTTATTTCCTTCTTAAAATAATAATAACACAGCAGTCTTGTTTAAAAGTAAGAGTAAAGTTTACAGTCGTACCTTGGAAGTCAAACAGCCTAGTTCTCAAACGTTTTGGCTTCCAGGCGATCGAAACCCGGAAGTGACTGTTCCGCTTCTCTAACGTTCTTTTGGAAGCCAAATGTCCGACAGGGCTTCCGCAGCTTCCGATTGACTGCAGGAGCTTCCTGCAGCCAATCAGAAGCCGCACTTTGGTTTTTGAACTTTTTGGAAGTCGAAGGACTTTCGGAATGGATTCCGTTCAACTTCTAGGGTACGGCTGTACTTACATTCAGTTCACAGCAGTAATCTGAAGGCAGGCTTTATCTCGTGGTTACAGTTACATTTGTAGAGAAAAGGAGTCCTCAGACTTTCTACCTTGTGGCTTCCATCCTCTGTAAGGATGAGCCATGTGCCGGCTAAGAGCCAGAAGAGAGGAAGAGAGCAAAGAACAAAAGAGGAAGATGGCTGCGCGACTAGCCCTTTTTTAGGGTCTGGTAGGGTCACGCCTGGGACGCGGGTGGCGCTGTGGGTTAAACCACAGAGCCTAGGGCTTGCCGATCAGAAGGTCGGCGGTTCGAATCCCTGCGACGGGGTGAGCTCCCATCGCTCGGTCTCTGCTCCTGCCAACCTAGCAGTTCGAAAGCACGTCAAAGTGCAAGTAGATAAATAGGTACCGCTCTGGCGGGGAAGTAAATGGTGTTTCCGTCCGCTGCTCTGGTTCCCCAGAAGTGGCTTAGTCATGCTGGCCGCATGACCCAGAAGCTGTACGCCGGCTCCCTCGGCCAATAAAGTGAGATGAGCGCCGCAACCCCAGAGTTGTCCGCAACTGGACCAAACGGTCAGGGGTCCCTTTACCTTTGGGTCACACCCATCTACTTGGTCACACATAGGGGGAGGAGGCTCCAGAGCAGGTATGACAGGAAGTCCTCCCTGTCTGGAGCAACATTCCCCTGTGTGTCCACTCTAGGCAACAGGAAATGTTGTGTCTGACTGCTTCAGTGATGATACATCCCACAAAAGAGGAGACCCAGGAAGCATCATCTGGTTTCTCAACTGACTCCTCATAACTTTAAAAAGCCATTGACTTATTGGCCAGGCCAGAAGGAATCACCTCAGGAACAAAGGTGGACCAGGCTATAGATATGTCTAGTCCAGCATCCTGTTCTCACTGGGGCCAATGAGATGCCCCACCAGGAAGCAGGACCTGAGGCCTAAGCTTAGTCAGAAAGGACCACTGGCTACATCCTTCCTCCCTGGTAATGTCTTAACCAGTAAGTAATGAGAATCACAGGAGGTCTAGCCAAAAAAGGGAAAATGGGGTCCCTTACCCAGAGAGGCCACGTTCTGGTAGTTCTCCAGCATGACTTCCTTGTACAGAGCCCTTTGGCCTGGATCCAGCAGAGCCCACTCCTCCTCCGTGAAAAACACAGCCACCTCCTCAAAGGACACCAGACCCTAAAAGAAGAAGAAAGAACTACTGCAATATATACCACTAGTAAGTTAAGCCCGTAAAGATAACGGGCTCTAGAAGACCAATGTGACTGGGTTGCCCCAGAATAATAGTAAAAACACCAGTACACACCAAAAGCTTCCTTGAACAGGGCTGCCTTCAGATGTCTTTTTTAAAAAACCACATAGCTGTTTATCTGTTTTGCGTCTGCTTGGGAGGACTATTGGCAAGGTGTTTTAAGGTTTGCTTGGGAGGACTATTGGCAAGGCGTTTTAAGGCCTCTACTCAGAGGTAAGGCGTACTGAATCCAGCGGGTCTTGCTCCAAAATCAGCGAGGTGTGGATCCTCAGCTGCTGCAAATTTGTGGTGCAAACCGCCTTGCACCGGGTGGGGAGGCAGGCAGCAGCGGAAGAAGGCACATATGCATGTGTTGTTTTCCCCCAAATAAATAGGTTAGCTTGATAGCCTTGGTGCATTTCTATGGATGGCGTTGCGCAGTTAAAAATAAATCTAATTTAAGCTTTTGCGTGGCCATTCGAGCGATGCACTGAGGCAAACGGCTGATTAATTAGCCGGCCTCCTGTGAAAGCTACTCCCTTCTGGCGGGCAGGGAGCGTTTGCAAACTCCTGCACGCGAGGGTGGGGAAGACCCAGCGACTTCGCTCGATCCCCCGGGGAAGCGCGCGCGGGGCTTCGCTTTCCCCTGTTTTTAGCAACAACCCCCTAATTAGCGCCTAATTAGCAGTAGCAGCAGCAGCCGAGCGAGGTCAGGCAGCCGTGGCCAGTTCAAGCCACCAGCACTGCCCAACACTCCCTGGCGACTCTGTTCCCCCTCTCCCAGCCCCGCTGCTTGCAGTTGTAGTTGCCTCTCCCTCGGGCAGGGGAAGAGCAGCCACCGGCCGGCCCGGGAGCAGCAAGGAGGAGGGTGGAAGCTGCTGGGGTGGGGGAATGGGAGGCAAACAGGGCGGCGCTCAGCCCGCTCGGCTGCTGCTGCTGCTGCACCTCCTTGCAGCCTCGCTAGCGAGAAGGAAGTGGAGGCGGGAGAGAAAGAAGGAGGCGGCTGAAAGGGGTCCCTTAGGCACCATTGAAGAACCCCGTCGTCCGGCGAGGCGATGCTGGGAAGGCGAGCGAGCGCTTCTTTCGGCCGACGCTCTCTCTCTCTCTCCGCGCAGCCTTCTTGCCCTCCCGCCGACACCGCCCCACACGGACCCGGAGCGGGCACGGTCGAGCTGGCAACCACCACCGCCGCCGCCCCGGACCCCAGAGAGCCCGCTGTTCCCGCTGCCGCCGCTACCCTGGAGGCGATGGCTGCGTGCGCTGGGATGGGAGAGTGTGAGGGAGAAGGAGCAACGGCTGCGGCGGCAGGAGCCTCTAGGCGGCTGTCTGGCTTCGATCTGGGGTGGCTTCCCCGCCGCTGGCCTTGTAAGCAGTAATGGCGGCGGCGGGAGCCTCCAGTAAAGACGGTGGCGGAAGTGGTCTCTGCTGTCCAATCCCTGTGTCTCCTTTGTGACATGCGCAGTAGCGCACTTCCGTGACACACAGAAAGTGGACGCAGGGACATAGCAAGATTATTATATAGGAAGGATGCTCTAGTTATCTCCTGCTTGGACTACTGCAATGCGCTCTACGTGGGGCTACCTTTGAAGGTGACCTGGAAACTGCAATTAATCCAGAATGCGGCAGCATGGAAAAAAGACATAAGCAAATTTATTTGGAAAAAAAAAAGACCAAGGATTCAATATAAGCTATTAACAGAAGCAAAAGAAAGAGGAGGATGGGGAGTGCCTGACCTAAGACTCTACCACGCCGCAGCAGGTTTGTGTTGGATAAAAGAATGGGTCACATTAGAAGATAAAGATTTATTGAACTTAGAGGGTTTCAGGAATGTTAAAGGTTGGCATGGGTACATGATGGGCGAGAAAGAAACAATCTACAAAGAATTTACAAATCATGTATATAAAAAATCTTTATTAAAAATTTGGTATGAATACAGAAGAATCCTGGAGCCCAAAACTCCATGGTGGGTATCCCCATTCGAAATGATATCTGTAATAAAAAATAGAGAGAGTAATTGGCCAACATTTCAAGATATAGTTATTAAAGAAAATAATAATTGGCAAATGAAAACATATGAACAATTGGAAGAGCATTGCAGGAATTGGTTGAATTATATACAAATAAGGAGCATCTTTAAAAAATATTTAGAAACAGGTTTTAAAGAAGGGAAATCCAAATTTCAAGAATTAGTCATAGAGACCAAAGAAAAACCCCTGGCAAAAATTTATAAATACCTGCTTGAATGGGAACTCAAGGATGAGGAGGTAAAGACGGTCATGATCAAATGGGCGCAGGACCTGGGAAAAAACATTTATAGAAATCAGTGGGATAGTATTTGGGAAACAAGTATGAAACTTACAGCCTGTGTAAATATAAAAGAGAACATTTTAAAAATGATATACAGGTGGCACCTCACACCTGATAAATTAACAAAAATTTATAAGACTGACCCAACATGTTGGAAGTGTAAGAACCAGACAGGAACCTTTATTCATTGCTGGTGGGGATGCAACAAGGTGAAAACGTTCTGGAACTCAATCTATGAGCAAATGAAAAAAATGTTAAAAACCACCTTTGTAAAGGCCCCAGAATTCTTTTTATTAAGTATAATACCGCACAACTTACCTGGAGACAGGAAAACTATTTTCATATATGCAACGGCGGCGGCTAGGATATTATTGGCCCAGCAGTGGAAGGGAGAAAAGACACCATCGATAGAGGAATGGAGAGTAAAAATGGTGGAATATATGAATCTTGCGAGGATGACGGCTGCAGTTAGAAACGTGAAAAAACAGAAAGTGAAAGAGGAATGGGCTTACGTAGAGGATTACTTGAAGAAGGAAGGAATTAATACAAATTTAACAATTTGTCTAGATTAAACATAGATTATAGATAAGATAAGGTTTGGGGAAGATAATATGTAAGTAAACAGGCTAAGAAAGTAGAGAAATAAAGGGAATGGGCAAATAAACGCAGAAATTAAAATAGAAAGAAGATAGAACACATGAGGACGAGCGGTAGGAAGTTTATTTTAAAGGTAGGAAGGGGAAGGGGGGGTGGAGACGGGGGGTAGGGGGAGACGAAGGGAAGAGGGGAGGGAGGTAGGGGAGAGGGGGAGAGAATGGGATATGGAAGGTTAAAGAAAAGGGGAAATATGGATGAAGAAGGTGAAATTTGAGATGAGGAATGAACGAGGAATGATTTAATGGGAAGCGGGGATAGGAGGAGATAGGAATGACCTAAATGTGGAATGTGAATGAACCTCCTTGTATATCACCTATATGTTGGAGAATGTATGTATGAGTGAGAATGGAAGACGAATGTGGAAATTGTTCTATGTATTGTATGTATTATGCATTTATGTTTTTATACTTAATAAAACTTTATTTAAAAAAAAAAAAAAAAAACAGAATGCGGCAGCTAGACTGGTGACTGGGAGTGGCCACCGGGACCACATAACATCAGTCCTGAGAGATCTACATTGGCTCCCAGTACGTTTCCGAGCACAATTCAAAGTGTTGGTGCTGACCTTTAAAGCCCTATACGGCCTCAGTCCTGTATACGTGAAGGAGCGTCTCCACCCCCATCGTTCAGCCCGGACACTGAGATCCAGCTCTGAGGGCCTTCTGGCGGTTCCCTCACTGCGAGAAGCAAAGCTACAGGGAACCAGGCAGAGGGCCTTCTTGGTAGTGGTGCCCGCCCTGTGGAACGCCCTCCCAGCAGAGGTCAAAGAGATAAACAACTACATGACATTTAGAAAACACCTGAAGGCAGCCCTGTTTAGGGAAGTTTTTAATCTGTGATGTGTTAATGTATTTTAATGTTTGCTGGAAGCCGCCCAGAGTGGCTGGGGGGACCCAGCCAGATGGGCAGGGTACAAATAATAATTTATTATTATTATTATTATTTACCATTATCTCATGTTGGTTTTTTTGCTTTTTCTATGTTTTAAACGTCTGGTGTTTTATGACATTTCTATATAGCGCTGGAAGTTGCCCAGAGTGGCTGGGGCAACCCAGTCAGATGGGCGGAACAGCAACAACAACAACAACAGCCACAACAACAACAGCCACAATTCACCAAAGCAATAGCAGAAAAGGAAAAGAACAGCTTGCTTGATGATGATGATGATAATAATAATAATTTATTAATATGCCACCCATTTGAATGAGTCGTCCCAGTCAGGTAAGGTCACTGGTCCAGCATCCTGCTCTCACAGTGGCCAACCAGATGCCTGTGGGAAACCAGTAAGCAGGACCAGAGCACAGCAGCTCTCTCCATTTCTGTGGTTTCCAGCAACTGGTCTTCAGAAGCATTGCGACCTGTCGCTCCATGAATCTGTCTAGATTCAGATATACTTTATTCGGCTATAAGCCCACAAGGTAAAACAAAAAAAAAAAAACAATAGGTAAAACAACTATTTGTACATTTCGGAATAATATCTGAGTATTTCATCATAGATCTCCTTCACAATACATACAAGCTCTGGATAAACCAAAATTGTGACCTTAAAATAGAATAGAGCATAAAATTTACTTGGCTATTAATAATCCTGAAGCATTCCATGAAGTCTTTTATAGGAGAGAACTGTCTAATCCTCTTTTAAAGTTTGGCAGCCATCACTGCCTCCTGTGGGACTGTCTGCATGCTGTCTGCGTCTCCCGGCTGGTTCCCCAGGGAAGTATAAAGACAAAGAAAAGTTTCTTACAGTCCTTTTTTATTTCAAAGCCATAGAACCCAGCCTCTTGGATAATGGCGTTGTCCCGAGTGGATCGCCACCGCCCGTCTCTCCCACTTCCTCACTCGTCGTCATCCTCCAAGCCGCCAAATGCCCTCTGTCTTTGAGCTCTTTACTCTCCTACTTTTAAGGCTCGCCGGGTTCTGGGAGATAGAGGATCTGGAATGCTTTCTAGTGACAACTGGTCAGCCAGCTGCTGCTCTGCCTCTCCCATCATTTCCCAACTTTCCCCCTCATCTGCCTCCAAGCTGTGACCTCCCTCAGACCCCTGTTGTAAATCTATGCTGTCTTCCTCTTCCTCCTGCCTCGGAGGGTCAGGATGGGGAGAAGAAGAAGAAGAAGAGGAGGAGGAGGAGGAGGAGGAGGAGGAGGAGGAGGAGGAGGAGGAGTTTGGATTTGATATCCCGCTTCATCACTACCCGAAGGATCCTCAAAGCGGCTAACATTCTCCTTTCCCTTCCTCCCCCACAACAAACACTCTGTGAGGTGAGTGGGGCTGAGAGACTTCAAAGAAGTGTGACTAGCCCAAGGTCACCCAGCAGCTGCATGTGGAGGAGCAGAGATGCGAATCCGGTTCACCAGATTACGAGTCTACCGCTCTTAACCACTACACCACTGGCTCCCAGCTCCACCACTCCTCCTCCCCAGCCCAGTCCCTGACTGGAAGCAAATTCCACAGTTTGAACCATGCACCCCGTGAGAGTTCCCAAAGAACTCCGCACAGTGAGGAATTGCGCTCAAATTCTCTTGCTGGTTCCCCACAATGCATCTGGTTGGCCGCCGTGAGAACAGGATGCTGGGCAAGATGCGCCAATGATCTTACATCTTTCCGTTGCAGAAGGATCCCCCAAAAGGATCAGTGGAAGCCCAATGTTAGAAATTCAGGTATGTAAGCTGTTCACCAAATGGAGCCTTAAATCTCGGTTACGGAATGTCTAGTCCAAGGGTAGGCAACCTAAGGCCCGTGGGCCGGATGCGGCCCAATCGCCTTCTCAATCTGGCCCATGGATGGTGCGGGAATCTGTGTTTTTACATGAGTAGAATGTGTCCTTTTATATAAAATGCATCTCTGGGTTATTTGTGGGGCCTGCCTGGTGTTTTTACATGAGTAGAATGTGTCCTTTTATTTCAAATGCACCTCTGGGTTATTTGTGGGGCCTGCCTGGTGTTTTTACATGAGTAAAATGTGTCCTTTTATTTCAAATGCACCTCTGGGTTATTTGTGGGGCCTGCCTGGTGTTTTTACATGAGTAGAATGTGTCCTTTTATTTCAAATGCACCTCTGGGTTATTTGTGGGGCCTGCCTGGTGTTTTTACATGAGTAAAATGTGTCCTTTTATTTAAAATGCACCTCTGGGTTATTTGTGGGGCCTGCCTGGTGTTTTTACATGAGTAAAATGTGTCCTTTTATTTCAAATGCACCTCTGGGTTATTTGTGGGGCCTGCCTGGTGTTTTTACATGAGTAAAATGTGTCCTTTTATTTCAAATGCACCTCTGGGTTATTTGTGGGGCCTGCCTAGTGTTTTTACATGAGTAGAATGTGTCCTTTTATTTCAAATGCACCTCTGGGTTATTTGTGGGGCCTGCCTGGTGTTTTTACATGAGTAAAATGTGTCCTTTTATTTCAAATGCACCTCTGGGTTATTTGTGGGGCCTGCCTAGTGTTTTTACATGAGTAGAATGTGTCCTTTTATTTAAAATGCATCTCTGGGTTATTTGTGGGGCCTGCCTGGTGTTTTTACATGAGTAAAATGTGTCCTTTTATTTCAAATGCACCTCTGGGTTATTTGTGGGGCCTGCCTGGTGTTTTTACATGAGTAAAATGTGTCCTTTTATTTCAAATGCACCTCTGGGTTATTTGTGTGGCCTGCCTAGTGTTTTTACATGAGTAAAATGTGTCCTTTTATTTCAAATGCACCTCTGGGTTATTTGTGGGGCCTGCCTGGTGTTTTTACATGAGTAAAATGTGTCCTTTTATTTAAAATGCATCTCTGGGTTATTTGTGGGGCCTGCCTGGTGTTTTTACATGAGTAAAATGTGTCCTTTTATTTCAAATGCACCTCTGGGTTATTTGTGGGGCCTGCCTAGTGTTTTTACATGAGTAAAATGTGTCCTTTTATTTCAAATGCACCTCTGGGTTATTTGTGTGGCCTGCCTAGTGTTTTTACATGAGTAAAATGTGTCCTTTTATTTCAAAGGCACCTCTGGGTTATTTGTGGGGCCTGCCTGGTGTTTTTACATGAGTAAAATGTGTCCTTTTATTTAAAATGCATCTCTGGGTTATTTGTGGGGCCTGCCTGGTGTTTTTACATGAGTAAAATGTGTCCTTTTATTTCAAATGCACCTCTGGGTTATTTGTGGGGCCTGCCTGGTGTTTTTACATGAGTAAAATGTGTCCTTTTATTTAAAATGCACCTCTGGGTTATTTGTGGGGCCTGCCTGGTGTTTTTACATGAGTAAAATGTGTCCTTTTATTTCAAATGCACCTCTGGGTTATTTGTGGGGCCTGCCTAGTGTTTTTACATGAGTAAAATGTGTCCTTTTATTTCAAATGCACCTCTGGGTTATTTGTGGGGCCTGCCTAGTGTTTTTACATGAGTAGAATGTGTCCTTTTATTTCAAATGCACCTCTGGGTTATTTGTGGGGCCTGCCTGGTGTTTTTACATGAGTAGAATGTGTCCTTTTATTTCAAATGCACCTCTGGGTTATTTGTGGGGCCTGCCTAGTGTTTTTACATGAGTAAAATGTGTCCTTTTATTTCAAATGCACCTCTGGGTTATTTGTGGGGCCTGCCTAGTGTTTTTACATGAGTAGAATGTGTCCTTTTATTTAAAATGCACCTCTGGGTTATTTGGGGGGGGCTGTCTGGTGTTTTTACATGAGTAGAATGTGTCCTTTTATTTAAAATGCATCTCTGGGTTATTTGGGGGGCCTGTCTGGTGTTTTTACATGAGTAGAATGTGTGGCTTTATATAAAACTAGTTGAAGGTAGCCGGTTACATTAACGGGCACTAGAGGAGGAGGAGGAGACGGCAGGAGGCGGCAGAGGCTGGCGGCTGACTGCAGCTGACAGGCTGGAGAGACGGGGCGGCGAGGGAGACATCCGTGCAAGGCGGTGGCGCTGTCGCAACTGACAACGCGCGTGTGCCGCCGCTGCCTCCCGGACACGCCCCCCTCTCCGGCCGCTCCAATGCCTGCGTTGGGGGGGGGAGTAGAGCTCTCCAATCCGTGCGTCCCTGTGGGACATGCGCACTCGCGCAGTTCCACTGACACACAGTGGACGCAGGGACACTTGAACATTATTATATGTGATGCATCTCTGGGTTATTTGTGGGGCATAGGAATTCATTCATTCCCCCCCCCCCAAAAAATATAGTCTGGCCCACCACATGGTCTGAGGGATGGTGGACTGGCCCACAGCTGAAAAAGGTTGCTGACCCCTGGTCTAGTCGCAAGTTGTTTTTTTGCAAGGTTTTTTTCTAAAGCAAATTTACTCATGCGTCACAATGCATGGGGCTGCAGTTTTACTCTCAAGTCTCAGTCAGTACACATCTCAAACTGACCATGCCAAGTTGCAAAACCCTGAAATTTTGAGCACTGTAGAAAGCCCTATTGCCTTGAAGCAGGCAAGACTCAACTGGGGGAGGCTCCTCCCACTGAAGGAGGGAAGGAACCTATTTGCATAGCCCCGCCTCTGAAGCAAGTGGGAGGAGCAACCCTCCCGGGGCAACCACCTCCACTCAACGTGGATCCCTCCCCTACCTGCACTGGGTGCGAAGCAGCTCTTTCCACTTCGCCACAAGGAGGAAAGGATCCGGAAGGCGTCAGTGACGTTTGTCCCCTGCCTGTCAGGGTGACAAGAAGAAAAGCACACCAGCGAAGGTATTTTCAGCGTTGCTTGCTTGAGATGCCTGTCACCCTATTTGCTGCAGGACACAATTCAAGGTGCGACTCCCCTGAGGAGAGGCTGCAGCATTTGGGATTGTCATTTGATTTGATTTATATATTTGCTGAGATAAATATTTATATGACGCTATTCATTTCAAAAATATCAGACTGGTTTACAACATGTATACATAAATGAAAATTAGACATCCTGTTTTCACGGTGGCCCACCAGACGCCTGTGGGAGATTGTGAATAAGTTGGAGTTCTTGTTACAAGATACACTGAAATAAATAGCTATACCAAGAACTCTGGCCAGAAGTTTCAACAAAAGAAATAATATCTACTCGTGAGTCAAAATCAAATACCTGTAGGGTATATATTCTGTTAAGAATTACAGTCTTAAATGCAGTTGCAGATTAAAACAAAAATTAGTGGAAAACGCACAAAAAACACACACAGAAAAACTTGGATACAAATTGATCCACCTATTCAAGACGCTACATTTGAAAAAGATTTCAAATGGGACAGAAATCCCCCCCCCCAGGCACACTCCATTGTTTTTCGAGACAGATGGATGCCAACAATGGTTCTCGCATATCCATTTTCTTCAGCGTTTCAACTGAAGGGCTAACTGGGTGGCGCTGTGGGTTAAACCACAGAGCCTAGGGCTTGCTGATCAGAAGGTTGGCGGTTCGAATCCCTGCGACGGGGTGAGCTCCCGTTGCTGGGTCCCTGATCCTGCCAACCTAGCAGTTCGAAAGCATGAAGTGCAAGTAGATAAATAGGTACCACTCCGGCGGGAAGGTAAACGGCGTTTCCGTGCGCTGCTCTGGTTCGCCAGAAGCGGCTTAGTCATGCTGGCCACATGACCCGGAAGCTGTACACCGGCTCCCTCGGCCAGTAATGCGAGATGAGCGCCGCAACCCCAGAGTCGTCCACGGCTGAACCTAAAAACGGTCAGGGGTACCTTTACCTTTACGTTAACTTTTATTAAGAAGAACCGCAAACAACTTGGGCTCTACATAAAAGCACAGCCACCTGCTCCTTTTGTCATATAGCATTTTATCCGAACTGCCTCTGATCTTTCACATATAAAGCACACACACAAACCCCAAGCAGGACATTATATCTGAAGGATATTATTATTATTATTATTATTATTATTATTATTATTATTATTAGGGGAGGCGGCCAGAACTGCACACTGTATTCCAAATCTGGCTGCACCATAGATCTGTCTGAACGGCAGTGATATTTTCAGTTCCTTGCCTAATGAAGAAGAAGAAGAGTTTGGATTTGATATCCAGCTTTATCACTACTCGAAGGAGTCTCAATGAACCCCCAGAATGTGCTTGGCCCCTCTCCATTGCACGTCACGGGAACCAGACGCGAACAGAGTCCCAGAGCAAGTCAAAAGCCCCTACCTGCAGATCCGTCCCGGACAAATTGCTCCTCTACTTCTTTCAACCAGGAGATGAGGTGTGGCCGTGGGATCAGAGGTCCTTCTTTAAAAGACAAAAGAAACCATGCTGTTTCTGCAGATTCTCTGGGGTGCCCAACACCCACCCCCAGAGAAATAAGAGCATGAGACTAGGCTGCTGGATCAGGCCGATGGGCCATCTAGTCCAGCATCCTGTTCTCACATGGTTTTAATATTCTGTTGGGAGCTGCCAAGACTGGCTGGGGAAACCCAGCCAGATGGGCAGGGTATATGTTATATAATAATAGTAATAATAATAATTTTTTATTTGTACCCCGCCCATCTGGCTGGGTCTCCCCAGCCACTCTGGGCGGACTCCAACAGATATTAAAATACATCAAAATATCACAGGTTAAAAACTTCCCTAAACAGGGCGGCCTTCAGGTATTTTCTGAATGTAGTATAGTTGTTTATCTCTTTGACCTCTGCTGGGAGGGCGTTCCACAGGGCGGGCGCCACTACTGAGAAGGCCCTCTGCCTGGTTCCCTGTAACTTGGCTTCTCATAGTGAGGGAACCGCCAGAAGGCCCTCGGCGCTGGATCTCAGTGTCCGGGCAGAACGATGGGGGTGGAGACGCTCCTTCAGGTATACAGGACCGAGGCCATTTAGGGCTTTAAAGGTCAGCACCAACACTTTGAATTGTGCCCAGAAACGTACTGGGAGCCAGTGTAGGTCTTTCAAGACCGGTGTTATGTGGTCTCGGCGGCCGCTCCCAGTTACCAGTCTAGCTGCCGCATTCTGGATTAATTGTAGTTTCCGGGTCACCTTCAAAGGTAGCCCCACGTAGAGCGCATTGCAGTAGTCCAAGCGGGAGATAACCAGAGCATGCACCACTCTGGCGAGGCAGTCTGCAGGCAGGTAGGGTCTTAGCCTGCGTACCAGATGGAGCTGGTAGACAGCCACCCTGGACACAGAGTTAACCTGCGCCTCCATGGACAGCTGTGAGACCAGAATGAATCCCAGGCTGTGCACCTGGTCCTTCAGGGGCACAATTACCCCATTCAGGACCAGGGAGTCCCCCACACCCGCTTGCACCCTGTCCCCCAAAAACAGTACTTCTGTCTTGTCAGGATTCAACCTCAATCTGTTAGCCGCCACCCGCCACTATGTTGTTGTTGTTCCCCAATGGGAAACCCGTAAGCAAGATGTGAGCACAACTGCATTCACCCCTCCTGCAACTCTGAGCAACTGGGATTCAGAAGCACTGCTTCTGTGGAGGCTAGTATTGATTTTTAATATTAATACTTTATCGGGGGGGAAATCAATTATAAAGACCAACAGAGGGAAAATTGGGGGAACGGGACAAAAATGTGTATAAGAAAAATATATATACAAAAATGCAATACAGTCGTACCTTGGAAGTTGAACGGAATCCGTTCCGGAAGTCCTTTCGACTTCTGAAACGTTTGGAAACCAAAGCAAAGCTTCTGATTGGCTGCAGGAAGGTCCTGCAGCCAACTGGAATCCACGGAAGCCCTGTCGGACGTTCGGCTCCCAAAAGAACGTTCAAAAACCGGAACACTCATTTCCGGTTTTCGATCGATCGGGAGCCGGAACGTTCGATTCCCAAGGTATTCGGGAGCCGAGACACAACTGTACTCCCATACATTCTTATATAGACTGGTAAACCACTGAGCCTAGGGAAAAGGGGATTCTTACCTAAAGAGTCTACATGCCCATCATCTTCCAGCATGACTCCCCTGTACAGAGAGTTCTTTGGCCTGGACTCAACAGAGCCCTCTCTGTTTCTTCCTTGCCTTCCTTCTTGGTGAATTGAACCTCCTTTAAGGAAACAGGAAGCTGAAAGAAAAAAATCATGCAGTTTTCACCAGACGCAGAACAGACGCAGAACTGCAGAGCTGGAAGAGACATGATGGGTTACCTAGTCCAACCCCCTGCCTTGCAGGAATCACGGCGAAAGAATGTAGCAGCTTACGAAAAGGATAAGACAATTGTTACCATTAAAGGCAACTATCGAAAACGTTCAGGAAGTGACGATTAAAACCAACGATAAGCTGAAAGCAGGTTGAAAGACACACATCCCCGCTCTGCAGGTCTGAAAAGGCTCGCCTAAACGAAAATGTTTTCAGCTGGTGATGTCAAGAGGCAGGGAGTTCCGACGTCTGAGTGCTGCCAAAAACATTCTTCCACCCAGTGATTTCAGGGATGCCAGGAACAGTATTCGTCACCTGCATATCTTTGCATTCCTGGTGTTGCATCTAAACCTTACATTTGTTTAATATTAAACCCATGTTTTCATACAGCCATTCCACCATATTCCTGGGCTAGTTTATGTAAACTTTTTTTTTAACTAATAAAGAAGCAGTAGTATAATCTGGCTTGCATTCAACTAACTTTTGCATCCTTTGAATTGATTAATCATGACCAACTTCAATCCCCTAATTTCAGTGGGTCTACACCAAGTAAACATTAGTTGAATCTGAACAAAAATTTTACACCTGGTGTGAGAAAAGTACATTATTGAAGGGTGGGCATATACTGTATACTCCTGCGTATAAGACTACTTTTTAACCCAGGAAAATCTTCTCAAAAGTCGGGGGTCGTCTTATACGCCGGGTCGTATTTCTTATACGGCGAGTATATCCCAAACTCTATATTTTAACTGGAAAAGTTGGGGGTCGTCTTATACGCCCAGTCGTCTTATACGCCGGAATATACGGTATATTTTTAAAGGAAACTACTCTTCATTTACAGATTTATAATTTTATAAGATTACCACAATTAAGGACAAAAGTGGAAAGGACCTAACAGAAGCAGAAGACATCAAGAAGAGGTGGCAAGAATACACAGAGGAATTATACCAGAAAGATATGGAGGTCTCATACACCCCAGGTAGTGTGGTTGCCGACCTTGAGCCAGACATCCTGGAGAGTGAAGTCAAATGGGCCTTAGAAAGCCTTGCTAACAACAAGGCCAGTGGAAGTGATGATATTCCAACTGAACTATTTAAAATTTTAAAAGATGATGCTGTTAAGGTGCTACACTCAATATGCCAGCAAGTTTGGAAAACTCAGCAGTGGCCAGAGGATTGGAGAAGATCAGTCTACATCCCAATCCCAAAGAAGGGCAGTGCCAAAGAATGCTCCAACTACCGCACAATTGCGCTCATTTCACACGCTAGCAAGGTTTTGCTAAAAATTCTACAAGGCAGGCTTAAGCAGTATGTGGACCGAGAACTCCCAGAAGTGCAAGCTGGATTTCGAAGGGGCAGAGGAACCAGAGACCAAATTGCAAACATGCGCTGGATTATGGAGAAAGCTAGAGAGTTCCAGAAAAACATTTACTTCTGCTTCATTGACTACGCAAAAGCTTTTGACTGTGTCGACCACAGCAAACTATGGCAAGTTCTTAAAGAAATGGGAGTGCCTGATCACCTCATCCGTCTCCTGAGAAATCTCTATGTGGGACAAGAAGCTACAGTTAGAACTGGATATGGAATAACTGATTGGTTCAAAATAGGGAAAGGAGTACGACAAGGCTGTATATTGTCTCCCTGCTTATTTAACTTATATGCAGAATTCATCATGCGAAAGGCTGGACTGGATGAATCCCAAACCGGAATTAAGATTGCCGGAAGAAATATCAACAACCTCAGATATGCTGATGATACAACCTTGATGGCAGAAAGTGAGGAGGAATTAAAGAACCTTTTAATGAGGGTGAAAGAGGAGAGCGCAAAATATGGTCTGAAGCTCAACATCAAAAAAACTAAGATCATGGCCACTGGTCCCATCACCTCCTGGCAAATAGAAGGGGAAGAAATGGAGGCAGTGAGAGATTTCACTTTCTTGGGTTCCATGATCACTGCAGATGGTGACAGCAGTCACGAAATTAGAAGACGCCTGCTTCTTGGGAGAAAAGCAATGACAAACCTAGACAGCATCTTAAAAAGCAAAGACATCACCTTGCCGACAAAGGTCCGTATAGTTAAAGCTATGGTTTTCCCAGTAGTAATGTACGGAAGTGAGAGCTGGACCATAAAGAAGGCTGATCGCCGAAGAATTGATGCTTTTGAATTATGGTGCTGGAGGAGACTCTTGAGAGTCCCATGGACTGCAAGAAGATCAAACCTATCCATTCTTAAAGAAATCAGCCCTGAGTGCTCACTAGAAGGACAGATCCTGAGGTTAAGGCTCCAGTACTTTGGCCACCTCATGAGAAGAGAAGACTCCCTAGAAAAGACCCTGATGTTGGGAAAGATTGAGGGCACAAGGAGAAGGGGACGGCAGAGGACGAGATGGTTGGACAGTGTTCTCGAAGCTACTAACATGAGTTTGGCCAAACTGCGAGAGGCAGTGAAGGATAGGCGTGCCTGGCGTGCTCTGGTCCATGGGGTCACGAAGAGTCGGACACGACTGAACGACTGAACAACAACAACAATCTGCAGTTTCATAAAAATATATCAAGGTGGTAGAAGAACATAGCAAGAGTTTGCAGGATGAGGCCAATGGCCCATTTAGTCCAACATCCTGTTCTCACAGTAAATGCCTGTGGGAGAACCACGGACAGGATCTGAGCATAAGAGCCCTCTCCCCTCCTGTGGCTTCAGACAACTGGCACCCACTTTCTCCATGCCCTGTGTGGTTTCATAAGCTTCCTGCCGCATCTTACTTGCCTTTTCCTCTGAACGGAAACGTCTCAATTATGCCGCAACTTTTCTGCGCAGCGTTCTGTTCGCCAGAGGACCGTATCCATTCATCCCTGCGAGTCGTCTGCCTGCTGAACTTGGCAAAGGCCAAGGCGGGTAGGCCAAGCCAAACAGCCCCTGCGATTGCCAACAGCTGGAACAGGTAGGCCTGGAGATGGCCCCCTGCCTGCAAACAACTGGAGAGGCGCTGCCAGCCAGTGCGGGCAGCATTGGGCTAGACAGATGAATTGCCTGATTCAATATAAGGCAGCATGCTATGCGGAGCAGTTGCATGAAGTCTCGCTGTCAATCCCAGGCATCTCCAGGGAGAGAGACCCCCTGCCTGCCTGCCTGCCACCCGGGGAGGACCGCTGCCGGCCTGTGCAGACAGTACTGAGCTAGGTGGACCCAAGGATCCGACTCGGTATAGAAGCAGCTTTGCAATGCAATCCTGCTTCTGGTCTGGAGTGGGAGGAATATCCTGAGTGTGGGGTGGTCGAGAGGGGTGGGGGCTCCTTTGCTCTGCAGCGAGGAGCAAAGAAAGACCCCCCCCAAAAAATATGGGTGTTCGGTAGGAATTTCCAATTCCGGTCACCCACCCTCCACGCCCTTGGACCGGAAATCATTCCCCTTCCTTCCCTAGCCTTTGTCCTCCATTGCTCGGCTCCCCCCTTTCCCCAAGCCCCCTTTCTTTGTCCTGGGGGGCTTCCCCTGCCCCCCCAAATGCCCTTTGCACTCACCGGGCGCTCTCGGGGAATGGGGCGGGGCTAACGCAGCCACGCGTGGGAAAATCCGACGTTCCTTTCCCACGCGGGGGCCGGGCCGGAAGCGAAAGTGTTTTTTTTTTTCAAAGACCCGCACCCCCACCCCCGCTCGCCCCGGCTGCTGCCTGTCTAGGAAGCCCGCCTTCCTTCCTTTAACCCTGAGATGCTAAGCGAGGGTGTTTCTATATACAAACCCCGTAGCTTAGCATCTCAGGGTTATATATATATATATTCTTTAAAAAGGCAGAGCTCAATTCGCCACGCGTTCAAGTCATAACTTGCATTTCTAGAGGGGTATTCCTGGGGGAGAAAAAGGCATTTCCCCTCCCACTCCTCACTCCGCAGCACACAGTTAAAATTTCTTCATGCCGCACAGCGGAGGTCCTTCACCTTTTTTTTTTTACCTAAAACTGTGGAACTCACTGCCACTGGAAGCAGCTTGGATAGCTTTGAAAAGAGGGTCCGACAAATCCATGGGGCAGAGGGCTACCGGTGGCTGCTAGAATGGATCAACATAGCTGGAAGCACCTATGCTTTTGAATGTCGGGGGGGGGGGCACAAGACACACTCCTGGAGTTTCCAGCAACTGGCCTTCGAAAGCATTGCATCTCCCCTGGATGGGGTTGGCAAGGTTTACCTTGCCGGCTGGTTCACTCCAGTGGAGAGCCCTCTGCGGGGTGGATTGTGCGTGTGTGTGAGTGCCTGCGAGTTCCATCATCTACATCTGCACAGACGCGATTTCCAGTGTCTGCACCTGTGCAGATGCGATTCTTGGCACCGTGGAAGCGAGTCCCCATGCCGCACTGCGGGGACTCGCCAAGCGGGCAGCTCAGTTCGGGGGCAGCTTGTGGGCCGGTTAAACGACCCCTGTGGGCCGCTTGTGGCCCATGGGGCTTAGGTTGCGTACCCCTGCTTTACACTCTGCTGGGTCCTGAATGACTGCTCTGCGGTAGAATTGGCGCATGGCTGAATAATAATAATAATAATAATAATAATAATAACAACAATTTATTATTTGTACCCCGCTCATCTGGCTGGGTCCCCCCAGCCACTCTGGGCGGCCTCCAACATATATTAAAATACATTAAAATATCACAGGTTAAAAACTTCCCTAAACAGGGCTGCCTTCAGATGTCTTCTAAATGTCAGGTAGTTGTTTATCTCTTTGACCTCTGCTGGGAGGGCGTTCCACAGGGCGGGCGCCACTACCGAGAAGGCCCTGTGCCTGGTTCCCTGTAGCTTTGCTTCTCGCAGTGAGGGAACCGCCAGAAGGCCCTCGGCGCTGGATCTCAGTGTCTGGGCTGAACGATGGGGGTGGAGACGCTCCTTCAGGTATACAGGACCGAGGCCGTTTAGGGCTTTAAAGGTCAGCACCAACACTTTGAATTGTGCTCGGAAACGTACTGGGAGCCAATGTAGTTCTCTCAGGACGGGTGTTATGTGGTCCCAGCGGCCACTCCCAGTCACCAGTCTAGCTGCTGCATTCTGAATTAATTGCAGTTTCCGGGTCACCTTCAAAGGTAGCCCCATCCAGAACAAGAGAGATGGCCAGGTAGACCCACTGCTGTAGTATCCTAAATTCTGGCGTTCTGCAGAGAACAGCCCACACATTTCAACGAAGGACGAAACGATACGCTACATGCATACGTGTAATAAAAGCAAGCACTGCCTTTTTCTAGGGAAATTTTCGCCAGGGAGGGAGATTATGGTAGCTCAGTGATCATTTCAATTTCAAATATTCTGATCATTTCTACTTTTAGTTAAGTATTTTTATTTATTGACTTGATGGGGGGGGGCAGCTGCCCCCCAGCTATGCCCATAGGGTGAAGGGTGGATAATATACAGTCCACTTCCCTATTATCGAGGGGACGCGGGTGGCGCTGTGGGCTAAACCACAGAGCCTAGGGCTTTCCGATGAGAAGGTTGGCGGTTCGAATCCCCACCACAGGGTGAGCTCCCGTTGCTCGGTCCCAGCTCCTGCCAACCTAGCAGTTTGAAAGCACGTCAAAGTGCAAGTAGATAAATAGGTACCGCTCCGGCGGGAAGGTAAACGGCGTTTCCATGCGCTGCTCTGGTTCGCCAGAAGCGGCTTAGTCATGCTGGCCACATGACCCGGAAGCTGTACGCCGGCTCTCGGCCAATAAAGCGAGATGAGCGCCGCAACCCCAGAGTCGGACAGGACTGGACCAAATGGTCAGGGGTCCCTTTACCTTTCCCTTCCCTATCCTATATAATAATCTTGCTGTGTCCCTGCGTCCACTTTCTGTGTGTCACGGAAGTGCGCTACTGCGCATGACCGGGACCCACAGGGACGCAGGGATTGGTGCGGGCGGAGAGGGGGGCGTGTCCGCGAGGCAGCGGCGGCGCACGCGCGTTGTCATTTGCGCCAGCGCCGCCGCCATGCAAGGATGTCTCCCTCGCAGGGGTTCCGCCTCGGAGGAAAGCCGCCAGCCGGAGGCTTAGGCGGCGGACACCGAGGAGGAAGAGGCTGTCGGGGGCGGCAGCAAGCGCTAGCGCTAGCTCCGGCTCCGGCTCCGACCTCCTCCCTCTTCCTGCCTCTTCCCGCCTCACCACACGCAAAAACGCACACGCGCGCTCCGGCCCTCCTCGCCGGCCGGTCGCGCCACCCACCTCCGCCGTCTCAAGCGCGCAGCGCAGGCAAGCAGGCAGGACCAGCGAGCGAGCCTCGGGTGGCGCCGGCCCGGGAGGCATTGCTTGCAGCGCCAGCCGCCCGTCCTGTTGCTGCTGCTGGGAAGCCTCCGAGCCCCTGGAGGCTGCGCGCGGCGTCCTCCAGGATGCGGGAGCCGAGGGGGCGCCCCGGGGGGGGGAGGGAAGGGGAACCCACTCCTCTGCAGGGGGGCTCGAGGGCCTTGATCCAGATGGGCCCCCACCAGCACCGCCACTGCCATCTCCCCCGGTGGAGAGGGGGCCACTTTCCGTGGTCCGGGAGGGCAGCGGCCAGAAGGGGCCAGGCCTGGCCGGGGCTGTAGGAGGCGGCTGCCGGGCTGTGTTCTCTCTGGTCCCGAGGGCCTGGGTGGGTGGGGAGGCCAGGCCAGAGGCCGGAGGGGAAGGGCTCCTCCTGGGGCTCTGCCGCCTCCTGCCTCCCCCTCCTCCGGGGAAGCGGCGCAAAGCGCCGCCGCCCGCACCCTTCAGGAGGCGACACAGACGCGCAGCCTGGGACATCGCGGGCCCGAGAAGCGCCCCCGCCCGCCCTCCCTCCTGCCCGGCTCTTCTCCTGCGCGGCCGGAGCCGCCGAGGGAGCTGGGCGCGCGCGGCAGTGCCGGCCTCTGAGGGGGCGTCCGGGGTTGGGGGGCTCCCCGGTTTCCCCGCGCTCAGCCTCCTCCCTCCGCGGCGGCAGGAGCGCAGCCACGGCTGTGCCCCCCGCCCCGCAAGGCGCGCGCGTGTGCTGCCGGGCTAGCGCCCGTTATCTCAACGGGCTTCAATTCACTAGTTCTCACTGTGACTGAGCATGGTGACTTGTTTTGGCCACAATGCCACAGTGCCTTGCAAAGAGAGGGAAGGCAGGCTGGGTAAATGATTACACTCTTTCCTCACGTGAACCTGAATCAAAATGTGCCCCATTCATATTTGCTTGCCCTTTTGTTCCTTGGGCCGTATCCAGACAGCGGGTGAAGGCTGAGCTACCTCCCAGAGGAAATTGTGCAAACAATTCTTTTATTTGCCTGCTTTTTTCCCTGGAAGCAGCTAGGTCTATGTCAACTGTCTCGTCTTTGAAGGGAGGCTTGCTAAGTGCTCCTCAGCCCCTGGAAGTTGGACAGAGGGCCTGTTTATCTGTGGGTGCTTTATACATTATTATTATTATTATTATTATTATTATTATTATTATTATTTTAAAAAATTCATGCCACTTCAAACTGGGTTTAGAGGTCATGTTGACTCCGGAGAAAGTTTACCTAGATGGTACGTTTATTGCCTTTTGTTTCATTGTTCCATCTCTTCCAACACGGTTGAAAGAAACAAATTTGGAATTTGCTGCCAAGGAGTGTGGTGGAATCTCCTTCTTTGGAGGTCTTTAAGCAGAGGCTTGACAGCCACCTGTCAGGAATGCTTTGATGGTGTTTCCTGCTTGGCAGGGGGTTGGACTGGATGGCCCTTGTGGTCTCTTCCAACTCTAGGATTCTATGATTCTATGAACAGAATCTAAACAAAAACAAAAAAGAAGGGGAGTTGCCTTTTGAATATTTGCTGTTACTAACTTTGGGCAGGTGGCACTGGGGTCTAAACCACAGAGCCTAGGGTTTGCGGATCAGAAGGTCGGCGGTTCGAATCCCTGCGACGGGGTGAGCTCCCGTTGCTTGATCCCTGCTCCTGCCAACCTAACAGTTCGAAAGCACGTCAAAGTGCAAGAAGATAAATAGGTACCGCTCCGGTGGGAAGGTAAACGGCGTTTCAATGCGCTGCTCTGTTTCACCAGAAGCGGCTTAGTCATGCTGGCGACATGACCTGGAAGCTGTACGCCGGCTCCCTTGGCCAATAATGCGAGATAAGCGCCGTAACCCCAGCGTCGTCTGTGACTGGACCTAATGGTCAAGGGTCCCTTTACCTTTACCTTTAACTTTGGGCCAAGACACTAACGATCCATTAACATGTTGTTGCAATAGCAGATCCTGTACCTCCTTCCATTGGCAAACATTGCACAGCCCTTTTTGCCGCTGCCTTGCTTCCCACCGGCCTCTGTGACCATCGCCACTGCCCTCTCGTGATGCGCAGGCCCTGCTCGACTGAGAAATGGCACCACGGAATCGTAAAATTGTGCAGCAGGAAGGGACCTAAATGGTCATTCAGTCCAAACCACTACAGTGCAGGAATTGCAGCAGCTCAGGCAAGCTTTGCAGGCTTTTCTCTATTTGATAAGGAGAAGGAAGGTGTTGAATGTTACCGTATTTTTCACTCTATAAGGTGCACCTGACCATAGGACGCACCTAGTTTTTAGAGGGGAAAAGCCCCAATTTTTTGTGGATCAGCTCAAATCTCTGCAGCTTCTTTTGCAAAGGAGAAAAGCCCCATTTTTTGAGGATCAGCTCAAAGTTGTTGAGCTTACTTTGCAAAGGGAAAAAACCCTGTTTTATGGGGTTTAACTCACAGTTCTGCAGCTTCAGGAAAGTGAGCCATTTCTAGTTTCCAGACAGATAATCTAATCAGCCAGTCACATGTCGCTGGGGAAACAGCCTCCCTCTGCAAGGGGGGAATCTCTCTCCCTTATCTCTCTCCCCGATCGTTTGCTGAGCAGCTGCTCAGCGGGCTTCCTTTCAACACCCCCTTCTCTCTCTCTTTTTTAAAAAAGCACGATCTGCTTTTGCCCCTGGGCAGTTCAGCTCCAGGGACCACACATTCTCTCCATAAGACACACAGACATTTCCCCCTACTTTTTAGGAGGAAAAAAGTGCGTCTTATGGAGCGAAAAATACGGTATGTATTCAGTGGTCTGTGTTTGCCTGAGCTTGAGTCTGGACTAAGGATTCTGAGCTCCTGTGTTCTAATTCGACACATGATGTCCAATCACAGAACATTTCAGGATTTGGGCCTCTGCCATTGGCCCTTGAACGCTGAGTCGTGATTCGTAGCTTGGAAGTTTAGACAGCTAATCACTTTGGGGAGTGGGAGTGGCTCAGGTTTTCAGGAATGTATATAAGCAGTTGCTTTGCCCCTGTTTCCCAGTTACGTAGTTCAGTAAAGGTTCTTGCTGTTATCACTGTGTCTTGCCTCGTGGGAATCCACCTACACTTCACTGAGAATTGTGAACAAAGGATACAAGATGTGGGACAAAATATACACATGGAAGAGTGGGGGAAATTGTGGACGACCGAAATAAAATATACTGCATGTGTGGCAATTAAAGGAAATTATATGAAAATGATGTACAGATGGTATCTAACTCCAGTAAAATTAGCAAAAATATATAAAAATAAAGAAAGTAAGTGTTGGAAATGCAAATCAGCAGAAGGGACATTTTCTCATATCTGGTGGGATTGCAAAATTGTTAAGAAGTACTGGGAAATGATTTATAATGAATTGAAGAAGATGTTTAAAATAACGTTTGTTTAAAAAGCCAGAAGCTTTCCTTCTGGGTATTACAGTAGTGGATATACCAACACTGCAAAAAGTCTTATTCAAGTATGCAATGACAGCCACATGAATACTATTAGCACAATATTAGAAAGAAGAAGGTGTCTCATATCAAGAAGATTGGCAAGTGAAATTAATGGAATATGCTGAAATGACAAAAATGACAATGAAACTAAGAAGAAGAGACGTCAGAGAATTTAAAGAAGATTGGAAGGACTTTATTGCATATATACAGAAGCAATGTACACAGGTTAATACATTAGCAGGATTTAAAAAATACTTGTAGAGATATTATGACTGGACAATAAGTAATTTTAATGATTTTATGATTTAAAATGGACAAGCAATATGATGATAAACAATGGAACCAGGGAAGGGAATGGGGGAAGTCAACTCTATTGTTTTTTTCTATGTATTGTTTAATATTAATAAAATAATATTTTAAAAAAGAGAATTGTGAAAGAAGGAAATACATAGGAAGAGCCTTGCTGGATCTGGCCCAAGTGGCGACTGGTATGCAGAGGCGTTTATGACCATGCAGGTAGAGCATAGCCACCATGGCTTGCTGTTTGTTTGTTTGTTTATACCAGGCAGAGGGCCTTCTCGGTAGTGGCACCCGCCCTGTGGAACGCCCTCCCATCAGATGTCAAAGAGATAAACAACTACCTTACATTTAGAAGACATCTGAAGGCAGCCCGGTTTAGGAAAGTTTTTAATGTGTGACATTTTAATGTACCGGTATTTTAATCTTTATTGGAAGCCGCCCAGAGTTGCTGGGGAAACCCAGCCAGATGGGCGGGGTACAAATAAATTATTATTATTATTATTATTATTATTATTATTATACCCCACACATCTGGCTGGGTTGCTCCAGACACTCTAGGTGATTTGGCTATTCATGAGAAATTAACATGTGCTATTAAGGTAAGATGGGGAATATGCAAGATAAATTATTTTGAGGAAGGTATTTGTAGAAATTGTACTGTTAAAACAGAAAGGGGTCAAACCATCGCAAGAGGTGCTGAAATTTTGGGAGGTTGGATAGTTACAATGGAATGGTCTCGGGGGTGGGGTGTACATTTTTATTTTTATTTATTATTATTGCTTTGTCAAAATAATAATAATAATAATAATAATAATAATAATAATAATAATACAGTGGAACCTCGGTTGTCGAACATAATCCATTCTAGAAGACCGTTTGACTTCCGAATTGTTGACCAACCGAGACACAAAGGGCTGTTGGCAATTTCCACTGAGAACATTGAAAAGCACGCCTCGGAAGCCGTTTGACTTCCGAAGCGCGTTTGAAAACGGAAGCAATTACTTCCGGGTTTCCGGCGTTCAGGTTCCGAAACGTTTGGCTTCCGAGACGCTTGAAAACCGAGGTTCCACCGTGGTAACAAATGGACCAGATGAGCCTTTCGGTCCCTTCCAACTCTACAATTCCGTGACTGGCGCCAAATAAATCTTCTTCCAGGCACTTGGCGTTGCTTCCCCGCACCCGGTTGAAATGCAGGCCATTGCCTTGCGTAGGAGACCCTGCCAGTGACCTCTTTACTCTGTTTGCTTGGCAAAGGCACCGTCTGTGGGGTGATGCAGCTTCCCTTCCCCATTGCTCCAGCACAGTCCCAGCCCCCTGGCCTGTTATCTCCTCTGTCTTGTAGCAAGAGTCAGTATGAAGGTCGATGTGGGAGCAGCAGCAACAGCAGCAGCAGCCAAGAGCCAGCCTCCTCCACCACCACCACCTCGCTTGCCCACGGCTGAATGATGGGGAAGGGCCAGATCCTCGGAGGACCCAGCGCCTTTCTCCTCCTGCTGTTCCTTCTTCCAGGGGGCAACTTGGCACCTCGCATAATGCCGTAAGCTGCTTGCCTGGACATCTCCCCCTTCCCCTTCTCTCCCTGCCCTTTCCACAAACTTGCCGAAAGAAAATTCGCTTCATTACCAGTATATAAATTAAGGTAAAGGTAAAGGGACACCTGACCATTAGGTCCAGTCATGACCGACTCTGGGGTTGCGCTCTCATCTCGCATTATTGGCCGAGGGAGCTGGCGTACAGCTTCCCGGTCATGTGGCCAGCATGACAAAGCCGCTTCTGGCGAACCAGAGCAGCGCACGGAAACGCCGTTTACCTTCCCGCTGCAGCGGTACCTATTGATCTACTTGCACTTTGACGTGCTTTCGAACTGCTAGGTTGGCAGGAGCTGGGACCGAGCAACGGGAGCTCACCCCGTCGCGGGGATTCGAACCGCCGACCTTCTGATCGGCAAGCCCTAGGCTCTGTGGTTTAACCCACACCACCACCCGCGTCCCCTTTATATAAATTAGAAACATGGAATTGTAGAGTTGGAAAGGGACCAAATTGTACCTTTTCTATTTGCACGGTACAGTGGACGCTCGGATTGCGAACGTGATCGGTGTGGGAGGCACGTTCGCAACCCACAGCATCCGTAACCCGCAGCGCCGCGTCTGCGCATGCGTGTGATGCAATTCGGTGCTTCTGTGCATGCGCGAGCGCCGAAACCATGAAGTAACCCGTTCCGGTACTTCCGGATTCGGCACGTCCGTAACCTGAAAACGCGCAACCCGCAGCGATCACAACCCAAGGTATGACTGTATTGCATTTCTATTATTTTGGAAAGGACATAAAAGTCTCATCTTAAACAAAACAACATGGGCTGTAGCCAGCTGTAATGAACCATAGAAGGCAAGCCTTATGAGGAAGGGTTGAAGGAGCTGGGTAGGAAAAGTGGAGACTGAGAGGATATATGGTAGCCCTCTTCAGATATCTTAAGCACTGTCACATGGAAGAAGGAACAGGCTTGTTTTCTCCTGCTCTGGAGGGTAGGACTCGAACCCATGGCTTCAAGTTGCAAGAAAGGAGATTCCGACTAAACATCAGAAAGAACTTTCTGACAGCTGATTAGATCTCTATATGCTCAGAATCAGGCTCAATCAGTGAAAGTAGCCTTGAGACTTTTCCAAATGAAAAGTGAAAAGGATCTAGGAGTCTTGGTAGACCACAAACTTGACATGAGTCAACAGTGTGATGCAGCAGCTAAAAAAGCCAATGCAATTCTGGGCTGCATCAATAGGAGTATAGCATCTAGATCAAGGGAAGTAATAGTACCACTGTATTCCGCTCTGGTCAGATCTCACCTGGAATACTGTGTCCAGTTCTGGGCACCACAGTTCAAGAAGGATACTGACAAACTGGAACATGTCCAGAGGAGGGCAACCAAAATGGTCAAAGGCCTGGAAACGATGCCTTACGAGGAACGGCTTAGGGAGCTGGGTATGTTTAGCCTGGAGAAGAGAAGGTTAAGGGGTGATATGATAGCCATGTTCAAATATATAAAAGGATGTCATATAGAGGAGGGAGAAAGGTTGTTTTCTGCTGCTCCAGAGAAGCGGACACGGAGCAATGGATTCAAACTACAAGAAAGAAGATTCCACCTAAACATTAGGAAGAACTTCCTGACAGTAAGAGCTGTTCGACAGTGGAATTTGCTGCCAAGGAGTGTGGTGGAGTCTCCTTCTTTGGAGGTCTTTAAGCAGAGGCTTGACAGCCACCTGTCAGGAATGCTTTGATGGTGTTTCCTGCTTGGCAGGGGGTTGGACTGGATGGCCCTTGTGGTCTCTTCCAACTCTATGATTCTAGGATTCTATGAAAGTCCTTCCACTACACTTGATGGGCATCACCTTGGGTTCCCGTAGGGATTTCCTGAGTCTGGAATCTATCCAATTGCAATTCCTTAGAGCCATCCTTAGGATCCCCCCTTCTGTAGTGGGTGCGGTTATGAGATTAGAGGTCAGCTGGCAAGCTTTCCGGTTTGTGGCCTTGAAGGCGAAGCTTTGGCTATGGCTCAAGCTATGCTTTAAACCAGAGCGTATGGCCCCCTTGATATTGAGGGATGATTTCCAATCATCGTGGGAAAGGGAGATCATAAATGAAGTACAGGCCTGTGGACTGTCACATCTTTACCTGGAGTCTATGACATATAGCCAAGCCAGAGCAGTGATCTCCCAGAGATTGAGTGATATTGCTAGACAAGAGGATATGGCCCTTGTGAAATCAGGGATGTTCCTGGGGGATCAGATCTATCAGGCTACACCAGCCCCTTATCTCGCGGAAATCCACTATGTGGAATACCGTAGACTCCTCACAGCGGCCAGATTAAATGTCCTCGAATCTGTGGTATTGTGGGGAAGGTTCAGGGGAGTCCCATACGCTCAGAGAACTTGTCATTGTGCCCTGGGAGTGGTAGAGTCCACCCAACATATTCTCCTGACCTGCCCTTTCTATGCAGATCTCAGGCAAAATCTTATAGCTCCACTCCTATGTCAACTTAGCTCTCTATCCAGAGAAAGACAGGTTCTATATTTGTTGAATAACGTTACTGGAAAAACAGCCTCCCTGGTGGCCAAATTTCTTTTTCTAGCTCTTAAGAGTCGCAAGATTAAAATTGACAGCATCGACATGGGTTTATCGGTATAGCTTCATTTTATTGTTGGCTATGTTTTACTCCAAAGTTCTTTTAGACGTTTTAGATGTTTTAATTTTGTATGGAAATGTATCTTTTCTGACTGACGGTCGAATAAAGAACTGAACTGAACTGACAGCAAGAGCTGTTGGGCAGTGGAACGGCCTCCCTCGGGAGGTTGTGAACTGTCCTTCCTTGGAGGTTTTTAGAATCCTAGAATCCTAGAGTTGGAAGAGACCACAAGGGCCATCCAGTCCAACCCCCTGCCAAGCAGGAACACCATCAAAGCATTCCTGACAGGTGGCTGTCAAGCCTCTGCTTAAAGACCTCCAAAGAAGGAGACTCCACCACACTCCTTGGCAGCAAATTCCACTGTCGAACAGCTCTTACTGTCAGGAAGTTCTTCCTAATGTTTAGGTGGAATCTTCTTCCTTGTAGTTTGAATCCATTGCTCCGTGTCCGCTTCTCTGGAGCAGCAGAAAACAACCTTTCTCCCTCCTCTATATGACATCCTTTTATATATTTGAACATGGCTATCATATCACCCCTTAACCTTCTCTTCTCCAGGCTAAACATACCCAGCTCCCTAAGCCGTTCCTCATAAGGCATCGTTTCCAGGCCTTTGACCATTTTGGTTGCCCTCCTCTGGACACGTTCCAGCTTGTCAGTATCCTTCTTGAACTGTGGTGCCCAGAATTGGACACAGTATTCCAGGTGGGGTCTGACCAGAGCAGAATACAGTGGTACTATTCCTTTCCTTGATCTAGATGCTATACTCCTATTGATGCAGCCCAGAATTGCATTGGCTTTTTGAGCTGCTGCATCACACTGTTGACTCATGTCAAGTTTGTGGTCTACCAAGACTCCTAGATCCTTCTCACATGTACTGCTCTCAAGCCAGGTGTCACCCATCCTGTATTTGTGCCTTTCATTTTTTTGCCCAAGTGTAGTACTTTACATTTCTCCCTGTTAAAATTCATCATGTTTGCCTTGGCCCAGTTCTCCAATCTGTCAAGGTCACCTTGAAGTGTGATCCTGTCCTCTGGGGTATTAGCCACCCCTCCCAATTTGGTGTCATCTGCAAACTTGATCAGGATGCCCTCAAGCCCATCATCCAAGTCATTGATAAATATGTTGAATAAGACTTGCTAAATAAAGCAGAGGTTGGATGGCCATCTGTCATGGAGGCTTTAGATGAGATTCTGTATTGCAGGGGGTTGGACTAGAGGACCCTCGGGGTCCCTTCCAACTCTAAGATTCTATGATTCTGTGTCCTCATTCCCTGATTCGCCCCGACTGGATCCCCTTTCTCCCCAGGGAGCACTTGGTGCTGGTGCCCTTCGTCATCCAGGCAGAGACCTCCGAGAAGATTTGCTTCCATTTGAGGCACGTGAACGAGTCAGCGACAGTGTACATCGCCCTGAAAAATCGCCCAGAGACTGGCACCAGCTATGTGGTGTCCGAGGCAAATGTGTTCCAGTGCATCCTATTCCGGGTGAGTTTTTCTCACTTACCATTTTGTTTTCTGTTACTGATCAAGATGTCTGGGCATTTTCCCAAGGAAAAGCAGGATTGCTGTGTTCACATAGGACAAAGTTAAATTAATTTCAAAAAAATATTTTTTAAAGTTGCTTTCAAACAGAAATGCTCAGACACATGTAACTAAATGTATTAAGTTACTCTCTATTACTGGTCCGTAATAGCTATGTAAGAACGGGATCATGAAAGCTTTCTTAGCCTCTTTTGAAAATAATTAACAAGCTCTGGGGCTTGTGTTTAAACCTTAGTGTAGGTTTTCACCTTGAAGAAGCTAAATCAGGTGTTTTGAGTGGATAATTACCACGTTTTGTTTGGGAGTTTTCTGTTTGAAGTCCTTTTGATTCTCCCCTTAAACACAACAGCATTTATGCCTTATTTGAATTATGGTTAACGTATTACCCTCTTTTTTTCCTTCTGAGGAAACTGTTAGACTTTCAGTGAAACGAGTTTTATAGCTGGCACCTCGTTAAGGTTGTTTTGCAGTATTTTCATTATTGGTTATTTAGCAAGTTTGTTTTGTAGTATATTACATTAATTTAAGTTCAGTTGGAAGGCTCTTGCCATTATTTACATCCTTTAAGCAGTTTACTACGTGTTTGAGTAATTCAGGAGCTACTCCAAAAAGTTAAAACAAAATAAATTTTTTTTCCTTCCAGTAGCACCTTAGAGACCAACTAAGTTTGTTCTTGGTATGAGCTTTCGTGTGCATGCACACGAAAGCTCATACCAAGAACAAACTTAGTTGGTCTCTAAGGTGCTACTGGAAGGAAAAAATTTTTATTTTGTTTTGACTATGACAGACCAACACGGCTATCTACCTGTATCCAAAAAGTTAGTTATATTACAGTAATTTTCATCATTTGTAGTTTTTTTGGAGGGTTCTTTTCATTATTTACAATCTTTTGAGTTAGTTACACGTGTCTGAGCATTTCTGTTTGAAAGCAATTTTAAAAAAATATTTTTTGAGAGTAATTTAATACATTTAGTTTCATGTGTCTGAGCATTTCTGTTTGAAAGCAACTTAAATTTTTTTTAATTTTTTTTTAATTTAACACTTTTTTTGAATACACATTTACCTTGTTTCATGGGTTTTTCACGGGTTTATTTCCCTTCTTTTTGCTGTATTATTCCCGTGATTGTCCTTTTTACCTAAGTGTTCACATAGGAAGCTGTCTTATCCCAAGTCAGAACACTGGTCTGTCCAGCTCAGAACTGACTTGGCAGCAGCTCTCCAGGATTTTGGACTCCACCCTAAGTAGGACCGTGCCCACCCCCACCTATCCCGATCCACCCCATGGCCTTTGATCTGAAGCCTTCCATCCTGGCTGCCCTGCTCTCGGTCAACCCAGGGATTACCTATCCCTCCCTGAATCCAGTCCCAAACTAGCTGGGTGTCCAGACTTCAGGAAAGCTGTTCCTCCCTCAGCTGCAGCAAGAGCAGAGAAAACAAGGCAGAGTCTTTTTTTTAATGAGTTTATTAAACATGACCCAGAAACTCCAGCAGGTGCACAATGCCACGGCGAGGCTCCTTACGGGGTCCTTGCCGCGGGACCACATTCATCCAGTGCTTTACCAGCTGCACTGGCTCCCGGTGGAGTACAGGATCAGGTTTAAGGTTTTGACCTTTAAAGCCCTATGCGGCCTAGGACCCTCGTACCTACGGGACCGCCTCTCCTGGTATGCCCCGCAGAGGACCTTAAGGTCCACAAATAACAACATTTTGGAGGTTCCGAGCCACAAGGTTGTTAGACTGGTCTCAACTAGGGCCAGGGCCTTTTCAGTACTGGCCCCAACTTGGTGGAACACTCTGTCACAAGAGACCAGGGCCCTGCGGGATTTGACATCTTTCCGCAGGGCCTGCAAGACAGAGCTGTTCCGCCTGGCCTTCGGGTTGGACTCAGTCTGATGTTTCCTCCCCTTATGGTTTTGATTATGGGCGATAAATGAAGCGGCATTTTAAATTTTAAATTGTATTTTAACCTGTATTTTAATTAACGGTTTTTTCTTTCTTTTATACTTTATTGTAATTTTATTGATGTTAGCTGCCCTGAGCCCGGTTTCGGCTGGGAAGGGCGGGGTATAAATAAAATTCATTATTATTATTATTATTATTATTATTCATAATAGCGAGAGACAAAAGAACGCAGCAAGCCCTGACAATGGCGTTGCTCCAACTGGGCTCCCCCTCCCTCCTTCCGAGCAACAGCCTCTCCCTTTAACATTTGTTTATTTACGGCCATAGGCCCACAGAAAAGAGTTTGAAAACCATGTACAGCTTATACAACATCACTTTAACAATTTAAATAAGAATAGTTTAGATATGATTTAATGAGTTTAAAATCAGCAAGCAGGTTAGTACAATTACTTGAGACCCGGCAAATTATAAAAATTTGCTCCTTAGTTAAGACAAGAACATTTAAACGAGTACCTCACGAATTTTATAGTCAACAGGACTCTATTTGGATACATTTAGAAAAAAATCAGTATTCATAGAGTAGGCCGTTTTTCTTTTTGTATGAAAGGACGACAATCAAAAATCTTGCCACTAGCAGTGATTTGCTCGGGTCCCTGTCCTGTAGGAGGTGTGTTAACTGAGCCTCCACTGTCATACCCAAAGTCTCTGAAATTAAAGGGAGTAAAAATCGGGACCGAGCAGCCCTGTACAAGGGACAGCCTACTAGTATGTGGTGAAGAGATTCAATGGTTCTATTGTCACATAAACATAAAGCTGAGATTTGTCCATTGGAGAACCTGTTTCGCATGGCATTAGATGGGAAGACGTTGAATCTGGCTTTGGCATAGGCAAATCTGTGAGCCGCAACTGACAAAGATGACAGGTATGATGGGATCAACAAAGTGGGCCAGATGCCTAAAGCATCTCCCTTTACGGTGGCCGCATGTGGCCAAATGTCTCTGATTCTGTTGTTCCTGCACTCTTAATGAATGCCGCGTTCTGGGAGAAGGGTGGTCAGAAATACTCTCCAGTGACAACGTGTCAGCTGGCTGCCCAGCCTCCGTCTCCTCTCCCCCTTCTTCTAAGACTTCCCAACTCTTTCGTTCATCTATCTCTGAACTGTGACCTTCCTCAGACCCCTCAACCCCCTGCTGTAAATCAATGCTGCATTCCTCTTCTCCTGCAGCGTCAGGAGAAGGGTGTTTGTGATCTCCAGCATTCCTCATCCATCTCGCCCTCTTGAGTCCAATCCCTGACACTGGGTGGTTAGGACTTACGTTTAATCAGTAAAAAAAAATGATAAAAAATGATATGTCTGTCAGGGGCTTGCATTGCCCTCCTGACTGTGAGCAGGGAAGGTCAATTCCATTTTCTTTTTGCAAAGGAGCCCTCTACACCCCTCAGGATCATACAGTTGGAAGGGACCCTGAGGGTCATCCAGTCCAACCCTCTGCAATGCAGGAAGCCTGCCCACAGCGGCCCCTAGGTCGGAATCAGGGGCGTCTTAGCCATAGAGGCTAGAGGCGCAGGGCACCACGGCGCCAAGTTCTGGAGGGCACCAGGGAAGAGGCGGAGGCTGGACGCGGCGCCTCCCGGCATCAGTTTTGCCGCCCTCGCCTGCCTCCGCCATGCCGTGCCGTGCCCGGAGCCTCTCTCCCGCTGGAGGAGCTGCCCACCCGGAGGGAAATGTGGGGGTAGGAGGCGCCGGAGGGATCCCTGCACCATGGCGCCAGAGAAGCTTAAGATGGCCCTGGTCGGAATAGGCCAATATGTAAGTGGACTGTCCCTGGACCGAGTGACTTTTCTTCTTTGAGGCTCTTTTCTTCTCTAAGGCTGCTGCCTTCCCCCTTCCCCCTCTTCTTCAAGGTCCCCAGATTGAATAACTCTACTGGTGCCTCTGAGGCCACCCTCTCCGTGGTGGTGGAGATGGGGATGCTGGGACTATACAGACAGGAACAGGTGCTGATCAGGAACCCAGAGAGCCTGGTCTTCGTCCAGACAGACAAGCCCATCTACAAGCCAGGACAGGAAGGTAAGCGAGGAGCTGCAGTGGCGACAGTGACAGGGGGAGAATCCCCTGCAGATCACGCTTTCCCCTTCCCAAATATTTTTTATTTAGCAGACCCTTCTTGCTGTGGGAATGTTGAGGAAAATAGGAGAGGATTTATTGATTAAATATAATCCTTCCTCACTCAAGCTCAATGCCTTATGAGGAACGGCTTAGGGAGCTGGGTATGTTTAGCCTGGAGAAGAGAAGGTTAAGGGGTGATATGATAGCCATGTTCAAATATATAAAAGGATGTCATATAGAGGAGGGAGAAAGGTTGTTTTCTGCTGCTCCAGAGAAGCGGACACGGAGCAATGGATTCAAACTACAAGAAAGAAGATTCCACCTAAACATTAGGAAGAATTTCTTGACAGTAAGAGCTGTTTGACAGTGGAATTTGCTGCCAAGGAGTGTGGTGGAGTCTCCTTCTTTGGAGGTCTTTAAGCAGAGGCTTGACAGCCACCTGTCAGGAATGCTTTGATGGTGTTTCCTGCTTGGCAGGGGGCTGGACTGGATGGCCCTTGTGGTCTCTTCCAACTTTACGATTCTATGATTCTATGATTCGTTTTGGCTTCCAGACAATCGAGAACCCCAAAGTGACTGTTCCGCTTCTCTAACGTTCTTTTGGAAGCCAAATGTCCGACAGGGCTTCCGCAGCTTCCGATTGACTGCAGGAGCTTCCTGCAGCCAATCAGAAGCCGCACTTTGGTTTTTGAACTTTTTGGAAGTCGAAGGACTTTCGGAATGGATTCCGTTCAACTTCTAGGGTACGGCTGTACTTACATTCAGTTCACAGTAGTATTCTGAAGGCAGGCTTTATCTCGTGGTTACAGTTACATTTGTAGAGAAAAGGAGTCCTCAGACTTTCTACCTTGTGGCTTCCATCCTCTGTAAGGATGAGCCATGTGCCGGCTAAGAGCCAGAAGAGAGGAAGAGAGCAAAGAACAAAAGAGGAAGATGGCTGCGCGACTAGCCCTTTTTTAGGGTCTGGTAGGGTCACGCCCATCTACCTGGTCACACACAGGAGGCTCCAGAGCAGGTACGACAGGAAGTCCTCCCTGTCTGGAGCAACATTCCCCTGCGTGTCCACTCTAGGCAACAGGAAATGTTGTGTCTGACTGCTTCAGTGATGATACATCCCACACTTGCCAGGGCATCAGCTGCCAAACATTCCTCTTTTGACCAGAGATTTGGGGGGTTTGAACCGAGGACCATCTCCATGTGCTCTGCTCCTGAGCCGTGACACACAGAGTAGCAGAGTCACATGGAAACCCTTCCCCTCCTCCTTCCTTTATAGTTCGGTTCCGCATCATCTCCGTGGACGAAGGTTTCCGACCCTTGAACGAGACGGTGAGTTTCGTCATCACGTGCGCCATGTTGGTCTCTGGAACCTTTGGTAAACCTCTGTCGATCCATGCAGACTTTTGGGCCTATAAAGAATGATGGGACACTTTCTCCTTAAGTTAGTTAAACAAACAAACAAACAAACAAACAAACAAACAAACAAACAAACAAACAAACATGGCACCTCCCATATCCACCTCTCAGGCTGCAAGTGCTGTTCTTCATAAAGATCAAAACAGCAACATGCCTGTGCACGAGGGGGTGGGGACTAGCAGCTTATGAGGAACTTCAAGGTTTGGAGAAGTATATTAAATCTCCAAGAACTGAATCCAAAGGTTGGGAGGAGAAATGGCTGTTGTTATGGAACATTGAAAAGTGAAGTGGAGTGACTTACCGGTAGCTAGGCCTGGCAGGACAGTTTACTCTATGACATTAACCTAAGGTTACCAGACGTCCCCGTTTCCCGGGGACAGTCCCCAGATTCACAATTCAGTCCCCTGACAAAATCCATCTATTTAGTAGGAAGTTGAAAAGTGTCCCCGGATTCATTGAAAAAAATCTGGTAACCTTATATTAACCCCTTCGTGCATAAATTCGACTTTAGCTGGGTATCCTGCATTATTAACTGTTGTGTAAACTCGGGTGGCGTCCCGGGACGCGGGTGGCGCTGTGGGTTAAACCTCAGAGCCTAGGGCTTGCCGATCAGAAGGTCGGCGGTTCGAATCCCCGTGACGGGGTAAGCTCCCGTTGCTCGGTCCCAGCTCCTACCCACCTAGCAGTTCGAAAGCACGTCAAAGTGCAAGTAGATAAATAGGTACCGCTCTGGCGGGAAGGTAAATGGCGTTTCCGTGATCTGCTCTGGTTCGCCAGAAGCGGCTTTGTCATGCTGGCCACATGACCCGGAAGCTGTACGCCGGCTCCCTCGGCCAATAATGCGAGATGAGCACCGCAACCCCAGAGTCGGTCTCGACTGGACCTAATGGTCAGGGGCCCCTTTACCGCTCTGGGACCATTATGGTGAAGGAGCTTAGAGATATTGGAAACAAACCAATCAAGGTGGGAGCAGGTTTGTGTGGTGCTGGGAGGGGTAACACCATTCACTGCTGTCTCTGAACCCCCCCTCTTTTTTTTTTACTCCACAGTTTCCTTTGGTTTACATCCAGGTAAGTGTCTAATTCCCCGCCCCCGCTCCACCTCTCATCATCACACCAGAGTGGCTGTCACCTTGCCCCACACAGACCACCTTTCCTAATATTCAGAGCCTGCTTCCTTCCAGTATAGAGCCAGTGTAGTGTAGTGGTTAAGAGCGGTAGACTTGTAATCTGGTGAACCGGGTTCGTGTCTCCGCTCCTCCACATGCAGCTGCTGGGTGACCTTGGGCCAGTCACACTTCTTTGAAGTCTCTCAGCCCCACTCACCTCACAGAGTGTTTGTTGTGGGGGAGGAAGGGAAAGGAGAATGTGAGCCGCTTTGAGACTCCTTCGGGTAGTGATAAAGCGGGATATCAAATCCAAACTCCTCTTCTTCTTCTTCCATAGCTTCCCCATAAGCTGCTCACATCTCCTGAGGGTTTTAATTCTGCCATCCCTAACAAGTGTTACACGCCTAAGTTCATCCCTTCCTGCAACCCCTTTGTGGGGTTCTTCAAAAGAAAAACCGAAGCAACAGTTTTGTTTTGGTTTTTTTTAAAATAATTTTTATTAGTTTTACAATTTTAAGCCTAGCCCTTTTCCAGGCCAGGTCACATTCATTATACTTACATTTTCATATGACTCCCTCTCATCCACCCCATTGTTTCCATATTTTATACAATCTCAAATTAAAACAGGTTTCTTTTTCATCTTAATTTAATTCATCTCCAAATAATTAAATTTTTACCATCTCTTACATCCTCCTCAGCATACTTATGTTTTAAATACCTTTTTCCCTTCCACCTCCCCTTACTCCCTGGGTACGTAGCCTTGATATTAATTCTTTAACTTATCCTTATTCTCAATAATATGCTATCTTAAAAATATCTCTTAGTCCTTTGCCGTGTCCATGGTTCTTATCCAAAAATCCAAAGAGAAGCCAGAGCACTTCTATAGTGTCCCTCATCCCTCCCCCGTCGGTTCTGGAGACCAGAACCATTGTTTCTCTTGTGTAGCAATCTCCAAAGTTTTAAGCCAAACTTCCTCTTGTAGATTCAGGGCCTTTAAATCTGCTTTCTGCTGCTTGCTGCTGGGTCCAATGTTGCTGGTTTTTCTTATGGTTACATTCTTGTTGCTGCTTCTGACAGTTCTGTTTTTCCTGTTATTAAGAAGTTTCCTCTTGCAGCTGAATACTGTTGATTTCTGGGTGCTGTTCCTCTTGCAGCTTGATGTTATGAATTTCTTCTTTTTCTTTTTGGCCTTGACAAAATGCTCCCCCTCCTCCTGGAACTGGTCATCCAGTTTGGCATGCAGTTTGTTTAGACTTTGTTTTATCATATTGGTAGAGTCTCGGATTTCAACATTCCATTTCCTCATTTCCGCTCTGTGTTCTTCCAGCATTTCCAAAATTTTCCACAAGTTTATATCCGCCATATTTCAGGACACAGCTTTCCACAGTCACAATAATCACTTTTCCAAATTTCCTCTCAAAAAGTTCAGTAATCCAAATTGTTCCTTAATTCTGTCACTTTGCTCTTCCCCTCAGCTACCCCCAAGACTGTGGAGATGAGTAGGAATGTGGATGAGGGAATATTGATTAATATTTCCTATCCCAGCTTGTGCTAACAAGCTCCAAACTAGCAGAGTTTCTCATCCCCAATAAAGCGCAGTGAAACGTGGCGTTTAAGTTCCTATGAACTTCTAAAACAAGGCAGATTCCTGGCATATATCCCCTGGTTCCCTCTTAACAGAAAATACACGACACATAAGCTTATAAAAGTATAAAGGTTTTACTCACAGACATCCAAGGTTACAAGTCTCAGAAGGCAGGCTAGCTTAGATTAAATGTATGTACATGTGGAGACTCTCCTAAGGGAGAAGGCTCCATGTGGCTTCTCTTGGCTGGAAGCCAAGAGAGCATCTTCTCTTGAGATGTAGCATCTTCGAAGTCCTGGTGGGAAGAGAGAGAATGGCTGCTTCACCTGTGACTTTCAGTAACTGCAGGTGAGGCCACTCCCACCTCTGGTCACACAAAGGAAATGATTTCAGTCTTGGCACAGGAAACTCCACCTGGAGGACCAAGACCCCTTTTTTGTACACTCTAGGAATGTTGTGATTGACTGCACCAGTGTTATACATCCCACAAAGACCAGGGGAGATGAATGGGTTAAATATCCATTACAGAGTTACAAAGTTTATCTTATGTTGCAATTCAAATGCCTTGGTTGCAGTTTCCTGATTCAACCTCTCAATGGCAGGGGACAGACCTCCGTTTTTATGTCCCAAACCAGTCTCTAATTAAGTCCAAATTGCTCCTTTTTTATTACTCACTTTTGCGAATTGAAAATCTTGGAGAAATCAACGTGCTCAGATGCAGACGGTCTCGCAGCTTCACCCGACGGGGGATGCAGACCCTGGAGCTCCGCCTCCCGCTCGCGCTCGGGAGCCCTTGCAAGGGTCTCCCGGGGAGCAGGATCGGCGTAGTGAGCTCAATCGGGTCCTGTAAACCCCGGGACGCCCTTCCCGGGGGTTTTGGGGGCCGCGGCGCTGGCGCGTACACCCCTTTTCCCAGTCAGATTGGGGAATGTCAGGAGCGACATGTCCCCCCGACCGTCTGCTCCGGCACGCCGACCGGAAGTGAGGCAACAGGTTTGGGGGGACCATTAAGTGTGGCTGAAAAGACTATTTGGCCCATGAGGGAAATGGCTAGGACCTTCTCCTGTGCCTCCCCTACATCATCATCATCATCATCATCATCATTTGTTTTTTTAAATATTTCACTCATCCAAGCAGCCTGTCGACATCCCTGGAGGTCACAGATTGGAATTGAACCCACGCAACTTGGCTAGACAGGACTCTAGCACTCTCCTGCCCCGGCCCTGCTCCCACGGTGGAGTCTACCTCTTTCCGAATCTGAGCGACTTTTCAAAATCATTGCAGGAGATCTTGGGGTCCTTACCAGGCTCCGATGGCGAAGGTGGTTCCATTAGATTGCGAACCACCTCAAATAGTTTCCTGCTACTGTTTCCTGCAGATGCATTAACACCCCATAACAGATTTATGAGACTAAAACATGGAACTATAATCTCTGGGTATCTCTGGGAACTATAATCTCTGGGTGTAACCATGATGGATATTGTTAGTGCTTTTGATGGAACTGTTTTAGCGTGTCTTTTAAATTCTGTGTGGCTTTTGGAATTGATTCTATACTTGCAAACTGCTTAGAAGACATTAGAAGAGCATCTTTTCCTGCCCACTTTCCCCTCTACCGGGGAATTAATTAGTTTTCATTGCTCCTCAAATAGAACTCAGTCTGTTGCCATCCTTGGTTAGCAATGCCCCCACGCCCTTAAGAGTGTTTAAACATCTACCTAGATACTGATAGCCCAGGAAGCCTTTGCAGGAGCCACAGGTTTTCTGGACCACTGATATGGCTCAACATGGTCCCACTTTGGGCCACTTGCAGCTTAGACCCTGCCCCTGCTTTCCCCCCTCAGTAACTTCACAGATAATAAGAAGAAGAGTTTGGATTTGAGATCCCGCTTTATCACTACCCGAAGGAGTCTCAAAGCGGCTCACATTCTCCTTTCCCTTCCTCCCCCACAACAAACACTCTGTGAGGTGAGTGGGGCTGAGAGACTTCAGAGAAGTGTGACTAGCCCAAGGTCACCCAGCAGCTGCATGTGGAGGAGCGGAGACGCAAACCCGGTTCACCAGATTATGAGTCTACTGCTCTTATGAGCACTTTATATTTTATACTCCTTTTTATTCAGGCATCAGGTTGTAAGCAAAAATCCACATCCCTCCCCAAGGAGAGCAGTTGGCTACTCTAAATCTTCTCCCTTCTGTCTTCTGCATTAGGCGCCAACAGGAAGTTCCTCCTGCTCTCTGCATCCTTTGTTCTCTAATACGTTTGGATCTCCTAGTTCGTGGGGAAGGAGGGTCCCCCACACTCTCTAATGACGTCTCTGCTATCTGTCCCCTTCCTTCTGTTTCTCTGGTCATTATATCGTAGCTAGGCAACTCCTGCCGAAGCTGCTCTGTATTTCTCCATTCTTCTGAGCCTGCTGGAAACAAGGGGGGTGGGCGAATCTTCCCCCTCCCCCTCCTCTTCTGAGGAAAGCTGATCTGCCTGCAAATGCACTCCCCCCCACTCTGCTTCAGACCATTCCCTGACAAGCGGCTTCTTCTGTGACCCCCTCTTCTCTTGTGGCTCCCAGGACCCCAAGAGGTACCGCTTGTTGCAGTGGACCAACGTGGAGCAGACAACGGGCCTGGTCCAGCTCTCTTTCCCACTTTCCTCTGAGCCCCCGCAAGGCACCTACAAAGTGGTGGTGCAAAAAGCCTCCGGGAACAAGGTGGAACATTCCTTCGAGGTGAAGGAATACGGTGAGGAAGGAAGGAGAGGAACCACTTGGTCTGGGGAACTTGGTGTCGAGGACAGCATGTGGAAGGGGGTGTTTTCTTGCACACTGGCAGCGCTGCTCAGGAATTCTGATAGAAACTGACAGATCAGTGCAGTTTTGAAACCAGTGGACGAAATCTTTGGAAAGATTTGGCCTGCCATCTTTATTTTTAAAATTGCGCCCAGTTGGATTGAAACATAGACAGAAGCCTGCAAAAGGATCGTGCAAAATTGGGTTCTTAGATAACTCGAGAGGCGTGCAAATGCATTGTGAACAGCTTCCCCAAATATCTGGCCCTATGGCCAGGTTCAGTGAACTGGTCCTGCTACTGGAAGCAAGTGCACCAGGGCTTTCCTCCGCCCTGCCCCCCATGCCCCACAAACAGTGGCGTAGCGTGAGTTGCCAGTGCCCGGGTCCGCACAGAGGGAAATTGAAGGAGTATGCATGCACATTTAACTGCCTAACAGCCAGGAGATCGCAGCCGCAAAAATAAGAAGAGTTGTTTCGTTGTCGGGAGAGGTCATTTCCTGGTTCGCATGGGTGGCTGGGTATGGGAGAGTTGCCTGTGTGAGTAGGGCTGATGCTGGAGGCTGGAGACAGGAGCAAGTCTTGCTCTGTGCTGGATCCAAAACTTAGTTTGGGGCATATGCGCCAGCTCCTAGGGACTTAGACACTTTTGTGTGTGTCCCCCTCAAAAAAAATGTGTGGTTTTTTTTTTGAGGGGCTGAACTCCCTCAGAGGGTGTTTGGCTCTGCCCCCGGCTCCTTGTGACATCGCCCACTTGATGTCAGAATGTCGCGTTGGGCCCCCCATCTTGAGAAGATGGCACCTCTTGTTTGGGGGCTTCCCTGGAAACCTCATGGGAAAACAAGATCTGTTGCGGGGTGTTAATGCTGCACGCATTTGTCTCCTTTCTATGCTCAGGCTGATTATGTTGTTTTTATCCCTGTGTTCCTTTCCTTCTTACAGTGCTGCCCAAGTACGAAGTTTTGGTGAAGGCACCCAAGGAGATAACATTTCTGGCTGAAGAACTAGAAGTGACCGTCTGTGGCCTGTAAGTGAGAGCAGCCTGGGCTTCTCTCCCTGAGATGTGGGACCACGGGAACTGAGAACTTGGGTGATGTTCACCAGCCTTGGTCGCACCACCTTAGCTCTGATGGAATGATTGCCATAGCTACACTGAATTCCTCACAACGTTGGGCCACTTCTCTCTCTCTCTCTCTCTCTCTCTCTCTCTCTCTCTCTCTCTCTCTCTCTCTCTCTCTCTCATCTCTCATCTCTATCTCTCATCTATCTATCTATCTATCTATCTATCTAGCTATCTATCTATCTATCTATCTATCTATCTATCTATCTATCTATCTAGCTATCTAGCTATCTAGCTAGCTATCTATCTAGCTATCTAGCTATCTATCTAGCTATCTGCATGTTGTTGTTGTTGTTTAGTCATTTAGTCGTGTCCAACTCTTCGTGACCCCATGGACCAGAGCACGCCAGGCACTCCTGTCTTCCACTGCCTCCCGCAGTCTGGTCAGACTCATGTCGAGAACACTGTCCAACCATCTCGTCCTCTGTCGTCCCCTTCTCCTTGTGCCCTCCATCTTTCCCAACATCAGGGTCTTTTCCAGGGAGTCTTCTCTTCTCATGAGGTGGCCAAAGTCTTGGAGCCTCAGCTTCAGTATCTGTCCTTCCAGTGAGCACTCAGGGCTGATTTCCTTCAGAATGGAGAGGTTTGATCTTCTTGCAGTCCATGGGACTCTCAAGAGTCTCCTCCAGCACCAGAATTCAAAAACATCAATTCTTCGGTGATCAGCCTTCTTTATGGTCCAGCTCTCACTTCCATACATCACTACTGGGAAAACCATAGCTTTAACTATACGGACCTTTATCGGCAAGGTGATGTCTCTGCTCTGATGTCTTATGCAGGGCTTATTTCACCCAGTACTCAATTGAACTCCATTCCAGAACCTCTCAGGTAGGCACCATTGCCACCATAAGAGAACAAAGGAGTTCTGGCACCTCTTTTTCTAGAAGAAATAGCACTGCATGACACACGTTCAGAATAAAAACTTGCTTGCGCTACACCAGCTTCTTATTGTTAAGAAATACACAAGAAAACAAAAAGAAACAACTTCTAGCAGCGCTTGACTTATAACAGAGAACACAATCATATCATTATAATATGATAATGAGACATCCAGAAAGTATAAGACAATGCAGTTACATAACAACATGAATCATTCCCAAAATATAATTATAAACTAACACATGTACCTTAAGTACAGGTATGTATACAAACTTGGTGAGAGTTGTGAGCTTGCTTTTGTCAGGTAACCTCATAGAATCATAGAGTTGGAAGAGACCACAAGGGCCATCCAGTCCAACCCCCTGCCAAGCTGGAACACCATCAAAGCATTCTTGACAGATGGCTGTCAAGCCTCTCCTCATTTATATTAAGTCTAATTTGAGACAAACAAAAACTCTCATCTCCTTATCAACACAAATAAGCCTTACTCTTTTCTGGTGTTTCATAGTTGTCTGAATTAAAAATCCTTGCTCACAACAATATGTTGTCGAAGAATAGGCAATGCTCTTGAAGGGAGGTGTGAACTGTTATACGATTCTACTCAATATTGATCCAGAGCAGAACTCCGATGTATACATTCAGTATTGGCACTATCCACAAGAAATCCAGTTGCAGCAGACTTAAACTTATAATATAATAAGACTAAAACCTTAACACTAAGCATACTATGTACAGAACACCACACCGGAAGGAAAGATAGTAGAAAGAGAAAGTGAAATCCAGGCTCCTTCTGGCCTTATTATTATAGTCAGCACGACCTTGACAGAAGAGATAACAGAACCAGTTTAAGCCTGCTGTACTCAGCTTCTCGGAAGGAATAACCCAAACACCATGATCCTTCTGCTTGTTTCTTTCACACAGAGAAGCTTCCAGAACCCTCTTGAATTAGTTAGAATAGGAAAGACCTCTACACATCACATCAATACTTTCTGTACCAAGAAATGCAAACTGACATGAACTTCACTGCTGCTAACTTCACTGCGCCGCAACCCCAGAGTCGGACACGACTGGACCTAATGGTCAGGGGTCCCTTTACCTTTTAATGCAGCTTCCTTTGTTGCCGTGAAATCATCTCCCCTATGAAACGTATGTGTGGCAAAAGCTGTCCTTTTCATTTTCCCAATACAGTCGTACCTTGGTTGACAAACGCCTTGCGACTTGAACGTTTTGGCTCCCGAACGCCGCAAGCCCGGAAGTGAGTGTTCCTGTTTGCGAACGTTCTTTGGGACCCGAACATCTGACGCGGCTTCCTGCAGCCAATTGGAAGCCGCACCTTGGTTTCCGAACATTTTGGAAGTCGAATGGACTTCCAGAACGGATTCCATTCAACTTCCAAGGCACCGCTGTATATTGATGTCAGCTTTCAAATCGATGCTGTGGCTGTTTCCTGACTACAGGTACACGTATGGGAAGCCTGTCGCTGGGCAGGTGAAGATCCGTGTTTGCCGGAAATTTACCGATAATGAACTCAGAGGCTGGCATCATCCCAGTTCCCGTGGGAGATGTTACGGAGAAGCGTCAGAACGAATATGTGAAGAGTTCAGTGGAGAGGTGAGACCCAAAGCGGAAGCTGAAAAATGAAGTTGTTATGTACTGAGTTGAATAGGATCCGAAATGCGGCAGTCTGATTGGTCCTAGAACAATAGGATTCAGAATGCAGCAGTCTGAATGGTCCTAGAACAATAGGATTCAGAATGCAGCAGTCTGAATGGTCCTAGAACAATAGGATTCAGAATGCAGCAGTCTGAATGGTCCTAGAACAATAGGATTCAGAATGCAGCAGTCTGAATGGTCCTAGAACAATAGGATTCAGAATGCAGCAGTCTGATTGGTCCTAGAACAATAGGATTCAGAATGCAGCAGTCTGAATGGTCCTAGAACAATAGGATTCAGAATGCAGCAGTCTGAATGGTCCACAGGAACCACCCAATCCAGCTCCAGAGGGAAATGAATCCGCAACCTGATTGGCCTACAGGAATATCCTGGAATTAGCCAATCATGTGGGGCCCATTGTGTACATAATGCATATAAAGCAGACGTTCTGGGGGAACATTCATTCCTCGCTACTATGAGCTGAATAAAGAGCATGAAATCCACACTCGACTCCGAGTATATTTCAGAAGTGTAAAACACTGTTTGGGAGTCCGGGGTGGATGGGTGGGTCTTTAACGGCCCTCCAGGGTGACCTGCTATAATTGGGCATTCATCCTGATTTACTCCAGGGGAGTCCCAAGGCTCTGGGAGAAACCCCGGAGCGGCATTCAGCAGGAGAAGAGGGAAACATCATCCCATCAGACAAACCAAAATGATTGAAATGGTGGTTACGGCTGCAGGAATATATATTTGCTCATTTTGTTGGTGCCTCTTGTCCCTCACTGAAGTCTCTTCAGAAACCTGAAGAACATTTGATCCCTATGTCCAAAAAGTATTGGGGGGGGCCCCTGCATGCCCATCTGGGGGGATTTAAAAAAAAGAAAAGCAAATGTCCTAGTTTTTTTTGGGGGGGGGGTTATTTTTTTAAAAAAAAATTCCGTGCACTGGCAGCTCTGGCTGTGGCTTTCGATCTGTCGGGGGCTGCTTGGTGATGGTGGAGAGCTGGGGGGAGAGCGAGTGATCGTCAACTTTTTTGTCGATCGCCCAAGGAAAGCTCAACAAATGTCCAGATTTTTACCTCTTGAAAGATTGGCAGTGAAATATACTCGGAGTCAAGTGTGAATTTCATGCTCTTTATTCAGCTCAATGAATGAATCTTTTCCCCAAAACGTCTGCTGTATATACATTATTTACACAATGGGCCCCACGTGATTGGCTAATTCCGGGCTACTCCTGTAGGCCAATCAGGTTGCGGATTCACTTCCTCCAGGAGTCTGATTGGCTGCTCTTGCAGGCCAATCAGGTCGCTGATTCACTTCCACCTGAAGCTGGATTGGGTGGCTCCTGCGGACCAATCAGACTGCTGGATTCTGGATCCTATTGTTCTAGGATTCAGCTCAGTACATAACACCCAGCCTTGTATAAACGGACAGATATAAATGAATGACTGTGCTTAGATCAGTGGCTATTGTGTGAACCTGACTGTCCTGGCCTCGAACAGCTTGTTTTGTGTAATGACGCAATTCTCATTGGTAGCTGCTACAACTCTCTGTCTTCCGGTGCAGGCAAATGGGCATGGCTGCCTCTCTCAGGTGGTGAAAACGAAGGTTTTTCATCTGAAGCGGGCGGGATATGCGATGAACCTCCAGGTGGAAGGCAAGATTGCAGAGGAAGGCACAGGTATTTTATTTTATTTATTAAATTTGTCTCCCGCCAGTCCTCCAAAGGAGCCCAGCATGTCAGTTTTAAAACCATTCAGCTATAACATCTAAGAAAAACTAAGCTTCTGGAAACATTTCAGAACTCCTAAAAGCAATCACCCGCTCTCAAAACCTAACAATTTCAGGGGCAGGTCTTTCAGCCATCAAATGCGTAGGAAAAACAGAGTTGGCTTTGCAATGTCTCCTATAAGCAGTGCTTTTTTTCTGGGGGGGGTGCATAGCTATCAACCCTCCCTTTTATTGCAGGAAACTCCCTTATTCCAATGCCGTTTCCCGCTGCTATCCCGGATTGTTGATATCCCTTAAATTTCCCGGATTTCAAAGGAAGCAGCTCCTCTCCCTCCCTGCCGGCCAGGGAGGCTCCTCAGCTGTGTTGCTCGACTGCCAATAAGGAGTCTGAGACCGACTGGGGGCGGAGCTTGCATGCCTTGTGCAGCCAGACCCTCACGCCCAACCAGACAGACAGCCTGCCTGCCGTCTCTGCGCTCGCTCTTTCGCTCACCCGTTTGCGCGCAGCCTCTGGAGCGCAGGGTGGCGAGGCTACTTGGTGCCATTGCACCGCCCTGGCGGCATCCCTTATTTTCAAATCTGAAGGTTTAGGGAAATCCCTTATTTTCAAATCCGAAAGTCCGAAAAAATCCCTTATTTTCAAATCCGAAAGTTGACAGCTATGGACGGAACATTCCCTTGCTTACCCACCTTCCTTTTTTTCTTTTTCTTTTTGATTAATTTGTTCACAAAATGAGTGCAAACATAACAAAAAGAAAGAAAACTAAGAATCGGTAATGCAAACCATGAAGCGCCACAGCCTAGAAGGGTGAAAGTGCAAAGATGACAGCGCATCTCCAAAAAGGATAACAAAGTTTTATCTCATATACGGATTGTTGTTGTTGTTCAGTCGTTCAGTCGTGTCCGACTCTTCGTGACCCCATGGACCAGAGCACGCCAGGCACGCCTATCCTTCACTGCCTCTCGCAGTTTGGCCAAACTCATGTTAGTAGCTTCGAGAACACTGTCCAACCATCTCGTCCTCTGTCGTCCTCTTCTCCTTGTGCCCTCAATCTTTCCCAACATCAGGGTCTTTTCTAGGGAGTCTTCTCTTCTCATGAGGTGGCCAAAGTACTGGAGCCTTAACCTCAGGATCTGTCCTTCTAGTGAGCACTCAGGGCTGATTTCTTTAAGAATGGATAGGTTTGATCTTCTTGCAGTCCATGGGACTCTCAAGAGTCTCCTCCAGCACCATAATTCAAAAGCATCAATTCTTCGGCGATCAGCCTTCTTTATGGTCCAGCTCTCACTTCCGTACATTACTACTGGGAAAACCATAGCTTGAACTATACGGACCTTTGTTGGCAAGGTGATGTCTTTGCTTTCCCCTTCATGGATCACTGCCTTGTTGTGGCGAAGGGGCTTGAATTACTCAGGGAAGCTATGGACAGGTCAAGATGGACAGGTCGTAGTGGAGAGTTTGGACCAAATGTGATCCACCTGGAGAAGGAACTGGCAAGCCACTCCAGTATCCCTGCCAAGAAAACTCCATGGACAAAGACAACAGGCATATACGGATACCCTTTACAAATAATAAAGATTTATAAAAATAAAAATATTCTCCACCTGTGAGTTCCATCACTATTGAGAATAAAGGTTCCATATAGACCAGACATTTGCATATGCAAATGGCACTGACCATGTGCCTCAATATTTGTATAAGAATATTTGCATAAGAAAATCATGCCACATGTCAAAAAGAAATTATTCATTCAAGCTCTGCCCTTTGGGTACTTTTTCAAGCAGGGCAATTTGTGAAACCCTTGAATGCCAGCAATCCAAAATATTAAGATTAAGGATATTCTAGGATTTGGCAATATGGCCCTGAGCTGCTCTTAAGAGATGAGAAATAAGTTATTTACTGTCAGGGATCTGCATCCCCCTTCCAGCCCAGCTCTGAGTGTTTATAGAGAACAGCTGCCGATTTTAACAACGGACTCCTCCTCTGCTTCTGGGAGCGGCAGTGGGCCAGAAGGGGAGGTGTTGCCAGGGCTCGAGTTAAGCAGGGAGAGACCTGGGAGCTTCCAGAGAGGACTTCCGGGGGAGAGACGGAGGAAAAGGAAACGACGCTTTCGTTTCCCCCAATGGCTCTGTTGGCGAGAAAATCGTAACTCCGCACTTCCGGATTCTGCTAGTGATTGAGTAGACATGTTTATGACTTGCTCTGCATTGTAAAATAATGAGCTTAGATAAAGGCTTCAAAGCCAAATGACTCAGACTCTTTATTGAATGACTGGCGAAGGTGGGCAGCCCTGACATTTACTTTTCAAAACAAAATAAAAAAATTCCTTCCAGTAGCACCTTAGAGACCAAGTAAGTTTGTTCTTGGTATGAGCTTTCGTGTGCATGCATAAATGTTATCTACCTGTAACATTTACTTTTCAAATCCCATTCTATTTCCATATAGGTTCAAAATTGCTAGGTGGAAAGATAGAGTAACAGTTTGTTTGTTTGTTTACCAAAGAGATCTCAGCAAATGCCTTATTCCACAATTCAGCCACCTTTGAGCAGTCCCACCATGTGTGCTTATATGTACCTACCTCTCTTTGGCTATTTGGCAGGGGTGGAATTGACAGGCACGGCTTCCACCATGATCATTACGACTCTCAGCAGAATCACCTTTGAAACGGTGGACTCTTACTACAAGTCTGGGATCCCCTTTACTGGGCAGGTAAGGCAGGCTGAGCGATCCCCACTGTGCACGACCCCACAGCTGAATGTTTGCTTTAAAGTTAAATGCTCCCCGTATGCACTGGAACAGGAGGATGGGCCAGGGTGGTTAGCAATTCAGCCCCCACCCCTCATTTCCAGTCCTGACCTCTGAGATGCCACCTCTGGAATCCTGATGCTATTTGTGGGTCCTCAACCTTCATCTTCATCCTCGCCCACCTGGACTTATGGAACAGCCCCTACAGACAGTTATCTCCCTCAGAGGCGGAGCAAGGTGGGTGTGGTGGGTGCAGCCCACCCTGGGTGTCATTCCCGAGGAGGTGTGTGACATCGCTGTGCCACCCCCTGGGATGCTCGCTGCGGGCGGCGCACCCCCGGGACGTGCACTCCCCCGGACGTTCGGCGCGGGCGGCAGCACACCTCCTGGAATGCTCGCTGCACGCAGCGCACACCTAGGGTGCTCGCCTCACCCCCCCTGGGATGCTCGCCCCTCCCTCTGGGACTTTCACCTCATCCCCGTGGGTGGCTAGCCCTGCCCCCTGGGTGCACACCACTCCAGGTTCCGGAGCTGCTAGCTCCGCCACTGATCTTGGTAGGGCCTTCTCGGTAGTGGCGCCTGCCCTGTGGAACGCCCTCCCATCAGAGGTCAGAGCGATAAATAACTATCTGACATTCAGAAAATACCTCAAGGCAGCCCTATTTAGGGAAGTTTTTAATTTGTGATATTTTAGTGTATTTTGGTGTCTGTTAGAGGCCGCCCAGAGTGGCTGGGGAGACCAGGCCAGATGGGCAGGGTACAAAAAAATATATTAAAAAAATTATTATTATCTCCCTCCCAATTCATATGGCATAGTTGTCAACTTTCGGATTTGAAAATAAGGGGTTTTTTCAAACTTTCGGATTTGAAAATAAGGGATGCCGCGAGGGCGGTGCAATGGCACCAAGTAGCCTCGCCACCCTGCGCTCCAGAGGCTGCGCGTGAACGGGTGAGCGAAAGAGCGAGCGCATAGACGGCAGGCAGGCTGTCTGTCTGGTTGGGCGTGAGGGTCTGGATGCACAAGGCATGCAAGCTCCGCCCCCAGTCAGTCTCAGACTCCTTATTGGCAGCTGAGCAGCCTCCCTGGCTGGCAGGGAGGGAGAGGAGCTGCTTCCTTTGAAATCCGGGAAATTTAAGGGATATCAACAATCCGGGATAGCAGCGGGAAACGGCACTGGAATAAGGGAGTTTCCCGCAAAAAAAGGGAGGGTTGACAGCTATGTCATATGGGCTACTACTAAAATGAGGCTGCACTTTAAGTCGTATTTTAATTAACTGTTTGTTTGGTTGTTGTTGTTTTTTCTATTACGTTTTATTGTAATTCATATTTGGTGTTAGCCGCCCTGAGCCCAGCCCTGGCTAGGGAGGGTGGGGTATAAATAAAATATTGTTGTTGTTGTTGTTGTTGTTGTTGTTGTTGTTGTTGTTGTTATTATTAGACCAAACTGCTATATGTATTGTTTTTGCCCTGCCAGGTGAAGCTTGTGGATGCTGCCAATGTGCCAATTACCAATGAAACAATTCAGATTAGGGTACAGACAAGCAGCACCAACTACATAACTGATGACCAGGGACGAGCCCAGTTTTCCATAGACACTGCTAACCTCACAGGTCCTGATCTCAGGATCCAGGTGAGTGTTCAAGGGGATTGAGAACTAAAGAAGGCAGATTTATACTTTGCAAGCACGGAACACGGGAATATCATAGAATCAGAAGAGTCTTAAAGTTGGAAGGGTCCCAAGGGTCATCTAGTCCAACCCCCTGCAATGCAGGAATCTCAGCTAAAGCATCCATGACAGATGACCATCCAATCTCTGCAATATCAATCGGAGGTTGAAATTTTAAAAAAAATGAGTTTCAGTTTCCTGTGGCTCCTACTTTTTTCTTTTCTCTTTTCACCTTTTCCGGATTTGTCATTTCCCGTTAATTTCATTCTTGCTCTTTCCATTTCTGAATCCAGAATACGTCTCCAGGAAATGTATTGGGACTAGAAAAATATCCGCAAGGGCTGGGACTGTGTATGTGATAGCAGAAATGGCTGTTGGGTTGATACGTTTGATTCTTATTTTCCCCTAAAGGTGTGTGTTGGTTGCTGGGCATGCAAATAGGTCTGAGATGAGTCTCGAGCTGGTGTAAAATCACAAAGCTGATATACTCACCAAGGCACCGATGATTCCCTAATACAGGAACAACAAGGATTTATTTTCTCCAGTCCCTGATCACCTGCCATTTTCCTCTTTCTTTCTGTTTGCCAGGCAACTTATAAATCGAACTCTGCATGTGCACAGGGCTGGATCAGTCCCCATCATGAGGGTGCAGCTCATTCGGCGGGGCGTTTTTACTCACGAAGCCAAAGCTACATCCACATTGAGCGTGTTCCTGGGACCTTAAGCTGTGGTCAGACTCAGACGGTCTGGGTCCATTATATTCTGAATTCAGCTGTCGTAAAAGAGCAGGAGATGGTCTTTTACTATTTGGTAAGCCTGGACAGAGTGGGTTCTCTTTGGTAGGGACTTGGGAGTGGGCCTTCTCTCAATCTTTGGAACCCTGTTTGGGGAAGTTTTCAATGTTTGATGTTTCATCGTATTTTTAATATTCTTTTGGAAGTTGCCCAGAGTGGCTGGGCAACCCAGCCAGATGGGCGGGGTATAAATATATTATTATTATTATTATTATTATTATTATTATTGGGCTAGTCACACTTTAAATTATTATTATTATTATTTATTATTATTATTGGGCTAGTCACACTTCTCTGAAGTCTCTCAGCCCCATTCATCTCACAGAGTGTTTGTTGTGAGGGAGGAAGGGAAAGGAGAATGTTAGCCGCTTTGAGACTCCCTCGGGAGTGATAAAGCGGGATATCAAATCCAAACTCTTCTTCTTCTTCTTCTTCTTCTTCTTCTTCTCTTATTTATTTATTTATTTAATTAATTATTATTATTATTATCATCATCATCATCATCATCATCAGCTGCCAAACTATGTTTGATTTCCAATTGCAAAGATAAAGGTAAAGGGACCCCTGACCATTAGGTGCAGTTGTGTCCGACTCTGGGGTTGCGGCGCTCATCTCCCATTATTGGCCGAGGGAGTCTGCGTACAGCTTCCAGGTCATGTGGCCAGCATGACAAATCCGCTTCTGGCGAACCAGAGCAGCGCATGGAAACGCCGTTTACCTTCCCGCTGCAGCAGTACCTATTTATCTACTTGCACTTTGACTTGCTTTCGAGCTGCTAGGTTGGCAGGAGCTGGGACCGAGTAACGGGAGCTCACCCCGTCGCAGGGATTCGAACCGCCGACCTTCTGATCGGCCAGCCCTAGGCTCTGTGGTTTAACCCACAGCGCCACTCGCGTCCCACAAATTGCAAAGATAGGCTCAAGCATAACGGCAATTCATGTTTTACTACCAGGAGAGAGATTGTTTCTGGAAGCCACCGGCTCCCTGTGTGTAAGAACTGCTGGCATATTGGTGTAACCAGATGTTTGCCCCTTCCATCCTCATCTAGCTTGTAGGCAACTGGGTGGCCACGGTGAGAGCAGGATGCTGAGCTAGATGGGCCGTTGGCGTGACCCAGCAGGCTGTTGTGTTCTTATGCTTTTATCAGGAGTTTTCTGCCTTCCATGCAGGTGATGTCTAAGGGGAACATTGTGCGATCAGGGACCCATGTTCTACCTGTGGAGCACAGAGAAGGTACCGGTAAGTGGCACCCCATTCCAATTTCCTCCCTTCGTTCTTGGTGACCTTTCCAATTTTTTATAAACCCAGGTGAAAACGAAAACCCACACCTTAGTACAATGCCACCACATATGCCGCCATGTGCCCTTGCGGTTATTGCATGACATGCTTCAGAGTTTCCTCAATTTTATACTCATCTATATATATAAAATCGTTCAAGTTGGATGTTTGTTAACGATCGCCTTTCTCTGTAACCCCTTGATCGATTCCGTTCAAATTTGGACACAACGTTCCATGCCCATATGGGAGTGATCATATGTACTTACATTGCACAAATGCCACACCTTTCCCAGGTAAAAATCTGTTTTTTGTGGAAAAAAATATAGCACCCTCCAGTGGACGTTAAACAGCACAGCACAGCACAACACACCTGTTTCTGACCCCTCCTCCTCCTTTCCCGACATCACTACCACCATCCAATCAACAGACAGACTGCCCACAAACACTACTGCTAGCTCCACCGATGGGTATAGAGCCACGCCAGGAGAAATCGCCATTTTCCCGGTTTGGGATGCTACCTCGACCAGCTGTAGAGAGAGGCCGGACGACAACGCCGCTACTCACATTTCGGGCCAGATACCACACCTTCCACAGATACAAACGTGTTCCTATAAAAACAAACATACAACCCACCACTACACATCGAAGAGGCCCATTGACAAAATCAGGACAAAGAACCTCATAGACTAAAATAGTAGTAATAAACAGTTGTAGAAACGAAGAAAAAAATGGGAGGGGCATACAGAGAACACATAGACTGAACTTCAATGAGATAAGGTGTAAGTAAACATACACTTTCTCTTTCATACTGTATCTTACTTTTGCATTTCACCAAATCAGCCACAGCAAGGCGTGGCCGGGTCAGCTAGTAGACAATATAATTTTATACCCATGAACTGTAATCTTTTTCTTCCTCCCTCTCTTCCGCCTTGGGAATTTTGTGTCAGTGCTCTATGTCACTCTTTTGGGGTTCCCTTTTCAGTCAGCAGCGTCACCCAGAAAATCTCCCAGAATATACTTCCTCAGTTCAACTCATCTGTGGGAATAAACACCTCACCCATTCCAGTTCTGCTTAAAGTATCAATGGAAGAATTAACATTACAACTTATACAACTGCTGACCTAAAGAAAATAAACTAAAACTATATACAGAGAATCATTCCTCCTCCCTGCTCTGCAGCCATCTGAGCAGAGTAGCAACCACACCTCCTCCTCCAGAGCCTGTCTAATAAAGAAGTTTGTTGCTAAGGAAACCCTGTTGCTGGGGAAGACCTGTTGCGAGGAGAAAACTTGTTGCTAGGGGCAGGGGTGTAGGAAGTGGGCAGCGGGGGGTGGTCTGCCCCAGGTTCCATCATGGAGGGGGTGACAAATTATCAAGGAACTAGGGTGGTTCATAAAAAACTTTTTTTAAAAAAAATGCCTGCTCCAAAGATCTTATCTTTCTACACTAGAGATTATATAGCTATATATGAAATTTCATGCATATCAGTTAATATATAAATAGCTGTTTACTTGGCTGTTTTCCTATGTCGTGAAGGCTGAAATTTCAATTCAGTGGAGCACTTACTGTTCCCAACCCTAACCCTGCGGAAAGCCATCTAATTAGAATTTGATTTTGACATGTTTTTAGGAGGTAATTTAATTATTGTTTGATTTTATATCAATGTTATGTATCTGATGTTAGCCGCCCTGAGCCCGACTTCAGCCGGGGAGGGCGGGATATAAATAAAAGTTTATTTTTACTTATTATTATTCCTTTGTAAGAAAATAGGAAATAACGTAAAACCATTTTTGCAGGGGGGGGAATCAATGGGGGGGGTGACAAGAAATTTTCAACACTGGGTACCACCTGACCTTCCTACGCCTCTGGCTAGGGGCAGATCTGTTGCTAGGGGCAAAACTATGCAAGGATCATTTCAAGTCTATTTTTAGACTTACACTAATATTTCGTTATCTACCAGCCAAAGGGGTGTTTTCTCTGGACCTCTCTGTTAACATGGACACTGCTCCGTTGGCCCGTTTGCTTCTCTACACGATTTTGTCCAGTGAAGAACTAGTGGCTCATTCAGTAGATTTCACCGTGGAGAACTGCTTCGCAAACAAGGTATGGTTGTGGGGACTCTCTGAGGCCCAGGGCAGACATGGCCATGAGGCTGCCTGTTCCCTCTCCGGCATAAACCTTTGCCAAAGTTGTCACTTGGTAGTCCATAGAGCACCATTTTTTACAGCTGGACCAGTGGAATATTATGTTGTTTGGCAGCTGAGGAGGGCAACCCTAGCTGAGAAAACAAATCCCAGGAGGGATTATCTCTGTGCTGTCATGTAATAGAATGAACTCTTCAAATGCCCCCTTTTTATAATAATTTTTATTAATTTTTCAATTACAATCCAATAATAGCCTCATTATAACCATACCAAATTGTAATACAATTACTAATACCAATACCAATAATGATGATAATAAATGATTTATAGATTTACAAGTGAGACACCCCAACTATATCCTTGTTCTTCCTGTGTGTGGCAATTATTCTGTGGTGTTTCTTCCTGTCCTTGTAAAATGTTATGTCTATCTTTTCCCAGTTGTTGCTGTTCTCCATCATGCCTTGGGCGGGGTTGATATGCCCTTGTTGTTTCAGAAATTATCCATTGCTCCGTCCCGTGCTTCGTTGTTTTGCAACTTCAACAACTGCTTCAAAAATCACTCCGTCCCAATAAATAACCCGTTTTCACATTTTTTTCAAATGCCCTTTATGCCTCCAGGTGAATCTGCGGTTCTCTGATGCTGAAGGCCTCCCTACCAGCAAAACTCACCTCCATCTTGCTGCCTCCAAAGGCTCCCTTTGCGCTGTCCATGCTGTGGATAAGAGTGTCTATCTCTTGAAGCCCGAAGCTAAGATATCCCCTAAGACTGTGAGTCAAATCTGCTTTTGAATCTGTCTTCAGGTGTAACATTCCTAGAGCCTCTTTTGCGCTCCCCTGCCGTGGGGTGTGCTGATGTCATGTACACGAGCCAAGTGGCATGTATAATAATAATAATAATAATAATAATAATAATAATAATTTTTTATTTATACCCCACCCTTCCCAGCCAAGACCGGGCTCAGAGCGGCTAACACCAATAAAATCACAACAAAATATACAAAACAATCAATTAAAATGCAGGTTAAAATACGATTTAAAGTTTAAAATGCAGCCTCATTTTTTAAGTAGCCCACCAATCAAACCATAAAGGAATGAAACATCAGGGTTAAACTGAAACCAACCCAAAGGCCAGGCGGAACAGCTCCGTCTTGCAGGCCCTGCGGAAAGATGCCAAATCCCACAGGGCCCTGGTCTCTTGTGACAGAGTGTTCCACCAAGTTGGGGCCAGTACTGAGAAGGCCCTGGCCCTAGTTGAGGCCAGCCTAGCATCCTTATGGCTCGGGACCTCCAAAATGTTATTATTTGAGGACCTTAAGGTCCTACACAGGGCATACCAGGAGAGGCGGTCCCTTAGGCACGAGGGTCCTAGGCCGCATAGGGCTTTAAAGGTCAAAACCAGCACCTTAAACCGGATCCTGTACTCCACCGGGAGCCAGTGCAGCTGGTAGAGCACTGGATGAATGTGGTCCTGCGACAAAGACCCCGTAAGGAGCCTCGCCGCAGCATTCTGCACCCGTTGGAGTTTCTGGGTCAGCTTCAAGGGCAGCCCCGCGTAGAGCGAGTTACAATAATCAAGCCTGGAGGTGACCATCGCATGGATCACTGTGGCCAGATCAGGGCGAGAGAGGTAGGGGACCAACTGCCTAATACAGCGGAGATGGAAAAATGCCACCTTTGCTGTGGCTGTAACCTGTGCCTCCATGGAAAGGGAGGCGTCGAAGGTTACACCCAAACTCTTGACAGAAGGCGCTGGCACTAATTGGGCCCCCGCAAGAGATGGGAGTTGGCCCCCCAACCCCATGTCGTCCCGACCCAGCCAGAGGACCTCTGCCCTATGCTCTGGACCTATGCCCAGCATGCTGACGTCGCATGGCCCTGGCCCCCTCAATCTCAGGGGCAAGGCCATATATCTCCAAAACACTACCTTTGCCAAGGAAGCCAAACTCTGGATAATCATTAGAACCTCTGGAGTCTCTTGTTTTTCAGAGACTGAAGTGCTTGCAACAATTTTAAAAAAACTAAGTTTCATTCCAGTTATATGCCGGACTGATAAACTGAGTACTGGGGATGCATTGAACTTTTGAAAAGGTTTGGCAAAGTGTTGAATTATACCCATTCCTTTCTGTCTAAACTGTGTCCTGGAAACCAAGTCTTGTGAGGCACAGTTGAGTATGTTTAGCCTGGGGAAAGAGAAGACTGAGAGGTGATCTGATGGCTACCTTCAAGGCTGAAGACCCGAGTCAATGGCTTCAAATTGCAAGAAAGGATATTCCAACTAAATATTGGCAATAACTTTCTGGTGGTCAGAGCTGTTCTGCAGTGGGACGGACTACCAAGTTAGTCCCTCCCACTGCATAACAGCTCTGACCACCAGAAAGGTGATGGACTCCCTTTTGTTGGAGGTTTTTAAGCAGAGGCTGGATGTCTTATATCAGGCTTCCTCAACCTCGGCCCTCCAGATGTTTTTGGCCTACAACTCCCATGATCCCTAGCTAGCAGGACCAGTGGTCAGGGATGATGGGAATTGTAGTCTCAAAATATCTGGAGGGCCGAGGTTGAGGAAGCCTGTCTTATATGATGTAGTTGAGATTTGCACATTGCAGGGGGTCTGACCAGATGATCCATTGGGGTCCCTTCCTATGAAGGCGATTCTATGAAGGTGTGGCCTCTGAAATGGAGTCTGCAATACTTTGGAAGCAATAGCAGAGAGGTCTGCTACTGTGCTGGTCCCGTGGGTTACCCGAAAGGCGAGATCCATGGTCAGAGGTGCAACATAAAGGCAGTCCGTAGTCACCGAAGCTGGGTGCAGGGCAGGGAGTCAGGCGAAGTCGGGAACAGGTAGGCAAGCAGGGAACCAGGGCGGGTCAGGAGCTCAGGCAGGAAAGCAGGATAGGTTTCAAGCAGGAACTGGTCAGCAATGATGTTGCTCCTGCAACTTGGGCCTGGGGCTGGCCGGCTTTTATCTGCCCCGAGGCATAGGGCGGCCCCGATCCTCTGGTGACTCGCCTCTCCTGGCTTGGAGGCGAGCACTCCTCCTGTGGGAACTCAGTTCCCTTCGCCTCTCTGCCCTTCGCCTCTGCAGCTCAGGAGAGGCTGGAGGGTTACAGGATCCAGAGGCAACCTCAGCTTCCCCTGACGGGGCTGGGAGTGGAGCACCTGCAGGCAATGGGTCCTCCATCCCATCAGGAGCCAGAGCAGACTCAGCAGATGCCTGCACCTGAGGATCCAGCACAGGTGAGGCCCCTTCAGACTCAGGCCCTAGCCCCGGCTCTGCTGGTTCTGGAGGCGGGGAATCCTGTGCAGGCTGGGATCCCTCAGGTTCAGCATCTGAGTCTGAATCCCAGGCCATCACACCTGAGGACTTCACCCCTAGAGAGAACAGGTGTTGGATTGGTGCTGTTAACAGTCGTCAACAGGTTTACCACACCCATTGAGCCAATCACCCATTCCCACCACCCTTCTGAGAAATACCCCACCCTCCCACTATATGTAAGGGTCTGGTGACTTCTGCTTCAGTGTATCTGAAGAAGTGTGCATGCACACGAAAGCTCATACCAAGAACAAACTTAGTTGGTCTCTAAGGTGCTACTGGGCAATTTATTTTTATTTCAACTTCGCAAGAGGTGTTGAAACTGTGGGTGGTTGGATAGTAACAATGGAATGGTCTCGGTGGTGGGGTGCACATTTTTTTTCTTATTTATTTGATTATTACTTTGTAATTGTGTGTGTGTGTGTGTGTGTGTGTGTGTGTGTATAATAAAAAATAGTAGGGGCATTTTAGGACATGCTGAATTGTGGCTACTTTTGTGGTCAGGTTTATGATCTGCTCCCTGTGAAGAATCTCAAAGGTTACGTCTACAGGCAGCACTCCGTGGATGACCCGCGCGTTCGTAACTGCGAGGTTAGGAAAAATATTGTCATGGGAGGCATCAGCTACAGATTTGACCCTTTTCAGTGGGGTGAAGGTGACGCCTATGACATTCTCAAGGTGAGTGCCAAAGGACACACTGCGTTGTCATATAATAATAATAATTAATAATGATTTATTATTTGTACCCCGCCCATCTGGCTGGGTCCCCCCAGCCACTCTGGGTGGCCTCCAACAGATATTAAAATACATTAGAATATCACAGGTTAAAAACTTCCCTAAACAGGGCTGCCTTGAGGTATCTTCTGAATGTCAGATAGTTGTTCATCTCCTTAACCTCTACTGGGAGGGCATTCCACAGGGCGGGCGCCACTACCGAGAAGGCCCTCTGCCTGGTTCTCAGTAGCTTCACTTCTCACAGGGAGGGAACCGCCAGAAGGCCCTCGGTGGGGGTGGAGACGCTCCTTCAGGTATACAGGACCGAGGCCGTTGGCATGAGACTCTTAACCTCAGGGCCATGGGTTTGATCCCCAAGTGGGAGAAAGAGTCCTGCATTGCAGGAGTTTGGGCTAGGTGATCCTTGTGGTCCCCTCTAACTCTGCGATTCTAGGATTTGTGGGGGAGTGAAATGTCTGCCCGGAAAAGGAGGGCACATTGTAAGGACCCACTGTGTGACAGTGGCAGCTCAGCCCCCCCAAATCTAGGGCTGTAAGGAAGCAGCGTGTTGCATTCCACCCCGCACATGTCGCATGTAGCAGTGATTCCACGGACACTGGCACCAGAGCCTGCAATAAACCCAGATGCCAACTTTGCTGCCACATACGCCCGGACAACACCATTACTGGTCCCAACCACATCAAATGTACCATCTCAGGACTATTTAATTGCTCATCTTCTAACATGTGTATGCCGTCAAATGCCAACAGTGCCCTTCAGCTCTCTATATTGGACAAACAGGCCAAACCCTACGCCAGAGGATAAATGGACATAAATCTGACATCAGGAATCACAAGACAGAGAAACCAGTAGGAGAACACTTCAGTCTCCCAGGACATTCTATGTTGTTTGTTGTTGTTTAGTCGTTTAGTCGTGTCCGACTCTTTGTGATCCCATGGACCAGAGCACGCCAGGCACTCCTGTCTTCCACTGCCTCCCGCAGTTTGGTCAGACATTCTATACAATATCTCAAAGTAGCTGTCTTATTGCAAAGGAATGTCAGAAATAGACTGGAAAGAGAAGTTGCTGAATTGCAACTCATTACCAAACGTAAAACCATGGAGAGACCTGGTCTGAATAGAGACATTGGATTCTTATCTCATTATACATGATAAAGCTATTTTTTTTAAATAAAAGTTTTTATTAGGTTTTTCAACACAAAAGTTAAACATAAATCATTTTTTCTAAAACATCATTTCAGCTCATTTTTTCATTCTGGACAAACACAACAGACATCTTATTTCCTTTCATCTTTCTATATCATCTTTGGGGTGGCTTCCTCCCATCCCCCCTGCTGTGTTTCATTATAATCCTAAAAGTCCTCATAGTAAATTCTTAACATCTTAAAGTAGCTTTTACAAATCACCTATCTTATTTCCTAATCTATATCTTATATCTATATCATCTGTCTTTAAATTTCTTACATTCTATTCATTCTGCAGTCTCTTATGTAATCCAACTTTTATATCATTAAGTCTTTAAATCATGCAATATTTTTTAAAGTAGTCTTTCAGTTTTTTCCAGTCTTTTTCCACCGCCTCCTCCCTCTGGTCTCGGAGTCTTCCGGTCATTTCGGCTAGTTCCATATAGTCCATCATTTTCATCTGCCAGTCTTCCAATGTTGGTATATTCTGTGTCTTCCAGTTTTTAGCAATTAGTATTCTAGCTGCTGTTGTGGCATACATAAAAATTTTTTGGTCTTCTTTGGGGACCACCTGATTGGCAATTCCAAGTAAAAAGGCCTCTGGTTTTTTAACAAATGTGTTTTTCAACACTTTTTTCATTTCATTGTATATCATCTCCCAGAAGGCCTTGATCTTTGGACATGTCCACCACATATGGTAAAATGTCCCTTGTTGCATTTCCAACACTTGTTATCCTGCAAATGATACATTTTTGCAAGCTTGACTGGGGTTAAATACCATCTGTAAATCATTTTCATAACATTTTCTCTAAGCACATTACATGCCGTAAATTTAATTCCTGTTTTCCAAAGTCTCTCCCAGTCATCCATCATGATGTTGTGCCCAACATCTCTAGCCCAATCAATCATTGCAGATTTTACTAATTCATCCTGTGTATGCCACTCTAGCAAAACATACATTCTGGATAGATTTTTTTGTCTCTGGTTCTAATAGTTCCGTTTCCAACTTGGATTTTTCCTTCTGAAAGCCAATTTTTTTATCAGCTTTAAAGATTTCATTAATTTGATGGTAATGAAGCCAATTATCCACCTTACCTTTAAGCTGTTCAAAAGGCTTTAACCTGACAATCTCTCCTTCTTGCGACAAAAGGTCTTCATATTTAGGCCAGTTACTTTGAGTATTTACTCTCTTATGGGCTATCGCTTCAGATGGGGACAGCCCTCTGGGTGTTTTACTTTCTAGCAAATCTTTATATTTCATCCAAACTTTGAAGAGTGCGCTTCTAATGATAAAGCTATTTTTAGCCATCTCACCCCTTGCTTTTTCCTGTAATAATAATAATAATAATAATAATAATTAATAAACTTTTATTTGTACCCCGCCCTTCCCAGCCAAGACCGGGCTCAGAGCGGCTAACAATCATAAAACCACAACAAACCACAAAACAGTTAAAAATGCAAATTAAAATACAATTTAAAATTTAAATGCCACCTCATTTTAAGCAGCCCACCAACAAACCAACGGAATAAAACGTCATAAGACCAATTGCAGTCGTTAACAGGTTTACCACACCTATCAGCCTATCACCCATTCCCTCCACCCTTCTGAGTAATACCCCTCCTACCCTCTCACTATATATAAAGGTCTGGTGACTTCTGTTTCAGTGTATCTAAAGAAGTGTGCATGCACACAAAAGCTCATACCAATAACAAACTTAGTTGGTCTCTAAGGTGCTGCTGAAAGGAATTTTTTTATTTTGTTTCGACTACGGCAGACCAACACAGCTACCTACCTGTAACTACTGTAGACCCATTCCCCTGCAGTTCATTTTCCACCAAAAGCTATTGTCCTCTGCAGAGAGATTATGTAACCTAATGTAAGCACATAAGAAGAGCCTGCTGGATCAGGCCAGTGCATTTAGTCCAGTGTTGTGTTCTCACATTGCTCAACCAAATGCCTGGGGGAAGCCTGTAAGCAGGATCCGGGCACACAAGCCCTTTCCCCCCTCCTGTGGTTCCCAGCAACTGGTATTCAGAAGCATCACTGTCTCCAACTGTGGAGGCAAAGCATTGGCATCATGACTCGTAGCCACCGATAGCCTTTCCCCCTAATTTGCCTGATCCTCTGAGCCATCCATGTTGGCGGCCATCACTCCCTCCTGTGGAAGCGAGTTTCAAAGTTGAACTAGGTAAAAGGTAAAGGACCCCTGGATGGTTAAGTCCAGTCAAAGGTGACTGTGGGGTTGCGGCACTCATCTCACTTTCAGGACGAGGGAGACGCCGTTTGTCCACTGACCGCATTCCAGGTCATGTGGCCAACATGACTAAACCACTTCTGGCACAACGAGATGGAGGCCAGAGCACACAGAAACGCCGTTTACCTTTCTGCCACAGCGTTACCTACCGTATTTTTCACTGTATAAGGCGCACCTGACCATAGGACGCACCTAGTTTTTAGAGGGGAAAAGCCCCAATTTTTTTGAGGATCAGCTCAAATTTCTGCAGCTTCTTTTGCAAAGGAGAAAAGCCCAATTTTTTGAGGATCAGCTCAAAGTTGTTGAGCTTACTTTGCAAAGGGAAAAACCCTGTTTTATGGGGTTTAACTCACAGTTCTGCAGCTTCAGGAAGCCATTTCTACAGTTTCCAGACAGATAATCTAATCAGCCAGTCACATGTCGCTGGGGAAACAGCCTCCCTCTGCAAGGGGGCGGGGCTGGAATCTCTCTCCCTTATCCCTCTCCCCGATCATTTGCTGAGCAGCTGCTCAGCGGGCTTCCTTTCAACACCCCCTTCTCTCTCTCTCTTTTTTTAAAAAAGCACGATCTGCTTTTGCCCCTGGGCAGTTCAGCTCCAGGGACCATGCATTCGCTCCATAAGACGCACAGACATTTCCCCTTACTTTTTAGGAGGAAAAAAGTGCATCTTATGGAGTGAAAAATATGATATTTATCTGCTTGCACTGGCGTGCTTTCAAACTGCTAGGTTGGCAGTAGCTGGGACAGAGCAACAGGAGCTCACCCCGTCGCGGGGATTCAAACTGCTGACCTTCTGATTGACAAGCCCAAGAGGCTCAGTGGTTTAGACCACAGCGCCACCTGCATCCCTACAGTTGAACTAGGCACCATGTGAATAACTACTTTTTGAATCCGTCCTGAATCTTTCAACATTCAGTTTTCACTGGATGCCCATGAGTTGTAATGTCATGAGAGTACTGTGTCCAGTTCTGGGCACCACAATTTAAGAAGATGTCAACAAGCTGGAACGTGTACAGAGGAGGGCAACCAAGATGATCAAGGGTCTGGAAACAGGTAGGTAGACGTGTTGGTCTGACGCAGCCGAAATATATAAAAAAATAAAATAAACAACAGGTTTGCCATAGCCTTTGAGTCAATCACCCATCTCCTACTACCCTCCTGAGAAAAACCCCACCCCACCCTCCCACGATATATAAGGGTCTGGTGGCTTCTGTTTCAGTGTATCTGAATAAATGTGCATGCACACGAAAGCTTATACCAGAACAAAACTTAGTTGGTCTCTAAGACTCTTGAGAGTCCCATGGACTGCAAGAAGATCAAACCTATCCATTCTTAAAGAAATCAGCCCTGAGTGCTCACTAGAAGGACAGATCCTGAAGTTGAGGCTCCAGTACTTTGGCCACCTCATGAGAAGAGAAGACTCCCTAGAAAAGACCCTGATGTTGGGAAAGGTTGAGGGCACAAGGAGAAGGGGACGACAGAGGACGAGATGGCTGGACAGTGTTCTCGAAGCTACTAACATGAGTTTGGCCAAACTGCGAGAGGCAGTGAAGGATAGGCGTGCCTGGCGTGCTCTGGTCCATGGGGTCACGAAGAGTCGGACAAGACTGAACGACTGAGCAACAACAACAACATGCTACTGGACAATTTATTTTTATTTTGACTTCACAAGAGGTGTTGAAACTGTGGGTGGTTGGATAGTAACAATGGAATGGTGTCGGTGGTGGGCTGCACATTTTTATTCTGATTTATTTACCAAGAACAAACTTAGTTGGTCTCTAGGGTGAGGAATGGTTGAAGGAGCTGGGCATGTTTAGCCTGGAAAAGAGGCTGAGGAGCCCTTCAAATATTTCAAGGGCTGTCACATGACAGAGGGAGCAAGTTTTCTCCTGCTCTGGACGGTAGGGGCTGGACCAACAGCTTCAAGTTACAAGAAAGGAGATTCCGACTGAACATCAGGAAGAACTTTCTGACAGTAAGAGTTCTTTGGCAGTGGAACGGACTCCCATGAGAGGTGCTGGAATATTCTGCCCTGGATGCTTTAGCTGAGAATGAGATGGCCACTTGATGACCCTTGGGATCCCTTACGACTCTACAATTATTTCATTCTATGAGAGAGCAAGAAAAATGTTTCTCTATCCCCCTGTATCCTTCCAGACCACCTGGCAGTGGGCAGACATAGGAGGAAGTTCAGCTCCTGAAGGGTTAATCCAGACTAGATAGAGGTTCTCCTGGTCAGGTATTCGGGAACAGAGACACATATGTTGTTTGGGAATGCACAACGCTCTAGAGAAGAGTTCATACTGGCTCATTTTCTCATTTTGCAGGACATGGGCTTGAAAGCTTTTACCAGCAGCAGGATAAAGAGGCCTAACCTTTGCAGACAAGAGACATTTGAAAGTAAGAACCTGATGGCAATGTTATTATTAATTATTATTATTATTATTATTATTATTATTATTATTATTATTATTTATTTGTATCCCGCCCATCTGGCTGGGTCTCCCCAGCCACTCTGGGCGGCTTCCAGCAAATATTAAAATACATTAACATGTTACAGATTAAAAACTTCCCTAAACAGGGCTGCCTTCCGTTATTTCCTAAATGTTATGTAGTTGTTGATCCCTTTGACCTCTGATGGGAGGGCGTTCCACAGGGCGGGCGCCACTACCGAGAAGGCCCTCTGCCTGGTTCCCTGTAGCTTTGCTTCTCGCAGTGAGGGAACCGCCAGAAGGCCCTCGGCGCTGGATCTCAGTGTCTGGGCTGAACGGTGGGGGTGGAGACGCTCCTTCAGGTATACAGGACCGAGGCCGTTTAGGGCTTTCAAGGTCAGCACCAACACTTTGAATTGTGCTCGGAAACGTACTGGGAGCCAATGTAGCTCTCTCAGGACCGGTGTTATGTGGTCCCGGCGGCCACTCCCAGTCACCCGTCTAGCTGCCGCATTCTGGATTAATTGCAGTTTCCGGGTCACCTTCAAAGGTAGCCCCACGTAGAGCGCATTGCAGTAGTCCAAGCGGGAGATAACTAGAGCAGTGTTTCCCAACCTAATCTAGGCAACGGCACACTTGTTTCATTAAAAAAATCTCGCGGCACACCGCTCCTCCCCCACCCGGCTGTGCCGGGTCTCCTGACCCAGAGTTACCTCTGGGATCAGCTGTAGCGCGGTGTCCTTTCTCCCGCCCATCAGCTGGGGCACCAGGTCGGGATTCTCCCGCGAGGCTTCTGTTGCTGCTGCTGCAGCAGCCAAGGGAGCAGCGCCGCCCTGGTTTCCGCTTCGCCGCCGGGCTCCAGCATTGCCGCCGCCACGGTCCTGTGCAGCGCGGGGCTGCAGGGCACCCTGGGCTCTGATTCTCGCGCGAGGCTGCTGCTGCAGCAGCCAAGGGAGCAGCGCCGCCCTGGCTTCCGCTTTGCCGCCGGGCTCCAGCAGCGCCGCCGCCACGGTCCTGTGCAGCCCTGGGCTGCAGGTCCCTTTTTCTGTGACACATCAGCCGGTGTCTCGCGGCACACTAGTGTGCCGCGGCACACCAGTTGGGAAACGCTGAACTAGAGCATGCACCACTCTGGCGAGACAGTCTGCGGGCAGGTAGGGTCTCAGCCTGCGTACCAGATGGAGCTGGTAAACAGCTGCCCTGGACAGAGAATTGACCTGCGCCTCCATGGACAGCTGTGAGTCCAGAATGACTCCCAGGCTGCGCACCTGGTCCTTCAGGGGCACAGTTGGTGGCAATTGTGGGAGTGGGGGTGGGATTTCCTCCAGTTAGCCTTCGTTCCATCTTCATAATCACAAGATTTATAAACTCTGCAAATTTAAGAGGAAAGATAAGAGCTTAAGAAGAGCCAACGGCAAATCTTGTCTAGCATCTTGTTCCCACATTGGCTGAAACTTTTGCTGAGTGACTAGTTCTGCAGCCCTATATTTTTTAAAAAAATATATTAAGATACTTAGTGGAAGGGTTTCCAGGAAGAGTTTTAATTGTCTCATCCCTGCCGGCATTTGCATGCTTTAAATAGAAAGTTTACAGTGGAACCTCTGTTCCCGAACGAAATCCGTTCCAGAAGCCCGTTCAGCTTGCGAAATGTTTGAAAACCGAGGCATGGCTTCCCACTGGTTGCAAGAGCTTCTTGCACGTCTGCGTCGCATGTTCAAGTTCCGAAAAACATTCAAAAACGGAAGCATTTACTTCTGGGTTTTCGGCATTCGGGAACATAAACATACGAGAACAGAGGCGACCAGGAACCGAGGTTCCAATGTACCAGTATTTGCCCAAAGATAGATTCAGAGTGTATTTTGTTCTATTGCGCGCTTATGAATTTGCCACCGTTATTTTTATGGTAAAATACTGCGCTATTTAAATGGCATAGATTAATTAGTCACAGCGTCAATAGAACATGGTGTGGCGATCACACAGAGCCCCCGGTCATTCCACGGACTATTGACCCTGTGCCACCACTATTCCGCTGCCACCAACCAGGATCCCCCTGGTAAACACTGAGTCTCAGTCAGGATTTAAGTTAAACAAAGAATATCAAGAGTTTATTTTCACACACCAACAAGCTTTCGATATTAAATACAGTGGTACCTCGCCTAACGAATAACTCGCCTAACGTCTTTTTCGCCTAACGAATGACTTCTGGCAAAACAAAATGGCCGCCGGAAACGAATTTCTTCGACTTAAGAAAAGACGTCGCGGCCGCTTTGGATAGGATTTCTTCGACTAACGAATTTTTGAGTAGGATTTCTTCGACTAACGAATTTTTCCCCAATGCGTTCCTATGGGGATTCGCCGAACGCATTTTTTCACCTAACGACGATCGCGTCGGAACGCATTATCTTCGTTAGGCGAGGTACCACTGTACACTGTTACACTTTATCCTTTCAGTCTCGTTTCTGCCTTTAGCTCACTCTAACTCCTCTACCTCCCCACCACCAAGTTCCACACACCAACCCTCACAACCACCAACACCAACTGCTACTCTTAACTGAACCCCCAACTCAACTAACTGCCAAAACCCCTGTGCTGAGCCTTAAACACAGTTAGGCTCCGCCCCTGGGCCTTCCTATTGGTCAGCTTATTAATCCTTTTATCTCCGTCTGTACAAACATATTCCCAAAGGGTGGGCAAACGCCACACATGGTTATAGGCCTTGGAGGACACATGGCGATTTGCAGAATTCTACCTTTTGTTTAAAAAAGTGAAATGGCTTAAAAGTTAAATGGAACCAAATAGAAATTGGGTGCTTCTGTGCAGGTTGGAGGGTTGGATTGTAAACACACACACTTACACACAAGACAGCTGTGTATGAAACACAATTTATGACACACAAGCACATACACAAAGAGAGAGAATATAAAACAAAATGAAATTAAATAAATAAATTAGTTGGCATCTCTTTGTCTCAAGAGATAATGTAAGAGTGCGGCCTTAGGGGTGAAGTCAAACCATTGGAGAGTTAGAGCACTTGCTGTGGCTGTATGGGAGAGACATGTTTAATTGCAGCTGGAGCAGATGAAGGTCTCGGTTTTGCTGTTGCAGGTGCACTGTGGTATTACTTATCTCTGCTCTCCTCCCAGTGGTCATTTATCCTCTGGTCACCACTGTGGAAATAAAGTACATAATGTAGGGCGATATCCAAGAGTCCCACTCAGAGGATACCTACTGAAATCAAGAAGGCTTTCTGTTCATTGAGTCCGAATAACAATGGCTATCATCTATGCTCTGCCTTCCTTCAAGCTGCTGACCTACGGCATCATCACCCCCCTCTCGCCATGAGTAGACGGCTAGGAGCTCCAGACATTTTTGAACCACAAGCTGGAACAGCAGAAGGAACAGGAAGACAGCAGGAGACTGTCAGGAGCTACTTTCCCGAGACGTGGCTCTGGAACACGTGGGTAATGAAGTAAGTGATGGTTTTCAGACTTTGTGGGGTGCGCATATTGCAGATATTAATATTATGCAGTTTGAAGTGGCTGGATGCATAAAAACGGGCTCCTTTGGAAATGAAGCACTGTCAAGGCCCATAAGTTTAATGAAAGCTTTGCTTGTAGAACTTTCTTCAAAACAAAACAAAAACATCCAACGACACATCCAAACAACTCCATAAGACATATGCCAGTCCAAGGCATAGGCTCAGCACCTTACAAAATGTGAAACAATTTCAACAGACCTAGAAACAGAGGTCTGGCTCTCCCCACAACCTGCATCCTGCCTGGGGCTGTTTATCTGGAAAGCGTCATCTACATTCTCACTCTCACAGAACCCAGGAACAAAGGACTCCAGCCATCACCCTTCCAAGATGGCGAAGTTGCAATTCAATTCAATACCTCTCATGTGATCTAAGGTTAAACACTCACATGTTAGCTAGCAGAAAACAACATTATCCACTCAGTTAAGGTTCAGAGTCCCTTAGAGTACGGCAGTGGAATTTTCCAGCATTAAACCCTTTCACCATTACACATAAGCATTCCCATTTTGGTGTCAATTAAAACAATTATAATCAATAGGGCAGTGGTGGTGCTGGGGGATCCCATAGCGAAAATCCCTTGAAAGAAATGCTGAGAACCTGTGGCCCTCCAGGTGTTGCTGCCATACAACTTCCATCATGCCTGCTCACAGGCCATCCAGCCTGGGGCTGATGGGAGTTGGAGCCCAACAACAACGGGAAGGCCACACAGCCCCTACCCCGCAAAATCTCTGCCCTATTACAAGCCATAATCCTAGGGAGAATTAGACAAATTAATGAAGGACAAGGCTCTTTATAGCACCTCGAATACCTGGAAGAGATGTGCATTTTACAGGATTTCCCTGGTGATGGGAAATGAAGATATGGCTTGCAGAAGGGAGCTATGAAAATGTTCCTCACCCTGCACGGCCATCTTCAGAAATCTAAAGGCCTGTCACATTGAAGATGGATCAAACATTGCTGGGGCTTGTACTAGATAACCTTTGGGGTCCCTTCCAACTCTGATTATATGAAACTTGCTCCAGAGGACAGGGCCCAAATCAATGGATTCAAGTTATAATAAAGGAGATTGCGACTAAACATTATGGTGGTCAGAGCTGTTTGGCAGTGGAAGGGACTGCCTCAGAAGGTGGCGGAGTCTCCTTCCCTGGAGGTTTTTAAGCAGAGTTTGGATGGCCAACTATCAGTGATCTGTTAGCTGGGATTTGTGCAGTGATGATGCTTCGGGTCCCATCCATGGTATTAAACACTGAGTAAATTGGCAAAAATGTACAAACTAAATCAAATAAATGTTAAGAGAAAGAAGGTTCTTTTTATCATATGTGTGGTGCCAGCGTGGTGTAGTGGTTAAGAGCGGTAGACTCGTAATCTGGGGAACCGGGTTCGTGTCTCCGCTCCTCCACATGCAGCTACTGGGTGACATTGAGCTAGTCACACTTCTCTGAAGTCTCTCAGCCCCACTCACCTCACAGAGTGTTTGTTGTTGGGAAGGAGGGGAATGGAGATTCGGATAGTGATTAAGTGGGATATCAAATCCAAACTCATGTGGTGGTCTTGTAGTAAGGTTAAAGCTTACTGGGAAATGATATACAGTCATACCTCGTGTTGCGTACGCTGCAGGATGCGTACATTCGGGATAAGCACCGCGGCGACCCGGAAGTCCTCCCTGGAGCGCACGTAGGTATGCAGAAGTGTTCTGCGCAGTTTGCACATGAGCAGAAGCTCAAAAACCGCGAACTTCCGGGTTTTTTTGTTCATGTTACGCGTTCATGTTACACACGCCCGGGTTACGCAGCGCGACCCCGGAACGGATCTCGTGCGTAACCCGGGGTTCCACTGTACAATGAAATGAAAAGGATGTTTAAAATAACGTTTGTGAAACAGCACCAGGAGCCTTTCTCTTGGGAATTAGTGGCAAGAATGGTACTTGCCCCAAAATGGAAAGAAGCAGAAGTCACAGCAAAGTAAGAATGGATATGAAAACGTATGGAATATGCAAAAATGGCAAAACTTACCGGAAGAATAAGAAATCAAGATAACAAACTTTTAATAAAAGAATGGAAATGGTTTATTGAATATTTACAGACAAATTGTAAACAGATAAAAACACTGGCAGGATTATTGTAATAATCTGTGGTTATATAAGAGTATATATACAAAGAAGATAAATAAATGAGTAAGTTAAGTTAATCTGGATATGCAGAAGATATTAAAAACAAATTTAAGGAACTGCAGAAAGAGGGGGAAGGACGTCAAGTTTTAAAATGTTAAAATGACTGTAAAATCAATGGAATGTATATATCTGAAAAGATACATACATACACACAAACACACACAAATAGATGACCCTTGGGACCCCTTCCAACTCTATGATTCTTTGATTCTTGTTCTTCTCTGTCCCTCAGCACCGAGTCCCAAGGCGAGATTGACATCCCCGTGACCATTCCGGACACCATCACCGAGTGGAAGGCGGGAGCGTTCTGCTTGTCCCCGGACGTGGGCTTTGGCCTGGCCCAGACTGCCTCCCTCAAGGCCTTCCAGCCATTCTTCCTTGATCTGACCTTGCCCTACTCTGTGGTGCGGGGCGAAGCCTTCACCCTGAAGGCCACCGTCTTCACTTACATGCAGCGCTGCGTCAGGGTGAGGAACGCCCTAGCTTGGCTCCCGATTCCCGAAAACCTTTTGCTGTGCTGGTCCCATGGGTTACCCAAAAGGCGAGGTCTAAGTCCGGTCTGTGGTCAGAGGTACAACGTAGAGGCAGTCCGTGGTCGCTGAAGCTGGGTGCAGGGCAGGGAGTCAGGCGAAGTCGGGAACAGGTAGGCAAGCAGGGGACCAGGGCGGGTCAGGAGCTCAGGCAGGAAAAGCAGGACAGGTTTCAAGCAGGAACACTGGCAGGAACTGGTCACCAACAATGTTGCTCCTGCAACTTGGGGCTGGGGCTGGCCGGCTTTTATCTGCCCCGAGGCAGAGGGTGGCCCCGATCCTCTGGTGACTCGCCTCTCCTGACTTGGAGGCAAGCACTCCTCCTGCAGGAACTCAGTTCCCTTCGCCTCTCTGCCCTGAGCCTCTGCAGCTCAGGAGAGGCTGGAGGGTTACCGGACCCAGAGGCAACCTCAGCTTCCCCTGACAGGGCTGGGAGTGGAGCACCTGCAGGCATTGGGTCCTCCATCCCATCAGGAGCCAGAGCAGACTCCGCCGATGCCTGCACCTGAGGATCCAGCACAGGTGAGGACCCTTCAGACTCAGGCCCTAGCCCCGGCTCTGCTGGTTCTGGAGGCGGGGAATCCTGTGCAGGCTGGGATCCCTCAGGTTCAGCATCTGAGTCTGAATCCCAGGCCATCACACTCGCCCTCTTTCCCTTGTTATAGAATTTGGATCGCCTAGGCACAGAATCATATTACTGCAGGCACCCCAGTCTCTTGAGTGCTGAAAGACTTTTATTGCCCCCTCCCCGGTAACGCCTTTCTGTTCACGGACAGGTCAGTATATCGCTGGCTCCCTCTGCTGAATTCGTGGCTACCCCTCTGGAGGAGGAGCAGGAATCTTATTGCCTGTGTGCCGACGAAAGGAAAACGGTCTCTTGGACTGTAACTCCCAAATCTCTGGGTAAGCAGCAACGCTAGGAACTGGGGAAACCTCACCCAGTGCGACAACTGTCTTCTAAACCCTTAGATCATGCATATGTATACAGTGTTACCTCAGAAGTCGAACAGAATCTGTTCCGGAACTCTGTTTGACTTCCAAAACGTTTAGATACCAAGTCGCGGCTTCCGATTGGCTGCAGGAAGTTCCTGCAGCCCAGAGGCGTAGCAAGCCCAGGTGGTACCGGGGGCGGAATTTTTTTTGTCACCCCCCACCACTTTAATTTAATTAAAAAAAAATAATTAAAAAGTGTCACCCCCCTCTGATGGTGCCGCTTTGCGAGGTGTGGGGGTTTTGTGTGTGTGTCTATTATCTCTTTTTTCCAATAAAGTTAAAATAAAAAATAATAATAAAAAAATGATAAAAATAAAAAAAAATAAAAAAAAATAAAAAGTGTCACCCCCCCTCTGATGGTGCCACTTTGTGAGGTGTGGGGGGTTGTGTGTGTGTGTGTCTATTATCTCTTTTTTTCAATGAAGTTAAAATTAAATAATTTTTTTTAAAAAAAGTGTCACCCCCCCTCTGGGGTGGAACCCGGGGCGGCCCGCCCCTCCGCCCCCTTGCTACGCCCCTGCTGCAGCCAATCGTAAGGCACTGAAGTTGCGTCGGACGTTTAGGTTCCAAAGAATGTTTGCAAACCAGAGCACTCTCTTCCGGGTTTGCTGCGTTCGGGAGCCAAAACATTCCACTACGGAGGCGTTTGAGATCCAAGGTACAACTGTATATGAAAGGAGTCCTGATTCGTCCTGCAGAGTTGCCACATTTAGAGTGCAGTGAAGGTGTGGGGTTTTTTTTGGTGCATTTCAGGCATGTACAGTAAATACTGTATTTTGAAAGGTAAAGGTAAAGGGACCCCTGACCATTAGGTCCAGTCGTGGAAGACTCTGGGGTTGTGGCGCTCATCTCACTTTATTGACTGAGGGAGCCGGCGTACAGCTTCCGGGTCATGTTGCCAGCATGACTAAGCCGCTTCTGGCGAACCAGAGCCGCGCACGGAAACGCCGTTTACCTTCCCGCCGGAGCGGTACCTATTTCTCTACTTGCACTTTGACGTGCTTTCAAACTGCTAGGTTGGCAGGAGCAGGGACCGAGCAACGGGAGCTCACCCCATTGCGGGGATTCGAACCGCCGACCTTCTGATTGGCCAGCCCTAGGCTCTGTGGTTTAACCCACAGTGCCACCCGCGTCCCCACTGTATTTTTAGTCTGTGGCAAATTTGGCTACTGCCTACATTTTGGGTATGCATTGATTTCTCTCCCAACTTTAAATAGCCTGATAAGAATGGAAAGGATTGCAAGCGAACCATGCTATTCACCATGCTATTATTTCTCTTCTAGGGGAAATAAACTTCACAGCAAGTGCTGAAGCCCTGAACTCTGAACAGCTCTGTGGGAACGAAATAGTGGAGGTGCCCCGCGAAGGGCAGAAGGACACTGTGATCAAATCCCTTTTGGTCGAGGTACAAGGGCTGTTTTAATCTTGATTGGGGGTTGCATAAGTGTGATGAGAGAGAGAGAGAATGAATGAATGAATGTTTATTTGCATCAGCCACATAAGTGTGATTTTGTGTGGAATAAAGCAGACCTTCCAAGTGTCCCTATTTTCCAGAGACAGTCCCGGATTTAGAGAAGCCGTCCCTGTTTCTGATTTGATCCTGGAATGTCCCGCTTTTCCTCCCCATTGTCACTTGAGAAATGTTGGAGGGCATGGCAAAGCAACAATGTTTGCAATAAGATGCCTGGATCATTGGCGGATGATAGAGAGAAAGGGAGTTTGCTCTTCCCACTGATTCCTTCTCTTTCAGCAATTACTGTATTCTTTTGTGTATAAGACAATGGTGGGCTTTTTTTTTTGCTAAACTTGGGGTCATTTGCACCACTGCCTTCGGGTAGAAGATATAGAACAATTAGATCAAGAACATATAGACTGAAGAGCAGTTTCTACCCAAGAGCTATAACCATCTTAAATGCTGTAACCAGATAATATGACCTTGGAGAGCTGTGATGGGTGTATGTGTGGCTTTTTTTGGTGTGTGTGTGTTTTGTGCTGTTTTTTGTTTCTTTCTGTTTTTTTAACGGGATGGCATGCAATTTTGTTGCACTTGTATAGCGTTGTGCTTGTACTTGTGCAATGACAATAAATTATCCTATCTTATCTTATCATTTTAAATGCACATTGCACAGGGGTTCGGACTTGGGCTCTTGAAATATGGTAACCCCAAAAAGCTCAACAACATTGGCCAACTCCCCCCCCCCCAAAAAGCTTAACAGTTCTTGGCGATTTCCTGTCAAAAGCTCAAAGTTGTTCTGTTTGATGTCTAAAATATTGACTTCCTAATTTTGGGTTAAAAAAATATGGGTCGTCTTACACATGGAGGCATCTTATACATGGGAAAATGCGGTACTTTTTGGTAAGGTAGGCTATTTCCTTTCAGGTTTTACTTCCTGCTTGTTCTCCAAGTTTCAGCCAATGTGAGCTAGCATGTGCCAGTGTTAACTTATTGGCTGTATCTTGGCCATAGCTGTCAACTTTCGGATTTGAAAATAAGGGATTTTTTCAAACTTTCGGATTTGAAAATAAGGGATGCCGCAAGGGCAGTGCAATGGCACCAAGTAGCCTCGCCACCCTGAGCTCCAGAGGCTGCGCGCGAACGGGTGAGCGAAAGAGCGAGCGCGTAGACGGCAGGCAGGCTGTCTGCCTGGTTGGGCCTGAGGGTCTGGCTGCACAAGGCATGCAAGCTCCACCTCCAGTCAGTCTCAGACTCCTTATTGGCAGCCGAGCAACACAGCTGAGGAGCCTCCCTGGCTGGCAGGGAGGGAGAGGAGCTGCTTCCTTTGAAATCTGGGAAATTTAAGGGATATCAACAATCCGGGATAGCAGTGGGAAACGGCATTGGAATAAGGGAGTTTCCCGCAAAAAGGGGAGGGTTGACAGCTATGATCTTGGCTGCCTGTAAAATTGATATACAGGGACTTCAGGGTGAAGGGTTTGTAATAACTAAATATTTAGAATGGCTTTGTTTGTCATGAGGAATACACCTTAAGTTTCCTTTATCTTTCTAACCAGACTATTTCTTTCTGTACACTGCTGGAATGCAGAATTTTTTCCGTTCTCAGCCTAGGTGTTACTTTTGCAGAGTTTCTCATTCTCACCTCCCCTTTTCTTTTCTTTTCTTTCCTCTCCTCGTGAAGCCAGAAGGTGTTGAGAGGGACGTGGTCTTCAGCAACCTGCTATGTGCAGCTGGTACCGGTAAGTGTCTGCTACCTGAAGGAGCGTCTCCACCCCCACCGTTCTGCCTGGACACTGAGGTCAAGCGCCGAGGGCCTTCTGGCGGTTCCCTCACTGCGAGAAATGAGGTCACAGGGAACCAGTCAGAGGTCCTTCTCGGTAGTGGCGCCCGCCCTATGGAACGCCCTCCCATCAGATGTCAAGGAAATAAACAACTATCTTACAGAAGACACCTGAATGCAATCTTGTTTGAGGAAGTTTTTAATGTTTGATGTTTTATCGTGTTTTTAATATTCTGTGGAAACCCAGCCCTACCCATTTCTCTGCATAAATCTCACATAACTGGTAAGGCCACACCTGCAACATACAGTGGAACCTTGGGTTGCGATAGTGATCCATGCGGGAGGCATGTTCGAAACCCGCAGCGGCCGCAACCCGCAGCGCCGTTTCTGCGCACGCGTGTGTTTGACGTGATTTGGCACTTCTGTGCATGTGCAAAGCGCAATTTAGCCCCTCTGCGCATGTGCGAGCGCCAAAACCTGGAAGTAACCCGTTCCAGTACTTCCGGGTTCGGTGCGTCCGTAACCCGAAAACGCGCAACCCGCAGTGAGCGCAACCTGAGATATGACTGTACAGAAACATCATCATCATCATCTAGTTGCTTTTTCTCACAGAATGAGCCAAAGTTACCATTATTAATACTATTATTACTATTTGTAGTAGTAGTAGTAATTACACACCCTTTGTTATCCATTTTTCTGAGTCCTGCAGAAGCAGACTCCACACACAAGACTTTGAAGATGACTCCTTACTCGCAGGATGGCAACTTTTACAAGCAATATTATTTATGCATATCAAGTCCAATACAATACATTTCTCCCCCTTGAGCCCAAGAGAGGGTCTTCTTGCTTCTTCCAAAACTCCTTCGAAGCCGACCATAAATGATCAGTCCATAGCTCCTGAAACCTGGAAGGGAACGAAGAGTAGGGTTGAAAATACTCCCACTAACTGGAAGAGAGGCTGTAATAACCAAGGAACAGGAAACCCAGCCAGATGGGCGGGGTATAAATAATAAAATATTATTATTATTATTATTATTATTATTATTATTATTATTATTAAACAATCAAAATTCCCTCTGTTCTGCTTGCAGAGAAGTCGACGTCATCAGGGCATGTTTCTTTAAAGCTGCCAGGCAACGTGGTGGAGGGCTCGGCCAGGGCCTCCTTCTGTGTGCTGGGTAAGTCATGAAAACTTGCCAGGACTCGGGCTTCACGGAGACACGGTGTAAACGCCCTAAATTCCACACCATCTGGCCCAGTCTTCACCCTTCCGCATGCTAATAGCTCTCTGCAGTTCCAACGTCCTGGGTTGAGTGTAGTCGCTTATGCAGTCAAGACAGCACCGTCCACATAGAAGATGTCAGCAGACTTTGAGGAAGCCCAAGATTTGCAGAAGTAGCAAACAAAGTTGTGGAAGGAGAGCTAAGGGCTGGGGCGGAATGGAACAGCTCAATGCGGATTGAGCATGCACCATGGACATGGGATGCTAACTTTTGGGAAGGGAATTCAAGTGGGAGGGGTAATGGAATGGAGTATCCTGGAAAGGAATGTGTCTATCTGGAACTCAGTGCTACACGCCGTAAATATTTCGCACTTATTTTCTGCTTGTCTTTCCTCTTATTCTAGCACATGCTTTCTTGGCCTGGCCTCCTCTTGCCTCCGTAATTATGCCTCCATCTGAGCCTACCCATTTCTCAGGCAACCTGGCACCAATAATATGTGGGAATTGGACTCTAGTTCCCATTTACAGAACTATGCAAAAGGAAGAGACTGGGTTGTTTAACCCTTTAGCTAGTTCCCTTCCCTGCCCTATAAAAATCGCACAAGGCACTCTCTTTTTAAAGTTTAAATAACAAATAACTTTTACTCAGTGTACTTGGCACTTGTTAGATTAAACATACAAGGCAGGTAGGTGTTACTCATGTTGCTAACTAAGGACGTAGGTGGTGCTGTGGTCTACCAGTGTTTCTCAACCCTGTGCCTCCAGATGTTTTTGGCCTACAACTCCCATCATCCCTCGCTAGCAAGACCAGTGGTCAGGGATGATGGGAGTTGTAGGCCAAAAACATCTGGAGGCACAGGGTTGAGAAACACTGGATGAGCCCCTTGGGCTTGCCAATCAGAAGGTTGGTGGTTCAAATCCCTACGACGGAGTGAGTTCCCGTTGCTCGGTCCCAGCTCCTGCCAACCTAGCAGTTCGAAAGCATGCCACTGCAAGTAGATACATAGGTACCGCTGATAATCGGTAATCAGCATTTGTGTGTGCTCTGCTTTCCGTCATGGTGTTCCATTGCACCAGAAACGGTTTAGTCATGCTGGCCACAGAACCTGAAAAAGCTAACTGAAAGCGAGATGAGTGCCGCAACCCCATAGTCACCTTTGACTGGACTTACCGGTCCAGGGGTCCTTTACCTTTTATGTTGCTAATACAGTGGACGCGCGGGTAGCGAACACGATCCGTGCAGGAGGCGCGTTTGCAACCCGCAGTGCCCGTAACCCGCAGCACCGTGTCTGCGTACGCACGGGTTGCAAAGCGTGATTTAGCGATTTGGCACCTGTGCGAGCGCCGAAACCCGGAATTAGCCTGTTCCGTTACGGCGCGCAACCCGAAATCGCGCAACCTGAAGTGGCCGTAACGCGAGGTATGACTGTACATACTGCATAGATTTGTATCTCATTAGCACTTAATATTTCTCTGATTCCATCTGGCCATTCTCTCCTCCCACAGCATTTTCATTTTCATTTCCACCTGAAGCTATTTTTTTCCTCCCACTCCCTGATCTGTGATTTCCTTATGGAATTTTGCATTGCTTTGATGTTTTCTTTTGTCATGCGTTTCACTTGGTGGCTCTGCAGCATCCCTTCATATTCCAACCAGCCCCTTGCGTCCATCTTTTCCCTCCCCTCCTCTTCCCACATCCCAGGAGACATCCTTGGAACAGCTATAGAGAACCTCCACCAGCTTCTTCGGATGCCCTATGGCTGTGGGGAGCAGAACTTGGCCCTCTTTGTCCCCAACATCTACATCCTGGAGTACCTGAATAAGACTGAGCAGCTGACTGAAGGGGTGAAGTCCAAGGCCATTGGATACTTAGTGGCTGGTGAGAAAAACCTGTGAGGAGGGAGATGTACAGGGAGAATTCTACATTTGTTTCCTGCAGGGCGGGAGGAACAATGTAGATTCACTCAGAACCATATTTATAAGCATGGCTGCCGGCTTTAATGGACCGAAATCAATACATTAATCCACACTAGTTGTTGGATTGCTAGTAGGGACCAATTTTAATCACTGGGACTTTGAGTTCAGGACAGTGGCGTAGCAAGAGTGGGGCGTTGGGGGCGGAGTGCCCCGGGTTCCACCCTGGAGGGGGGGTGACACTTGGCGGGCCCCCCACGAGCCCCTGGCCTCCCGCCGCCCGGTAAAGGAGCCTCACTAGGCGGCTCGTAAGGTTGCCGGGCGTGACAGCAGCACGGACAGACTGCGCATGTGCGGCATCCCGCATATGCACAGTCCGTCTGTGCGTCGTGACATCACGACGCACGGATGGAGTGACGCCCCACCCCCGGGGGGGTGCCCCCGTGTTTGCCGCTCCGGGCGGCCAAGGGGCTCCGTTCGCCTCTGGTTCAGGACACACTTTGAACCTATTGAGAACCTGAGGGTGGAGTGTCTTCTCTGGATGCCCACATAGCCTCTGAGCATCCATCACCGCCCCCTTGGTTGTATGGCTGAGTAGCCTTTCCTCCCCTGAAAAGTACATAGAGCCAAAGGAGGAAGTTGGAAGAGTGACGCTCTTTCTCACTTCCTCCTTCAAATCTATGTGCTTTACAAGGTTTGGATTAATTCTGCTGGATCTACTCAGATCCCTTGAATGAACTAGGTGTGTGTTTGTGTACAGTGATCCCTCAACTTACGAAAGACCCGACTTACGAGTTTTTCGAGTTATGAGGGATCAAAGCGGCCGCCGCTTCTGAATTTTTTCAACTTCCGATCGGAAGCAGCGGCCGCTTTAGATAGGGTTTTTTCGAGTTCCGAAGGTTTTTTCGAGGTACAAATGCGTTCTCCAACGCATTCCTATGGGGACTCGACTTACGATTTTTTCAAGTTCCGATGCTCCTGTCGGAACGGATTACCTTCGTAAGTCGAGGGTCCACTGTACCCACTTTCTTTCTGTGTCTCTGTGGGGGTGAGTGGACAGCAGCATTTATCAATGGGGTTATAAGTTGGTTTTGTTCTTGTTTTTATCATGTATTTTGTGTCTTTATTTTGGATGGTTTTTTTTTTACTGTGACCTGCCCTGAGTGTTGGAATATTCATTCCCCTGTGTGCAGTCATGGGTTTGTTGTTTATCACATGACTGGGTATGTGTTTTCATTCCACAGAGTGGAAAGTGGGAAGTTACGTAGACAGGATGTTTGTCTTACTGTGTTTGCCTGAAGTAGGACTATTGTCCTTTGTTCTTTTTCTTTGCTGTCTGATGCTAGAGAGAGAGGGAGCCATGATGGAGTGCTCCGTGTGTAGATATGTAATAAAGTAGATTATCCTATATGCTGAGTTGCTGTGGTCTGTTACGCAACTGCGCAAGCTCTGCGGATCCTAAGTGTGCTGGATGTCTTTGGACACCAGTCACTGTGATGTTCAGGCAGAGGAATGCCTAAGAAGCTTCCAAACGACTGCCCAGGAAGGAGGACACATGCCAGTTGGGCATGTGTCTCTGCCCAGATTCTATGTGTGAGTAGGCCATTTCCTGACACTGAGATCTTTGGGTGAAGGGTGGTATACAAGTTTAATTTTGTAAAAAATGGATTAAAAAAAAAAAGTTAAATGATATGCTATCTTACTACTTCCTTTCCCCAAAATGGCATATCTGACGAGTTTTGGGTAGCATTTTGGAAAACACTGAATGTAGCATTGCCATAAAGAGCACACTCCTCTCCTATTATTGCAGAAGTAGACATAATTCACAAAATGATCTGTGCAAAATAGAAAAGTAGTCCTTGTTTATCAGGTTTCAGAACTGTAAGTCTCAAGAAAATAGTCAACCTTGCGCTTTTGCATTACAGTTCTTACCACTTCTTTCCATAGAAGATGCCTCTGTTGAGTTTTGGGTAAGTTGCAAATTTAATCAAGAAGATTAAAAAAGGACAAAAAAACAACCCCTGATTCTCCTTCCATTTCAGGCTACCAGAGGCAACTGAACTATAAGCACTCTGATGGCTCCTATAGCACCTTTGGACAATATAACCGGAGCCCAGGGAACACCTGGTGAGATTGACAGAGGCCGCCTCATTTACGCAAGGCATATATCCATGTTGAGCAGGGGGAGGTTACCTGGTTGAGTTACCTTGAAAGTCCAAATATACTACATCAGCTGGCTCACCCTTATCTATATGCTTGTTGACACTGTCATCGGGCTCTATAGGTTTGTGGGACAGGACTTGTCCTTGCAGAAGCCATGCTGGTTCTACTTCAGCAAGGCTTGTTCTTCTATATGCTTGGTAATTTTATCATTGACAATTCTTTCCTGGGACAGATGTTAAGCTAACCAGCCTGAAATTTCCACAATCCCTACCCCAGGATATATTCTATCTTAATACAATTCTGTATTCCTTAGCTTGGGACACGGGTGGTGCTGTGGTCTAAACCACTGAGCCTAGGGCTTGCCAATCCGAAGGTCGGTGGTTCGAATCCCCGCAACAGGATGAACTCCTGTTGTTTAGTCCCTGCTCCTGCCAACCTAGCAGTTCGAAAGCACATCAAAGTGCAAGTAGATAAGTAGGCACCGCTCCAGCGGGAAGGTAAACGGCGTTTCTGTGCGCTGCTCTGGTTGGCCAGAAGCGGCTTTGTCATGCTGGCCACATGACCCGGAAGCTGTATGCCGGCTCCTTCTGCCAATAAAGCGAGATGAGCGCCACAACCCCAGAGTCGTCTGCGACTAGACCTAATGGTCAGGGGTCCCTTTACCTTTATTCCTTGGCTTAAGCTGTCAATTTTTGTTTTTGTTTTTTTTTAAACTTTATTCATCTTTAAACATTACACAACAAAAACACAAAATCCCAATTCAGAACAAAATTCACAAGCACAATATAACAACAATAAAAGAAAAAAGAAAAAGAAAAGAAAGAAAAAAGAATAAGAACAGAGAAAAATAAAAAAAATGATGCACATATGTTCATATATACAGTATTACAATGCAAGGGTTCAGATATTAAAATTTAACTATACACCAACCATCTTGTTCATTATCTTGTGTGCCTTGCATTGCTACCATTCCACAAAAGAAAAAATGAAAAAAGAAAAATACGCCAAGTGTTGACTTCTACCTGACATACAGTATTTTAACCAACTTTTTTGTCTGTCTGTTTTAATTTACTTTCCCCCCTTATATCTTCCCTAAATCTATTTCACAATAAACCTTTTTACAATTTTTTTTAGATCTTCATGAATTCCTTTTATTCCAAACTCAACCAGATTATTGATTTTCTTCCTTGCTTTTTAAAATACTCGTTCAGACACTCCCATTCATTTTTCACTCAGCTTTTAGGATTATGTCTTACTATATCTGTTAGCTTGACTAATTCTAGATATTCACATACCCTACAGAGCCATTCCTCTCTGGAGGGTATGTGTTTCTCTTTCCAATATTTTGCTAGCAGAATTCTTGCCGCAGATGTAGCACACTGTTACTTTATCTTTTGGCATCTCCTCATTTATTATCCCTAAAAGATACGCCTCTGGGTTTTTGCTAATATTGATCTTAAGTATTTTTTTAGTTCTTCATGAACCATGCTCCAATATCTTCCTATTTCTGGGCACGCCCACCACATGTGAAAGAATGATCCTCTTTGTTCCTGGCATTTCCAACATTTATTTTGGTTCGTTTTATTTATTTTGGCTAGCCTTTCCGGTGACAAATACCATCTGTGGTGCATTTTCATCAAATTCTTTCTAATTAAATAGCATGCTGTAAAATTAATAGTTTTTGACCACACTTCCGCCCATTTTTTATATTCTATTTCATGCCCTAGATCTTGTTCCCATTTCCTTATGAAATTAAGCTATCAATTTTTGTATCATATGTGAAAATGTTTTCCTGGTGTTGCATCCAATATCATTCATTCTGAGGTCCTATCAAAGGGCACATTTCTGGGCTTCTACCTTTCAAATTTCCCCAAATGCATTGGCACTGGTGCCTGACTCTGCTGTGCTCTGTGGCTTTCTTGCAGGCTGACGGCGTTTACGCTCAAGTCCTTTTCCCGAGCCAGACCCTACATCTTTGTGGAAGAAAGACACATCCAGGATGCTCAGGCCTTTCTGGCTGCCAGGCAGAAAGAGAATGGCTGCTTTGTTAGCATTGGGACTCTGTGGAACAACGCTCTGAAGGTACACAGAGAGAGGGAGAGAATGCAGTCAGAACCAACCTCAGAAACAAAAATTCACCAGTGTGGTTTGCGTTGGCCTTTCGGGCTGAATTAAGTTGGAAAGTGTCATGGTGTGATTATCTTACGCTGTTCTCTTGAGCTCTTTCTGAGGCCTCTGGACTGAGGAAGTTGTAGTGTGGAAGATACCATGAAAAGAGAAGATAGGTGGGAACATAGATCCCATCTCTGGGGTGCCATAATAATAATAATAATAATAATAATAATAATAATAATAATTTATTATTTATACCCCACCCATCTGGTTCGGTTTCCCCAGCCACTCTGGGCAGCTCCCAACAGAATATTACAAACACGACAAAACATCAAGCATTAAAAACTTCCTTAAACAGGGCTGCCTTCAGATGTCTTCTAAAAGTCAGATAGTTCTTTATCTCCTTGACATCTGATGGGAGGGCGTTCCACAGGGCGGGTGCCACTACTGAGAAGGCCCTCTGCCTGTTTCCCTGTAACCACACTTCCTTCAGTGAGGGAACCGCCAGAAGGCCCTCTGCGCTGGACCTCAGTGTCCGGGCTGAACGATGGGGCGGAGACGCTCCTTCAGTTATACTGGGCCAATGCCATTTAGGGCTTTAAAGGTAGCCCCACGTAGAGGGCATTACAGTGTGGGTGTCCGGCTGGGTGACCCAATGCATTGCACGTGTGACATCACATGGTGCGACGAGGCCCAATGGGGCCATCACACCTTCCGGAAGGCCCGGCAATGTGTCACATCATACATGCGCAACAGGCACCCCCAATATGGGGTAGAACCCGTTACACCTGGGCAGGAAGCAGTGCAGAACTGGAGTGGGGAGTAGGAATGGGACCATTTGCATGGAAACCATCCATGAAAGGAGACCAATGTGAACCAGAGCTCTCAGTATGGCGGACAGCCAGAAGAGGTGCATCCTAGCATCAGGTGGGTTTTGGAAAAGGTGGATCTTGGGAGGAGCTCTTGGGAGATGGCGAAGGACCTTCACATACCCCATGGAGCTGAGGCCTTTTCCGCTTTCTTTCCTACAGGGTGGGGTGGATGACGAGATCACTCTCTCTGCCTACATCACTGCTGCTTTGCTGGAGAGCCGTCTGCCTCTCGATGTAAGTATCTGTCTTCTCCTTCCCGAAGCCCATTGTGGAACAAACAGTCATGCAGGGCAGGCAGGAGGTGACCCCCACAATCGCAGCTGAATGTCTCTTGGCAAATTCCGAATCAATGAACAAGTGGGGTGCATGTTTCCTTCTCAAGCAAAGCAACCAGCCTTCTTTCTCATGCAGAGGGCAGGAGAACCCATGGCCCTCCAGATCTTGTCAGACTACAACTTCCATCTGCCCCAGCCAACATGGCTAATGCTCAGGGATGATGGGCTCTGTAGTTAACCACAGATGTTCTCTAACTCAAGTCTAGCAAAATAAAAATTTAAAAAATCCTTCTAGTACCGGTAGCACCTTAGACACCAACTAAGTTTGTTCTTGGTATGAGCTTTCATGTGCATGCACACTTCTTGAGATACACTGAAACAGAAGTTTGCTCTGCCCAGCTTCCTGCAGCGGGTGGGCCTGACTCCAGCCACCACCTATGGGTTCCCCCCAGGCCTTCTGAAACAGCTACAATGGCTTGGGATAAGCCTCTCCTCCTTCCCTTCTCTCCACAGCATCCCACCGTGCGGAATGCTCTGTTCTGCCTGGAGACGGCGGCTGAGGAGAAAGAGATCCATGTTTACACACTGGCTTTGCTGGCTTATTCCTTTGCCCTGGCAGGGAAGGAGGAGCAGAGGCAGAAAATGCTGCAGTTACTCCATGGGAAAGCCGTGCAAGAAGGTAAGTGTGCTGGTCCCGTCATAAAGGCAGTCCGTGGTCGCTGAAGCTGGGTGCAGGGCAGGGAGTCAGGTATAGTCGGGAACAGGTAGGCAAGCAGGGAACCAGGGCGGGTCAGGAGCTCAGGCAGGAAAAGCAGGACAGGTTTCAAGCAGGAACACTGGCAGGAACTGGTCACCAACAATATTGCTCCTGCAACCTGGGGCTGGCCGGCTTTTATCTGCCCCGAGGCAGAGGGCGGCTCTGATCCTCTGGGGACTCGCCTCTCCTGGCTTGGAGGTGAGCACTCCTCCTGCGGGAACTCAGTTCCCTTCGCCTCTGCAGCTCAGGAGAGGCTGGAGGGTTACCGGACCCAGAGGCAACCTCAGCTTCCCCTGATGGGGCTGGGAGTGGAGCACCTGCAGGCAATGGGTCCTCCATCCCAGCAGGAGCCAGAGCAGACTCAGCAGATGCCTGCACCTGAGGATCCAGCACAGGTGAGGACCCTTCAGACTCAGGCCCTAGCCGCAGCTCTGCTGGTTCTGGAGGCGGGGAATCCTGTGCAGGCTGGGATCCCTCAGGTTCAGCATCCGAGTCTGAATCCCAGGCCATCACAGTAAGAATGAATCTCTGGGTGGAAGGGAAGGGTGTAGTACTCAATCCTTCTTCTCCCCTCAAAAATCTGGCTCCTCATTCCCTAGCGGGAATGAATAGTTGGCCATTGCAGACCAAACCACCAGCCCAAAGATCCGCCGTCTTCTCAGGACCCAAACACAGTTTGCTGGCCCTCTTCCCATATTCCACAGCACCTACATTGTTATTGGTGCCTGGGTTGCTCGACCCAAATATTAGCAACTCCCTCCCTCCCTGAAGAGGATGGCTCCCTTCACTGGCTGCGGCCTGGAAAGAAAGAGGTGGACACGCACCTTTCATTCTATCATCCTCGGGCTCCGTCTGCGGAGGTGGAGATGACAGCCTACGTCCTCCTGAGTTACCTGACCAAACAGCCAGCGCCATCCCAGGAAGTACTGGGGACAGCCACCCGCATTGTCAAGTGGCTCAGCCGGCAACAGAACCCCACTGGGGGCTTCTCTTCCACTCAGGTAAGTCTCCTTCCTTCCTTCCTTCCTTCCTTCCTTCCTTCCTTCCTTCCTTCCTTCCTTCCTTCCTTCCTTCCTTCCTTCCTTCCAGGGATCCAGACTAAAGTTTTCTAGGAGTGATGGGGAGGCACAGCAAGCTGTCAGGGCTGCTGCAAACCCCTGAACTCTCAATCCTAGGAAAATGAGGGTGTGGTAATGGGAAGTCCAGGGTCTGATGAGGATGTCTCCAAAGTTTAGATGCCTTGGCTGAGAATGCAAACCCCAGGGACGCTAAATTTTCACAATAACTTTGAGGTGACTATTGATATCCCCCTGTCAGCTGCTTCCCTGGCTGATTCGGGTATACCATATGATGTCCACATCCCTAGGGAAAACTGCCTTGCTCATTGGGGCCAACCTCCACAAAGCGGAAATGCATTCCCAACAAAAGAGGACAACAGACTTGTGCAGAGAAAGAGATGGAAATGTGGAAATGATTGCTGTAATGTATAGAAATGCAAGACTAGAACATGGAGGACTGTCCTGTTAGCTAGGGATGATGGGAATTGTTGTCCCAAACATCTGGAGGGCCGGAGTTTGCCTATGCTTGTTCTATAACACTGTCCCACCATCTCGTCCTCTGTCGTCCCCTTCTCCTTGTGCCCTCCATCTTTCCCAGCATCAGGGTCTTTTCCAGGGAGTCTTCTCTTCTCGTGAGGTGGCCAAAGTATTGGTGCCTCAGCTTCAGGATCTGTCCTTCCAGTGAGCCCTCTGGGCTGATTTCCTTCAGAATGGATAGGTTTGATCTTCTTGCAGTCCATGGGACTCTCAAGGGTCTCCTCCAGCGCCATCATTCAAAAGCATCAGTTCTTCGGATATCAGCCTTCTTTATGGTCCAGCTCTCACTTCCATACATCACTACTGGGAAAACCATAGCTTTAACTATACGGACCTTTGTCGGCAAGATGGTGTCTCTGCTTTTTAAGGTGCTGTCTAGGTTTGTCATTGCTTTTCTCCCAAGAAGCAGGCGTCTTTTAATTTCGTGACTGCTGTCACTATCTGCAGTGATCATGGAACCCAAGAAAGTAAAATCTCTCACTGCCTCCATTTCTTCCCCTTCTATTTGCCAGGAGGTGATGGGATCAGCGACCATGATCTTAGTTTTTTTTTTTTTTATGTTGAGCTTCAGACCATATTTTGTGCTCTCCTCTTTCACTCTCAGTAAAAGGTTCTTTAATTCCTCCTCACTTTCTGCCATCAAGGTTGTATCATCAGCATAGGTTCTTTAATTCCTCCTCATGGACAATAACAACAGGCCTGTTGTTATGTAGCTGCATTGTTTTATACTTTCTGGATGTCCCATGATCATATTATAAAATAGTTGTGTTCTCTGTTATAAATCAAGTGCTGCTAGAAGTTGTTTGTTTTCCCATGCATTTCTTATCAACCGAAAGTTTGGCGCAAGCAAACTTTTATTCTGCAGTGCTACATTTTCTTTTAAAAAGAGGTGCCAGAGCTGTCCATAAATGCCTCATTTGTTCTCTTATAATGGCAATGGGAATCCTGCAACGTGTTTAAATTGCTAACTATACTTTGGAATCTGCTCTGGATCAATAGAAGTAGAATTCATGACAGGATGGGTGACAATTAGGGGGCCCTTCCAACTCTGCAGTTCTACTAGTCTATGCTAGTAGACTAGGCTTTTCTGTGGATTACCTCTTGACATTTGAGGAATCACATCTTTTTACACTTATTAAGCAGAGATTGTTAGATAATGAATTTCAAAAAATTCACCCTTCACAACCCTTAGTATGCTCGCCAGCCTCTCTGGGGCTGCCGCCGCATCATGGACTGATGCCTAACTATATTTATGATTTGGTCACACCTTTATATCGCAGAGTATTTATGCTGGCCCGTTTAAATGCCTTTCCGTCTTCCGTGCTATTCGGAAGGTTCAAAGGCATTCCCTACCAGAACAGACTCTGCCCTTGTGGCCAGAAAGTGCCGGACTCTATGGCCCACATGATACTGGATTGCCCTCTTTCTAACATTCTTGATTTTGGCCCTCCGATATCCTCTATGTGGCTCAGGGCCCTCTCCAACAAACAACTTGCGGTCCAGCTCTTGTTGAGGGATGACTCCCCTGAACTCACCAGAATTATGGCTCACTATTTGACAAGGAAGAACCCAGATGGCGCTGTGGGTTAAACCACAGAGCCTAGGGCTTGCTGATCAGAAGGTCGGCGGTTTGAATCCCCGCGACGGGGTGAGCTCCCGTTGCTCGGTCCCAGCTCCTGCCAACCTAGCAGTTCGAAAGCACGTCAAAGTGCAAGTAGATAAATAGGAACCGCTCTGGCGGGAAGGTAAACGGCGTTTCCGTGCGCTGCTCTGGTTCGCCAGAAGCGGCTTAGTCATGCTGGCCACATGACCCGGAAGCTGTACGCCGGCTCTCAGCCAATAAAGCGAGATGAGCGCCGCAACCCCAGAGTCGGACACGACTGGACCTAATGGTCAGGGGTCCCTTTACCTTTTTATTTGACAAGGATCTATGAAATTAAAGCCAGTACATCTGGACTACCTAACAATGACTGATGAGGATTCCTTATTTACAGAGAGTTTGTATGTTTTCGTTTTATTTTATATATGCCAATAAAGGTGTTGATTGATTGATTGATAACTGGACTTCAACCAGGGGATAACTTCAAATTGAGGACTGTCCTCTCTACAACAAGGTCCATGCCCACCTTCCCCATGGTCTGTGTTGCAGGACACTGTGGTTGCCCTCCAGGCCCTCGCCCTCTACGGTGCCTTCACCTACTCCAAGAGCAGCACGGGCACAGAAGTGACCCTGAGCTCCACAGAGGGCACCCTGAGGCAGTTCCAGGTGGACAGCACCAACCGCCTGCTTCTCCAGTGCCAGGCTTTGCCCAGAGTGCCAGGGGACTACGACAGCACGGCCACGGGGGAAGGCTGTGTCCACGTCCAGGTGAGTGAGCGTCCCACCCGGGGTGGGTGCCTGGGAAAGAGAAAGTGTGACATGTGATGTTCTGGATCCCAGCAGCACAACTGCCTGGCGCAAAGATCGGGTGGCCCACAAGACTGTTGGGGTTGCACAAGGTGGTGGCAGGTTTGCTTTGGAAGACATTGCCCTGCCCTAGAAATGATAAGCTCCTTCTGGTGGAGTGTGAAGAAACCAAGTTGGGGCAGTGGCCCTGAGCAGGCAGCAAGAACAAAAGGAGAGGGGGACACCTCTCTTGGCAGCAGTACCTTTGGAAATGATCTAGGGCTCAACCCTGTGCTAGCAAAGAAGCTAATGCAGTTCTAGGCTGCATCAATGGAAGTATTGTGTCCAGATCAAGGGAAGGGCCGTATTTTTCGCTCCATAAGACGCACCTGAACTTAAGACGCACCTAGTTTTTAGAAGAGGAAAGGGGGAAAGCCCTGTTTTTTTGAGGATCAGCTCAAAGTGGTGCAGCTTCTTTTGCAAAGGGAAAACCCCTGGTTTTTAGTTGGAAGAGATTCCAACCAGTCATTGGGAAGAACTTTCTGACAGTAAGAGAAGGTAGTTGGCTCTCCTTCATTGGAGGTTTTAAATGGAAGTGGGATGGCCATCCGTTAGAGATTCCTTAGCTAGGATTCCTACATTTCATGGGGTTGGACAAATGACCTTTGGGATCCCTTCCAACTCTACTATGGTTCTATGACCAGTAAGCAACGGCTGTATGGCAACTTATCAAGCCAGTGAGTGGAAATAGGTCGTTCAGAATCCTAGAGATGTGCCAATGATGGGATACGTTGTTCCAGCAAAGGCTAGATGCTAACTGAACCATTATATTGTCTCTAAGACCCTCCACCCTTAAAGGGGCAGACCTCCAGCCTGAAGCTGGGCCCTGTGTCCTCTCTCTGCTAACTCTCATAAAGCCCTCAGGTGTGAGGACTCTGGCCCCTCTAGGGGGCTGCATTGGTTAATGGGCTCAGTGATGTCAAGATCCAGATTAGCCCCTTGGTTGGCTGTGTTACTGCCCTCCTGGTTCCAGAGGCCTCTTACCCTCTGAGTTGGTGTCCACGTCACTGCTGGAAACCTAGGACATGCCTGATGCGGAGAGAGAGAGAGAGAGAGAGAGAGAGAGAGAGAGAGAGAGACCCTCCCATCAGATTTCAAGGAGATAAAGAACTGCACAACTTTTAGAACACTGGTCTTGAAAGACTGTCGCGACCCGGCTAGACAGTGGTAGACCGGGATCCGCCGGGCTCGCGCCATGCGGGCGCCAGGAAGGGGAACCAGGCAGCAGGCCAGGAAAGGGGGCGACAGCGGAGCCAGGCGCGCAGGGGTTAAACCGAACACGGCAAGACCTGAGCTCACCTAGGCATGCCCCGAGGGGTAAACAACCCCAGGCTGATGGCCCAACTCCAGGTGTGGAAGGCTTAGCGGGCAATCCCGGGAAGCCAGTGATAACGACGAGCCATCAGCGGCAGGCGCTGCGGAACTGTCAGCATCGCAATAACAATGTAAAAAGCACCCATGAATAGCGCGGGTAGACAGGAGCAGTTAACCCCTTTTGTCCAAGCTATCCTGGGTGGGGAAGAGGATTTCCCCCGGACCTTTAGGGCAGAAGGGAGGGGGGAATTGGGGGTCAACCAGCAAAATGTATTTAAGGGGAACTCTGAGATGGCCTCCTCAGAATCCTTACGGACTTTCCACGTTTCTCTGTGTGCTGTACAATAAAACTCAAGACATCTTCCGCTAACTTCTCGGAGTGGCGTGCGTTCTTGACAGCTAGCTACAGTTACCTTCGGGGACACGACAAAGACCTACATTGGCTCCCAGTACGTTTCCGAGAACAATTCAAAGTGTTGGTGCTGACCTTTAAAGCCCTAAACGGCCTCGGTCCAGTATACCTGAAGGAGCGTCTCCACCCCCATCGTTCTGCCCGGACACTGAGGTCCAGCGCCGAGGGCCTTCTAGCAGTTCCCTCATTGCGAGAAGTGAGGTTGCAGGGAACCAGGCAGAGGGCCTTCTCGGTAGTGGCACCCGCCCTGTGGAACGCCCTCCCACCAGATGTCAAAGAGAAAATCAACTACCAGACCTTTAGAAGACATCTGAAGGCAGCCCTGTTTTGTTGTTGTTGTTCAGTCGTTCAGTCGTGTCCGACTCTTCGTGACCCCATGGACCAGATCACGCCAGGCTCGCCTATCCTTCACTGCCTCTCGCAGTTTAGCCAAACTCATGTTAGTAGCTTCGAGAACACTGTCCAACCATCTCATCCTCTGCCGTCCCCTTCTCCTGTTTAGGGAGGCTTTAAATGTTTAATAGATTGTTGCATTTTAATGTTCTGTTGGAAGCCTCCCAGAGTGGCTGGGAAAACCCAGCCAGATGGGCAGGGTATAAATAAAATTATTATTATTATTATTATTATTATTATTATATTTATTTAGAAGACACCTGAAGGCAGCCCTGTATAGGGAATTTTTAAATGTTTGATGTTTTTATGTGTGCTGGAAGCCACCCAGAGTGGATGGGGAAGCCCAGCCTGATGGGTGGAGCATAAATAATAATTTTTTAAAATTATTATTAGAGCCCTGTTTCCTTTCCAGACCACTTTAAAATACAACATGCAGCCACACCAGGAAGAGGCACCATTCACGCTGGAGGTGCGCACAGTTCCAGAGACCTGCGCTGGACCCAAAGCCCACAAAACATTTGATGTTGCCATCAATGTCAGGTAGTCCCCTTCATTGGCCAAGGCTATTTGGGAATCTGGACCACCCCACAGTCAGGATGTATTAGAAGATGGATAGATGGTTACGGGGTGGGCTGTCAGGGGTGAAGAGTGGTGCGATTCTTTCCCCTCTCCCTTTGACTTCTCGTACCTACGGGACCGCCTCTCCCGGTATGCCCCGCAGAGGACCTTAAGGTCCACAAATAACAACATTGTGGAGGTCCCGAGCCACAAGGTTGTTAGACTGGTCTCAACTAGGGCCAGGGCCTTCTCAGTACTGGCCCCAACCTGGTGGAACACTCTGTCACAAGAGACCAGGGCCCTGCGGGATTTGACATCTTTCCGCAGGGCCTGCAAGACAGAGCTGTTCCGCCTGGCCTTCGGGTTGGACTCAGTCTGATGTTTTTTCCTCCCCTTATGGTTTTGATTATGGGCAATATATGAAGCGGTATGATATATGATGAATCAACAGAGGGGGACTTGAGGAAGTCAATCAAAATATGAAATTGAGGAAGAAAGGATGCCTGCCCCACAGATTTGGGTCAGGCCCAAGCAATGATACTAAAGAATATTAGAGAGGTTAAATGTACAATGATTATGTAAATTCCTGTGAGAGGGGGGATGGATGTTTGCTTCCCACTGTGAGAGGGGGGAAGTATAGAAATGTAACCGTGATGTTATGTGCTTAAAAAATGGTAAAAGCCAATAAAATTTTTTTTTTGGGGGGGGGAGATATATGAAGCGGTATTTTAAATTTTAAATTGTATTTTAACCTGTATTTTAATTAACGTTTTTTTCTTTCTTTTTACTTTATTGTAATTTTATTGATGTTAGCCGCCCTGAGCCTGGTTTCGGCTGGGAAGGGCGGGGTATAAATAAATTTTATTAATATTATTATTATTATTATTATTAGTTACACCGGCAGCCGACCGGCCTCCAACATGGCCATTGTTGATGTTAAGATGCTCTCGGGGTTCGTCCCGGTGAAACCTTCTATAAAGCAGGTAAGAGCTTCGTTTGTGTGTGAAGGCCCTGCCATAAACAGCAGCCTACTTCCTTGGCTGTAGGAGACTTGAGAAGAAAAGTGCTGCCTTTGCATATTGCCTACCTACCCCAGGCATCCTCTCTCCAGAAACAGCCATGAGGATCCCTCTGGGTGTCTCACAAGCAGGACTTCTCCTTGTGTTTGTTAGTCTGTCTCCAAATTTTGCTACTCTGAGGCCTGCAGCCTTTGTTCACAGAGGCGCCCGTGAGCTTTCGCAGCTGATGGATGTTGATACAGTAATTGGCCATGGGATTGTCCAATCCCGTCTTGGTTTTAAAGTCAGCTGATCTAACAGGCATAATCATATCTTGGGGCTGCGAATGTTGTACTAGCTTGCAATGTCCACTAGCCACTACGTAAGTCACTTGGAGACCTTTGGGTGACAAGTGACTAATAAATCTAATAAATGAATGAAATGATTGATTGATTGATTGATTGATTATAAGCCAAGGACACCGCTCAGCTCAATCTCCTCTGCCAGGACTGCAGAGAAGGCTCTCCTTGCCCTCACCTTAAGGTAGACTATGCTGCACTTCAGAGGTCGCCTTTCCCCATATATGCCCACTCGACCCCTTCGATTGGTGGAACTGGCACTGTTACAATTGCCACATAATCCCCGTTCCGCATTTGTAAGAACCCGATCTTCTAGTGTGGCAGTACCGACACTGTGGAACTCCCTGCCTCTTGACACCAGGCAACTGTTAAAAACATTCTTGTTTAGACAAGCCAACCCAGGTGCTTAGGAAGCTAATGTGAGTTTTAATCTGTTTTCAGTGTATTGCTATATTAACTGTTTGAAAGTTTCAAATTATTGTTGTGGATGTTTCTTATTCAGAGTTTTATAATTTTATCTTCTTCATGAACCGCTTTGAGGTTGCTTTTTTACAGTCAATAAGTGTATTCATTTTATGAAATAAAGAAACAACAACAGCAACAATCTGCATTTTGCCCCCACCAGCTGGAAAGGCACAATCTGGTCCAGCGCACAGAAGTGAGCACCAGTCATGTCCTGTTGTATTTGGAAAAGGTGAGCAAAGATGTCAGGCTTGGGCAATTCTCTCCTCCCCCGGTAGCATCAAGGAGAGAAACAAGAAAGTTCATATTTATGGTTTTATTCAGTCATTGTGTTGCAAGACAAAGAATCCAGCCCTTAACTCCACAGTGACTTTGCTCACCTTGAGCTCCTCCCCTTCTTTCCCCAGCAACAGTACTTGGGTCCATGGAGGGCCTCAGTGAGGGAACCACCAGCAGGGGCGTAGCAAAGGGGGGTGATGGGGGCGGGCCGGCCCGGGGTTCCACCCCAGAGGGGGGTGACACTTTTAAAAAAAAAATTATTTTATTTTATTTTTATTTTTTTTAATTTTTTAAACTTTATTGGAAAAAAGAAATAATAGACACATACACACACAACCCCCACACCTCACAAAGTGGCACCATCAGAGGGGGGGGGGTGACACTTCTTTATTTTTTTATTTTTTATTTTATTGAAAAAAATTAAATTTTAACTTTATTGGGGAAAAAGAGATAATAGACACACACACAAAAAAAACCCACACCTCGCAAAGTGGCACCATCATTTTTTGGGGGTGGGGGTGACTTGCTATGCCACTGGGTGCAGCTCTGCCAGTGCCCTGGCAAAGTGGTGGTGGGAGGGTGACAAAATAAATTCCGCCCCGGGTACCACCTGGGCTGGCTACGCCTCTGACCGCCAGAAGGCCCTTGGAGCTGGACCTCAGTGTCCAGGCTGAATGATGGGGGTGGAGATGCTCCTTCAGGTATACTGGGCCAAGGCCGTTTAGGGCTTTAATGGTCAGCACCAACACTTTGAATTGTGCTCGGAAACGTACTGGGAGCCAATGAAGGTCTTCCAGGACTGGTGTTATATGCTCTCGGCGGCCACTCCCAGTCACCAGTCTAGCTGCCACATTCTGGATTAGTTGTAGTTTCTGGATCACCTTCAAACGTAGCCCCACGTAGAGCACATTGCAGTAGTCCAAGCGGGAGATAACTAGAGCATGCACCACTCTGGCGAGACAGTCTGCGGGCAGGGAGGGTCTCAGCCTGCGCACCAGATGGAGCGAGTAGACAGCTGCCCTGGACACAGAATCTCAGCAGTCTTGTGATTCTGTGTCTCAAGTGATGATCCCACCTGCTTGTCCACAGGTGACCAACATGACCCAGAGCTACACCTTCACTGTGGAGCAGGACGTACCTGTCCAGAACTTAAAGCCGGCTGTGGCAAGAGTCTATGACTACTATGAAACAGGTGAGAAAGGCCCCCCACATTGCAGACTATTAAGCTTCACATATCCCACTTCTTAGTTAACTCTCAAAGCAAAATTTAAAACCACCATGCAATAGGTGCATTTAGGAGCCAGTGTGGTGTAGTGGTTAAGAGCGATAGACTCGTAATCTGGGGAACCGGGTTCGCGTCTCCGCTCCTCCACATGCAGCTGCTGGGTGACCTTGGGCTAGTCACACTTTTCTGAAGTCTCTCAGCCCCACTCACCTCCCAGAGTGTTTGTTGTGGGGGAGGAGGGGAAAGGAGAATGTGAGCCACTTTGAGACTCCTTGTTGTTGTTGTGTAGTCGTTTAGTCGTGTCCGGCTCTTTGTGACCCCATGGACCAGAGCACGCCAGGTACTCCTGTCTTCCACTGCCTCCCGCAGTTTTGTCAGACTCATGTTGGTAGCTTCGAGAACACTGTCCAACCATCTCGTCCTCTGTCGTCCCCTTCTCCTTGTGCCCTCCATCTTTCCCAACATCAGGGTCTTTTCCAGGGAGTCTTCTCTTCTCATGAGTATTGGAGCCAAAGTATTGCAGCCTCAGCTTCAGGATCTGTCCTTCCAGTGAGCACACAGGGCTGATTTCCTTAAGAATTGATAGGTTTGGTCTTCTTGCAGCCCATGGGACTCTCAAGAGTCTCCTCCAGCACCAGAATTCAAAAGCATGAGACTCCTTAGGGTAGTGATAAAGCGGGATATAAAAACCAAACTCTTCTTCTTATGAGCATTCTGCAACCAACCCCTTAAAAACCACCCGCTAGTCTAAAAGTGGTGATGGAGAAAGCTCTGGGAGGCAGAGGCTGGCCTGACCATCTTTCTCTGTTGCTTCCCTCTCTTTCCAGATGATGGCGCCGATGCAGAGTACAGCGCCCCCTGCAGTACAGGTAGAGTATGAACAAAAATTGCCTTGTGCAAATCTGAACTGGCTTGAAACTACCAAAGGTCATCCCAGGCCATAACCCAGCTTTCTTCGGGGGGTAGGACACATAGCTGTCAACTTTCAGATTTGAAATTAAGGGATTTTTCCAAACTTTTGGATTTGAAAATAAGGGATGCTGCAAGGGCGGTGCAAGTACCCTCGCCACCCTGCGCTTCAGAGGCTGCGTGTGAATGGGTGAGCGAAAGAGCAAGCGCGTAGATGGCAGGCAGGCTGGCTGGCTGGTTGGGCGCGAGGGTCTGGCTGCACAAGGCATGCAAGCTCCGCCCCCAGTCGGTGTCAGACTCCTGATTGGCAGCCGAGCAACGCAGCTCAGGAGCCTCCCTGGCCGGCAGGGAGGGAGAGGAGCTGCTGCCTTTGAAATCCGGGAAATTTAAGGGATATCATCAATCCGGGATAGCAGCGGGAAACGGCATTGGAATAAGGGAGTTTCCCGCCAAAAAAAGGGAGGGTTGACAGCTATGGCAGGACATGATATAGGGGAGTGTTTCCCAAACCTTTTAGGGCCTCTGCCCCCTAGGTTCCCCCAAAAACCATCCTACCCTACCCTATAAAAAGCATTATTCCAAAGAGCAGTTTTCACGACCCACTAATGAAGGCAATAACACAGTAAAATTCAAAACGGTGACAATTAATTGCATGTTTATTCAAAACCCAATTAAACTGCCAGATTTTTAAAGCCTGATAGTCATTTACACTTCCAGCACCGTTCCCCCCACCCACCCCGCTGCCTCTTAGCACCAACCCCAAGTAATCCCACTGCCCCCCCCCCAAAGGGCATGGTACTGCCCATTTTGGGAATCACTGATTTAGCGTCCTGGATTAAAGTGACTTGAATGGAGGCCAGGCCTCCTGTTGGGCAGGTTGAGGGGCCCCACCTGGGCTGGCAGGTTTGGGGAAGGGCATGAAACGGCAGCAGTTGGGCATATGGGGGCAGTTGGGCAAATGGGGGGGTTGGAGGGGGGGTTGCCATCTGGATCTCCTGCCTCTTTTCCCTCAGAGCATATTGGGACACATATGGGTGAATGCTTGACCCAAGGTAAAGGGACCCCTGACCATTTGGTCCAGTCACGTCTGACTCTGGGGTTGCGGCGCTCATCTCGCTTTATTGGCTGAAGGAGCCGGCATACAGCTTCCATGTCATGTGGCCAGCATGACTAAGCCGCTTCTGGCGAACCAGAGCAGCACACGGAAACGCCGTTTACCTTCCCACCAGAGCGGTTCCTATTTATCTACTTGCACTTTGACGTGCTTTCGAAATGCTAGGTGGGCAGGAGCTGGGACCGGGCAACGGGAGCTCACCCCATCGCAGGGATTTGAACTGCCGACCTTCTGATCAGCAAGCCCTAGGCTCTGTGGTTTAACCCACAGCGCCACCTGGGTCCCTTGACCCAAAGCAGATTCTTATGCTCTTTCCTCCACTGCAGACGAAACTAAACAGGGGAATGCATGATGAAGAATGCAGCCCATCGCTCCCCAGGTGGACTCTGTTGGCATCTTCTTTCCACCGGATGAGGAGGGGGGGACAGAGAAGCTGGGCAGCAACACAAGGTCTGAACCGCAGCCTGCTCTGGCAAAACCTGGAATAACAAGAGGAAGAAGAGGGGGTCGCCACACACTTCAAAACCAGCACCCACCTTTGTTGTTTTTGGTTTTCATTTTGAGATCCTTCTGTATGGCTTCAATTTCCCTCTACGGGATAAAATAAAATAAAACTATATTTTTGATTCCAGTCATGTTTCAACCATATCTCTGCGGGCATTTCTGGGGTGGGACGTGGTGCGAATACAACTACCGTATTTTTCACCCCATAAGACGCACTTTTTTCCTCCTAAAAAGTAAGGGGAAATGTCTGTGCGTCTTATGGAGCGAATGTGTGGTCCCTGGAGCTGAACTGCCCAGGGGCAAAAGCTCAGCAAACGATCGGGGAGAGAGATAAGGGAGAGAGATTCCAGCCCCGCCCCCTTGCAGAGGGAGGCTGTTTCCCCAGCGACATGTGACTGGCTGATTAGATTATCTGTCTGGAAACTGTAGAAATGGCTTTCTGAAACTGCAGAACTGTGAGTTAAACCCCATAAAACAGGGTTTTTTCCCTTTGCAAAGTAAGCTCAACAACTTTGAGCTGATCCTAAAAAAATGGGGCTTTTCTCCTTTGCAAAAGAAGCTGCAGAAATTTGAGCTGATCCTCAAAAAATGGGGCTTTTCTCCTTTGCAAAAGAAGCTACAGAAATTTGAGCTGATACTCAAAAAATGGGGCTTTTCTCCTTTGCAAAAGAAGCTGCAGAAATTGGAGCTGATCCTCAAAAAATGGGGCTTTTCTCCTTTGCAAAAGAAGCTACAGGAATTTGAGCTGATTCTCAAAAAAAGGGGGCTTTTCCCCTCTAAAAACTAGGTGCGTCCTATAGTCAGGTGCGCCTTATAGAGCGAAAAATACGGTATTTATTTTTGGTGTTTTGTATTCTCTGGTGCATTTTAGAAGAAGAAGAAGAGTTTGGATTTGATATCCCGCTTTATTACTACCCAAAGGAGTCTCAAAGCAGCTCACATTCTCCTTCCCCTTCCTCCCCCACAACAAACACTCTGTGAGGTGAGTGGGGCTGAGAGACTTCAGAGAAGTGTGACTAGCCCAAGGTCACCCAGCAGCTGCATGTGGAGGAGCAGAGACGCGAACCCGGTTCCCCAGATTATGAGTCCACCGCTCTTAACCACTACACCACACTGGCTCTCTCTTTTAGTTTTCCAACTGGCCAAAATCAAACACCATTAGGGTTGAGCGGCCAGTTTAGCAGCAAAATTCATAAAGCAGGTTGCTGCTAAAGGGTACATGCGGGGTGTGTGTGTGTGTGTGTGTGTGTGTGTGTGTGTGTGTGTGTCTTCAGATGGAGCAGATGAAGGAACATAAGAGTCCTGGTGGATCAGGCCCATGGCCCTTATAGTCCAGCATCCTGCTCTCGCAGTGGCCAACCAGATGCCTCTAGGAAACCCACAAGCAGGACCTGAGCATTATAGATTTTCTTCTCCTGGTCCACCCCCTCCAGGAGATGGGAAGAACAATGAGGATTATATGGAGCATCTGATGATGTTGTCCGAAAAAGGCAAAAAGGAAGAAGGAAGAAAGACGTTTGGAAATCAAAGGAAACCAGACAGGCATGAGAGGAAACAGTCAAAGAATGGGAAGAAGAAATCCTCTACTTCTCAGGGTGCGGATGACAGAAATTGAAATACTTTATTGTCACTTGTACAACTTGTATACAGTGACATTACACGAGCACCCCCTATTCAGCTCTCTTAGTCTTAATTCCCCTTGTTTACTGATGCACACCCACCTAACCCAAAAGTCAGTTGCCCTGTTGTTATCTTTTCATTCAGTAGCCTAACAGCCCACGGATAGAAACTGTTCTTTACCCTGTTGGTGCGACTAATCATGCTTCTATATCTTCTGCCCAAGGGCAGGAGATCAAGAAAGTGCCAGCCAGAACAGAACAGAAACAGAACGAAAATGAGTCCAATGTATATGAAAACATTTAGACACAAATCAGAATTAAATACTTGTTGCAGAATCCACACAGGGGAGAAACCATATAAATGCACAGAGTGTGGAAGCAGCTTCAGTGTGAGTGAGGCAGGTTTTAAAAGATTCACTGGAACATTGAGTTCTAGTGGACCTCCTTGCAGAAGAAATTCCATAACACTGGAGCCACTGCAGAGGAGACCCTAAAGCACAGCCTTGTTAATTTCACAAAAGGAATCACGTCCTGGAACCATCCTAGATAAAAGGTTTGGCCTTATCAGAAGCTATGGTTTATGTAGTTGTTTGTTTTTGCATGGAGTGCCCTATCTGGGTTGGATGGAGCAGCCAAGTAATTTCGTTGTCCCCGAAGGGGATAATGACAATAAATATATTCTATATTCTATATTCTATTCTAGATATCAGTGGGGACAGAACTTGTCTCCATTTCTAGTTCCTATTGTCAGATGTTTGCACCATTAGATGCTCTTTTGTATTCAGTTCAGGTCTGAATACAATAATGTAGCACTTGGGAATGAAGATGCAGCCCAGGAGCCCAGCACTGGAAGCGAAGATAGAGAAGATCTGCACAGCCACCATGTATTTCCCCTTTGTGCTCAGGTAGGTGGGCACAAAGGACACCCAAACACTGCAGAAGACCAGCATGCTGAAGGTGATCAGCTTGGCTTCATTGAAGGTCGCAGGCAGATTCCTTGCTAAGAAAGCCACTGTGAAGCTGATGGTAGCCAGGAAGCCCATGTAGCCAAGGGCAATGTAAAACATGGCAGCAGACCCTTCATTGCATTGCAGGGTGATCTCTCCAGGCTGGGAGTGCATGTCGGAATCTGGGAATGGTGGAAACATTCCCAGCCAGATGGTGCAGATGAGAACTTGGACAGTGGAACAGGAAATGACAATGGAGTTGGCCAAACTCTTCCCCAGCCATCTCCTCACCCTGTTCCCTGGCTTTGTGGCTAGGAAAGCCAAGACCACTGTGATGGTTTTGGCCAACACGGAAGAGACGGCAACTGAGAAGATGACACTGAAGGCAGATTGTCGGAGAAGGCAAGTCATCTTCCTTGGCCGCCCAATGAACAGGAAAGAGGACAAAAAGGAAAACAGGAGGGAGACAAGAAGGATATAGGAGAGGTCCCGGTTGTTTGCTTTGACTATGGGAGTGTCTAGGAATTTAATGAAGATTCCTAACACAATCCCTGTGGTTAAGGACAAGAATAGGGTGAAGGAGGCCAGGAGGATCCCCAAAGACTCTTCATAGGACAGGAAGGTGATGATCTTCTGGACACATTGATCTTGATCTTTGTTTGGATGCTGATCTTCTGGACATTTGGTGCAGTGGTCTGCATCTGAAAAGAAAAGCAGTGAGTTCAGCATCGTTCATCTATCACTAAGATATCTGTTCTGTAAGTCCTACATGCAACAGGAGAAGGAGTGAGAAATTGTGATGAGCCATTTAGTGTCCAATAGGAGTTAGAATAGATTCATAAAATTGTAGAGTTGGAAGGGACCCGGGTATCAATCGAGTCACACCCCTGCAATGCAGGAACCACAGCTAAAGAACCTCTGGCAGATGATAATAATAATAATAATAATAATAATAATAATAATAATAATAATTAATAATAATTTATTATTTGTACCTCGCCCATCTGGCCAGGTCCCCCCAACCACTCTGGGCGGCTTCAATCAATCAATGAACTTTATTTCAGCTTTAAGTTCATAACACAAGACAACACAAGAACAGCAGTTACACTCACACAGTTGAATTTAAAATTATTGGCAATAAAATTAGTGGTAATCAAGACTTAATAAGTATACAAGATAGTATAAATATTAATTCCAAACAATTTCAATTTCCAATCAACAGTCCGTTTCGTCTCTTGTATGTCAGAACGGAAGTTAAATTTTTTGCCATCTGTAGGGTTACAAACTGGTCAGTGTCTTGCAATAAAAAAAGCAAGGAGGAAGTCAACCGGGTGCCCAGACAGTTTTTGGATTAATGGTTGCACTAAATTCTTCCGGGCAGCATCATATAGAGGGCAGTTAAACACCATATGGTGGAGAGATTCTATCGATCTGTTATCATAAGAACATAAAACAGAAATTTGACCCACTCTGGGCGGCTTCCAACAAACATTAAAATACATCAAAATGTCACAGATTAAAAACTTCCCTAAACAGGGCTGCCTTCAGGTATTTTCTAAATGTCATATAGTTGTTTATCTCTTTGACGTAGGAGGGCGTTCCACAGGGCGGGCACCACTACCGAAAAGGCCCTCTGCCTGGTTCCCTGTAACTTTGCTTCTCGCAGTGAGGGAACCGCCAGAAGGCCCTTGGAGTTGGACCTCAGTGTCCGGGTAGAATGATGGGGGTGGAGATGCTCCTTCAGGTATACAGGACCGAGGCCGTTTAGGGCTTTCAAGGTCAGCACCAACACCTTGAATTGTGCTCGGAAACGTACTGGGAGCCAATGTAGTTCTCTCAGGACCGGTGTTATGTGGTCCTGGCGGCCACTCCCAGTCACCAGTCTAGCTGCCGCATCCAACCTCACTTCAAGGGGCAAAAGAAGGCATCCCGACCCCATCAGTGTGTACATAATCAGAAACGCTGGCGCTGACATATAAACCCCTTCTCTTTGCCTTCTCCAAGGGCTGGCCTCTTACCTTCCAGAGCAGAGATTGTCCCTTCCATGCACCGTGAGCAACTGTAGCAGCAAAAGGGTTGGCCTTCATGAATTACCTTGGTGTATCCCTGGCGACAGCTTTCGCTGCACCTTGAATGAGGCGGGGTCTGTTCATAAAAGGAAGGAAGTGAACAGAGAAAAGTTTGTATCTTTCTCTGATGACAATAGGGACATCCTATTTCTGGTGGGAAGTTAAATGGCGTTTCCGTGCGCTGCTCTGGTTCACCAGAAGCGGCTTAGTCATCCTGGCCACATGACCTGGAAGCTGTACGCCGGCTCCCTCGGCCAGTAAAGCGAGATGAGCACCGCAACCCCAGAGTCGTCCGTATTCCATGATTATGATAATGGTGGTGATGGTGGTACTAATAATACTATTTATACCCCACCCATCTAACTGGACTGCCCCAGCCACTCTGGGCAGCTTCCAACATAAATAAAAACACAATAAAGCATTAAACATTAAAAACCTCCTGATACAGGGCTGCCTTCAGATGTCTTCTAAAGGTTGTCTAGTTATCTCCTTGGTTCAGGGTTGGATAACTCCATACCCTCCAAAATTTCCCCGAGGAAAATAGGGGCGTCCTAAGGAAAAGTGGGACATTCCGAGATCAGGATTCCAAAACCAGGATTGCTTCTATAAATCCAGGACTGTCTCTGGGAAATAGGGGCACTTGAAGGGTCTGTGATTGTAGGTCTCACAAGCTTGGAATATGCCCATCCACAAAGTATGGTACCCTAAAAGTTGTTAGAATTCAAGAAAAGACAAAGGGAATAAAATGAAATAATGTGTGTCCCCCCTCACCTGGTTACACCACCTGGGCCACACAATGGCATCTGGGTCTATAGCAAACATTATTGGCGAGGGGTCGTGTCTCTCTGCGCTCCCAACTTTCACTTTCTCAATTGATTTATTGGGGAGCACTAGAACGTTCACAACATCGAAGGCGGCTGCCAGGTGTCCGTTCTCATCCAAATGCAGCCCGTCTACAGAAGTATTGTCAAAGTGGAAGTTTCTCAGGAAAGGGTGAAGCTAGAATGGCAAAGAAAACAGCAGCATTTAGAAATGGAAGTCGGATATTGCAAACCTGCCTTGTTGGACCTCCAAAATTTCTGAGCATAGATAAGCAAGCATGTTCTGGAACAGCGTTTCCCAAACTTGGGTCTCCAGCAGCTTTTGGACTACAATGCTCATCACCCATGACCACTGGTCCTGCTAGCTAGGGATGATGGGTATTGTAGTCCAACAACAGCTGGAGACCCAAGTTTGGGAAACACTGTCCTAGAATATGAACAGTCCAGCATCCTGTACTCACATTGGCCAAACCAATGCCGGTCGGGAAGCCACAAACAGGACCTGAGCACACCTGAAATGCAGTAGTTCATATTGTTTGTATTTAGAAGCAGAACAGGGTCATCATGGCTAGTAGCCATTGATAGACTTCTCTGTGGATTTGTCTTTTTCTTTTAAAGCCATTCCAATTGGTGGCCGCCACTGCCTTCTGTGGGAGTGAGTTCCATAGATTAACTACGTATTTTTCGCTCCATAAGACGCAGCTGACCATAAGACGCACCTAGTTTTTAGAGGAGGAAAGGGGGAAAGCCCCATTTGGGGGGGGGTCAGCTCAAAGTTGTGCAGCTTCTTTTCAAAGGGGAAAAGCCCCTTTTTTGAGGATCAGCTCAAAGTTGTTGAGCTTACTTTGCAAAGAGAAAACATCCTGTTTTTATGGGGTTCAACTCACAGTTCTGCAGCTTCTTTAGGAAAGGAAAGGGAGCCGTTTCTACAGTTTCCAGACAGATAATCTAATCAGCCAATCAAATGTCGCAGGAGAAACAAACAGCCTCTGTCTGCAGAACATTCAACAATGGAGGCCTGGGCAAGGGGCCGGGGCCGGAAAGGGAGCCAGTGATTGACCACACATTCTCTCCATAAGACGCACAGACATTTCCCCTTACTTTTTAGGAGGAAAAAAATGAGTCTTATGGAGCAAAAAAATATGGTGTTTGTTGCATGAAGGACTACTTTCTTTTGACTCTCCTAGCGTGGCCCGTGGCCCTTCCCATCATGCAGAGAAGGGCAGAAAGATTATTGAAATCTTAATCTTTTATTGAAAGATTATTTTAAAAAGCATTGTAAGATTTATAAATCGATATAAAAGCTGGATTACATAAGAGACTGCAGACTAAATAGAGATTATGTTGTATTAAGACAGATGATATACGTTAAGACTGTTGATTAAGGAAAGAACATTAGTGTGAACTATAAAAGCTATTTAAAGATGATAAGAAATTACTAAGATGTTATAAAATGAAACGCAACAGGGGGGACGGGAGGAAGTCACCCCAAAGATGTAGATGAAATATGGAGGGGGAAATAGGATATGTGTTGTGTATGTTTTTATGATCTAATATTAGACAATATGTTAGTAATGATGATTTTTTTTAATGTTTGTTAATTGTGGTTTACTTTTAAAACCCAAATAAAAATTTTATTAAAAAAAGAAAAAAAAGAGTGAACTGGCAAGAACTCTTTGGTCCACCCAAGCTTCCAAGGGGCAACCTTTGGAATGCAATGCCGCAGACAGCAACGGAGGCTAGTCAGTTAGGGCAAATGGGGCTCCAGCCCACCAACCTTCGGCCAGGCTCCCTGCCCGCCTTCTTACTTTTAACCAGTCCAATGGGTGGCATTGCCTGTCAGCTTCCTCCTCTTTGGGATGTTGCATTCGTAGAACTTATCGAGGAAGAGGATGGGGACGAAACATTCGCCTGTCATTTATCTCCCTGCCTCCTGCCCTATGAGGTCCAATGACCACAGCTAAGGATGAAAGGGTGCTCATTGGAAGAACTTTGGACACTCCCTAACTCTCAGCCTATTGGGGATGGGGGAGAAATTCAATTTCATACATACATACATACATATCCTTTATTCGACCGATAGTCAGAAAGAAAAACATTTCTTAATACAAAATTATAAAACTAAAAACATCAGAGGGGTACACAAATAAAATAGGACAGCACTACTGAACCTCATACAGATAATCCACATCGAGGCATTCGATTTTACGCTTCCGACACTTGAGCGCCAGGAAGAGGAATTTAGCCACCGATAAGGTTGTTTTCCCAGTGGGCTTATTTAGCAGATATGCTACCTGCCTTTCTCATAATCGGGAACTAAACTGAGATAAATATGGGGCTATGAGATATTGCCTTAAGTCGTTATAAAAGGGACAACTCAGTAGAATGTGTTCTGTGGATTCTACCTCTCCCAAAGCACAATGGCACGTTCTCTGATCATATGGAACTCCTCTAAATCTTCCCCTCAAAACCGCAAAGTCAAGAACGTTCAGTCTGGCCGCAGTGAGTAGTCTGCGGTATTCCACATAGTGGATATCCGCCAGGTAACAGGCTGCTGCAGCCCGATACACCTGCTCCCCCAGAAACATCCCAGGTTTCACACAGGCTATGTCCTCATGTCTGGCGATATCCCCCAATCTCTGAGCGATCACCGCTTTAGCATGGCTATACGTCATGGACTCTATGTAAAGGGAGGACAGTCCACACTTCTGCACTTCCTGAAATTCAATTTCAGTTTGTGATCAAAGCTGAATTTATCAAATTTGCACGTTCCAAAACAATAAGAGAACTGAAGCAGAGCCAGCCTTCCAAATCTGCACTAAGCCCAATTTTGCAATGCGGTTTCTCCAACCAAACAACATTCATGAACATTTATATCAAAATAAAAAAATTTCCTTCCAGTAGCACCTTAGAGACCAACTAAGTTTGTTCTTGGTATGAGCTTTCGTGTGCATGCACACTTCTTCAGATACTTCAGTTACTTCTACCTGTAACTGGAACATTTATATATTAAGGGAGAAATGTGCATGAAAATGGCCATATCCATGAAAATAGCACACAACATGTTATTTTAGGAGCACTCGCTTCCAAATATGTGTACATTAATCAAAACTGCATAAAAAAAAGTGTTAATTAGAAGAAATTCACACTAAATTGCTGAAGAATTTTCATGAGGTTTTAAAATACAACAACAACAACAACAACAACAACAACAACTGTAGCCCAGCCTCTTCTGGGAAGGAAGAAAACTTAAACACGTAGCAGAACTCCCAAAAAATAGACCAGAGGCAATTGTACTTCATTCAGCAGAGCTCTTACTTGCTACTGAAGGCAAATGAGCATAATGGCCACAAATCCAGGACATTCAGGACTGGCACAGTCCATAAAAATCCAGTTGCAGCACTTACAAAAACTTAATAAACTTATAACAAGACTAAACCTTAACACTAAGCATACAATGTACAGAACATCACACTAGGAGGAAGAGAGATAAGAAGGGCTCCTTCTGGCCCATATTTAAAGTCAACATGGCCTTAATTGGAAGAGATAAGAAAACCAGTTCAAGCCAGCTGTACTCAGATTCTCTGAAGGTATAACCCAAACAATGACGAAGCTTCTTTCATACAGAGAAGCTTCCAGAAACTTCCAGAAACCTCTTGAATGAATTAGAATAGGAAAGATCACTACACATCAGATCAATACTTTCTGCACTAAGAAATGCAAACTGACAATAACAACAATAATAGTTTTTATTATTTGCACCCTGCCCATCTGTTTGAGTTGTCCCAGCCACTCTGGGCAGTTTCCAGCATACACAAAAACATAATAAAACATTAAACATTGAAAACTTCCCTACAGAGTGCTGCTCAATGTTGCTAAAGAAAGGCAGACAACCTAACTTGTGAGGAATAATAATAATAATAATAATTTATTATTTGTACCCCGCCCATCTGGCCGGGTCTCCCCAGCCACTCTGGGCGGCTTCCAACAAATATCAAAATACATTAAAATATCACAGATTAAAAACTTCCCTAAACAGGGCTGCCTTCAGGTATTTTCTAAATGTCAGGTAGTTGTTTATCGCTTTGACCTCTGCTGGGAGGGCATTCCACAGGGCGGGTGCCACTACCGAGAAGGCCCTCTGCCTGGTTCCCTGTAGCTTTGCTTCTCGCAGTGAGGGAACCCCCAGAAGGCCCTCGGCGCTGGACCTCAGTGTCCGGGCTGAACGGTGGGGGTGGAGACGCTCCTTCAGGTATACAGGACTGAGGCCGTTTAGGGCTTTAAAGGTCAGCACCAACACTTTGAATTGTGCTCGGAAACGTTCTGAGAGCCAATGTAGATCTCTCAGGACCGGGGTTACGTGGTCCCGGCGGCCACTCCCAGTCACCAGTCTACCTGCCGCATTCTGGATTAATTGCAGTTTCCGGGTCACCTTGAAAGGTAGCCCCACGTAGAGCGCATTGCAGTAGTCCAAGCGGGAGATAACTAGAGCATGCACCACTCTGGCGAGACAGTCTGCGGGCAGGTAGGGTCTCAGCCTGCGTACCAGATGGAGCTGGTAGACAGCCGCCCTGGACACAGAGTTAACCTGTGCCTCTATGGACAGCTGTGAGTCCAAAATGACTCCCAGGCTGTGCACCTGGTCCTTCAGGGGCACAGTTACCCCGTTCAGGACCAGGGAACACCATAGACTCAAGGTATTAAATGAAGGAACTGGGCCATAATGTTAGCAGTGAAGGAGAAAGGAATACCTGCCATGGCTGTACCCTTTGGAAGACCAAGTCGCTCCCACCTCCCCTCACCATCCGCCGGGATCTGGAGGCCAATGTAGCACTTAAGGCAAGCACCAGAGCCTGGACCAAACTGTAAATCATGTAGCTGTCCAGGGTCAAGCTGCCTTCATCAACCTCCTGATAAATGCTCTCCTTCTTCTCGATGCATCTCATCTGACCTCTCGCCGTCAGCGCAGACTTCAAATGAAAGCAACGGAATCCTTTCTTATCGAACCGCGGCTTGACGTTTTCATACCTCGTCCCCTTTTTGAACTGCATTAGGAAGGCCAAGCAAGTGTGGATGTTTTGGAGATCAAACATGCGGTAAAGAGCACTCAGGTTGATGTCCTGCAAAGCCGTCATGATCCAAACTTTACCTGCCGTGGGCTGCTTGCTCTTCACAGCCCGGAATATGGCGAAAGCTAAACCGAAAACAGATTGAGAGTCCCCAGAGAAAATGGCGACGTTGACTTGCCTCTGCACGAGGAACGCAATCATGGGGGAAATGTTTCTGTACAAAATGAGCGCTGGGATTTTTTCCGAGAAGGCAACGCAGATCCCCTCCCTCGCCAGCACTTCTGTCAAAGTCCTCATGAGCCTCTCTCCGTTATCGTTTTCTGGAACGATGAGGCCAACCCACCTCCACCCAAAATGCTGCAGAAGTTTGGCAATGCCCAAGTATTTGGTCTCAGCACTTGGGACCATACGGTAGACAAAAGGGAGGTGGGATTTGTCTTGCAGAGCAGGAGAAACAAAATCGTAGCTGACCTGTGGAGAAAAGGAAGGTTTTGAATCCTGAGATTCAAAGATATCCTGAGATAAAGCTGAGGTGTTTGCAAACCTAAAATATCTAGCTATTGAAATGGCTGTTGTCATTTATTGTGTATGTGTGATTTTGCAGTCAAAATCCTCAACGTAATACATTAACTTCTGCTTCACATGTGATTATACTTTTTAAAAAAGCAGCCTTAGAAATACAAAGAATTTCAGTACATAATCTGCTCAATCTGTTCTGGAAGTCCGTTCAACTTCCAAAACGCTTGCAAACCAAGGTGCGGCTTCTGATTGGATGATTGGCCCCGGAAACAAAGCCCTAAATGGCCTCGGTCCTGTATACCTGAAGGAGCATCTCCACCCCCACCGTTCAGCCCGGACACTGAGATCTAGCACCAAGGGCCTTCTGGCGGTTCCCTCACTGCGAGAAGCAAAGCTACAGGGAGCCAGGCAGAGGGCCTTCTCGGTAGTGGCGCCCGCCCTGTGGAACGCCCTCCCAGCAGAGGTCAAAGAGATAAGCAACTATCCTACATTCAGAAAATACCTGAAGGCAGCCCTGTTTAGGGAAGTTTTTAACCTGTGATATTTTGATGTGTTTTAATATCTGTCGGAGGCCGCCCAGAGTGGCTGGGGAGACCCAGCCAGATGGGCGGGGTACAAATAAAAAATTATTATTATCATTATTATTATAATAAACAATGGCAACAGCCAAAACGGACGTACGGCTTCCGAAAAACGTTCTCAAACCGGAACACTTACTTCCGGGTTTGCGGTGTTCGGGAGCCGATTTGTTCGTCAACTAAGCCGCTCAGGAACCAAGGTCAAAACAAAATAAAAAATTAAAAAAATCCTTCCAGTAGCACCTTAGAGACCAACTAAGTTTGTTCTTGGCAGACCAACACGGCTACCTACCTGTAACAGGAACCAAGGTATCACTGTACCAGCCACACTGTACCATTTCCTACCTGTGGGGTTTTGTAGATGCCCAACATATTTGAAATCTGGCCAGAGATTTCAGAGTCAGCCCCTTCCAGGACAGCCAACAGGTTATTCCGCCTTCCGCAGCAGTAGTTTGGGATGTTTGCCTGCCCAGTAGAGAGAAGGTCTATTGTAGCATCGTAAGTCATCCTTGCATCAAAGTAGTTTTCGTAGATGTTGTAGCCCAGAGTGATGTTGAGCAAGAGCCCAGGATTCCTGCTGACTCTCTGAGTGGCAAATATGAAGGGCAGGAGCTGCCTGAACTGCACGTTTGATAACCTGCAACAAAATTTGTTGTCCCACGTTTAACCACCATTCAGCTAGACGAATAACCACAGCATTAAGTCTGGGTCTGACTGTTAACTGTCTCTCACTTTGCTGGTGTTTGGAGTTCATTCTGTCTGTGACATCATACACTGATGTCACAATGACACATCTGCATTCATCCATGGTAACGTCAGTGGTCAATAAATTCCTGCAACTAGGTCGCCAGCAGTCTGGCTCTCCAGCAAACTTTATTTTTTAGTTCATATCCTGAGTATGAAGAATAATATGGAGATCATCAGGGGGGATGGGCTGAGTGTTCACCAGTGTGCGGATGATACCCAGCTCTACCTCTCTTTTAAATCAGAACCAGTGAAGGCTGTAAATTTTCTGTGTGAGTCTGTAGGTGGTTGGAGGATGGATGGTGGCTAATGGGTTGAGGTTGAATCCTGACAAGACAGAAGTACTGTTTTGGGGGGACAGGGGGCGGGCTGGTATGGAGGACTCTCTGGTCCTGAATAGGGTAACTGTGCACATGAATAATAATAATAATAATAATAATAATAATAATAATAATAATTTATTATTTGTACCCCACCCATCTGGCTGGGTCTCCCCAGCCACTCTGGGCGGCTTCCAGCAAACATTAAAATACATTAACACATCACAGATTAAAAACTTCCCTGAACAGGGCTGCCTTCATGTGTTTTCTAAATGTTGTGTAGTTGTTAATCCTTTTAACCTCTGATGGGAGGGTGTTCCACAGGGCGGGCGCCACTACCGAGAAGGCCCTGTGCCTGGTTCCCTGTAGCTTTGCTTCTCGCAGTGAGGGAACCGGCAGAAGGCCCTCGGCGCTGGATCTCAGTGTCCGGGCTGAACGGTGGGGGTGGAGACACTCCTTCAGGTATACAGGACCGAGGCCATTTAGGGCTTTAAAGGTCAGCACCAACACTTTGAATTGTGCTCGGAAACGACCAGGTGCGCAGCCTGGGAGTCATTCTGGACTCACAGCTACCCATGGAGGCACAGGTGAATTCTGTCTTCCAGTTCTATCTGGTACACAGGTTGAGATCCTACCTGCCTGCAGACTGTCTCGCCAGAGTGGTGCATGCTCTAGTTATGTCCCGCTTGGACTACTGCAATGCACTCTACGTGGGGCTACCTTTGAAGGTGACCCGGAAACTACAACTAATCCAGAATGTGGCAGCTAGACAGTGACGTGCAGCATAAATTAATAACGCAAAGTCTTCTTCAGTAAAAGAATAAAGCTTTACTGAGTTAAAACTTGCTTGCAAATAAACAGCATAGTGAACAGAAGATTTAAACTAGCTTCAGAGCAAACACAGAGTCATGAAGGATTTTGAAGAGATAAGGGGTTTATTAACTGATTGGCGACAATTTCATCAATTAAATGATTTTTTTCAAGACAGATAAAAAGAGGGGTTTCAGTCATGAAACCTCAAGATTTGAAAAAGATTTGTTAGAAAATAATAATAAATTACTGTCGAAAATGTATAAATTGCTTTTGGAATGGCATACAAAGGAAGAACAGGTTAAATCTGTAATGATACACTGAGCAAGGGATTTGGGACACAATATCCAGCTTTCAGATTGGAAAAGGTTATGGAGAACTGATTTGAAATTCTCGGCATGTTGTACACTGAAAGAAAACTATGAAAATGATGTACAGATGGTATTTGACTCCCAGTAAGTTAGCAAAGGGGCACGGGACACAGAGCCTAGGGCTTGCCGATCAGAAGGTCGGCAGTTCGAATCCCTGCGATGGGGTGAGCTCCCGTTGCTTGGTCCCTTGCCAACCTAGCAGTTCGAAAGCACGTCAAAGTGCAAGTAGATAAATAGGTACCGCTCCGGCGGGAAGGTAAACGGCGTTTCCGTGCTCTGCTCTGGTTCGCCAGAAGCGGCTTTGTCATGCTGGCCACATGACCCGGAAGCTGTACGCCGGCTCCCTCGGCCAATAAAGTGAGATGAGCGCCGCAACCCCAGAGTCGGTCACGACTGGACCTAATGGTCAGGGGTCCCTTTACCTTTAAGTTAGCAAAAATGTACAAGACAGGTACAAATATCTGTTGGAAATGTAAAGAAAAAGAAGGCACCTTTTATCATATGTGGTGGTCTTGTGCAGGCAAAGGCTGTGCATACAAATTTAAGTAACAGTAACGATGATTTTAGTTACAGGTAGGTAGCCGTGTTGGTCTGCCATAGTCGAAACAAAATAAAAAAATTCCTTCCAGTAGCACCTTAGAGACCAACTAAGTTTGTTCTTGGTATGAGCTTTCGTGTGCATGCACACTTCTTCAGATACCACACGAAAGCTCATACCAAGAACAAACATAGTTGGTCTCTAAGGTGCTACTGGAAGGAATTTTTTTTATTTAGTAATGATGATGATATTTTGATTTAGGCATTTTGTGGTTTTAGAATAGTCTGATTTTAACCTGTGAACCGCCCTGAAACCTGTGGGTATAGGGCAGTATATAAATCCTAATAATAATAATAATAATAATAATAGTAATACGTTTCCGAGCCCTAAATGGCCTCGGTCCAGTATACCTGAAGGAGCGTCTCCACCCCCATCGTTCAGCTTGGACACTGAGATCCAGCGCCGAGGGCCTTCTGCCGGTTCCCTCATTGCGAGAGGTGAGGTTACAGGGAACCAGGCAGAGGGCCTTCTTGGTAGTGGCACCCGCCCTGTGGAACGCCCTCCCTTCAGATGTCAAAAGAGAACAACAACTACCAGACCTTTAGAAGACATCTGAAGGCAGCCCTATTTAGGGAGGCTTTTAATGTTTAATAGATTATTGTATTTTAATGTTCTGTTGAAAGACGCCCAGAGTGGCTGGGGAAACCCAGCCAGATGGGCGGGGTATAAATAATAAATTATTATTATTATTATTATTATTATTATTATTATTATTAAATAATAATAAACTTTCTGCCAAAAGAGGGGAGGGATATTGTTTAGTTTTAGGACTAGAAAGAGAGAGAGAGACTGGGGCACAATTGGAACATACGAAATCAGAATCAGCAGGAATGGCAACAAATCCACCACTGCCCCTTAATTACTTACGGGTAATATTTCATAGAGGGAGTCTCGGAGAACTTAACCGGGAGTAAAATGACATTGGTGGCAGATACAACCCCACTAATGATGTAGTCCGCTTCTCTGTAATAATTCAAGGGGTCTGTCTGGTTGTTTACGAAATTCAAGGGGCATTTTGCCATCAGCATCTCACAGGTTGTCCGGGAAAAGAGTATCACCATCAGCACAATCTGGATATACCTGCCACAGCTGCTGCCTCTGGGGCTGCTCTCCATGCTCATGAAAAGCAGCCAGCACCCTCCGGCAAGGCTGAGGCTGCAATGACTCACAGAGGGAATCTAGCCATGGCTACAGCGCCACATAGGACATCTCAACCTGACTCAGCCCCCGCCCCTTCCTAATTGTCACCCAAGGCTCTCGGTGCTGCAGGAGGTATTTATGCTGCAGGGTTGTTGCTGCAAGAAGTTTCACCTCCTTGCCGTCAATTCTGATGTTTCTGTTATTGCTCTAAATTGTGATCTTTGGGAATGCCCTTGAGTATTAGCAAGGCGATGGAGAATAAATCACTACAATTTTGATAACTAGCATGGGATGCATCACCTCTGCAGCCTCCTGGACTTTCAGGATGGGTTCAGTTGTGGAACTGGTTGGGGGGAGGACCCTCCCCCCCCAACTTCTCCCATATTATACTAGCTGGACCCAGCCATGCGTTGTTGTGGCTAATTTTTTTCAATGGAAAAGGAAGATAGAAAAGAGAAAGTGCACGTTTGTAATATGTTTAATTTCATAATGCTTGTGGGTATACAATATTTTTTATACGCTATATTAGATTGCGTAGCCTCCGTCTGCTTTCCACTCGGGTATTCAGTCTAGTCTATCTAGTGACTGTTTTCCTAGTTCTATATGCTAATATATTACAGATTCATTATTTTATTCTTTATATTTAATTTCTCCTCCTAATATCCATACGAAGTAGTCAAAAGTGTATCCAAGATTTTATTGTGGGGCATTCCTTTTTCATGTAATCTCCAAATTTCTCCCAGTTTTTTTTAAAAATTTGGTTACTATTTCCTCTTACTATTTCAGTCAATCTTGCTAGGTCCATGTAACAGAGTAGTTTCTCTTTCCACTCCTCAATTTCTGGAACCTGTTGTCTTTTCCAGTATAAGGCTATCAAATTTCTGGCCGCAGCAGTGATATATAAAAAAAGTTTTCTGTCTTGGGCACATATGTCCTCTCCTACTATGCCCAGTAAGAAAGCTTCTGGGATTTTCTTTATATTATATTTCAATATTTTCTTTGTTTCTTCAAACACCTGCGTCCAGAAATTCTGGATGTGCTCACAATTCCACCACATGTGTAAGAAATTCCCCACTACTTTTTGACATTTCCAGCAGAGGTTACTTTTTGTTTTATACATTTTATGTAATTTGTTTGGAGTGAGGTACCACTTACAGAACATTTTAATCATATTTTCTTTTATTCCTTCCGCGGCTGAAAATTTCCATCCTTTTTTCCATAGAGATTGAATCCATCTTTATCTTTGTCTTTATCTTTATCACTTTCTGTCTTGTCTTGTCTTTGTCTTTGTCCGGCCTGCCTTTCATGGCAGCTGCGGTGGGGAAGTGGGCAGCGGGCGGCCCAGGCTGGCTCTGACGGCGTCGTGAGCAGCTATGGAGAAGGGCCGGGGCCTGCCTTTCACAGTGGCGGGGTGGCTAAGGGGCCTGGGCGGCGGTTGGGCTGGGCCTGCATTTGATGGCAATTACCGGTTTGCGAGCTTGCAAATGGCTGACGGAGCTCTGAGGTTTTGCTGTGATGTATAAAAGCTGTGCCATTGTTTTACTTTTGTAGCTGTAATACCAGTATAGCCGTCGCTAGAGGGCGCTGTTTTGGTGATGACATCTAATGCCTGCGACAGGTTTTTTTTGCATTTAAACTTTATTTTAGGTATGACAGGTGTGGTTTTTATGACTTTTTATTATGCCAGATTAGTATGCCATGGTAATGGACCGATGTGTCCTAATATGATGCGATTTGGTCCAGCGGTTACGCAGCAAGGGTGTTTCGGACAAACACGCAATGGGAACATTTATATATATAGATAGATAGATTGGGCTAGGTCAGAGGGGCAGGCTGGACCATTAACCAAGAAATCTTCCAAGATCATCTATCTTCCATCGTTATTTCTATGAATTATTATCCATGCCCCAGTGACATTACAAGAGAGGAATGAAATGAAACCTTCCCACTGGCAGGGTCCCTGCCTGCCCCAAATCTCAGCCAAAGGTCTCAATGGCACAGGAGGTGTCTCAGTGTGCCCCAGGCATTTCAGGCATGTGAAATGGAGTTGCGCCACACTGCCTCATTTCTTATATTACTGTTATTTGTCTCCAAGTGAAGTTTTGACCAGAAGAAGAGTAACAAATAACTGTGATTTATTTACTTTTAATTATAATTAACAGCTCTGCACTTTCATGGATTCTCCGTGCAAAGTTGGAGGAAAATGTGTTGGTGAAAACACAGATTCTGAGAAAGGTCAGGGAGGGGAAAGGAAAGGTGAGCTTGGTCTGACCTTCAGTGGAGAACCACCATAAGATGATGGTGGATGTTGTGGTGATTTTATTATTTGTACCCTGCCCATCTGACTGGGTTGCCCCAGCCACTCTGGGCGGCTTCCAGCATACAGTCAGTCATACCTTGGAAGTCAAACAGAATCCATTCCAGAAGTCCGTTCGACTTCCAAAACGTTCAGAAACCAAAGCGCAGCTTCTGATTGGCTGCAGGAAGCTCCTGCAGCCAATTGGAAGCCGTGGAAGCCCCATCGGATATTCAGCTTCCGAAAATTGTTCAAAAACCAGAACACTCACTTCCGGGTTTTGATCATTTGGGAGCTGATTTGTTCGAGAGCTGTTTGAGATCCAAGGTACGGCTGTATTCAAAAACCTGATAAAACATTAAACATTAAAAAACTTCACAATATGATATGCCAGGATCAAACTATTCATCCAGGGTGTATATGTGACCTACCACACAACAGGGCTGATTTACTGCTGAGCATCCTTAAAATGTGAAACTGAGTCACCAAGAACAATATCGGAGAGCCAGTGTGGTGTAGTGGTTAAGAGCAGTAGACTCGTAATCTGGGGAACCGGGTTCGCGTCTCCGCTCCTCCACATGCAGCTGCTGGGTGACCTTGGGCTAGTCACACTTCTCTGAAGTCTCTCAGCCCCACTCACTTCACAGTGTGTTTGTTGTGGGGGAGGAAGGGAAAGGAGAATGTGCGCCGCTTTGAGACTCCTTCGGGTAGTGATAAGGCAGGATATCAAATCCAAACTCTTCTTCTTCATCGGTCTCCTCAGGGAAGCAGTGGTGGCTCAAGATCTCCAGCTGAGATTGCAAGATAGGGTAGCTGCAGAGGTGAGACGGCTTCGTCTGTAACCTGAGATGTGAGATGTTATTAGATGGGGATGGGAATACGGACTGATGTAAGAACATAAGAAGAGCCTGCTGGATCTGGCCAGCAGCTTATCAAGTTGAGTATTCTGTTCCCACCCCTGTGGGAAGCGGGGTCTGAGCCCAAGACCACCCTTGCTTCCTGCTGTCTGCCTCTGACCATAGAAGCAGAGCATAGCTACAAAGGAACTTAGCACAGGTGCCAACTGTAGGGGGCCGTGGTCCCTTGCTCCATAATAATAATAATAATAATAATAATAATAATAATAATAATAATTATTTATTTGTACCCCGTCCATCTGGCCGGGTCCCCCCAGCCACTCTGGGCGGCTTCCAACAAACACTGAAATACATTAAAATATCGCACATTAAAAACTTCCCTAAACAGGGCTGCCTTCAGGTGTTTTCTAAAGGTCATGTAGTTGTTTATAGCTTTGACCTCTGCTGGGAGGGCGTTCCACAGGGTGGGCGCCACTACCAAGAAGGTCCTCTGCCCTCTGCGCTAGATCTCAGTGTCCGGGCTGAACGGTGGGGGTGGAGACGCTCCTTCAGGTATACAGGACCGAGGCCGTTTAGGGCTTTAAAGGTCAGCACCAACACTTTGAATGTTGGTGGCTAAAAATTGGCCACTGTTTCTTTAATGCCAAAAGAAGAAAGTCAGCATGAGTCAGCAGCCTACGATGACTCATGCTATTTCTCACCTAATTGTACCAGTGTATATAAAGTGATTAAATGTTAGTATGGGTTTGTGGGTTGGTTGGTGAGAGCTGGTAGTGTGTGTAATAGCTGTTAGTCGTGTTTGCAGACAAAGACTCTTTTAAGAATAAAAGCAGTACTCTGCAAAGATACTCTGCTCAAAGACTCCTTTGTGCCAGTGAGGGTTCGAGGAACAGGCAAAGGAGTAAAAAAGGAGATCAGAACCTTTATTAAAACAACACTGATACCTAATAAGTTTCTTCTGGGGGGTCAGCCCCCTCAATATTTTCTCCCCCATCACCCACCCGCCCACCTGACTTCCCACCTGCCTGCCTCCCTCGGTCTTAAGAACGCCACCTTACCCCCACGATTAAGGGGGGCGACGTCGCACAACATGCACAAGGATCTGCTGACATCAAGCTTACGTTGCACACTCTGCTCTCGCTGTGAGCACATGTCGTCCAACATGCTGACGTTTCACCCAAATGCCGCATGGGCTGCTCAGTTAAGGTGCACATATGCACACATCCGCTGTGGATTTTGGGGGTGTTCTGGTCCCCTTCTTGAATTTTTTTGGGGGGGCTCAGCAAATGCTTACACAAAACAATGACTTGGTACCTAAATACCAGTTGACTGTTGTGGCATTCTCACAGAGCCCCCGGTCGTTCCACGGACTATTGACCCTGCACCACCACAGCTTATCTCTTCCACTGCCACCAACCAGGTTTCCCCGGTAATATATTCAGACTCAGGCAGGTTGTAACGTATTAACAAAGATTCCAGTTTATTGTGAACGCAAACAAGTTTTAAATACTTTGAAACACTGTAATCTGATTCACCCTCTCTGTCTCCCCTTTGTCTCTAACTCACCCTGACTCCTATGCCTCCCACCCACAAGAAACCAACTGAACCAACTGTCTTTCTATTTCCAACTGTCTTCCAACTGCTTTTCCAACTGCTTTTTCCCAACTGTCTAAACCTCTGGCTAAGCCTTTTAAAAACAGGGAGGCTCCGCCTCTGGGCTTTTCTATTGGTCTACCAATTAACCCTTTCTCTCCCCCTGTACAGACATTTCCAAAAGATCGGGCAAACGCCACAACTGTTGACATGCAAAGTCATAAAACATGTATCTTACAGATACCATTGGTTTCCCAATAGGGGCCATGAAGCAGAGCTGCTTTTTCTCCTTTGTGATAAACCTGTATCACACAGTACACTGCTTTCCTTAACACCAGGGATGTCCAACAGGTGGATCACAATCTACTGGTACATCCCTGAGAGGTTTTGGTAGCTTGCGTTCAATCGCTGGGTCCCTTTTCTTAGCGTTGCTAAAATCCGTCCCCGGCCCCTCATCCCGCCCTCCACGGATATGCAGAATGGAAGATGGAGTTTACTCAGTGAGGTTTTTAATTTTGCCAGAGATTTGTTGGTGAGTGGCTGTTCCTCTTTCTCCCCCCAAAACCCTTAAAAACGGGGCTTTCCTCCTCCCTAAAAAAAGGTCCACAAGTTTGACCTGAACCCCCCCCCCCCCCCAAAAATGCGGGTAGATTACTGGCAGTTTTTAATTCTGTAAGTAGATCGCAGTCTCTTGGGAGTTGGCTATCCCACTTTACACCAATCCTCATCATACCCTGATTTCTGGAAAGAATTGCATTTTGTGAAATAGTTTCTACGTTCACATTTTACTTCTTTATCAGAGGCCAACTATGAATGTCTACTTAGACAAGCGAGAGATCTGCAACATACCACACCGTTTTTTGCATATTTGATACCTACAGAATATTACATCAATTGAACTTGTGGGCATTCCATGGTCACCATAGCCCCATCTTCATTGGCCATGACCTATAGCCTTTGGGACATTAGTAAAGGGAAGAGAAAATATTTAAAATAGCAGCTCATAATAACCACTCACAAGTGAAATAGCTTTTTTATTACTTCTTTGCTGAACACAGGTGTGTAAGATGGAAAAAAATCTACTAATAATCAGATGCCATCTTTAGTTTTGCTGTCAGATTATCCTTTATATTCAAGTTAGGCCTGAGTATAATAATGTAGCACTTAGGAAAGAAGATGCAGCCCAGAAGCCCAGCACTGGAGGCCAACATAGAGAAGACCTGCACGGCTACCATGTATTTCCCCTTGGTGCTCAGGTAAGTAGGCACAAAGGACACCCAAACATTGCAGAAGACCAACATGCTGAAGGTAATCAGCTTGGCTTCATTGAAGGCCCCAGGCAGTTTCCTGGCCAGGAAAGCCACTGTGAAGCAGATGGCAGCCAGGAAGCCCATATAGCCAAGGGCAATGTAAAACATGGCAGCAGACCCTTCGTTGCATTGCAGGGTGATCTCTCCAGGCTGGGAGTGCATGTCGGAATCTGGGAATGGTGGAAACATTCCCAGCCAGATGGTGCAGATGAGAACTTGGACAGTGGAACAGGAAATGACAATGGAGTTGGCCAAACTCTTCCCCAGCCATTTCCTCACCCTGTTCCCTGGCTTTGTGGCCAGGAAGGCCAGAACCACAGTGATGGTTTTGGCCAAGACGGAAGAGATGGCAACAGAGAAGATGACGCTGAAGGCCATTTGTTGAAAGAGGCAGGTCTCTTTCCTTGGCCGGCCAATGAAGAGGAAGGAGGTTAAATAGGAGAGAAGGAGAGAGACAAGGAGGACGTAGGAGAGGTCCCGGTTGTTGGCTTTGACTATGGGAGTTTCTTTGTATTTAATGAAAACTCCTAACACAAAGATGGTGGTTAAGCACATGAATAGGGCAGAGGAAGTCAGGATTATTCCCAAGGGTTTTTCATAGGCCAGGAAGTTGATAATTTTGGGAACACATTTATCTTGATTCTTGTTTGGATGTTGGTCTTCTGGACATTTGGTGCAATGTTTTGCATCTGAAAAGAACAATGAAGTCAGCATCATTCATATGTGCACAATTACTGTTACATTCCACAAAATACATGTTTTGTTGTGAAAATTTACATTCTAACTAAATTTGAAAAATAGACTAATAGCCTGTTTCAGTCACTGTAAGGCAGATCAATAAGTTAATTTAAATACAAAAGTCTAGCGGATACATCAAAATGGCAACTAATCACATGTAAAACACTTGGGGTAGTGGTAATGGAGATGATACAAAGAAATGACGTTATGGTGGCTGGGGTTTCTGGATCCTTAAACACCCACCAGTCCACACATAAGGCCATTTCTTCTTTCAACTCCAAAAAGGTCTAATTCATCCAAAAATATTTAAATATAATTTACCCATTCCTTAAAGGCTGCCCTTTCCTCTGGAGACACTTACCTTCTTGGGTAGAGATTGTCCCTTCCTTGCAGGGAGCGCAATCATAGCAGCAAAGCTGCTCTCCTTCCCGGATCACCTTGACATACCCAGGCTGACAGCTCTTGCTGCATCTGGAATGAGGCACCATCTACTCATAGACAAAAGATCAATAATGAGGGCTATTTCTATCTATGCAAAGTCACTGGAAGTAATAGGAAGGGGGATTGTGGGAGGTATTTTCATCAGGACTGTGGTATCATAAGCAGTTTAGACCTTGATTTTGGCTAATTATATGTATAAAAATGCAGTTTAATGACTTCTCTGCAAGAGGCTGGTTCATTCAGTTTGCTGTTCTCAACCTAACCTGCTCCTGAATCTCCTGACCTCATTGATCCACTATGAGAGCAGATCTTACTTGATCCCTGCCTCATCTCTGTATTTGTTATTTCCTTCAAGTCTGTTAGGAACCTTAAATAAAACTTAAGGTATTAGAAGATATCTGAAAAATCCATGTTGCTGATATGGAAACCACACTTTTGCAAAGCTCAAGGATGACCTTCAAAGGGGTATCCGTGAGACCCTGTTTCTCTCCAGGAATGAAATCCAGCCTGTGATCTAAACTGAAGCAGATTAGCTGTCAAAGAATTTACGATCAGGTTCCTTCTTGAGCATTACATTTATTGGTCTATTGTATACTTATTTAATGGGACCCAGGTGGCGCTGTGGGTTAAACCACAGAGCCTAGGGCTTGCTGACCAGAAGGTCAGCGGTTCGAATCCCTGCGACAGGATGAGCTCCCGTTGCTCAGTCCCAGCTCCTGCGAACCTAGCAGTTCGAAAGCACGTCAAAGTGCAAGTAGATAGATAGGAACCGCTCTGGCGGGAAGGTAAAGGTAAAGGGACCCCTGACCATTAGGTCCAGTCATGTCCAACTCTGGGGTTGCGGCACTCATCTCGCGTTACTGGCCGAGGGAGCCGGTGTACAGCTTCCGGGTCATGTGGCCAGCATGACAAAGCCACTTCTGGCGATAATAATAATAATAATAATTTTATTCTTTGTACCCTGCCCATCTGACTGGATTGCCCCAGCCACTCTAGGCAGCTTCCAGCATATGTAAAAACATAATAAAACACTAAACATTAAAAACTTCCCTATACTGTACAGGGCTGCCATAAAAAACAGTGGGCTTGCTTCTGAACAGAGCTGCATAGGGAAATCTGCTCTGATGTAACCATGGTAACATCATGGTAAAAAAAATGAAGTCAAGCAATTTTTACTCCAGATTTGTTGATCCAGAATTCTTTCATGTTTTGCTCTGCCCACCTTCAATACCGATTCCACCCTCAGCCCTGCCTGCAGCTCCCTGAGAGATTCACCCTTCATTTCCCTCTGAGGGAATGTGACCCTTGGGAGCAAAAATGGTTGTCTGCCCATGATTTAACATGTAGCTCAAAACACAGGAACTCTGATTTGGAATTGCCATGCTTTTTAGAGGATGAGTGAATATGGAAGAACCTTTCCTGACAAAGAGTATTTTCAAAGCAATGATAGCTCACTTTTTTTTAGGTCTGGCGGGTGGCACTGTGGGTTAAACCACAGAGCCTAGGGCTTGCTGATCAGAAGGTCAGCAGTTCGAATCCCCGCGATGGGGTGAGCTCCCATTGTTCGGTCCCTGCTCCTGCCAACCTAGCAGTTCGAAAGCACGTCAAAGTGCAAGTAAATAAATAGGGACCGCTGCAGCGGGAAGGTAAACGGCGTTTCCGTGCGCTGCTCTGATTTGCCAGAAGCGGCTTTGTCATGCTGGCCACATGACCTGGAAGTTGTACGCCGGTTCCCTTGGCCAATAATGCAAGATGAGCGCCGCAACCCCAGAGTCAGTCACAACTGGACCTAATGGTCAAGGGTCCCTTTACCTTTAATCAACAATTCCAGAAGAATTGTTAGAACAGATGATCAAAAGAATAACATTAATTGAATGGCTTAACCCACCTTGTTAAACCAAGCAGGCCACACAATGGCATCCTGATTGATGGTGACTTGTACGCCTTGGGATCCCCGTTTCTCCACACGCCCAACTTTCCCTTCATGAAGGGAGTTATTGGGAAGAATCACAAAGTTCACAATATCAAAGTCAGCTGCCAGTTGTCCATTCTCATCCAAATAAACTCCGTCCATAGAAGCATTATAAAATCTGACGTTTCTCAGGAAAGGGTAAAGCTAAAAGGATAGAGAGACATCCTGGCATTTATCGAAGTTGGTTCTTTTCCTTTTCTTTCTTTTTTGTTTGAATAAACTTTATTAGAATTTAAAAGAGAGACAAAGATTATTATCAAATATCACTTTATCCAAACTAAAATGTTAATGTAGCTAAAAACACAGATCCAGACAAAAAGGAGAGAGAGAGAGAGAGAGAGAGAGAGAGAGAGAGAGAGAGAGAGAGAGGAAAAAGAAAGAAAGAAAGAAAGAAAGAAAGAAAGAAAGAAAGAAAGAAAGAAAGAAAGAGGGTAGGGTAGGGTAGGGTAGGGTAGATAGAAAAAGGATTAAAATAGACTCATGCTCTAAGACTCATGGCTGTTGCACATGGCTTAGGGTCATAGAATCAGAGCTGGAAGGGACCCTGAATATCATCTGGCACAAGCCCTCTGAAATACAGGTATATGCAGCTGTCCCTTATGGGGATTAAACCTACAACTTTGGTGTTATCAGTTTCTAAAGATGTTGAACAACAACGTTCTTGGAGACCCCAAGGATTGGACCCGTTATATAAGTAAAACTAGCTAACCCGGCCACGCCTTGCTGTGGCTGATTCGGTGAAATGCAAAAGTAAGATACAGTTTGAAAGAGAAAGCGTATGTTTACTTACACCTTATCTCATTGAAGTTCAGTCTATGTGTTCTCCGTTTGCCCCTCCCGTTTTTGTCTTCGTTTCTACAACTGTGTATTACTACTATTTTAGTCTATGAGGTTCTTTGTCCTGATTTTGTCAATGGCCTTCTTCGATGTTGTTGACGTGTAGTGGTGGGCTGTATGTTTGTTTTTATAGGAGCACGTTTGTATCTGTGGAAGGTGTGGTATCTGGCTCGAAATGTGAGTAGCGGCGTTGTCGTCTGGCCTCTATCTACAGCCAGTCGAGGTAGCGTCACAAACTGCGAAAATGGCTATTCCTCCCGGAGTGGTTCTATACCAGCCGGCAGAGCCAGCAGTAGTGTTTGTGGGCGGTCTGTCTGTCGATTGGATGGTGGTAGTGACATCAGGAAAGGAGGAGGAGGGGTCAGAAACAGGTGTGTTGTGCTGTGCTGTTTAACGTCCACTGGAGGGCGCTGTTTTTTGCAGAAAATCACATTTTTACCTGGGAAAGGTGTGGTATTTGTGCAATGTAAGTACATATGATCACTCCCATATGGGCATGGAACATTGTGTCCAAATTTGAACGGAATCGATCAAGGGGTTAGGGAGAAAGGCGATTGTTAACAAACATCCAACTTGAACGATTTTATATATATAGATAACAATTGCAGAGTGGAACTGATTGTCAGTTCAAGTGGAACCATATACTGTAGAATAAAAAAGGAATACTGTACCTGTGATGACTGGATTCTTTCAACTTCCGATCTCTTTCTGCCCACCATCACCATCCACTTGGCTCTGGATGAGTCTGCAGCATTTAAGACATGTGCCAGAGCTCGGACAGTGTTGTAAATGCTGTAAGTGTCTTGAAAAAGGCTCCTTTCCAGGACATTTTGAGGGTAGCTCTTCAGGTTCTCCTTCGCAATGCATCGCTTCTGGCCTTTCACAGATAACACATGCTTTGAATATAAGCAATGATATCCATTTTCCCAGATTGTATTCATATCGCTATTACCATGATATATAACTGGCAGGTTATCATCATGCTTCGATTTTTTTTTGGTCTGGATAAATAATGATAAATAACCATAGACGTGGTTGTTCATAAGCATCGTGGGAGATAGGTTGGCATTGAAGTACGACAAAGCTATTGTGATCCAAATTTTCCCTGTAATCGGAGTCAGGGTTGCACCCACCACATCAACTGTCGTCAATACATCTACCAAAGACAGAGACTCCCCATAGTACAGAAATACATTGATTCTCCTGTCCATGGAAAACAAAATCTTGTGCAGGATCTTGTCAAGCAAATTGGGCATAATGAAATCCTCTCGTGAGATTTTTTGTGAGAAGGCAACACAGACACTGCTCCTTATGAGAGCGGGGGTCAAGGTGCTCAGAAACCTTTCTCCGTTGTCCGTGTCAGGAGCAATGAGCCCGATCCACGTCCACCTGAAATGCAGGAGTAGACGAACAATCCCTTGGGTTGGGGGTTCTTCATTTGGGATCACCCGGTAGATGAAAGGGAACTGTGCTTTGCCAAGAGCATGATTAACGGAAATGTAACTTACCTAATAAGGAAATGAGAGATTGAAGGGTTTCTGTTGGTTTCAGGGCAAGCGCTGATATTATCAATTAACTGGGAATTCTGCTCAGGAAGGGTCATGTCCTGCACATTTCTCTGCGTGCATATGGGACGCGGGTGGCGCTATGGGTTAAACCGCAGAGCCTAGGGCTTGCTGATCAGAAGGTCGGCGGTTCGAATCCCCGCGACGGGGTGAGCTCCCATTGCTCGGTCCCTGCTCCTGCCAACCTAGACGTTCGAAAGCACATCAAAGTGCAAGTAGATAAATAAGTACCGCTCCGGCGGGAAGTAAACGGCGTTTCCATGCACTGCTGTGGTTCGCCAGAAGCGGCTTAGTCATGCTGGCCACATGACCCGGAAGCTGTACGCCGGCTCCCTCAGCTAATAATGCGAGATGAGCGCCGCAACCCCAGAGTTGGTCACGACTGGACCTAATGGTCAGGGGTCCCTTTACCTTTACCTTTAAGCAGCTGTTTAATAGATATTTCACATCTTCCGTGTGAGGTCAGTTCTATAGATTTCTTTTCCTGCCCTATATTTATCAGCCTTCAGCATAAGGTCCTACCGCCTGGACTCATTTCACTTTCTGCTTCTCACCTGAGCACTGCGGAGAAGCTACCTGGTTCATTACATTTATATATGCCATTTTGAACTGTGATGATATCTCATAGAGCAGTTGGTGCTCACAATGGAAAAGGGCTCCACTGGCAATGTGAGAAAGCACCACACTTTTCTGGGTATTTGGAGCAGCTCTGAAGCAGGGATCGCAACACTGATAGGTGATTTTGCAAGGGGAAAGTGATCAATGAAAGTGATCAATGCTCTCACTGCGTAACCATCATAGTGTAGATATTCCACCGAGGTAATATCATTAGGTTTAACCATTCCTGGCAGTATGTTATTTAGAATAGATACAGAGTTCATAATTCGATGGTTCCCTGTAAGAAATCCCTTTGGTTTCGGGAAGTTCATAAATACCAGTTTTTGGGGATTTAAAACCAAATTTCATCTTCTTTCCTGGCTAGAGACTTGCCAGGTTTGAGGTGGGACCAGGTGGCGCTGTGGGTTAAACCACAGGCTTGCTGATCAGAAGGTCAGCGGTTCGAATCCCTGCGACGGGGTGAGCTCCCGTTGTTCGGTCCCAGCTCCTGCCCACCTAGCAGTTCGAAAGCACGTTAAAGTGCAAGTAGATAAATAGGAACCGCTCCAGCGGGAAGGTAAACAGCGTTTCCGTGCGCTGCTCTGGTTCGCCAGAAGCGGCTTAGTCATGATGGCCACATGACCCGGAGGCTGTCTTCGGACAAACGCCGGCTCCCTCGGCCTATAGAGCGAGATGAGCACGCAACCCCAGAGTCGGACACGACTGGACCTGATGGTCAGGGGTCCCTTTACCTTTTTTTATCATCTCTACTAGGCACCTCATCTTCCCCGCTACTCAGTTCACTGGATACTTTGTTGCCCTCATAGATATGGGCCTCTGATTCCCCAGCTTCTGGTTTGTTGAATATTTTGTTATCTGGGGTCTGAATTGTTACATTTGCCTTCTCATTTAAATCTGGACTCCGCCTTGGCGGGACGGGGAAAGTGTAAGTGTGTCATCCCTCTACTTCTGCCAAATCAAGAAGGAGGAGGGGAAGGGAAGGGAAGGGAAGGGAAGGGAAGGGAAAGGAAGGGAAGGGAAGGGAAAGGAAGGGAAGGGAAGGGAAGGGAAAGGAAGGGAAGGGAAGGGAAAGGAAGGGAAGGGAAGGGAAAGGAAGGGATAGATGCAGCTGGAAGAAGGCAGTAAAGATACAACCTTAATGGATCTGAAGAACTCTTCTCGGAAGATCTACTTCAAAATTATTGGTGTCAGACAGACCCCTAAAAGGTTGCATTTTTATCATGCCCTATTTCCCCTTGTACTTCCCCACTAAGCTACTAAGCAGTGTGGTTCTCATGAGTGTTCTGTTTATAGAAACATAGAATTGTAAGGAACTCCGAGGGTCATCTAGCCCAACCCCCATGCAATGCAGAAATCTCAATGCACGGTCCTCCATCCAATTTGAAACCATACCGGGCCCTGCTTAGCTTTGCAAATGTGCTAGCAATGTTACTGCTGCACCGCTAGGATTGTTTCCCTTCTTACAAGGGTGCTCTGGTGAACTCTCTTTGGGGGACTTTTCTTCTCACAGCTGGACAAACCCTTCAGTAAGGGTGGGAGAGCTTCTCTAACCTCATGCCCACTACTAACTGGAACAAGGGGCTGTGTGACTTCTCTGGTGGGAAGGGCAGCCCTTACTTCTCTGAACTATTCCTGGCATTTTCTCCAGCAAAGAGGTGGTTCCCTGCGGACTGCCTATGCTTTTGTTTTCATACCTGGGGGATTTTGTAAATTCCCAGCGAACTTGAAATTTGGCCAGAGGTATCCGAATCAAGCCCTTCAATGAAAACCAGGGGCTTACGCTGTCTTCCGCAATTGTAGTTTGGAACATTTGCCCTGCCAGGAGAGAGCAGATCTATCATCGTGTCGTAAGTCATTCTTGAATTGAAATAGTTCTCATAGAGGTCGTAGCCCAGGGTGACATTGGGTAAGATCCCAGGATCCTGATTTATGTCATGAATAGCAATCTGCAAGGACAGGAGATACCAGTAGGAGACATCAGTCCTACCATAAAACAATGTATTATTGTCATGTCATTCTCCATTCACTGAAATCATATCAAATCCCTGCTTTCTTAATCTTCAGCCTCTGGATTTTACTCAAAGAATGACACCACAGTTTCACAGATCTAAGCATGAAGGAGGGAGAAAAGTTGTTTTCTGCTGCTCCTGAGAAGAGGACACGGAGCAATGGATTCAAACTACAAGAAAGAAGATTCCACCTAAACATTAGGAAGAACTTCCTGACAGTAAGAGCTGTTTGACAGTGGAATTTGCTGCCAAGGAGTGTGGTGGAGTCTCCTTCTTTGGAGGTCTTTAAGCAGAGGCTTGTCAGCCACCTGTCAGGAATGCTTTGATGGTGTTTCCTGCTTGGCAGGGGGTTGGACTGGATGGCCCTTGTGGTCTCTTCCAACTCTATGATTCTATGATTCTATATCATAATCTGTCATAAATGTTACAGGTAGGTAGCTGTGTTGGTCTGCCGTAGTCGAAACAAAATGCCATAAATGTGTTTGTTACAAGGCGAACAGCTGCTTGCCACCAAAGCAGAGACCGACAAAAATCATCAAATTGTAGGGGTGGAAGGGACTCTGAGGGTCATCTAGTCCAACCCCCTAAAGTACAGGAATCTAAACTAAAACATCCATGACAGATGGCCAATACTTTTGGGCACTTGAGCACTGCAAAGAAGGAGTACGCAATATTCAAATATGTTAAGGAAATGTTTGTGGAATGACGGGGCATTGGACAAAATCATAGCTGAGTTTAACAGCACTATTCTGGTTACTTTTAAAGTGCTTACCGTATAACCACATTTTGTGGGGGCACGCTAAAATTGTACGTTGTCAGCATAGATTGCACTGTAGATACGAGCCCACTTATGACGTGGTCTCCTGGCTTGTAATAGTTCAGTGCATCTGGAAAGTCCCTCCTCAGGTTCAATGGGCATTCTGCCTTCGCCATCCCAGAGGCAGCACTGGGTAGCAGCTGAAGGAGCAGCAACAGCAGTAAGAGCATCACTCTGGGTCTGACAGCTGTCGTGGCCGCTATCGTCACTGCTCTTAATAAGCAGCTAATGAGAAGAAGCCCAAAGTCTCCAGCAAGACCCCAGTGACATTTCAAAACAGAGAGACGATATGGGACCTCCACATTGGCAGAGTCCCTGCCTGCCACAAAAGCCCTCAGTGACACACGAGAGATTTAAATACAAACTTGTTGCTTGAAGTTACCTCATGCTGCTTTCCACTCTGAGGTTTCTGTTATTGGTCTCAAAGGTGATGCTTGGCTGGTTAATCCTTTGGGTATTTGCAGGGGAAAGAGGGATAAATCACTGTGATTCTGATAATTGTGAAGGGAATTATCACCTCTGCCCTGTCAAGGACTCTGTTGGTGGGGCTGGAGGAACAGGTGCAGAAGGAAAACATGTTTGCAGGATCTCACCGGTGTCACTCCATCTTCTGAGAAAGTTCAGGGAGGGGGGAAGTGACCCTGGAAAGTGACCCTTTATTTGAGAACTGCCGTCTGATGAGCTGTTCTTTTTGGATAAGCATCACCACCACTTTTGAATTCATAGGCACCTTTGCAAGCCAAAGAAACTGTCCTGTGGAACACCCCCCACCCCACAACTTGCTACCACACGATGCTTATTTCATTAGGTGAAAGATGAACATTAGAGTTTGTCCCCTCTCTAATGAGCGTAGTGGTTAAGAGCGGTAGACTCGTAATCTGGTGAACTGGGTTCGCGTCTCCGCTCCTCCACATGCAGTTGCTGGGTGACCTTGGGCTAGTCACACTTCTCTGAAGTCTCTCAGCCCCACTCACCTCACAGAGTGTTTGTTGTTGGGGAGGAAGGGAAAGGAGAATGTGAGCCGCTTTGAGACTCCTTCGGGTAGTGATAAAGCGGGATATCAAATCCAAACTCCTCCTCCTCCTCCTCCTCCTCCTCCTCCTCCTCCTCCTCCTCCTCTTCTTCTTCTTCATCCCTAGCAGCACACATTCTGAAGCGCCAGATATTTTAGAATCATAGAATCATAGAATCCTAGAGTTGGAAGAGACCCCAAGGGCCATCCAGTCCAACCCCCTGCCAAGCAGGAAACACCATCAAAGCATTCCTGACAGGTGGCTGTCAAGCCTCTGCTTAAAGACCTCCAAAGAAGGAGACTCCACCACACTCCTTGGCAGCAAATTCCACTGTCGAACAGCTCTTACTGTCAGGAAGTTCTTCCTAATGTTTAGGTGGAATCTTCTTTCTTGTAGTTTGAATCCATTGCTCCATGTCCGCTTCTCTGGAGCAGCAGAAAACAACCTTTCTCCCTCCTCTATATGACATCCTTTTATATATTTGAACATGGCTATCATATCACCCCTTAACCTTCTCTTCTCCAGGCTAAACATACCCAGCTCCCTAAGCCGTTCCTCATAAGGCATCGTTTCCAAGCCTTTGACCATTTTCTCTCTCAATTATTTGACTGCCTTATCTCAAAGCATGGGAGGGGTTACATTAGTCTCCTCTAGGCAGGATTGCATCTGTTCAAATGATGGCATTCCCCCAATCCCTCTTTCAAGTTCTTCATGTCCCTATTTCGGACAAGAAGATGCCAATTATTGTTTAATAACTTTATTTATTTACTTAGCGCCTCCCTCTCTCATGTACCACTTAATCTCATCTGGGTAGCTGGGGAATACCACATCTTCAGACCTATTTCAATGCTTTCCAGCTTCAGAAACTTCTCCCTCATAATGGCATGGGATGCTATGACCTCCCCAGTCCTGGTGGAGGATGTTGGAGGAATACCACCAGGTTACTCACTTCTTAATCATGCCATTCGTCAGCACGGGAACAAGACTTCCGCTCCATTTACCAATAGCACCCTCCTGGTGTGAGGCAAATGGTTCGATAAACCTTTTCCTGGTGTGTACCCTCTCTCTCCCCCCCCCCAAATAATTTTTATTGGTTTTTACAATTTTATAAGCACATAACATCACAGTTAAATTTTCATACTTCCCCCCTCTCACTGTGGGAAGCCAAGATCCATTCCCCCCTCTCACAGGGGTATACATATTCACTGTACATTTTACCTTTCTGATGTTTTTCAATAACATTGCTTAGGCCTGGCCCAATTTTGTAGGCCAGGCATTTCTAATTTTCTCAGTTTCATATTTCAATTGACTTCCTCAAATCCCCCAATGTTGAATTCATAATCAATCCTCTTTAACAGATTCATACATCTACTTTTAAAACATCGTCAAATACATAGGAAAATTTACTTATTAATCCTAAATTCAAACCTAAGCATCCAGGTACTTCTGTTCTTTCCCTAAGTTCTTCCCATCTGTCCACTCTAGATTTAACTTATTTTCAAAGGTCCAATTTTTACTTTTATTCCCCCCTTCCTCCCTTTGGTCTCAGAGTATTTAGCCATATTATCTTCCCTGGTGTGTACCCTCTCTGTCCTTTCTCCTACCACCCTTCCTACAGCTCCACAGAAATGGTATCTCTTCACACAACCCTTGCAAAATAAGGCTTTAAACACATCTAAGACCTCTGTGACCATGGCTCCTCACTAACACCTGGCCAATTGCAAGTTACCGTATTTTTCCGTGTATAAGACGCCCCCATGTATAAGACAACCCCTATTTTTTAAGCTCAAAATTAAGAAATTAAGTTGTTTAGTTTTTTGGGGGGTGGGGAGGTCACTTCCAATCGTTCACCCGCCAATCGTTCACCCGCCTGCCCGCCACTGCCGATCACTTGCTACAGTCACTGTCAACTGCACATTTCGCCGCAGCCGCCAATCGTCTGCCCTCCTTGCCACAGCCACCAATCGCCTGCCCAATTGCCACAGCCACAGCTAATCACCAGCAGGCCTTGCCACAGCCACCAATCACCCGCCCAATCACCATTGCCAATCTCCTGCTTGCTGCTGTCATTAATAGTACATCCCCCCTCTGCATTCATAATCCATGTATAAGACAACACCCGATTTTTCCCTAGTGTTTTTTTTTATAGCAAAAAGCATAATCTTATAAGTGAAAAATACGTCAGGCTCAGAGCTTTATTGTGAAGCCCAACTCAACCACCCAAGAAAGTAGATTGAAGAATAGTTTCTACCCAAGAGCTATAACCATCTTAAATGCTGTGACCAGATAATATGACCTTGGAGAGTTGTGATGGGTGTGTACGTATGTGCATGTGTGGCTGAAAATGTGTGTTTTTTGTGCTGTTTTGGACCTCTCAATAGTCCTCTGTCTGGTTCGTTCATGTGCTTCTTTGGGAGCTACACCTTGGTGAGAAATTTGATGGTGGTCCACTCCCTGTGTCAACAGCTTTTGGCAAAGGTCAAAGGTTTTAACAGAAATCAGAGTGATTATCAGTCAACCCATAGTCTTTGACCACCAACTCTGTCTTATTTCCCTGTTTACCAGCAACAATGTAACCCTTCCTCTATTCCCCCACCATCCTCCTGGTAGTTATGTAAGGTTGGAAATATGTTGCTATTATAACTTTGGAAGGATGGTATAAGAAGGTCCAAAAAGTTTCCATTACCTGAAAATACAAAGGCAGTGGTGCTGATATGATGAACTTCTGTTACCTGGTGGACTTTTGTTATGCATATGAAAAAAACAACACATGAAGCCTCCTAACCAGTCTAATATTTTATTTCAAACTATTTGTATCTCTCCCATCACCTCCTCTCCTCTCCTGACTCATATGTTGGGCCTCATCACTCCACAGCTTTTTGACATTTGAATATTTGATTTTATACCTGCAAGTTGCTGGATTTTGTTATTGCTATTCTGCTCAGATCCCTACAATGGAAAAGAATGTACAAAGAATCAGATGGCATCTTTACTTTTTGTCGTCAGATGCTCCTTTGTATTCAGACCAGGCCTGAGTAAAATAATGTAGCACTTGGGAAGGAAGATGCAGCCCAGAAGCCCAGCACTGGAGGCCAACATAGAGAAGACCTGCACGGCTACCATGTACTTCCCCTTGGTGCTCAGGTAGGTGGGAACAAAGGACACCCAAACACTGCAGAAGACCAGCATGCTGAAGGTGATCAGCTTGGCTTCATTGAATGAGTCAGGCAGCTTCCTGGCTAGGAAAGCCACTATAAAGCAGATGGCAGCCAGGAAGCCCATGTAGCCAAGGGCACCATAAAACATGGCAGCAGACCCTTCATTGCATTGCAGGATAATCTCTGCAGTCTGGGAGTGCATGTCAGTGTCTGGGAATGGGGGAAATGTCCCCAGCCAGGTTGTGCAGATGAGAACTTGGACACCGGAACAGGAAAGGACAACAGCGTTGGCCAGAGTCTTCCCCAGCCATTTCTTCACCCTGTTCCCTGGCTTGGTGGCCAGGAAAGCCAGCACAACGGTAATGGTTTTGGCCAACAAAGAAGAGACAGCAACTGAGAAGATGAAGACAAATGTCATTTGTTGGAGAAGACAGGTGGCTTTTCTTGGCTGGCCAATGAAGAGCAAGGAGGACAAAAAGGAGAGCAAGAGGGATACAAGGAGGATGTAGGAAAGGTCCCTGTTGTTGGCTTTGACTATGGAAGTTCCTGAGTATTTCATGAAAATTCCTAACACAAAGCATGTGATTAAGAAGAATAACAAGGTAAAGAAAGACAAGAGAACCCCCAAATACTCTTCATAGGACAGGAAAGTGATCATCTTGGGAACACATTGATCTCGGTCCTTGTTTGAGTGCTGATCTTCTGGACATTTGGTGCAGAGGTTTGCATCTGAAAGCAAGATGAGTTATTTCAGTATCCAGGGTCTCAAGCAAGGGGCATTCCCAGCCCTGACCTGGAGATACTATGACTTGAATTGGGAATCTGTTGCATGCAAAGCAGATCCTGTGCCACTGAACTACAGCCCTTCGCCAGCAGAAGCAGACACATCTGGAGTTTTCCAGGAAAGCCTCTGGCAAGGCTGGTGGAAAGGGGTGGGCATCAAGCAGGCAAAAACACATTCTGTTTCCTGGGAGAAAAGCATGGGTCCCACATGGGGAGCCAGAAGAGAACTTTCAGAGAAACCAGGTGTCCTATTTCTAAAGACTCTAAGAGAAAACCCAATTCAAAAGCAAACCACAGGGGGTCTGTCATCACTACACATGATGATGATGATGATTTATTTATACCCTGCCCATCAGATACCCCAAACTTGGGTAAAGGTCATTTTTATTGGGGGGGGGATAAACTAAAGAAATAACATTGTGTTGGACAGGATTACAAAAGTTGCCCTGTTCCTTCTCTCACTTGCCTTCCACAGTGGAGACTGTCCCTTTTACACAGGGAGCACAATCATAGCAGCAAAGTGGCTCTCCTTCCCGGATGACCTTGACATCCCCAATATGACAGCTCTCAGCACATCTGGATTGAGGGACGGTCTGCCCATAAAAAAAAGATAGTCAGGAGTTAATGGTCTTTCTATCCATGCAATAATAGTGGAGCCAATAGTCCCAGCTCCTGCGAACCTTGCAGTTCAAAAGCAAACTAGTGCAAGTAGATAAATAGGTACTGCTGCTGTGGGGAGTTAAATAGCTTTTCCATGCGTTCTGGCACTCGTCACAGTGTCCTCTTGCACCAGAAGCAGTTTAGTCGTGCTGGCCACATGACCCCCCCCAAAAAAGCTGTCTACAGACAAATGCCGGCTCCCTCGGCCTGAAAGCAGAGATGAGCGGCACACCCCATAGTTGGATTTGACTGGATTGAACTGGGTTTAACCTTACCATTACTAAATTGTTCAAGGATTTTAAACAAAAATAGATTGTGAAGACCTCCAACAGAACCTCTCCAAACTTGAGTGACTGAGCAGTAAATTGGCAAACGTAATTCAAAGCAAACAAGTGTGAAGTGATGCAAGTTGAGGCAAAAGATATTACTTTCATAAATATGCTCATGGGAGTTGAAGTGGGGGTGACTGTTCCTACAAAACGAAAAGTCCCTTTGAAACCTATATCCTTGTTTCCTTTTTCCCTTTTGGCTGATAGTCAAATTAATATGAATGGTTTAACCCACCTCATTAAACCAATTGGGCCACACGATGGCATCCTGATCAATGGTGACTTTTATGCCTGTGGATCCCTCTCTTCCCATACTCCCAACTTTCCCTACGTGAAGGGACTTATTGGGAAGCATCACAATGTTCACCAGGTCAAATTCAGCTGCCAGGTCCCCATTCTCATCTAAATATACTCCCTCCATAGAAGCATTGTAAAACTGAAAATCACTCAGGAAACGGTGAAACTGGAATGACAGAGAAAATCGCAGCATTTAAGGAAGTTGGCTATTTCCGCCCAGATGGTTCTCATATTATCTAGGCACCTAGTGGCCATGGAGTATTTTTCTATTTAATGTTCTCAATACAGTGGTACCTCTGGTTAAGAACTTAATTCGTTCCGGAGGTCCGTGCTTAACCTGAAACTGTTCTTAACCTGAGGTAACAATTTAGCTAAAGGGGCCTCCCCCTGTCAACGCGCCACCGCCATGCGATTTCTGTTCTCATCCTGAAGTAAAGTTCTTAACCTGAGGTACTATTTCTGGGTTAGCGGCGTCTGTAACCTGAAGCGTTTGTAACCCAAGGTACCACTGTATACTCGAGGTCTTTCGAAGCGGGCTCTTCCCCCAGCTAAGAAGCCTAAGAAATAGACTCCGTCCAAGAGGCTCTGTGTCAATGTTGGGGAGGGAATGCCACCTCCTCTCAGAGTCCTGCTCCAAGCTGTGGCTGTGGCTGCGGTTGTGGCTGCTACCAGTCAGACTGCAGACTTGCAGGACAGGCACTGCGTGAGGCAGGCTAGTGACCCTCAACCAGGGTGAGAGCCTGGTTGAAAGGGAAATTAGGTTCAGTGGAGTTCCCCCTCTGAATGAGAGGCAGTGGGAGGAAAGTAGCTAGGGGATACAACATCTACTTCTGACCATGTGGGACATGTCTAATAATGTGCCTTAGCTTAGTATTCTGTGGCCTAAACCCCCAAGTGTAAACAGAGTGAATGGTAATGCCTTAATGCTTCCAGGTGGGCAGGTAGCAAGGAGTGGTCAAGATCCTGCCCTGATTCCAGCAGTGGTGGGCAGGTGAAAGCATGGTTGGAGTGGGGAGGGGGCTGGCCACCACTGGGGGGTGGAGGTCTAGGTGTTTGGTCTCTGTTCCTTGTTCCAACCCTCTCACACCACCAGAGGATACTAGTAGCCCTCTGGTCTACAGAGCCCTCTGGTCTGGTGCTGCTACTGCTGAATGTTAGATCAGCCCCATATAAAAACTATGCTCTTCCATGAGTCCCAAACTGCGTGAGTAATGCGGCTATTCGTGTTGAACTGAGGATGCCCTCCCTAGAAACTTTACTGTGGAAACGTGTTTTTAGCTATTGGCTAACACTTTGGCTAAGATTATCTAATTATTATCTAGCCCAATGCCTTTGGTGGAATGAGTTTACCAGCCCATGGGCCAGTACGATTCATGCTAAGCTTTTATCTATTGGAATTTCACCCATGGAAGTCCTGAATTATGATTTTATCACAGCCAAAAAATTTATTAACCAAAGATTGGATGATATAGAGTGGCAACGTAATCTTATGCTTGGTGGGGGTACATGCTCTCCGAGGCAGTTGGGCATTGCTCCGCCAGCCCATGCGCCAACCTACCTATCATCTCTCTCTATCGCCAGTCACCGCTTTGCTTTTATTAAAGCGCGTTTTAATGTATTCCCGTCAAATTCCCTTTTCCATAGATTTTCTGGGGGTCAAATTTCGGTTTTATGTTCATGTGATAACAGATCGATAGAATCTCTCCACCGTGTTTAACTGCCCTCTATATGATGCTGCCCGGAAGAATTTAGTGCAACCATTCATCCAAAAACTGTCTGGGCACCCGGTTGACTTCCTCCTTGCTTTTTTATTGCAAGACACTGACCAGTTTGTAACCCTACAAATGGCAAAAAAATTAACTTCCGTTCTGACATACAAGAGAAGAAATGGACTGTTGATTGGAAATTGAAATTGTTTGGAATTAATATTTACACAATCTTGTATACTTATTAAGTCTTGATTACCACTAATTTTATTGCCAATAATTTTAAATTCAACTGTGTGAGTGTAACTGCTGTTCTTGTGTTGTCTTGTGTTATGAGCTTAAAGCTGAAATAAAGTTCATTGATTGATGCTCTTTCATGATTTGATGGTACATGATCTGGCCTGCATTGCCAAGAATTTTTTGACACTAAGAGCCGCTCGACAGTGGATCCGTAGAACAGTATCCCTCGGGAGATTGTGGACGCTCCTTCCTTGGAGGTTTTTAAGCAAAGGTTGGATGGCCATCTGTCATGTATGATTTACTTGAGATTCCTGCATTGCAGGATGTGGGATTGGATGGCTTTTGGTGTCTCTGCAATTCCACGATTCTATGATTTGGGTGAGGGAGCTGCGTGGGCCTGACCTTACCTAGCTCTGCCCACCTGAGTTTATGATACTGCACGAGGCTAGACTAGGGGGTCAAGGCAGGGGTGTTGCTATTGCCTATAGAAGCACCATCTCCTTGACCAGGGAGCCTCTTGACCTTGGAAGGGGTTCGTGGAGAAACTTTGGCAAGAAAATTTATTGAACTTCTTACATGCAATAGAATGCTATCTTGCAATAACTTTGGAATGCTTTGTTTGTCTGTATAATTAGGAAAGTGAGATATGATGATTATGATGGAAATAATTATGCTGGCATACCTAGTAATGTATATGAATGCAGATTTAATATGAATGACATTTCCTTTTGAGGAATCTTTAGTCTTCTCTTTGAAAGGGTGACATGAACATTGCTAGCAGCCCATATTCTTGCAGATCAAGGTAACTATGGAAGGGTCTATCAATGCTGTATCAATCATTTTGACTCAGGAAGGTAGCTGTGTTGGGCTGAAGCAGTAGAAATATATATATAAAAAATTGTCCAGTCGCACCTTAGAGACCAACTAGGTTTGTTCTTGGTGTGAGCTTTTGTGTGCATGCACACGGTATCTGAAGAAACTCATACCAATAACAAACTTAGTTGGTCTCTAAGGTGCTACTGGACAATTATTTTATTTTTTTTTAAATCATTTTGACGTACAGTATTTTATAACCTCATTTATCTCCTTTTTTAATTGCTTGGTTAATTTCTGTTAATTAAAGGAATGGATTTACAAATCTGTCATTGAGCCGGTCATTATTTAAAATGGAACAAAATTCATCCAGATCGTCAGAGAAGGAAAAGGAATACCTGGGATGCTTGGACTTCTTCATCTTCCAACTTCTTCTGACCCTCCATCACCACCCTCTTGGATCGAGAAGAGTACGCAGCATTTAAGGCATGGGCCAGAGCTTGGACTGTGTTGTAAATACTGTAGGTGTCCTGAAACAGGCTCCTTTCAAGGACATCCTGAGGGAAACCAGGAAAGTTCTCCTTCACTCTGCATCGCTTCTGGCCTTTCACAGACAACACATGCTTTGAATATAAGCAATTATAGCCTCGAGGCGAATATGGACTATAGCCATAGGAAAGTGGCAGTTTACCATCATGTTTTGATCTTTTTTTGGTCTGGATAAATAAAGATAGATATCCATGAATGTGATTGTTCTCAAGTATTTTGGGAGACATATTGGAGCTGGCATATGATAAAGCTATTGTGATCCAAACTTTCCCAGTAATGGGTTTCAGGGTTTCACTCATTATTTCTAGCGTATTCGCGGCTTCTGAGGGGGACTGAGAGTCCCCATAGTAAAGAAACACATTGATTCTCCTGTCCATGGAAAGTGAAATCTTCTTCATGAGCTTTGTGTACTCATCTCCTTTAAACAGAATGTCTCGTGGAATGTTTTGTGAGAAGGCAACACATACACCACTCTTAGCAAGCGTAGGTGTCAGGGTGCTCACAAACCTTTCTCCATTGTCAGAGTCAGGAGCTATGAGCCCGATCCAAGTCCACCTGAAATGCAGGAGTAGTCTGATAATCCCTGAGCTTGGGGGTTCTTCATTTGGGGTCATTCGGTAGAGCAAAGGAGATTGTGTTTTGTCAAGAGCATGATGAACAGAAGCATAACTGACCTAGGAAGAAAAGGAAGATATAGAGGGTTTTATTGCTCAACTGGAAATTGTGGTCAGGGAGAACTTTATTTTGCAGTGTTTCTCTGGAAGGGAGATGTAGGACACTTATAGGCAACAATACACTCTGGTCAGTGACCGAAAAACATCAATTCAACACCGTTCTCTTCCTGAATGTTGTCCCCGTCCCCAATGTTTCAGACTATGTAGAATAAAGATATGTTGTATTCTATACTTTTATTATTTTGTATGGGGGAGGGTTCAATTTTTAGATCACCTGCGTGTTAGTTTCACATGAGTTTTGTTCCTTAGATTTGTTTCTCTGCTGAATATTCAGTTATTCTCCATCTTAAAGTCCCACAGCAAGTTACAAAAATAGGCTTGTGTGAAGCCATCCCTGAGATGTTTTCTGGAGGCTACAGTTCTGTCCCACCAAAGCACGATTCATGCCCTGTGTTAATTGCTATTTTCCTAGAAGAAGAGGTGCCGGAACTCACCATGAACACCTCCCTTGTTCTCTTAAAAGGTGCCGGCTGAAAAAAAAAAGTCTGTTTCCCCCTTTTAACTCTAAAATACTTAGCAGCTCACAGTAAACATCTTGTGAACTTCCTGTTGTACCTTCTGAGAGGCATCTCTCCTTCCAAAAGGCTTGTTCCCCCCTTAGACTGCTCTGATGGTGATTCTCTTTTGAAACCCTTCTTCACCCAGCAGGACAAATCCTTCAACATAAGGAGAGCGTCCTGGATCAGGCCAATGGCCCATCTAGCCCAGCATCCTGTTCTCACAGTGGTCAAACAGCTGCTTGTAGGAAACCAGCAAGCAGAGCATGAGCACAAAAGCACTCTCCCCTCATCTGATTCCTAGCAACAGGAACCCAGAAACATTGCTGCCTCCAACTAGGGAGGTAGATCCCAGTCATCATGCCTAGCAGCCAACGATAGCCCTTGCCTTCATGAATTGGTTTAATCCTCTCTTAGAAACTTCACTGCCTCCACTGGGAGTGAGTTTCATAGTTTGCTTCCTATTCAGAGGTGGCTGATCTCTGCATGTTGCCCATGCTAGTGTATTCATACCTGGGGGATTTTGTAGGTTCCCAGCATAGTTGAAATCTGGAGTGAGGTATCAGAGTTGACCCCTTCAATGAAAACTAAGGGCATCTTCTGTCTTCCACAGTGGTAGTTTGGGACATTGGCCCTCCCAGGAGAGAGCAGATCTAGCATGGCATCATAGGTCAGCCTTGCATTGAAATAATTCTCATAGATGTCATAGCCCAGAGTGATATTGGGTAAGATCTTGGGGTCCTGATTAATCTCATGGATAGCGATCATGAAGGACAGGAGATACCAGTATGCTACTATATCTGCTACCCTGCAACAAAGCATGAAGCCTAATGTCAGTCTCTGTTCAGTGAAAAGTGTCAAGTTCTTGTTTTCTAAGTCCTGTAAGAAATTGCAGCCACAAGAATGAAGCAAAATAGAACTTCCACATCACATAATCAGTCACCTGTGAGTTTGTTGGAAGGTGAATGGCTGCTTGCCGGTTAAAGGGAGATAGAAGCATATTTGAGCACTTGAGTGCTGGAAGCAGGGAATGAATACCACCCTCAAATATATTGAGCAAAAGTTTGTAAAATGATGGAGCACTAGTTCAACGGGAATGGTAGGTTGCAAGGAATTTGTTTATTTAAAGAAGAAGAAGAGGAGATGTAAAATAGAGATATTTACAAGTCATATAATTCCTGCTTCTAATTGTTATTGTTGTTGTTATCCAACTTATTACCTACCTTTCACCCTCAGATCCCAGGGCAGGTGAACTGTGCCAGTTGATTTCTAGACTCAATTCAATGTGATTATATGCTAACTTGATAGATCGACAATTTAATAGCTATAGTCCTGCTCCTTTCAGAAGAGTGCAGATCAGGCCATCTTCACATTTCCCAATTTAAGAAGTTGGGACGCAGATGATCTCTGGCTTCTCATGATTCACCTTCAATTTGTTTAATTTTTCCAGTGGAAAGCAATGCACATGCATTTTGTGCCTTCAATGGGCAAGTTCTAGAAAGCGCGACTTGTCCCTGGCATATAAGCATTACAGGCTTGGACAATCACAGCTGAGCATAATACTATTAAACAAGGTCCAATTCATATGCCTACCCATTAATCACAGTTTTGTCTGCTGTGCAGAAATTGCACGGGGAAAGTATAGCGTACCTTATAATATAACTGAAAGGGGGGGAGAGGAAATCTTGTCCAATATGAACCATTTGTAATGTAGATATTAGCCCGCTTATGAGGTGGTCTCCTGGCTTGTAATAATTTGTTGCATCTGGATGGTCCCTTCTCAAGTTCAATGAGCATTTTGCTTTCGGCATCCTAGAGGTTGCACAGGGTAGGAACAGCAACAACAACAACATCAATAAGAGCATCACTCTGGGTCTGCCTCCTGTCATTTTGTTTGTTGTCACTGTTCTCAACTTAGCAAGAAGATAATTACATGAAGCCCAAAGTCTCCAGCAAGACCGAGGCCCCAGTGACATTGAGAGGAAAGGGGTGATATGATGCTTTCACACAGGCAGAATCCCTGCCTGCCTGGAAGATAAGCCAAAGCCCTTGATGGCACACCAGGTCTTTAAATATGCAGCGGGCATTTCAAGCTCTCATTTCTGAAATATCTGTTCTTTGTGTCAAAAGTCGGTACTTTGCTTGAGTTTTGCCAAGGAATAAATCACTATGATTATGATAATTATGCAGGGAATGTACACCTCCGGAATCAATGTGGAGCTTGAGGAGCAGCTGCAGAGCTGGAAGAAAACATTCCAATCTGTTTTCTCCTGCTCTGGAGGGTAGGACTCGAACCAGTGGCTTCAAGTTAAGAGAAATGAGACTCCAACTAAAAATCAGGCAAAACTTTATGACAGTAAGAGCTGTTTGAGAGTGGAATGGTCCCCCTTGGAGGTTGTGGACTCTCCTTCCCTGGAGGTTTATAAGCAGAGCTTGGATGACCATCTGTCATGAATGCTTTAGTTAAGATTCCTGCATTGCAGGGGGTTGGACTAGATGGCCCTTGGGGTCCCTCTTCCAACTCTGCACTTCCATAATGCTATCATTCTATGTTCACAAGATCTCACTGATGTGGCGAAATGTGATCCTAGAATGACATTTATTTAAGATACATGAGCTGATAAGCCGGGATCAAACAATTCTTTCAGGACATGTTGAGGAACCTCTGTTGCCTGGTGGACTTTTGTTATGCATAATAATAAAAAAAACATAGAAACTTCCTTTGCCAGTCAAATATTTTATTTCAAAGTATTTGTAGCTCTCCCCATCACCTCAAATCCTCTCCTGACTCATATATTGGACCTCGTCACTCCACAGCTTTTTGACATTTGAATATTTCATTTTATACCTGCAAATTGCTGGATTTTGTTATTGCCATTCTGCTCAGATCCCTACAATGGAAAAGAATGTACAAAGAATCAGATGGCATATTTACTTTTTGTCGTCAGATGCTCCTTTGTATTCAGACCAGGCCTGAGTAAAATAATGTAGCACTTGGGAAGGAAGATGCAGCCCAGAAGCCCAGCACTGGAGGCCAAGATGGAGAAGACCTGCACTGCTACCATGTATTTTCCCTTGGTGCTCAGGTAGGTGGGCACAAAGGACACCCAAACACTGCAGAAGACCAGCATGCTGAAGGTGATCAGCTTGGCTTCATTGAAGGCCCCAGGCAGATTCCTGGCTAGGAAAGCCACCATGAAGCAGATGGCAGCCAGGAAGCCCATGTAGCCAAGGGCACCGTAAAACATGGTCTCAGACCCTTCGTTGCATTGCAGGATAATCTCTGCAGTGTGGGAGTGCATGTCAGTGTCTGGGGATGGAGGAGAGGTCCCCAGCCAGGTGGTGGAGATGAGAACTTGGACACCGGAACAGGAAAGGACAACAGCGTTGGCCAGAGTCTTCCCCAGCCATTTCTTCACCCTGTTCCCTGGCTTTGTGGCCAGGAAAGCCAGCACAACGGTAATGGTTTTGGCCAACAAAGAAGAGACAGCAACTGAGAAGATGAGGACAAATGTCATTTGTTGGAGAAGACAGGTCACTTTTCTTGGCTGGCCAATGAAGAGCAAGGAGGACAAAAAGGAGAGCAAGAGGGATACAAGGAGGATGTAGGAAAGGTCCCTGTTGTTGGCTTTGACTATGGGAGTGCCTGAGTATTTAATGAAAATTCCTAACACAAAGCATGTGATTAAGGAGAATAACAAGGTAAAGAAAGACAAGAGAATCCCCAAATCATCTTCATAGGACAGGAAAGTGATCATCTTGGGAACACATTGATCTCGGTCCTTGTTTGAGTGCTGATCTTCTGGACATTTGGTGCAGAGGTTTGCATCTGAAAGGAAGATGAGTTATTTCAGTATCCAGGGTCTCAAGCAAGGGACATTCCCAGCCCTGACCTGGAGATACTATGACTTGAATTGGGAATCTGTTGCATGCAAAGCAGATCCTGTGCCACTGAACTACAGCCCTTCACCAGCAGAAGGAGACACATCTGGAGTTTTCCAGGAAAGCCTCTGGCAAGGCTGGTGGAAAGGGGTGGGCATCAAGCAGGCAAAAACACATTCTGTTTCCTGGGAGAAAAGCATGGGTCCCACATGGGGAGCCAGAAGAGAACTTTCAGAGAAACCAGATGTCCTATTTCTAAAGACTCTAAGAGAAAACCCAATTCAAAAGCAAACCACAGGGGGTCTGTCATCACAACACATGATGATGATGATGATGATGATGATTTATTTATACCCTGCCCATCAGATACCCCAAACTTGGGTAAAGGTCATTTTTATTGGGGGGGGGAATAAACTAAAGAAATAACATTGTGTTGGACAGGATTACAAAAGTTGCCCTGTTCCTTCTCTCACTTGCCTTCCACAGTGGAGACTGTCCCTTTTACACAGGGAGCACAATCATAGCAGCAAAGTGGCTCTCCTTCCCGGATGACCTTGACATCCCCAATATGACAGCTCTCAGCACATCTGGATTGAGGGACAGTCTGCCCATAAAAAAAGATGGTCAGGAATTAGTGGTATGAATAAAAAGGTAAAGGGACCCCTGACCATTAGGTCCAATCGCAGACGACTGTGGGGTTGCGGCACTCATCTCGCTTTACTGGCTGAGGGAGCTGGCGTACAGCTTCCGGGTTATGTGGCCAGCATGACAAATCCACTTCTGGCGAACCAGAGCAGTGCACAGAAACACCATTTACCTTCCCGCCGGAGCGGTACCTATTTATCTACTTGCACTTTGACGTTTCCTTTGACCTGCTAGGTTGGCAGGAGCAGGGACCAAGCAACGGGAGCTCACCCCACCGCGGGGATTCAAACCGCCAACCTTTTGATCGGCAAGCCATAGGCTCTGTGGTTTAACCCACAGCGCCACCCGCAATAATACTGGAGCCAAGAGGAATCTTTCTCCCTTGGCAAGCAGTAGGTCTGGTGGAGTGGTTTTTGGTGGAGTGGACAGTTCTCCAAATGCAGGGAAGTAGAAAGTGGATTTCCATACCAATGCAAGTAGATAAATAGGTACTGCTGCGACGGGAAGGTAAACAGCATTTCCGTGTGCTCCAGCACTCTTCATAGTGTCCTTTTGTGCCGGAAGCAGTTTAGTCATTCTGGCCACATGACCCGGAAAAGCTGTCTACAGACGAATGCCGGCTCCCTCAGCCTGAAAGCAGAGATGAGCACCACACCCCATAGTTGGATTTGACTGGATTGAACTGGAGTTACCTTTACATTTACTAAATTGTTCAGGGAATTTTAAACAAAAATAGATTGGAAAACACCCAACAAAACCTCTCCAAACCTGAGTGAGTGAGTAGTAAATTGACAAATGTAATTCAAAGCAAACTAATGTGAAGTGATGCAAGTTGAGGCAAAAATTCGTATTTTCATAAATATGCTCATGGGAATTGAAGTGGGGGTGACTACAAAACTAAAATCCCTTTCAATCCCATATCCTCTTGTTTCCTTTTTCCTTTTTGGCTGGTAGTCAAATTAACCTGAATGGTTTAACCCACCTTTTTAAACCAAAGGGGCCACACGATAGCATCCTGATCAATGGTGACTTTTACGCCTGTGGATCCCTCTCTCTCCATACTCCCAACTTTCCCTACGTGAAGGGAGTCATTGGGAAGCATCACAATGTTCACCAGGTCAAATTCAGCTGTCAGGTCCCCATTCTCATCAAAATATACTCCGCCCATAGAAGCATTGTAAAACTGAAAATCACTCAGGAAAAGGTGAAACTAGAATGACAGAGAAAATTGCAGCATTCATGTATATAATTTTTATTACATTTTGTTTTACAATTTAAAATACTCATTTAAAAATCCTTAAGATATCAATGACTTCCCTTCTTCTCTTTCCATGGTTCACTTTGCATATCAGAAATCCCTGCATATTTTACAAAAACTAAAGCATTCCGTATTCCATTCTACAGTGGAACAGTCTCCCTCGGGAGGTTGTGGACTCTCCTTCCTTTGGAGGTTTTGGGTGGCCATCTGTCATGGATGATTTACCTTAGATTCTTGCATTGCAGTATGTGGGACTAGATGACTTTTTGAGTCCCTTCCAACTCTAAAATTCCATGATTCTATGATTCGGGTGAGGGAGCCTGACCTTACCTAGCTCTGCCCAACTGAGTTTATGATACTGCACCAGGCTAGACTAGGGGGTCAAGGCAGGGGTGTTGCCATTGTCTATAGAGACACCATCTCCTTGACCAGGGAGCCTCTTGACTTTGGAAGGGGTTTGTGGAGAAACTTTGGAAATAAAATTTATTGAACTTCTTACATGCAGCAGTATGTAAGAAGATCATTGGTCTATGATCAATTCTGTATCAATCATTTTGACTCAGGTAGGTAGCTGTATTTGGCTAACGCAGTAGAAATATATATAAAAAAATATAAAAAAATGTCCAGTAGCACCTTAGAGACCAACTAGGTTTGTTCTTGGTATGAGCTTCCGTGTGCATGCACACGGTATCTGAAGAAGTGTGCATGCACATGAAAACTCATGTTGTTGTTGTTCAGTCGTGTCCGACTCTTCGTGACCCCATGGACCAGAGCACGCCAGGCACGCCTATCCTTCACTGCCTCTCGCAGTTTGGCCAAACTCATGTCAGTAGCTTCGAGAACGCTGTCCAACCATCTCGTCTTCTGTCGTCCCCTTCTCCTTGTGCCCTCCACCTTTCCCAACATCAGGGTCTTTTCTAGGGAGTCTTCTCTTCTCATGAGGTAGCCAAAGTATGGTATGAAAACTCATACCAAAAACAAACTTAGTTGGTCGCTAAGATGCTACTGGACAATTTTTATTTTATTTTTAATCATTTTGACGTACAGTATTTTATAACCTCATTTATCTCCTTTTTTAAATGCTTGGTTAATTTCTGTTAATTAAAGGAAATGGATCTACAAATCTGTCATTGAGCCGGTCAATTTTAAATGCTTGGTTAATTTCTGTTAATTAAAGGAAATGGACCTACAAATCTGTCATTGAAACGGTCGCTATTTAAAATGGAACTATATCCATCCAGATAATTAGAGAAGAGAAAGGAATACCTGGGATGCTTGGACTTTTTCATCTTCCAACCTCTTCTGACCCTCCATCACCACCCTCTTGGATCGAGAAGAGTACGCAGCATTTAAGGCATGGGCCAGAGTTCGGACCGTGTTGTAAATGCTGTAGGTGTCCTGAAACAGGCTTCTTTCAAGGACGTCCTGAGGGAACCCCAAAAGGTTCTCCTTCACTCTGCATCGCTTCTGGCCTTTCACAGATAACACATGCTTTGAATATAAGCATATATAGCCTTCTGCCCAAAATGGATGGACATTAATGAAGGCGTAGGTAACTGGCAGGTTACCGTCATGTTTTGATCCTTTTTTGGTCCGGATAAATAAAGATAAATATCCATGAATGTACTTGTTCTCAAGTATTTTGGGAGACATGTTGGAGCTGGCATATGACAAAGCTATTGTGATCCAAACTTTCCCAGTAATGGGTTTCAGGGTTTCAGCCACTGTTTCTATTGTCCATGAAGCATCAAAGGAGGAGTGAGATTCCCCATAGTAAAGAAACACGTTGATTCGCCTGTCCATGGAAAGTGAAATCTTCTTCATGAGCTTTGTGTACTCATCTGCTTTAAACAGACTGTCTCGTGGAATGGTTTGTGAGAAGGCAACACATACACCTCTCTTAGCAAGCACGAGCTTCAAGGTGTTCAGAAACCTTTCTCCATTGTCAGAGTCAGGAGCTATGAGCCCTATCCAAGTCCATTTGAAATGCAGGAGAAGTCTGGTAATCCCTGAGCCTGGGGGTTCTTCATTTGGGGTCAATCGGTAGAGCAAAGGAGATTGTGTTTTGTCAAGAGCATGATGAACAGAAGCATAACTGACCTAGGAAGAAAAGGAAGATATAGAGGGTTTTATTGGTCAACTGGAAATTGTGGTCAGGGAGAGCCATATTTTGCAGTGCTACTCTGGAAAGGAGATGTAGGACACTTATAGGCAACAATACACTCTGGTCAGTGACCGAAATATATCAATTCATTCATTACAGGCAACAATTTAATATTTCTTCAACATCGCTTTCCTGCTGAATGTTGCCACCCCCACACCCATGTTTCAGACTATGTAGAGTAAAGATATGTTGCATTTTCTACTTTTCCCATTTGGTTCAGAGGAGCGGTCAATTTTTAGCTCACTTGAGTGTTAGTTTCACATGAGTTTTGTTCCTTAAATCCCTCCCCCTGCCCAATATTTACTTATCCTCCATCTTAAAGTCCCAGGGCAAGTTACCAAAAATAGGCTTGTGTGAAGTCATCCCTGAGATGTCTTCTGGAGACTGCATTTCTGTCCCACCAAGGTGTGATTCATGCCCCGTGTAAATTGCTATTTTCCTAGAAAAAGAGGTGCCAGAACTCACCATGAACACCTCCCTTGTCCTCTTATAAGGTGCTGGCTGAAAAAAAAGTCTGTTTCCCCCTTTTATCTGTAAAGTACTTAGCAGCTCACAGTAAACATCTTGTGAACTTCCTATTGTACCTTCTGAGAGGCATCTCTCCTTCCGAAAGGCTTGTTCCTCACTTAGACTGCTCTGATGGTGATTCTCTTTTGAAACCCTTCTTCACCCAGCAGGACAAATCCTTCAACATAAGGAGAGCGTCCTGGATCAGGCCAATGGCCCATCTAGCCCAGCATCCTGTTCTCACAGTGGTCAAACAGCTGCTTGTAGGAAACCAGCAAGCAGAGCAGGAGCACAAAAGCACTCCCCCCTCATCTGATTCCCAGCAACAGGAACCCAGAAACATTGCTGCCTCCAACTAGGGAGGTAGATCCCAGTCATCATGCCTAGCAGCCAACGATAGCCCTTGCCTTCATGAATTGGTTTAATCCTCACTGCCTCCACTGGGAGTGAGTTTCATAGTTTGCTTCCTATTCAGAGAGGTGGCTGATCTCTGCATATTGCCCATGTTAGTGTATTCATACCTGGGGGATTTTGTAGGTTCCCAGCATAGTTGAAATCTGGAGTGAGGTGTCAGAGTTGACCCCTTCAATGAAAACTAAGGGCTTCTTCTGTCTTCCACAGTGGTAGTTTGGGACATTGGCCCTCCCAGGAGAGAGCAGATCTAGCATGGCATCATAGGTCATCCTTGCATTGAAATAATTCTCATAGATGTCATAGCCCAGGGTGATGTTGGGTAAGATCCCAGGGTCCTGATTAATCTCATGGATGGAGATCATGAAGGACAGCAGATACCAGTATGCTACCATCTCTACTACCCTGTAACAAAGCATGAAGCCTAATGTCAGTCTTTGTTCAGTGAAAAATGTCAAGTTCTTGTTTTCTAAGTCCTGTAAGAAATTGCAGCCACAAGAATGAAGCAAAATAGAACTTCCACAACACATAATCAGTCATCTGAAGGTTAAGGGGTGATATGATAGCCATGTTCAAATATATAAAAGGATGTCATATAGAGGAGGGAGAAAGGTTGTTTTCTGCTGCTCCAGAGAAGCGGACACGGAGCAATGGATTCAAACTACAAGAAAGAAGATTCCACCTAAACATTAGGAAGAACTTCCTGACAGTAAGAGCTGTTCGACAGTGGAATTTGCTGCCAAGGAGTGTGCTGGAGTCTCCTTCTTTGGAGGTCTTTAAGCAGAGGCTTGACAGTCACCTGTCAGGAATGCTTTGATGGTGTTTCCTGCTTGGCAGGGGGTTGGACTGGATGGCCCTTGTGGTCTATTTCAACTCTATGATTCTATGATTCTATGATCTGTGAGTTTGTTGGAAGGTGAACGTCTGCTTGCCAGTTAAAGGGAGATAGAAGCATATTTGCACATTTGAGTGTTGGAAAGAGGGAGTGAATACCACCCTCAAATATATTGAGCAAAAGTTTGTAAAATGATGGAGCCCTAGTTCAAGGGGTATGGTAGGTTGTAAGGAGTTTGTATCTTTATTGTTTAAAAAAGGAAGAGATGTAAAATAGAGATCTTTACAAGTCATATAATTCCTGCTTATAATTGTTATTGTTGTTGTTATCCAACTTAGTACCTACCTTTCACCCTAAGGTCCCAGGGCAGGTGAACTGTACTGGCTGCCAGTTGATTTCTAGACTCAATTCAATGTGATTATATGCTAACTTGGTAGATAGATTGTGACAATTTAATAGCTATAGTCCTGCACCTTTCAGAGGAGTGCAGATCAGGCCATCTTGGGACGCAGATGATCTCTGGCTTTTCATGATTCACCATCAAATTTGTTTTTTTTCCAGTGGAAAAAAGAAAGGAGGGAAGCAATGCACATGCATTTTGTGTCTTCAATGGGCAAATTCTAGAAAGCAGGACTTGTCCCTGGCATATAAGCATTACAGGCTTGGACAATCACAGCTAAGCACAATAGTATTAAAGAAGATGCTACGTATATGCCTACCCATTAATCACAATCTTGTCTGCTATACAGAAATTGCAAGGGGAAAGTACAGCTTACCCTACAATGTAATTATAAGGGGGGCTAAGGAAATTGTGTTCAGGATTAGTTGCCTGTAATGTAGATATGACCCCGCTTATCAGGTGATTTCCTGGCTCGTAATAATTCATGGCATCCGGATCGTCCCTTCTCAAGTTCAATGGGCATTTTGCTTTCGGCATCCTAGAGGCTGCACAGGGTAGGAGCAGCAGCAGCAGCAACATCAATAAGAGCATCACTCTGGGTCTGCCTCCTGTCATTTCATCTGTTTGTCACTGTTCTCAACTTAGCAAGAAGATAATTACATGAAGCCCAAAGTCTCCAGCAAGACCGAGGCCCCAGTGACATTGAGAGGAAAGGGGTGATATGATGCTTTCACACGGGCAGAATCCCTTCCTGCCTGGAGGATAAGCCAAAGCCCTTGATGGCACACCAGGTCTTTAAATATGCAGCGGGCATTTCAAGCCCTCATTTCTGAGATATCTGTTCTTTGTGTCAAAAGTCGGTACTTTGCTTGAGTTTTGCCAAGGAATAAATCACTATGATTATGATAATTATGCAGGGAATGTACACCTCCGGAATCAATGTGGAGCTTGAGGAGCAGCTGCAGAGCTGGAAGAAAACATTCCAATCTGTTTTCTCCTGCTCTGGAGGGTAGGACTCGAACCAGTGGCTTCAAGTTAAGAGAAATGAGACTCCAAGTAAAAATCAGGCAAAACTTTATGACAGTAAGAGCTGTTTGAGAGTGGAATGGTCCCCCTTGGGAGGTTGTGGACTCTCCTTCCTTGGAGGTTTCTAAGCAGAGTTTGGATGGCCATCTGTCATGGATGCATTAGTTGAGATTCCTGCATTGTCAGGGGTTGAACTAGATGCCCCTTGGGGTCCCGTGCAAATCTAAACTTCTATAATTCTATGATTCTATATTCACCAGTTCTCACTGATGTGGTGAAATGCTCTGAGAAAGGTCATAGAGGAGAAATGTGGTCCTAGAATGACTTTTATTTAAGTTACATCACCAGATAAACCAGGATCAAGCTATTCTTTAATAATATTTTGCGGCCTGAGATGATGAACTTCTGTTGCCTGGTGGACCTTTGTCATGCATATGAAAAAAACAACCATAGACGTCTCCTAACCAGTCAAATATTTTATTTCAAACTATTTGTATCTCTCCCATCTCCTCCTCTCCTCTCCTGACTCATATGTTGGGCCTCATCACTCCACAGCTTTTTGACATTTGAATATTTCATTTTATACCTGCAAGTTGCCATTCTGCTCAGATCCCTACAATGGAAAAGAATGTACAAAGAATCAGATGGCATCTTTACTTTTTGTCGTCAGATGCTCCTTTGTATTCAGACCAGGCCTGAGTAAAATAATGTAGCACTTGGGAAGGAAGATGCAGCCCAGAAGCCCAGCACTGGAGGCCAACATAGAGAAGACCTGCACGGCTACCATGTATTTCCCCTTGGTGCTCAGGTAGGTGGGCACAAAGGACACCCAAACACTGCAGAAGACCAGCATGCTGAAGGTGATCAGCTTGGCTTCATTGAAGGCCCCAGGCAGCTTCCTGGCTAGGAAAGCCACCGTGAAGCAGATGGCAGCCAGGAAGCCCATGTAGCCAAGGGCAGCATAAAAGATGGCAGCAGACCCTTCATTGCATCGCAGGATAATCTCTGCAGACTGGGAGTGCATGTCAGTGTCTGGGAATGGAGGAGAGGTCCCCAGCCAGGTGGTGCAGATGAGAACTTGGACACCGGAACAGGAAAGGACAACAGCGTTGGCCAGAGTCTTCCCCAGCCATTTCTTCACCCTGTTCCCTGGCTTGGTGGCCAGGAAAGCCAGCACAACTGTAATGGTTTTGGCCAACAAAGAAGAGACAGCAACTGAGAAGATGAGGACAAATGCAATTTGTTGGAGAAGACAGGTGGCTTTTCTTGGCTGGCCAATGAAGAGCAAGGAGGACAAAAAGGAGAGCAAGAGGGATACAAGGAGGATGTAGGAAAGGTCCCTGTTGTTGGCTTTGACTATGGGAGTTCCTGAGTATTTAATGAAAATTCCTAACACAAAGCATGTGATTAAGGAGAATAACAAGGTAAAGGAAGACAAGAGAACCCCCAAATCATCTTCATAGGACAGGAAAGTGATAATCTTGGGAACACATTGATCTCGGTCCTTGTTTGAGTGCTGATCTTCTGGACATTTGGTGCAGAGGTTTGCATCTGAAAGCAAGATGAGTGATTTCAGTACTCAGGATCTCAAGCAAGGGACATTCCCAGCCCTGACCTGGAGATACTATGACTTGAATCGGGAATCATTTGCAAGCAAAGCAGATCCTGTGCCACTGAACTACAGCCCTTCACCAGCAGAAGAAGACACACCTGGATTTTTCCAGGTAACCTTCTGCCAAGGCTTGTGGGGAGGACTGGTCATCCAGCTGGTGAGAACACATTCTCTTTCCAAGAGGAAAGCATGGCTCTCACACGGGGAACCAGAAGAGAACTTTCAGAGGAACCAGGTGTCCTATTTCTAAAGACTCTAACAGAAAATCCAATTCAACATCAAATCACAGGGAGTCGGTCATCACTACACATGATGGGTTACAAGTGCCCCAACCTTGGGTAAAGGTTTTATTGGGGGGAGGAAGAAGCAGGAATAAAATAAAGAAATTACATTGTGTTGGGCAGGATTACAAAAGTTGCCCTGTTCCTTCTCTCACTTGCCTTCCACAGCGGAGACTGTCCCTTTTACACAGGGAGCACAATCATAGCAGCAAAGTGGCTCTCCTTCCCGGATGACCTTGACATCCCCAATATGACAGCTCTCAGCACATCTGGATTGAGGGACAGTCTGCCCATAAAGAAAGATGGTCAGGAATTAGTGGTATGTCTATCTATGAAATAATACTGGAGCCAAGAGGAATCTTTCTCCCGTGGCAAGTAGTAGGTCTAGTGGAGTGGTTTTTAGTGGGGTGGTCAGTTCTCCAAATGCAGCAAAGTAGAAAGTGGATTTCCATACCAATGCAAGTAGATAAATAGGTACTGCTGCGACGGGAAGGTAAACGGCAATTCCGTATGCTCTGGTGTCCCCTTGCTCCACAAGCGGTTAAGTCATTCTGGCCACATGACCCAGAAAATCTGTCTACAGACAAATGCCACCTCCCTCGGCCTGAAAGCAGAGATGAGCACCACACCCCATAGTTGGATTTGACTGGATTGAACTGGATTAAAGGTAAAGGACCCCTGACCATTAAGTCCAGTCACGAACAACTCTGGGGTTGCAACGCTCATCTCGCTTTACTGGCCGAGGGAGCCAACGTTTGTCTGCAGACAGCTGCTTCTGGCGAAATAGAGCAGCGCACGGAAACGCTGTTTACCTTCCCTCTGGAGCGGTTCCTATTTATCTACTTGCACTTTGACGTGCTTTCGAACTGCTAGGTTGGCAGGAGCTGGGACCGAACAACGGGAGCTCACCCCTTTACATTTATTAAATTGTTCAGGGAATTTTAAACAAAAATAGATTGTGAAGACCTCCAACAGAACCTCTCCAAACCTGAGTGACTGAGCAGTAAATTGGCAAATGTAATTCAAAGCAAGCAAGTATGAAGCGATGCAGGTTGAGGCAAAAGAATCTTATTTTCATAAATATGCTCATGGTAGTTGAAGTGGGGTTGACTGTTGCTATAAAACCAAAATCCCTTTCAATCCAATATCCCCTGTTTTCTTTTTCGGATCATAGTCAATTGTATCTGAATGAGTTAACCCACCTTATTAAACCAAAGGGGCCACACGATGGCATCCTGATCAATGGTGACTTTTATGCCTGTGGATCCCTCTCTTTCCATACTCCCAACTTTCCCTACATGAAGGGAGTCATTGGGAAGCATCACAATGTTCACCAGGTCAAATTCAGCTGTCAGGTCCCCATTCTTATCAAAATATATTCCCTCCATAGAAGCATTGTAAAACTGGAAATTGCTCAGGAAACGATGAAACTGGAATGACAGAGAAGATTGCAACATTTAAGAAAGTAGGCTATTTCTGCCCAGGTGGTTCATGTATTATCTAGGCACGTAGTGGCCATGGAGGGTTTTTCTATTTAATGTTCCCAATATATTTGAGGTCTTTCGAAGCGGGCTCTTCCCCCAGCTAAGAAGCCTAAGAAATAGACTCCGTCCAAGAGGCTCTGTGTCAATGTTGGGGAGGGAATGCCCCCTCCTCTCAGAGTCCTGCTCCAAGCTATGGCTGTGGCTGCGGTTGTGGCTGCTACCAGTCAGACTGCAGGCTTGCAGGACAGGCACTGCATGAGGCAGGCTAATGACCCTCAACCAGGGTGAGAGCCTGGTTGAGAGGGAAATTAGGTTTGGTGGAGTTCCCCCTCTGAATGAGAGGCAGTGGGAGGAAAGTAGCTAGGGGATATAACATCTACTTCTGACCATGTGGGACATGTCTAATAATGTGCCTTAGCTTAGTATTCTGTGGCCTAAACCCCCAAGTGTAAACAGAGTGAATGGTAATGCCTTAATGCTTCCAGGTGGGCAGGTAGCAAGGAGTGGTCAAGATCCTGCCCTGATTCCAGCGGTGGTGGGCAGGTGAAAGCATGGTTGGAGTGGGGAGGGGGCTGGCCACCACTGGGGGTGGAGGCCTAGGTGTTTGGTCTCTCTTCCTTGTTCCAGCCCTCTCACAACACCCGAGGTTACTACCGGTAGTAGCAGATCTACTGAGCAATCTGGTATGGTGCTGCTACTGCTGAATGTTAGATCAGCCCCATATAAAAACTATGCTCTTTCAAGATTAGATTGTAGATGAGTGGACGGATCTGGCTTGCATTGCCAAAAACTTTCTGACCCTAAAAGCTGTTCGACAGTGGAACAGTCTCCCTCCTTCCTTGGAGGTTTTTAAGCAGAAGTTGGATGGCCATCTGTCATGGATGATTTACTTGAGATTCCTGCATTGCCGGATGTGGGATTGGATGGCTTTTGGTGTCTCTACAATTCCATGATCCTATGAATCGGGTGAGGGAGCTGGGTGGGTCTGACCTTACCTAGCTGGGCCCACCTGAGTTTATGATACTGCACGAGGCTAGGCTAGGGGTCGAGGCAGGGGTGTTGCTATTGCCTATAGAGACACCATCTCCTTGACCAGGGAGCCTCTTGACCTTGGAAGGGGTTTGGTGGAGAAACTTTGGAAATAAAATTTATTGAACTTCTTACATGCAGTAGAATGCTATCTTGCAATAACTTTGGAATGCTTGGTGTGTCTTTGATAATTAAGAAAGTGAGATATGATGATTATGATGGAAATAATTATGCTGGCATACCTAGTAATGTATATGAATGCAGATTTAATATGAATGACATTTCCTTTTGAGGAATCTTTAGTCTTCTCTTTGAAAGGGTGACATGAACATTGCTAGCAGCCCATATTCTTGCAGATCAAGGTAACTATGGAAGGGTCTATCAATGCTGTATCAATCAATTTGACCTACAGTATTGTATAACCTTACAGTCATACCTCGGGTCACGGCCGCTGTGGATTGCGTTTGACGCGGGTTACGAACACCCCGAACCTGGAAGTACCGGAACGGGTTACTTCCGGGTTCGGCGGTTCGCACATGCACAGACGCGTGCGATGACATCACGCGCATGCGCAGAAGCGCCAAATCGCTACCCGCGCGTGCGCAGAAGCGCCGCTGCGGATTGCATTCTGTTCATGATGCGAACGGGACTCCGGAACGGATCCCATTTGCATCCAGAGGTACCACTGTATTTATCTCCTCTTTTTTTAATGCTTGGTTAATTTCTGTTAATGAAAGGAAATGGACCTACAAATCTGTCATTGAAACGGTCGCTATTAAAAATGGAACCATATCCATCCAGATAATTGGAGAAGAAAAAGGAATACCTGTGAGCTTTGGACTTTTTCATCTTCCAACTTCTTCTGACCCTTCATCACCACCCTCTTAGATCGAGAAGAGTACGCAGCATTTAAGGCATGGGCCAGAGCTTGGACTGTGTTGTAAATACTGTAGGTGTCCTGAAACAGGCTCCTTTCAAGGACGTCCTGAGGGAAACCAGGAAAGTTCTCCTTCACTCTGCATCGCTTCTGGCCTTTCACAGATAACACATGCTTTGAATATAAGCAATTATAGCCTCGAGGCGAATATGGACTATAGGCATAGGAAAGTGGCAGATTACCATCATGTTTTGATCTTTTTTTGGTCTGGATAAATAAAGATAGATATCCATGAATGTGATTGTTCTCAAGTATTTTGGGAGACATGTTGGAGCTGGCATATGATAAAGCTATTGTGATCCAAACTTTCCCAGTAATGGGTTTCAGGGTTTCACTCATTATTTCTAGCGTATTCGCGGCTTCTGAGGGGGACTGAGAGTCCCCATAGTAAAGAAACACATTGATTCTCCTGTCCATGGAAAGTGAAATCTTCTTCATGAGCTTTGTGTACTCATCTCCTTTAAACAGAATGTCTAGTGGAATGTTTTGTGAGAAGGCAACACATACACCGCTCTTAGCAAGCGCAGGCGTCAGGGTGCTCACAAACCTTTCTCCATTGTCAGAGTCAGGAGCTATGAGCCCGATCCAAGTCCACCTGAAATGCAGGAGTAGTCTGATAATCCCTGAGCCTGGGGGTTCTTCATTTGGGGTCATTCGGTAGAGCAAAGGAGATTGTGTTTTGTCAAGAGCATGATGAACAGAAGCATAACTGACCTAGGAAGAAAAGGAAGATATAGAGGGTTTTATTGCTCAACTGGAAATTGTGGTCAGGGAGAACTTTAGTTTGCAGTGTTTCTCTGGAAGGGAGATGTAGGACACTTATAGGCAACAATACACTCTGGTCAGTGACCGAAAAACATCAATTCAATATCGTTCTCTTCCTGAATGTTGTCCCCGTCCCCAATGTTTCAGACTATGTAGAATAAAGATATGTTGTATTCTATACTTTTATTATTTTGTATGGGGGAGGGTTCAATTTTTAGATCACCTGCGTGTTAGTTTCACATGAGTTTTGTTCCTTAGATTTGTTTCTCTGCTGAAGATTCAGTTATTCTCCATCTTAAAGTCCCACAGCAAGTTACAAAAATAGGCTTGTGTGAAGCCATCCCTGAGATGTTTTCTGGAGGATGCAGTTCTGTCCCACCAAAGCACGATTCATGCCCTGTGTAAATTGCTATTTTCCTAGAAGAAGAGGTGCCGGAACTCACCATGAACACCTCCCTTGTTCTCTTAAAAGGTGCCGGCTGAAAAAAAAAAAGTCTGTTTCCCCCTTTTAACTCTAAAATACTTAGCAGCTCACAGTAAACATCTTGTGAACTTCCTGTTGTACCTTCTGAGAGGCATCTCTCCTTCCAAAAGGCTTGTTCCCCCCTTAGACTGCTCTGATGGTGATTCTCTTTTGAAACCCTTCTTCACCCAGCAGGACAAATCCTTCAACATAAGGAGAGCATCCTAGATCAGGCCAATGGCCCATCTAGTCCAGCATCCTGTTCTCAAAGTGGTCAAACAGCTGCTTGTAGGAAACCAGCAAGCAGAGCATGAGCACAAAAGCACTCCCCCCTCATCTGATTCCCAGCAACAGGAACCCAGAAGCATTGCTGCCTCAAACTAGGGAGGTAGATCCCAGTCATCATGCCTAGCAGCCAACGATAGCCCTTGCCTTCATGAATTGGTTTAATCCTCACTGCCTCCACTGGGAGTGAGTTTCATAGTTTGCTTCCTATTCAGAGGTGGCTGATCTCTGCATGTTGCCCATGCTAGTGTATTCATACCTGGGGGATTTTGTAGGTTCCCAGCATAGTTGAAATCTGGAGTGAGGTATCAGAGTTGACCCCTTCAATGAAAACTAAGGGCTTCTTCTGTCTTCCACAGTGGTAGTTTGGGACATTGGCCCTCCCAGGAGAGAGCAGATCTAGCATGGCATCATAGGTCAGCCTTGCATTGAAATAATTCTCATAGATGTCATAGCCCAGAGTGATATTGGGTAAGATCTTGGGGTCCTGATTAATCTCATGGATAGCGATCATGAAGGACAGGAGATACCAGTATGCTACTATATCTGCTACCCTGCAACAAAGCATGAAGCCTAATGTCAGTCTCTGTTCAGTGAAAAGTGTCAAGTTCTTGTTTTCTAAGTCCTGTAAGAAATTGCAGCCACAAGAATGAAGCAAAATAGAACTTCCACATCACATAATCAGTCACCTGTGAGTTTGTTGGAAGGTGAATGGCTGCTTGCCGGTTAAAGGGAGATAGAAGCATATTTGAGCACTTGAGTGCTGGAAGCAGGGAATGAATACCACCCTCAAATATATTGAGCAAAAGTTTGTAAAAGGATGGAGCACTAGTTCAACGGGAATGGTAGGTTGCAAGGAGTTTGTTTATTTAAAGAAGAAGAAGAGGAGATGTAAAATAGAGATATTTACAAGTCATATAATTCCTGATTCTAATTGTTATTGTTGTTGTTATCCAACTTAGTACCTACCTTTCACCCTCAGATCCCAGGGCAGGTGAACTGTACTTGCTGCCAGTTGATTTCTAGACTCAATTCAATGTGATTATATGCTAACTTGATAGATCGACAATTTAATAGCTATAGTCCTGCTCCTTTCAGAAGAGTGCAGATCAGGCCATCTTCACATTTCCCAATTTAAGAAGTTGGGACGCAGATGATCTCTGGCTTCTCATGATTCACCTTCAATTTGTTTAATTTTTCCAGTGGAAAGCAATGCACATGCATTTTGTGCCTTCAATGGGCAAGTTCTAGAAAGCGCGACTATTAATACTATTAAACAATTAATACTATTAAACATAATACTATTAAACAAGGTCCAATTCATATGCCTACCCATTAATCACAGTTTTGTCTGCTGTGCAGAAATTGCACGGGGAAAGTATAGCGTACCTTATAATATAACTGAAAGGGGGGGAGAGGAAATCTTGTCCAATATGAACCATTTGTAATGTAGATATTAGCCCGCTTATGAGGTGGTCTCCTGGCTTGTAATAATTTGTTGCATCTGGATGGTCCCTTCTCAAGTTCAATGAGCATTTTGCTTTCGGCATCCTAGAGGTTGCACAGGGTAGGAACAGCAACAACAACAACATCAATAAGAGCATCACTCTGGGTCTGCCTCCTGTCATTTTGTTTGTTGTCACTGTTCTCAACTTAGCAAGAAGATAATTACATGAAGCCCAAAGTCTCCAGCAAGACCGAGGCCCCAGTGACATTGAGAGGAAAGGGGTGATATGATGCTTTCACACAGGCAGAATCCCTGCCTGCCTGGAAGATAAGCCAAAGCCCTTGATGGCACACCAGGTCTTTAAATATGCAGCAGGCATTTCAAGCTCTCATTTCTGAAATATCTGTTCTTTGTGTCAAAAGTGGGTACTTTGCTTGAGTTTTGCCAAGGAATAAATCACTATGATTATGATAATTATGCAGGGAATGTACACCTCCGGAATCAATGTGGAGCTTGAGGAGCAGCTGCAGAGCTGGAAGAAAACATTCCAATCTGTTTTCTCCTGCTCTGGAGGGTAGGACTCGAACCAGTGGCTTCAAGTTAAGAGAAATGAGACTCCAACTAAAAATCAGGCAAAACTTTATGACAGTAAGAGCTGTTTGAGAGTGGAATGGTCCCCCTTGGAGGTTGTGGACTCTCCTTCCCTGGAGGTTTATAAGCAGAGCTTGGATGACCATCTGTCATGAATGCTTTAGTTAAGATTCCTGCATTGCAGGGGGTTGGACTAGATGGCCCTTGGGGTCCCTCTTCCAACTCTGCACTTCCATAATGCTATCATTCTATGTTCACAAGATCTCACTGATGTGGCGAAATGTGATCCTAGAATGACATTTATTTAAGATACATGAGCTGATAAGCCGGGATCAAACAATTCTTTCAGGACATGTTGAGGAACCTCTGTTGCCTGGTGGACTTTTGTTATGCATAATAATAAAAAAACATAGAAACTTCCTTTGCCAGTCAAATATTTTATTTCAAAGTATTTGTATCTCTCCCATCACCTCAAATCCTCTCCTGACTCATATGTTGGACCTCGTCACTCCACAGCTTTTTGACATTTGAATATTTCATTTTATACCTGCAAATTGCTGGATTTTGTTATTGCCATTCTGCTCAGATCCCTACAATGGAAAAGAATGTACAAAGAATCAGATGGCATCTTTACTTTTTGTCGTCAGATGCTCCTTTGTATTCAGACCAGGCCTGAGTAAAATAATGTAGCACTTGGGAAGGAAGATGCAGCCCAGAAGCCCAGCACTGGAGGCCAAGATGGAGAAGACTTGAACGGCTACCATGTATTTCCCCTTGGTGCTCAGGTAGGTGGGCACAAAGGACACCCAAACACTGCAGAAGACCAGCATGCTGAAGGTGATCAGCTTGGCTTCATTGAAGGCCCCAGGCAGATTCCTGGCTAGGAAAGCCACCATGAAGCAGATGGTAGCCAGGAAGCCCATGTAGCCAAGGGCACCGTAAAACATGGTCTCAGACCCTTCGTTGCATTGCAGGATAATCTCTGCAGTCTGGGAGTGCATGTCAGTGTCTGGGAATGGGGGAAATGTCCCCAGCCAGGTTGTGCAGATGAGAACTTGGACACCGGAACAGGAAAGGACAACAGCGTTGGCCAGAGTCTTCCCCAGCCATTTCTTCACCCTGTTCCCTGGCTTTGTGGCCAGGAAAGCCAGCACAACGGTAATGGTTTTGGCCAACAAAGAAGAGACAGCAACTGAGAAGATGAGGACAAATGTCATTTGTTGGAGAAGACAGGTCACTTTTCTTGGCTGGCCAATGAAGAGCAAGGAGGACAAAAAGGAGAGCAAGAGGGAGACAAGGAGGATGTAGGAAAGGTCCCTGTTGTTGGCTTTGACTATGGGAGTGCCTGAGTATTTAATGAAAATTCCTAACACAAAGCATGTGATTAAGGAGAATAACAAGGTAAAGAAAGACAAGAGAACCCCCAAATCATCTTCATAGGACAGGAAAGTGATAATCTTGGG